>AP027111.1:3482500-4682500 GCA_028142955.1 Pinctada fucata
TCATACATCCATACTTTTTACGCGTTCATCCATTTACTTATTTCATTCCTTTACTCTATTCATTATCCCATCATTCATCATTATTATTTTTTTTGTTCATTCATTAATTCAGTTAATTATCTGACAATTCCCATGTTAACTGTTAATTTCATCAAACTCATTATCATCCTGTTATTATGAAATAGTTCAATGCCATTATGTATATGTTGCATGCCTCTATATGAATTTATTATATTGTACGGAGAGGATAATTTCTAAGTTGATATAACTTGTATCCAATCCTAATTGTTGCAATAAAATATGTTTAAACTAAACTATAGCTTTACATTTAGAAATACAGGTCAAGTTGAAATAAAGGATCATATTTCTCAATTTTTTGTTGAATTGTGCACCTTCAAACTTTTTATAGATTGCATATATGTAAAATATGCCGGGCGGGGGTATCATTGATCCTTAGATCAACAATAGATTTCCTTAAATTTATTATGGTCAATGTATCATCTCTTACTCTTTTAAAGACTTTAATTCTTCACGTTAGTAATTACCCATGAATTTTGTTCTACGTATGGAATAGTATTGATTGAAGCTTTTTTATAAGGTATGGCTGATGAATACCGGAAGATTATAAATTGTTTAAATTCCACCCAAAATAAGGCAAATTTTCAGCTCTGACACTTTTTCAAGAAAACAACAAAATGACATTATATGTGAGGGTCTGTTCTCTCTTATTCGAACACGGACATATACTTTTTCTTCAATAATTTGAAAAGTCTTCGCTAGGAGCACGTGTTACTGTGTGTTTGGAAAGATCGTTAAAATTATTCGAAATTACATTCCATTCAGAGAAGTTGTAGCCAAGTTCTGTTAAGTTAGTCATATAAAGACCAATGTTATGAAAAGGTCAAGGAAGGAAAAACAATTATAACTGAAATAAAATCTATGGCCTAGTATTTTTACATGCTTGCGGAACACAGTGTGAAAATGTTGAATAATCAGAATGTCTTAAATTCAGAATAGGGAGAATAGACTCTTTAGGTAAATGATCTTTTGTTGACTGTGAAATAATTCTGAAAATTTAAAGAAGAAAGTGGAAAAATTGGGATTTACAAGAAATGTTTATTACTCGGTAAAGGTTAAATCAAAATTAATGTTTAATTGCTACATGTCTTAAATGGCAGAGATTATTTTAAGCTTTTTCCAGGAAAAATGGGACAAGATTAGTCTCGTAAGGAATTTATTCTTTGATATACCATGCTGAAAAGAGTTTCCTGCATTTTTAAAAATAATTAAGACATTGCAGTAAGTGATTGGACATGACAGATTAATCCAATACAAATGTGACTTAGCAAAATTTGAACTTGAAATTTTTGCTTTCAATTTTCAGACTGATGTTGAAGGTGGAAGAGATGATGACTCAGTTGAAACCATAACATCACTAACAAACTTAGACACAGACGAAAAAAGTGTTAATGATGTCGCGCCACCTCAGAAAAGCATAATAGTAATAGGTTCTCCAAAAAATGACAAGCGATAGTGTTAACAAAATTCCATCAAAAAGTTCAGGGGACTCAGATTTGGAAGGCATTGATCGTAAAGCATCTCGCAGGGAAAATGGTGAAATTGTGACGAACGAGTTTACCGAACTTGAAACTAAAAAATACATGGCAGACTTTAAGGAGGTAATCGTTAATAAATCTGAGGAATTATCGGACACTAGTACTGACAGTGGTGTTGAATCAGAACGGAAAATTCCATTGGAGGATAAAAGGTCATGACCCTGAAAGTGACGACAGTGACAGCTGGGGCACACCATCCAACAGCCCCGCTAAAGGTAGAAAATTCGGAAATATACCGAGCTTTGGTGTGGAGTTTTTTAAGTACTAATCTTGCACTATTATCACCTTGTATTAATACTGAAGTAAGAGCATTCCTAAAATAGAAATTCTCTTAGTTTTGTTTCAAATTTTGGCGTTTTATACTAGATACCTTTCTGTCTTGCAAAGAAAGACCCAAGTGTGTGATTTTCCATGGGAAGAGGGGGTGAAATATTCATCATTCCACTAGGACCATCAACCTTCAACCCCCTCACCCCCCTCTACCGCCTCTCTCCTCTATTTCCCTACTCCTTTGTGCAGTCAACCTCCCCATTCACCCTTTTACTCCCAGTATACCGTCTGTCATGATGGGGATGTGTACAATACTTCAACTACACACAAAAAGGCAAAGAGGAGAATTAAATGTGCTATTGAATCTTTTCTAGTAGCTAGTCTTCACTATTTGATGTTGGAAAGTATTTTCATTGCCATTTTGCCCTATATACTCCAGTTTTTGCACATATATTGATCCTTTTATTTATTCAGTATACATTTATTACACCAATTTTGCACATTAGCTAACATTTATATATGCCGTAGAAATTCTATGCAATTCTATAATTTATATCCTAGTTATACCTTCTTAGATTTTTATATTCCAATTGCAATACAGATATATCATGGAATGTTATTGTCAGAGTCTGTCTGTCCTAACGTCCTTGTTGGAGAGATACAGACTGGACTTTATGCCATAGAATTGTTAAACTCCCTCAAGAGCTTACTAAGACCAACTAGTGTACAAACCATTTCCTCTCTGTTGATTTAAAACTGGATATGGTTTATTTTTCAAGGTCATAGCTTTAAATATGCTGATAGATATAATACATGTATTTAAGATAGCCATGTAATATTTTTATCAGAACTGTTCAAGTGTGACGTCTTTAAAGGATCTTGCTTTTGATGCGAGAAAATATAATGTAATTTGATTATCAAGGTCAGAGATGATTATTTATGGAAGATGATTTTTATGCAATAGCAACTCTTCCTGAACTTTAGTAAACTGAAATTTCCAAGAAAGAGTCCTATTGATTATGACGATTTAATTGTTTGCAATAGATCTAGGTTCTCACACTCAGTCGGGTATATAATTTATATGATAGGATGCTTATATTTGCCTTGCATTATGGTGTTTCAATTGAAATTAGCCAAAGTAAAATAATTTGATATTGATCTTATTCCTGTACAATTTGCACAAACTTCACATACTTTTAGACCTTTGAAAAAAGTCTCACTCTCATAGTATTATTTAATGGTTATTAAATTTATCTACTTTTTTATTTTAGAGTTGACAGTGGCTTTAGCTTTGTTCGTTCACATTCATGGCAGTACAAACGCTATCATTTTATGCCAAATTTATTTATATCTGTTGACAAAGTTTCAATTTCTTTAAAGGAGAAAAGTCACTAACTCCTTATACGGCCTAGTAAAATTTACAAAAATAAAGTAGTTCATTGGAGACTTTATGCATGGGAATTTAATTTAGGAAGATTTTGTGTTGAAAAATCCATTAACCCGGATCGCTATCGGACACTACATTTAGTGCAGTACATGACGGAAACTTTTATGATCCTACGATTCCGGCATTTTTCTGCAATTTTCCATCATAAAACACAAAAATTTACTATGAACAGAAAGCGGACCCAATACAGAACATATCTTAGGATAAACTATACTTGATAAGTAGTTCACAAGTTCACTGGGTCATCATTCTGTTCATTATTTCCGAAGACGATATATAATGCACAGAGAACAACGAAATATACACCGTGAGGATACGTCCATGGCAACGGTACGCATGTATAGCAGCTATACATGCTAGATAAGGCAAACAAATAAAAATATGTAAAACAAGATTCACTTTTTGGTAAAAAAAAATAATGACCATCTGAAAAAGAACATTATAAATAGAGAAGAGAGCAGAGCTGCGACGCGGAGTGAGGAAAAAATTGGAAGGGAAGCAACTCGCATGAATGTATCGTTAGAGCTTAGATTATGTTATAAATCGAAGTCTACAGTATTGTAATAATATTCTGTAGTAAGCTGTATAGTCATTTAAGCAAAATATAGAGTTTTTGGCAAAGTGCCAATGAAGAATGTCTGGTCATTCATATCTTAAGCTGCGGCACCCGAAATCAATTTGTGGCGCAAAGGTAATGTCATAAGGTCATCGCGCGGTCGATCCGAGTTCGATACCGAGAGGGTTACCTCATTTTTTTTTCTTAGACTTAAGAATATTGTTCTATCTTAAATTACAATTTTTCAACAGCGTGTACCCTTTTTTAAAGAAGTAGGTGCGGTAACCTGTCATATCGACCCTACTTTCAAAGTTTTTCATATATCCATAATATTCTAGTTTATAAAATGTCAAATGTATGGTGAATCCGTACCAGGAAAGCTTATTTTGATTTCACAGTCCTATACTGAATAATACGTCGCTAAAAACGTCTAAAAATGTATAAATCATTGAAAATATCAATAAATGAGCGAAATTTCGATAGAAATTTGTGAAATGTAGTATCGATCCAGGCCTTGCCAATGATAATTTTTGTACCAATCGATGGATTTCTGATCGGTCATTTAAGGAGGTATTGAAAACTTGGACGCCAAATTCAATTTTTCTAAAAATTTCTGAAGTTATACATTTCTTGACTGCCCTTGAATATACAAACTTACATTTGATTCTATCCACAGGAGAATTTTCTACGAGACTTTGAAATATGCATAAATCGACATTTTCGTGAATTTCTTGATGACGTCATGATATTGAAAGTGACATTCCAGTTCTCGTAAAGCTATTGGAAATTAATTTTGATTTAACTTCCAAATATCCATAAATATATTGCACTTACATATGGAAAAGATAAAATGAATTGTGTTTTAAACACAGGCAGGATACTTGAATAAATGATGACACAGTCGCTAAAAAGTTGCAATTTCGAGCCAATTTACAGTAGTTGCTAGTTAATTATTAGGAATCATGTGGATGAATCTTTGTCAAAAACTATCAAAATTATCAAGAATGTTCAGAGATGATTTCATGCTTAAACGGGGAAAATTGAATTTATGATTAAAATATTACAAGGCTTTATATTTTCCAATTTTTTCTCTCAAAATCGTCCATTTTCAATGAAGTGACATCCGCTTTCCTGGAACGTAAATTTGTCAACGAATACACTGCGATGAAGATTTAATTTTCTATTTTATACATGCTAAGTCTCAATGCAATACGTTTTGTAATTACGTTTTTATTGCATTTTGAATACAAAGGTTTGTGACGCAATTTTTCTCGATAACGTCGAAATGACGTCGTGATTCGCTCATGGATAAAACTCCCAAAGTCCTAAATTTCGAAAATCGCCATAATTTCTTCAAATGACGCCGGAAAATATTCAAACTCCATCAGGATACTCAAATGAGTGTATCAATCAGAGTATCAAATGTTTTAAGGGAGTTAAGACTGTACTTTTCCTTGGAAGCGAGAAAATAAAGAATGCAGCCGCCATCTTGGTGTTCAAACCCTCCATAATTTGCATGAAAAATATCGTTGGCGAGGCCTGGATCATAGATGAATTTTGAAGATTTGCATGTAAAAGACGATGATTTTCCTTTGTTTTGCGTCATTCAGGGCAAATGACGTCAGAACATGACGTCATACATCACGCGCGTGACGTTACGAGGGCTCAGAGTTATGACGCCGTATTTTCTCAAACATTCAACATTGCAAAAAGTGATAATTTATAGTTCGTTAATCAAAAGCATTTTTCGTCGAAATCATAGGGCCGATATAAAGGGTTAGTGCACCTAGTCCTTTATAGCATGCATAAAATTGTATATATATCATTACAAAACATGAAACGCTCATACATAAAATCGCCGTTGGTAGAATGTAATGTTCCAAAGAATTATGTTAAATCTTGTTTATTTAAAGCAGTACAGAGTGATTGATATAGAATTTCGATACTTTGCACATTTTTTTTACCAATAACTAGAATTCAAATTTGCAAGGTGCCCGATCCATGTGATCTACAATAATATTACGATGAGTGACTGGTTGACGTTTTGATGTACAAGCAAAATCATACAGGGAGGTATGCACTCTTGTTTAATTTCTTGTTTATATAATTTAGAATGTTCTAGCACTCTCCATTTATCTTGATGTTGTACGTAGTTAATGACAAATATGGATAATGACCATATCCCTGTATACAGCACAAAATCGATAATTCAAAAATCAGAAACCGAAGGCATACAAAATCAGGACAAAACAGGAACCAAAGCAAACAAACAAAAACTCCACCATATGAAAAGAAGCGAACTCCCGACATGGGAGTGAGACCAGGTGCCCAGGAAGAGTAAGCATCTCCTGCTTGCATGCAACACCCGTCGCTTCAATTCGGTAGAACTGTCACATCTGGTTACTTCCATTTTGGAAGATATAGAGTACAATCTTTGGTTGGATGGTTCAAATGGTCTATGACAGAATATCATCCACCATTCTGGAGAGTGGGACATCATAGTGTATGACGAGTTCCCCATATCGACCGTAGAACTTCCTCAGTGACGATGTTATTCTACATGACCCCTCTTCCGATAACCCCGGCGCGAACTGACCTGGGGTTCAATCACTTTGATAAAGCCGTTTTACCGGCTAGACGTATTTTTATAAAGTAGGAACCACAACTTGGCGGATGAACTTTAGTAATCACTCTATCCGTCTCTCTGTATGTATCTTTGTCCCTCTGTCACTATGAAAAAACAGAACCAGTGACGGATTTAGAGGGGGCCCAGGGGGTCCCGGCCCCTTTTTTTCGCCAAAATTTATTGAATCAGAATACTCTTTTTATGCTTAATCTCTTTACTTTTCATTTTTCATAACCTGTGTAATTTTTCGTCGTCACTTTGTCTTCAACTTTCTTTGTCATCGTGTTTGAACGGATTCATATGTCATAAACATATGCAAAATTCAAAATCAAATTAACACTTGAATAATTACCAAATGCTTCAATTTCATGGGCCGATCTAACCAGGTCAGACAGTTGGATAGTAGGGTTGCAATGCCCTACTCTTCCCAACCTTCCCAAATTGGTCAAACAAAAATAGAGCATGGAAAAAGAAAGAGAGATTGTATTCTTAATGTAACCATCTGTTCCAAAAAATGTACGGCTCGCTCCGCTCGTTAATATAGAATAAAGTTGTATATACAAACATGTATGGATGACTGAATCTAAAACAAAATGAATACTTCATCATGTTCATATCTTAAAATTTTCAGACTCGCTAAGCTCGTCAGTCTGCCTTAAAGTTTAAACTAAGGCAAATGTATCAAGAAACTCTACATCTTGTACATGTTCTTAATTATATCACTAGTCTTGAGATTCACGTTTGTCGTCGTAGACACAAACTTTTTTTTTTGCTTGTCAATTTTTCTGTGAACAATTTTCTTCGAGCTGAAACCTTGAACCCCCCCCCCCTTCTGAAACCCTAGATCCGCCACTGATAACGTTGTACTTCAGTGACATCGGCGAAACCCCTGTTACGCTACAGTGGTTTACAGCAGCGTAAGCCAGCATAGAAGGCCGCTAGCTAACACGCTGAATGATCGTGGTACATGCTTCAGGGACGTTTCACAAGGAGCTATACGCTGTCGAACGCTCTTGGATTAATGAAAATTATGCCTGCACAAAATTGGCAGCGTGAGCGTACGCTCCGGAACATGCTCATTAAATAAACTTGACGATAGTCTAGCGTTTGCGCAATGTGTTTGTAATATGTACGAAGCGTTCTCTGGCGTATAAATTATGTAAACCACTTCAGCGCAAAGGATCTGAAAATTCTCATACAATGCTCAAAAACGCAATCAAACGTCCTATGAACACTGCGCCGTTCGGTAGCGTGCGGCAAAAAAAAAAAAGGTAAAAAAAGAAAAAAAGAAAAGAAAAGAAATAATGATTAAAGAAATTCAAACGTTAACGTTGCCACACACTGTCCAGAACGCTGTAGTTTTATAGGACCTAAGTATATTGGATACTGATACTCAGTGGTGTGTGTATTTTCTGTTAAGTTCACGTTTCAATACTTCATTATTTTAGTAAGCATAGTAAGAACAGCCGGTATTACTAGTCATTCCCTTAATTTTTTTTGCAGCATCTGACCTACTTTTTTCGCTTGAATGATAATGCCCAAGCGTTAGAGCATCACATGACCTCGATATTTTAAAAGAATAGATTTAGTAATTGAGATTATTTACAAGGAAGTGGCGACACCTGTTTATAGCGCACTACTCTCCAAGCGACGCAACTCTGTTAAGCATAAAAGCAGTAGTGCCCGGTCGGGGCACTATTTTCTCATAGTCCCCGCGTGCTAAACCAATAGAATTCCAAGGATTTATAATGTGATGTACTAAATATGTATAAAGATTTCCTTGAACGCCCAGTTTGACCTGCATTACTGTTGTTTAGCGGCGCAACGTAACTTAAAGAGTTACGCACATCCAAAATGGAGACAGATGTCAACGGTTAATTTGTTTTCTCTCTTAGAAAGGAGGGGATCACCAACAACACCAGGTTGCAGCACCCACAGCAAAATCCCAAAACACCCATGCAAAAAACACAGAACAGATACCCACAGAAAGAGACGCAAAAGGGATAAGGAACATCAACTCACAACATAGAAACATGAAACATAAAAGATTACACATAAACCAACGAGACCAATGGGCAACCGGTGCCGACTTAGGACGGCCATCTGCCACGTAAATAGCAGACGGTGTGGTTATCCTGGATTACGTGCGCACAACCCTCCCACTATTCCGATTTCCCAGAGGTCTCGAAGAACGCACAATTATGGTGTAAAACAACCTCCTCACTGTTAGATGACCACACACAAACAAGACCGTAAAACACAGGGGTCCAAGCAACACTGATGGACGTGCGTAATACAGTCCGCGCTCTGCCTTCTGTAGCGAGCTCATATATGTTATCACCCGAGGAGTCCGACTGACATTCAGAGAGGACAGGTGGTCGGGGCCCTGTCTTCTCTAAGGAGGTTTGGTCAGGGCCCGTCATGGAGTCCCGTTGTCACAGTCAGTCAGAGTGCAAGTCTTAAGAATGCGCTCGTACAAGACTGTATATTGGTCAAGTACCAAGCTTAGTGTCCGTCTGGTGACATTAGGATCATATCCACGGTATAAAAGGCGTTTGATGACTCTGACGCATTTTCGATACATATGCTGTCTACCTTTGATCCCTCTTACTTTCAGATAAATAACACTAATACATAACAACATGCTGAACTTATGAAATACATGTATATTATTTGAATTTTATCTAAAAGTAACGCAATAAATAGAATGTTTCAACACACGATCATAATTTATGAATTCAACTGTTGACCAATACTACGACATCATGTATAATTGCGGTTTTATTCAGATACAGATCTTGGCAGATGAAAAAAATTGTGTTAATGTAATTCTACATCGCAATTCGTAACTTTTTTTTTTTATTTATTTATTTTTATCACTTGATATAACATGTATTATATAATAATATTTGATATAGCATGTGAAATAATAAACTTGTACTAAAGAAATATCAAGTGTTTTTATGATAGTTGACAGAAAGAAAGAGAGGACACATTTACACCCTTTCACTCAATTCGTAACTTTATAGCACCTGTTTTCTGGCTAAATGAGTTGCTTCTCACATATCAATGCACTAACATCAATATGTTTACTTAACAAGACGTTTTATATGACGTCAACGACGTCATTATAAGTAAACGCGACGTTGGGGTGGCGTTATTCAGATAGCCATAGCTTCCTTATTCATCGAGCTATTTTCAAAATTGAAGCAATACTATAATCAGTACATGTTACTCTTTTACAATGTAGAATATTACAAAATTTTTAATCTAGGCCATATTTTGTAGTTAGTGACTTTTCTCCTTTAGAATAAATCCTTGACTTTCTGGCCATACTAAGCATTCAGTGTACAATGTATTTGATACATTTTGATAACACGTTTTATTTCAGACTCAGAAAGTTTTGGATTACATAGGCCTGATCAGCTTCCTACAACAGAGTCGGACTTCGAGGTCATAGCGTCCAGTTTTGGATTACTGAGTCCCGAAAAAATCCCTCCAGAGGTTGAGGAGGGCATCCTAGATCCAATGATGTTCTCAGAGAGAAGGCTGTACATAGATCCTGATATCATAGAAAGAAGTTTTACTGTTGATGCTGCAACGGAGTCTTGTTGGAGATAACAAGACTCCGTTGCAGCATCAACAGTAAAACACCAAAACACCCGATGCAAAAACACAAAAGACGAGTACAGCACGAGACGAAAAAGAGACACACGACATGTAAACATCAAACACAAAAGACTACACATAAACCGACGAGACCAATGGGTAACCGGTGCCGACTTTGGACGGCCATTTGTCACGCAAGAAGCAAATGGTGTGGTTATCCTGGATTACGTGCGCACAACCCTCTCACTTCTCCAATTTCCCAGAGGTCTCGAAGAACGTACAATTGTGGTGTAAAACAACCTCCTCATTGTAAGATGGCATCACACAAACAAGACCGCGAAACGCAGAGGCCCCAGAGACACAGATGAATATGTAAATGGATATAAAAAGAGGGCATGCTTAATACAGTCCGTGCTCTGCCGGCTGTAGCGAGCTCATGCATGTAATCACCCGAGGAGTCCGACTGACATTCAGAGAGGACAGGTGGTCGAGGCCCTGTCTTCTCTAAAGAGGTTTGGACAGGGCCCGTCGTCACAGTCAGTCAGAGTGCAAGTCTCAAGGATTCGCTTGTACAAGACTGTAGATTGGTCAAGTACCAAGCCTAGTGTCCGTCTGGTGACATTAGGATCATATCCACTTTAAAAAAGGCGTTTGATGATTCTGACGCATTTTCGATGGTTATGCTGCCTACCTTTGATCCTTTTTATTTTGTTTATCATATCACCATAAAAGACAGGTTGTGTAATACCCATAGTAATGTACTCTGTTGCATGTATAGATCCGAATTTTAAAAGAAGTTGACTGTAATTTTTGTAAAATTTCCAGAAAGTCTTAACTAGTTTATGAAAGCGGAAACCTTGACCTAAAAGTTTTTTGGTAATTTGTAAATTTCTACTGTGAAAATCCAAAATATCAGTACATGCTCTAGCGTACCGGATGAGCTGTGATATGTAAATGCCGTATGACGGTAATCTTGGAACATCACCGTCAAGCCAGGGGAAATTTACTATGTTGAATCCAAAATCATCCCTTTTGTCATATACACTTGTATGCATCTTTCCGTTTACAATTTTGATATTTAGGTCCAAAAAGGGTGTTTCTGTATTTGAAAGGTTTGCCTTGTTAAGGGTTAATTCTTGTGGATAAATTTCATTCTTATATAATTCAAAAGCAGGATTGTCAATGGTTAGAATATCATCCAGATACCTAGAAGTATTATTGAAACATTTCAGCTCATCAAATTTTCTTTGCTTTTGAAGATTTTGGATAAATTCTTTTTCATAAGTGTATAAAAATAAATCTGCAACAAGAGGCGCACAGTTAGTACCCATAGGAATTCCTACAACCTGCTTGTATAGATCCTCACCAAATCTAACATAAATATTTTTTTATGGCCTCCTTCCTCCCTTACAGCCATCCAACTCCACCATTTATTGATTAAAGTATGTACAGTTTGTTTTTATGTTGAAACGTCCACCAGTAGGAAGTCTGGTTAAGAGGATTTACAGTCCATACAACGTTATTTTTGTCAATTTAATCGTATCGTATCCTGCGTTTATCGTATCGTATCATGCGTGTATCGTATCGTATCGTGCGTTTATAATTTCGTTTAACGTGTATCATATCGTATCCTATCCTATCGTATGCTATCGTGTATCATGAATCCTATCGTATCGTGCAACGTGTAACGTGTATCCTATCGTATCAGATAGCCAATCAAATGGTAGGAATTTCTTTTCCGTTTATCTTGTTTATATTCGGATTGTTTTGATCTCGTTTTGGATTCAGTAGTGAAAGCATGTATTGTTGAGGAACAATAAATATACCTATTACATGTATATACTTCGTCATACTTAATTTAACTGTAATGGAGGATAAAAACTCAAAGGTAGGTGTAGAGCAGCCTGTAAAGTAACTTAACCGATCGATGCCTTCAAATGTTACCTGGTCAATCTACATATGATGTATCTTTCTGTCAAAATGACATCAGTACTATTGCATACATGTACATGCAAATCAATTAAAATACATTTATTTTGTTTTACTTCCATGCAGTCAATTTGATTGATAATTTGGTCACTGTTTTTTTTTTTTATCATTATTACTTTTTGGCGACATTGGTAGAGTAAATGAAAATAATAGATTCCAAATCACGGATTTGATATACGGAAAAAATGTGTGTGTTTTTTAAATAAAACGAATACTATTTATTATCATACAAATATTAACAATAAACGTACATAACTCACACATTTTATTTCCTATCGTATCGTGCACAGTTGATTTGTTTGCTTTATCGTGTTTATGCGCTGTACAATGCAAGCTAATGCATATTATTTAACGTTATTCTATCGTGTCGTGCATAATGTACATCTTCTAACGTATTTTCTTTCGTATCGTGCATCGTGTAACGTGTATCCTTTCGTATCGTGTATCGTGCATCGTATCGTATCCATTCGTATCGTTTCCTATCGTGTATGAGGTATATCGTGTTCGTTCGTGTATCCTATCGTATCATGCGTGTATCCTATCGTATCATGCGTGTATCACATCGTATCATGTATCTTGTAAAAAATAACGTTGTATGGTCTGTACTACAATGGGTTTTTTATTTTAAACATATTGAAACATCCCCCCTCTACAGCTTCCCAAAAGTTTATAGCGTTTCTATTTTAAAAGATTATTTCTTCAGCTTAAATTTAGAGATTCCCTGGTAAACGTTTCAGCATTTACAAAATATTTACATGGTGCAGTTAAATAATGGTATTTCTGGAATGGCAACATAAGCATTTCTTGCATTTCTCCTTTTTCAATACAAGATGAATTGAAAGTGATCTTCACAGTGTGACCATTCTGTTCCAGTATAGCGATCCAGTTATCACTGACTGAACATGTTGACCACACTGTAAAAGATTTCTGATCAAGTCATTTATCTATTTAGCATTCTGATAATATAGATCTATAGTTAATGTTGCCATTCCAATAATTATATAGGATAATGATATAAATAAAATAATAATAACATAGCATTTCACAATTCATCTTATATATAGTAGTCATCCACGAAAATATTGTGACATTACATCTTTGTAAGGGTACATATCATTACACGTTTGAAGACCATTAAATATGATATTGATATTATTCTAAGCACAATAGTTTTTGGGTAACAAACAATGTATTAGTCTTGCACAGATGTATAATATTCTCATCAGTTATTTTTCGAGTGTCAATCATCATAATTAATTAGATAGCTACATAAGAAATTTATACTTGTCCCATTGATTTCGGAATATTTCTAATGTGTCATTTTTTTCGTGAATATGCTTCAAAACTTTTATTTCGGATAGAATTTTAAACTTAAGAGAGTCAAAGTTTGGAATTTCAGATTTAAGTTTGAATTCATAAACATATGCTTTTGTGAAAAGGTAAATCATATTGAGTGCATATTGGTCGTGAGATCCTAAAATATATTCTGCCTTATTTAGTACAATATTGTCATTAGCATTGGTGTTAAGCCAATCGATTAATTTTTCGAGCATCTCTTTTACGTGTCTGCATTCATCTAACATAAATATTGTCCAAGAGGAAGGACAAGGCATTACACAGGTCACTACATGTCCATGATTTGTATGATTTGTAGTCTGTCGAGGAAAAAGGTATCGCCAATGTTTGATTTTTAAACTAATTTATACCCCCGCCATATAATGGTGGGGGTATATAGTGATGCACTTGTCTGTCCGTGCGTCCGTCCGTGTGTGCGTCCGTCCCACCTATGGTTTCCAGACATTTAAAGGAAAACTATTACAGATAATCAATTCATTTCTTGCATTTAGCTTTTACACCAAGAAATACAGGCCAAGTTCGAATATGGGTCATGTCCCTCAATTTTGTGCAGAGTTATGCCCCTTGAAACTTAGAAAATTTCAAAATTTTGTGGTCTCCGGGCATTTAAAGGTAAACTGTTACAGATAATCAATTCATTTCTTGCATATAGCTATTACACCAAGAAATACAGGTCAAGTTTGAATATAGGCCATGTCCCTCAATTTTGTGCAGCGTTATATCCCTTAAAACTTACACAAATTCAAAATTTTGTGGTTTCTGGACATTACATGTACAAGGAAAACCGTTACAGATAATAAATTCATTTCTTGAATGTAGCTATTATACCAAAAATTACCGGTTACGTTTGAATATGGCTCAATTTCATGCAGAGCTGTGCTCCTTCAAACTTGGAAAAAATCAATATTTTATGCTTGCCTGACATTTAAATGAAAACTGTAACAGGGAATACATGTATATTTATTTCTTAGATATAGCTTTACATTGAGAAATACTGGTCAAATTCAAATAAAGGGTCGTGTTCCTCAATTTTGTGTTGAATTGTGCACCTTCAAACTTCTTATACATTGCTTATATGTAAAATATGCCGGGCGGGGGTATCATTAATCATTAGATCAACAATAGATTTCAGTTTATTTCTATTTAATTTTAGTCCTGATAGTGATTAACAAATTTCTGTTATATTAAGAGCATTTGCTATTTCCGTTTTAGATTTAAAGAATAATATCATATCATCTGCTAGTTGAGAAATTTTAAGAAATGTGTTTCACCATCAATTTCAATACAAAATCCTTTTATTTAACTTTCTTGCCTTATTTTACAGGCTTGTATTTCTGTCGCGATTATAAGGATAAGGACTTGTCTGATTCCAAGATTTATTTCAACTGGTGCAGATAAACTTTCCCTTTTCAATCCCAAACAACGGATTTATCATATTCAGAGGATTAGTCAGAGGAATTTCAAGCCGATTATCTTCAAAACGGCTAAACTATTTTTTATTTAGATTATATTTTTATCTTCAGCATGAATCACTAGATGATAAAAGAAACATTTTATCAAAATTTTATTATTCTAACTACACGAACTTCGAGAATTTAATGGGGTTTTTTTTTAACTTTTCATATGATTTTTTCTGTTAAAATTGGATGAAATAAATTTCCTTTTTCAGCATGGTTACCATTGCAACAAGAATATGTTCTTTACGAAAATGATGAATTTACTTCATTTACTATGTCAATAGATAAAAATTTATTACGTACTGTGTTAAACTGATTTTTAAAATAAATACCAAAGTTGGGACATTTTTTTAGAAAAATATGTGTAGAATTATCTTCCTTTCTTGTCGGTATATTAGGATTTTTTAATGAAATATTGCTGTCGATGAAGTAAGGGATAATCTTTTATACGTAGGGAATAATGCAACTTGAGTCCTAGCCGTAAAATATATTTTAAAGAATGATAAATAATGATAATGACCATATGCCTGTATACACCACAAAATAGATAATTCAAAAAATCAGAAACCGAAGGCATACAAAATCAGGATAAAACAGGAACCAAAGGAAACAAACAAAAATATCATATTTAATTGGAATGCTCTATAATTGACTAGATAATCTTTACTTATTCAATTTATACTTTTTTTCATAGATACGAAGACGTTGAGCATTGTCATAGTAAAAATATCGCATTAATAGTTGATCGATTAATATTTACGCAAAAAAATTCGTACTTTTTTTTCTTAACGGCAAAGGTTTCTACTTTTAGATTCAAGCAAAATTTCAATTGTTCAAATTTCAACATTTCCCAGAATAAATTTTTCTTTACTTTTGATATTTTGTTTACATGGTATTTTACTTCATTTTCCCGCTTAAAAACAACTGTTGCAATTTGTTCATATTTTCCCCTAGCTTGACTTGACTTCTCAAGAACAACTAAAGGGATTTTGATGAAAGTTGGTATGAATGAAGAACTCATGGTCCCCTACAGGTACCCTCCTTTGACAAACGTCTTCTTCAGAACCGAAGAAAATATCGACAAACCGAAAGCTTCTTGATGATCTAGAGGGATGTCTTAACAAGTGTTGTTGTTTTTGGTTCCAGTCCGAAGTCACATTTTGACGCGTTTTTGACGTCTTTTTGGACTTTGTCAGAAATGCTAATTTTTTAACTGTTGGATAACTCTATAAATTTTATGGTTTTGTGCCCTCATTTAGTGCATGTTTGTCCTATTTAAGTTACTATTTGCTTTTATATACATAACATGCTATAATCTTCTTTTTTGGAATTTTTATAAATTATTTAAAATATGAATAGATATGTTTACTGTGCACATGGACTGAAGGGTTGTGGGTTCAAGTCCGGGCACCGGCACCCCAATTTTTTTTTCTTCCTTTTTCAATTTTGTCACCTTTTTAGGCACTTTTCAATCATCTGAATACCTTTAATTTCATTTTTGACCAAAAAATGGTTTTCTTCCATTTTAATTTTTATCCGTTTTGCACACTCTTTTACTGTGTATTTGACATATTTTAAGTCTCTTATTGCTGTGATATATATTTCATGCCTAAACATATTTTTGTATTTTTTTTAATTTCAAAAATGGTTTATGTGTATATAGTCCCAGGGTCGTGGGTTCAATTGTGGCACTGACACTACCATGATGCAATATTAGTAGGGTAAGAGAGTGCATGGGTATCAGGTGAGCGTTGTGCCCCGTGGGGCTCTTGTTTAGACCACCTTGACGAAGTTAATTCAGATTATGCTATACCCGCGCCCATCCACATCCCCGTCCGCGTTCAATTGTTTAAAGGCTTATCAAAATTACTGTTATATGCTTCAAAAGCACTCATATTTTCCAGTAAAATATAACAGCTTAATCGGATGCTCGATTTCCACTGTCATTGACACAATCATCTTGTTTCAGCACCGAAAACATTATGCTGAAACCCCAGCTAAAGGCAGAGCTATGCAATGAGGGAGATACCCCTTGGTTTTAAAAATTTAAGTCTAATTTGATGAAAGAAAAGTTTAGAATATATTTCAATGCAGTGTTTAAACACTGCAACTGGGCGAGCTATTTCCAAGGGGACAAAACTCCACCAGCAGTAATACCAAATTAGTGGTTGAAATTTGTCTATATTGAAATATATGTTTTAAAGTACTAATTATTTGTACTTGACACTTGTTTCTGATATTAAATCCTCGTCAGTAGTACTTAAATGTCAAATAAGTTTAATAGCTAAAGTGAATTTTCATGGCGCCATCTAAAATATAGACCGTTAATTTCCTCTTGCCAAAAATTGAGCGGTTCCAAATTTTGTGTAGGGTGTATTCAGAAGCGTACCTTAGTAAAAAAAAAGGCTTAAAAATGGATAGATAGGGTTGACAATTGTTTACATTATGGATCGCTCACGAGGTTTAAGTACCCGAAACGTCATGTCTGGCTCATGCTGCAAATTGGGTAGAAGAAAGTTTGAAATATCCACATGAAGAGGAACATCTCGAACTATTCATATCAAAAATTCAAAATTTGCCCGGTTTTTTTTTTTTTGGCTATAAATTCCACTTATGAACTATATTATCATTTTTGTCTTTTTAAAAGAATGCAACATTATAACTTTACATATATCTGCAATGCATGAAACTTCGAAAAAAAAAAAAAATATATATATATATATATCCTTATTTTTTGGGATTCTTATAGCTTGTGCATGAATTAAATGCCATTTTGAGAAATTCTGATGAAATAACAGTTCTATGGAGACTATTTCTTTTAAATGATTTTGTCGTTCCCATTGCGACAACTCGTAATCTTTGTAAATATCTAAAGGTTCCACTGTTGCACTTTTTGTAATTTATAGAGTTATGCTAAAGCAGTAAAACCAATATCTGCCCGAAATAGTTTCTTAAGAAAAATGACAGTTTCTATAAATCAACATTTTGACCAAAAAAATAGAGTGTATGTTTATTATGTTACTGAACCGACTCTACAGGAAATTTTGAGCCGCGCATTCTCTGCATAGAAATTGCCCAAAAAATTGAATTCAAATGAATGATTCAAGAGGGTGTTACCGAATTGGATTTTTGCTGTGTGGCTGGAAGCATCACTAATGACAATATAATGTCCAAAACACGTGCCTTGTGCATTCAACATTTGTTTGAATTTTTCTTCAGAAAGGTATTTAAAGATTCTGAAGATTTTTGTATCAGTTGTTATAATGTTTGTGCAGTGTTTATCTCATTTTATTCCATGATTACGGAGAAACAATAGAAAATGTCCGATCTTCCATTAAATCAGAAGTCTCTGATAAGACTGAAGATCTCCTGGTAGTTTGCTTAAATTAATCGTAGTGACACACTCCTTTTCAAGACCCTGGGGATCCGGGGCTAAAACAAAATACTAAACCAGAGAATGATTAATAAAATGGAAAAAGAATTAACTCTCTATCAAAAATACTACTACAGAGAATTGGTGTTCACATTATGACATGATAGAGTTAACATGTATAGGAGAGAATTACCACACCCATTTTCCAAGAATCAGGGGGTTAGGGGGATCAAACAAAATATCAGGTGCACATCTAGACCAAAGACTGAGAATAATGTAAAAAGAATTATCTTTCCATAGATTTTACTTTCTGAGAATAATGATATCTTGCACCACCATGAAGCAGGGATTGCGATTTCTCAAAGCTTGTTTGATTGTTTTTTCTCCCACGACGTCGACCATCTGGATGTTGTGTTATAAGCACATGTTTGCCTTCGATAACGTCGCTTGGGTGGCGATGACATCACATGGGGAGATTGATGACGTCAGAGGGTGAGATCGATTTATCTCACCCCAGGAAAATTTTAGAGTTCTCAGTCTAAAGTGAGAGAATTGGTGTTCGGGAGATTACATAGAGTTATGAAGCTGAAAATGACCACACCCATTTTCCAAGACCCTGTGAGAGAATTGGTGTTCACAAGATTACATAGAGTTATTTAGGAGAAAATGACCACACCCATTTTCGAAGACCCTTTTGTCAGGGGCTCAAACAAAATTTCAGGTGCACAATAAAACAACAGGCCCGTTTCGCGCCCACAGACAGACAGACGGGCGGACGCCGGACACAGGGCCATCGCATAAGCTCGACTGGTATTTCACCAGTAGAGCTAAAAACTCGATGTCAGGCGCAATGACGGAGCAACGCGAAATGACATTTTTTTATGAGATGGGGGAGGCTTTGCATGTATCTGTGATCAATGAAAAGCTTTTTAATAGAAAAGTTACCATTGAAGCTTTGAAAGTATGTGTAAGTTTTCGGTTAATGGTCCCGCGGGAATTGACAGATATAAAACAATTATTCATTAGCGCGTACGCGCTTTACGTTATCCTAACGTCACTGTTGCTCATCGGTACTTCATACTTATTCCTTTCAAATTGATTCCAAAAGAAAACAGGAGTTTTTTTGTGAAAAGACTTCTTTTGATATCTCTAAAAGAAAACTTGATTGTATTGATGTTTACTGCATTCTGATGTAAGTAACAGGATCAATTTCGCGGATAAATAAATACCTTGACTGCAGATTTCCGCATAAATTGTTTTGCCTTTTCATTCCAAATAGCGGGAACAGTTAATACCCATCTTATATCTTCTGATGTGTAATCTGGATAGTGTGATGAAAGTCTTTCCGTAAACTGGCTGACGTAATATCTGATTGTTTCAGAGAAAACAACCATTGCAGCCATTTCTTTTCCATCGATAGCCTCGATTTTGAAGTTTTCTGAAATGTCCTAAAAAAGATTAATACCTGTCGTGAAAGTTGATAGAATAGATAGATGAAAATTTGACATGAAATTTCAACAATTATTTAATAATAATAAACATCAAAGAAGTACCTAACCGTTATTCAGTCTCAAAGTCGAGAAGGCAAGGCAAAATCGTGAGAATTCCCATCGAAACGAATGCGAATCCCGGATTGAACAACATTCCGAAGAGAGACCAGGTACCCGGGGAGAATATTATTTAGCATTCATATTTTTTACAGGCATAAAGTGATTCATTTGATCTTCCTTAAGGTATCCGTTGTACCATTGAGTCAATTTACATAGCGTTTTAATCATCTCCATTGTAAAGTACGGTAAATTTTATGTCTGGTAAGGTACTATAAACTATATATTTTCTGAAAGTTAATGATGCCCTGAGTTCAGATAAAAGAGTCCCAAGTCTTAAAAATCAAAGGGGAAAAACTTTTGTACAACTTTGTTATTTTGCATATGTTATATAGAGAAAAAAGACAATTTAAATGCTTCATCAGTTATTCCCCTTTGTTTTTCTGGCCCTAAAATCATTTTTTCTGAGCAGTGGGCATTATAAGACTTTATATAACTTTAAGAAAATATATAGTTTATGGTACCTTACCAGGCATGGAAAAATGCCCTATTGTACATCGGATACCTTAAGACTTTTCGGTGCATACATGTTGTCGGTCTATATCAAATGACAATGCTTACATTTAGAGTATGCAATGAAAGATAAAATATATGTACTCACCATGTTGTCATAAAGGTTCATTTTGTAATTGATGAAGAAATAATAGCTGTCTTGATCCTGTGTTGTGCATAATTCCCGATATTTTGCCTCTGCGTCGAAGCCACAAGCAGTTGACTGACCCTTTTCTGCGCCTTCTTTGTCAAAAAGGATGCATGTTCTATCTTTCACGTATGTTCCATGATCACTGTGCCAACAGGAAGCAAATACTCTGCTCGGGTCCTTCTGAAAATCATTTCTCGACGAAAAAGCCCAACCTGAATGCGTTGTTCCGAAATCCAAAGAAGCGACTATGAGATAATTTGTCTGTAATTAAAAATAAATTCTTGTACAACAGATTCCATTTTTAATATTCTTCTCATTTTTTCTTTCAAAAAATATGAAATGACTTTGGAAAATGGTATAATGTACAATGACAATACTTGAGCCATGTAATCTATAATTTGAAAGATGAAAATTAATATGTAAATTTACAAGGCAAAATGATGAATGAAAATAATGAAGAGAGAGACTACTAAATGAAATGGAGGAGGCTATTGTTAGCGAGTCAACACTCATTAGGCACGGTCCATTTGATATTCTGGGGGGAGGCTTGGGATTTTTTCGAAAAAACAAGTTTCCTCTGAATTTTGATGAAAAAATAATATTGCTCATGCAAATTATATGAATTTGAAGAACGACCATATGATTTCGATTGAGATACCTGAAATTTTTTCGGATCACTTCGCTCGCCGCTGTTTTCAATTTATATCAATGTTTTTGGCACACTCCAAAACATTATTTCGACTTGGAAAGTTCATATTTGAAAATATCAAAAGTACAAAGGTAATTGAAAAAAGGATTTCCTTAAAAGCTTAAATATATTATCAATATAATATATCACTATAATTGATAAGCGCATGTATCACCAAAGGGTCTTTTTATGTACAAGCTAGCTAAATTAAAGGAGAAGTCTTCAGTTTTTCACAAATTGACAATTCTGAGATTTAAAATTTCTCGAGAAGACTCTCCCCTCAAGCCCTCTTACAATTACTTCATATAAATTTTGTAAACTGAGAATGATATTATGAACTCAAGATTTTTTATGTCTTTATTTAGAAGTGACTTAAATATTTGCAGACACCCACAGAAATAGACGAAAAAGGGACAAGGAACACCAACTTACACCATAGAAACATTAAAAATAAAAGACCACACATAAACCAACGAGATCAATGGGCAACCGGTGCACTTAGGACGGCCGTCTGCCACGTAAATAGCAGACGGTGTGGTTATCCTGAATTACGTGCGCACAAGCCTCCCACTTTCCGATTACCCAGAGGTCTCGAAGAACGCACAATTATGGTGTAAGACAGCCTCCTCACTGTAAGATGATCACACAGAAACAAGACCGTAAAAGGCAGGGGCCCTAGCAACACAGATGAATATGTAAATGAATACAAAAAGAGGACTACGTAACACAGTCCGTCGTCTGCCGGCTGTAGCGAGCTCATTTATGGTATTACCCGAGGGGTCCGACTAACATTCAGAGAGGACAGGTGGTCGGGGCCCTGTCTTCTATAAAGAGGTTTGGACAGGGCCCATCATGGAGTCCCTCCGTCACAGTCAGTCAGAGTGCAATTCTTAAGAGTGCGCTCGTACAAGACTGTAGATTTGTCAAGTACCAAGCCTAGTGTCCGTCTGGTGACATTAGGATTTCAATTTTAACATAGGAAGCGAATTTTAGAAGTTGGGAAATAAGGATTCTCCTGTACAAGGTTTCCAACACGTATTCCAAACTACGGTTACGTAATATTCCTCTCTTAAATCTTAATTTCTGTTCAAAACTAATGACCCCCCCCCCCCCTAAAAAAAGAAAGAGACATGATTTCCAGTTTTTACATATCTTCTTTCAAACTCATAGGCTGCAATCCTTTTCCTTACGGGCTTGACCCACCTTCTTGGGGAAACAAAATCTAGATCCGTCCGTGACAATGAATCTTAAATTTTGGACCGTAATGTATTGGGCGGATCTTGATTTTTCTCCAGAAGGTTAGTCTAGCCAGTTAGGGATAGGGATCTAGCTTACGATTTCGAAAGAAACGAGAAATCGTGTGGACTTTTTTTTACAAATTCCTGTGGGGCAAATACCAAGGGAGGTGGTGTCCTGACTCGAAGCCCGCTCTAGAGCCGCGCTTTTTAAAATGTTTCAATATGCATTTGATCAGCTACCAACGAAACCAGACAAAGCTCGTAAGATTTGCATTGAATGGTGTACTGACGAGTACCCTTGAATACTTTTGAGCAGAAACGAATATATGATAATATCATAATAGCGAAATATTCCCGTAGTTTTAAATAATTATTTGGAAAACTTGTACAGGGGAATCCTTCACCGCATCGCCTAGAATCAGCTTCCTATGTACGTAGTCTAATTACTCTGTTTAAAAATTCAAATTTAAATTTCCTTTTGTTTTCTTAACTTTATTTCCCCTAATTTAACAACAAATATTGGACCGAATTTACCGTTGTTTTCTTTTTATTCTAATTCAGAAATGCGTAAAATTCTTTACTGTTTACTGACCATGAATACTTTTCTTTTACTTGGAATGACGACTTATAATTACTTAATCAACGGTGATAATTGTTTGATGGCCTAACAATTGCCGTGCAACAAGTGGTTTATTCAACTACTCCTCGGGCTACACCCTCGGAGACAGTAGAATAACTCTTACTTATTTAAAATGTACATGTAGTAAATGGAATAATATCAATATTTTAGACATGCGGAAAAAGTCATCACTTTAGCTATCAAAGCCAAAACTAGTAGGGAATAGATTCACCAAAGCAGTTGATCTGTTTGTCAAAATTGAATCCTGACTCAAAGCCGATGATATCGACAATAAAACATAAAAACAAACGATCATGTAAATCTCCAACCAAAGTTACCACACAAAAACGGTATCAAATATATTCCCGGGCAACAAAATCTCATCATTTAACGCTGACTCTACATAAACGCCTTCTTCACCATTTCTTGTACCTGAATTATAGAGAATGCAGATTTCTTTGAATGCACTTTTCGGATTAACAGAAACAGAAAAAAATTACAATCTTTTAGCACGTTTTTACTGAATAGTTTCACATCATTTGATAAATACGCTCCCAGAAATGACCATGAATATAATTAATTTTTAAAGTCATGTGGCCTTAATCTTTGATCCTAAAATCAAAAGAACTCTTACTTGACTCAATGTCGCTAGGCTTAAGAAACATTCATTCATGAATTGGAAACCGTTTATTATCATCAAGTCCTATGAAATTGATCTTTTGACCCAAACATCAAAGAGGATACATTCGTATGGAAATACTCCTCGCAAGTTTTGTTTCAATAGAGATAATGAAGATCCTGAGAACAATCTCAACAGCACTAAAAATAGAGCACCAAATTGAGCATCGACGGACCCCTGGCAAGCTAGAGGTGGGAGCGGGTACCCGGGAGCAGTAAGCATCCCCTGTTTAGCTAGCCGCATCCGCCGTCGATGTTCACGCACGAAACAGAAAACAATATTTCTAAAACATGCACTAACTTAGGTTATGTCCGCACAGAAAGTGCTGTGGCGATCATGTCAGGGTAAGATGTTATAAAAACACTTAAAAGGTAAAGGTAAAGGTAGGGGTTTATAGTCTCGTTCGCTTTAGCCTCACGCGACTTCCACAATTACCTCCCTGGCGAGACCTGTACAATCCAGTGCATTCTCAACTCCCTTGGGAGTATATAAGCAGAGTTGCCGTTCAGGCGCTAATGCTTTTCATTCACATTGCCAGCTCGTCTCATGTGCCAGGTACCCGTTTTACTCCTGGGTAGAGAGAGTGCAACGTAGTGTAAAGTAACTTGCCCAAGGTTACAATGGTTTGCAATGTCCGGCGACGGTGAGATTCGAACCCACGACCCATGGATTCGTAGTCCACCGCGCTAACCACTACGCTACCAGCATCTACTTACTACATTACAGTCATTATTGATCTAGATGTCATTTTCAGAATCAAAATCCTCTGATTTCGACCTTTTGACCTCAATACAATAGGAACCCTTATAGATTCATTGTAAACATTCCTTACAATTGTCATATCAAAAAGTGTAGTGCACACTCGGTTATGACTAATAATAATAATAATCAAAGTCAGAGTCCTTGACCATTTGACCCTAAAATCAATAGGGGCATCCTTCACCCAAGGGGGATTCCTTACAATTATCATGTTACTCAAATTAGGATTTGGAAGCAAATTGCAATAATCTATGTCCTAAGACTTTGACCTTTTGTTCCCAAAAACAATGGGGAACATGAGTAATTGTTTGAAGTATTGAATTTCAATAGCACTTTGCGAATTGAAATTCTTTTTAAATATTTTTTTTCAATAGCACTTTGCGAATTGAAGTTATTTTTTAAATATTTTTCGGGATCATCGCGTACAAAGTGCCTTTCCTCAATATTTTGAAAATTAAGAACCTCCTCTTATTTGTTACAAATATAATAGACCTATTCGAAATTTCGTTTTTAACTACAACAAAGTTACACAAGATCCTAGAATACTTGAATCATGTCCTGTAAATCGAATCGCATGCTCTGAATGACTGGAAAAATCTCATTTTGGATATTACCGATATTCGAATAGATAACTACCACAAAAATCCTCATCTTTTTGAAAATCCAATTTCTAAATCTGAAAGATATTTCAAATCTAAGTTACGTAATTTACATGAAAAATATGTCTTCGCGCCTGCAGACAAAGCAGCCAACAACACCATAATTATTTGAAAACGCTACTACATATCAACTTTAGTTTCGGAACTTTCCTCAACTAATACTTATATTGAAAGCAACGAAGTGTTCCCAATATTTTGAACAAACATAACAGTGAATTTTCTTCTTTTAACATCCCTATTTCTAAATTGGATCTCCCTACAATATACTGTATACCTAAACTTCACAAGTCGCCTTACAAGTTTCGATACATTGCTAATTCTAGCAACTGCACAACAACAATTTTGTCTAGAAATCTGACGTCAGCACTCACGGCTACAAAGGAACACGTGGCAAAATACTGTGAAACTGTCATGAACAGGAATGGCGTAAACTTCTTTTGGTCAATTAAAAATTCAGGGGATGTGATTGACAAAATGAAATCAAGAAATTTTGAAGCAAATACAATATCTTCATACGAATTTTCTAATATGTACGCCACGCTTCCTCACGACAAAATAAATGCTGTCCAAACTCATTAAATGGTGTTTTGATCGAGAGGGGAAATCTTATTTCTGTACTTCTGAATCGAAGGGTTTCTTTTCCGCCACAGATTACAAATCATACAAAGCATGGACAAGTGGTGACCTGTGTATTGCCTTGTCCTTCCTTTTGGACAATATTTATGTAAGATTTGGTGAGAAACTCTACAAGCAGGTTGTAGGGATTCAAATGGGTACTAATTGTGCGCCTCTTGTTGCAGATTTATTTCTATACCCGTATGAAAAGGAATTTATCCAAAATCTTCAAAAACAAAGAAAAAATGATGATGTGAAATGTTTCATTGGTACTTCAAGGTACCTGGATGATATTCTTACTATCGACAATCCTGTTTTTGAAAAGTATAAAAATGTTATTTATCCACAAGCATTGATTCTAAACAAGGCAAATGTTTCAAACACAGAAACACCATTTTTGGACCTAAATATCAAAATTGTTAATGGAGAGATCTATACAAGTGTGTATGACAAAAGAGATGATTTTGGATTTAACATAGTAAATTTCCCCTGGCTTGACGGTGATGTTCCTAGATTACCGTCCTTAGCCGTGGTATCTATATTTCACAGCTCATCGGGTATGCTAGAGCATGAACTGATGTTTTGGATTTTCATAGTAGAAATTTACAAATTACCAAGAAACTTTTAGGACAAGGTTTTCGCTTTCACAAACTAGTAAAGACTTTCTGGAAATTTTACAAAAATTATTGTCAACTTCTTTTGAAATTCGGACCAATACAGGCAACAGAGTATATTACTTTGGGTATTTTACAACCTGCATTTTATGCTGACATTATTAACAAGATAAGAAGGATCAAAAATAGACAACATCACTATCGAAAATGCGTCCAAATCATCAAACGCCTTTTATACCATCGATATGATCCTAATGTCACCAGACAGACACTAGGCGTGGTACTTGACCAATCTACAGTCTTGTACAAGTGCATTCTTAAAACTTGCACTCTAACTGACTGTGACGACGGGACTCCATGACGGGCCCTGTCCAAACCTCTTTAGAGAAGACAGGGCCCCGACCACCTGTCCTCTCTGAATGTCAGTCGGACTGCTCGGGTGATAACATACATGAGCTCGCGGCGGCAGAGCACGGATTGTATTACGTACGCCCTCTTTTTATATCAATTTACACATCCATCTGTGTTGCTTGGGCCCTTGCGTTTTGCGGTCTTGTTTGTGTGTAGTCATCTGACAGTGAGGAGGTTGTTTTACACCACAATTGTACGTTCTTCGAGACCTCTGGGTAATCGAAAAAGTGGGAGGGTTGTGCGCACGTAATCCAGGATAACCACACCTTCTGCTATTTCCGTGGCAGATGGCCGTCCTAAGTCGGCACCGGTTGCCCATTGGTCTCGTTGGTTTATGTGTAGTCCTTTGTGTTTGATGTTTCTGTGTTGTGCGTTGACGTTCCTTGTCCCTTATGCGTCTCTTTCTGTGCTTGTCTGCTTTGTGGTTTTGCATTGGGTGTTTTGGGGTTTTGCTGTTGGTGCTGCAGCCTGGAGTTGTTGGAGATCCCCTCCTTTGTTTTATGGTCCGTAAACAAATTGTTGACGGCCGCTTGCCGATCTGACATAAAATTTAGAACCGTGTGTTGCAAAAAATACGTACTTCCGTTCTGACGTAGAAATGTGTCAAAAGAGGGTACCCCGTGACCTACCTTTGCCGGTGGCTCCGCAACCTATTGACGGATCCGGATGAAAAATTACAACACTTGTAGGGGACAATTAGTACTTCATTCCTACTAAGTTTCATGAAAATCCAATCAGTGGTTCTGGAGAAGACCAATATGTATGAAAATACCTCCCCTCCTAATTTACATAATATTAAAATTCATAAGAAAATCAAAACATAAAAATTTCACTCAAAGTCAATGCCAAACCACTGAATGATTAAAATGTGACAAATATGCAGTAAATGTTCACAAAATCACAAATTAATACAGTTATTCAAAGAAAAATTTCAAAAATGAGCATTTCCAACAAAGTCCGAAAAGACGTCGAAACGCTCCAAAAACTTGTTATCAGAATTGAACCACGTGACCTACTTTTGCCTGTGGTGGCGCCACCTATTGGCGAATTCGGACGTAAAACAACACTTGTAGTGAACCATTAGTACTTCACAAAAATCTGTTGAGCGATTCTGGAAAAGTTAAAAATGTGACAAGTTAACGGACGAAAGACGGGCGCTGGATGAAGTAGTTTGCCAATAGCTCACTTTGAGCATTTGGCTCAGGTGAGCAAAAAATAGAAGCAGTAAATACTAAAAAAATCAACTTAATTTCTTAAGGTTTAAGATTATAATTCTAAATATGAAAAGGCGTCGAACCCCCAGACCAACTTTGCATCGAACCCCCAAATCAACATAAGAGTTTCAAAATAGACTGTTCTCTAATTCCTAAATCAAGTACGCAGAAAGTGTCCAAGGCTGTTGAATATTATATCTATTCATATATTGTTGCCTGCAAGATAATTCATAGGTATATGAACATCAATTTTAGCAGAGAATTTGAATAAAAAGCTATTTTACAGGGTAGTACCTTTATTGTCCATGAATATTCTTAACATCTGTAGCTTGTTGCTTGCATAATTGGCAAAGGATGATACAGTAGGCTTTCCCTCAACCCATGGACATGTCCTTTTTCTGATATGTGCCATATTAGGTTTGAAAATTGTAAGAAATAACCACCCTCCACCCTCATAGCGAAAGCAAAGCAAACGCATCAAACCTGCGGTAACACTGCACTGAACTTAATTATGTTGGGGTGGTTGATATGGTGATATTGAGGTATAGCGGTATGTCACGCGGTGTAAGCAGTGAAGCAGCAGGACAATAAAAGTATTCAAGATCATGATAGTGAGTGTCAAGAAGATAAGCTAGCGGTCACTGATTCAATACACGGTGACGATGATAATGGATGGGCAAAATGCAAAAAAGAAACATAATACAGAAAAAAACAATAGCAGAAGCAAATAGAAACGGCTTAGTCTATATGCAGGCAAATCACCGTCTAAAAAAAGCGTTGAGTGATAACGAACAGAGTGGATGTGAACTTTGCGAAATAGATAGAGAATTGAGAGATATCAATGAACGCTTAAATCTACTTACAAGAAATGAATTTAAAGACTTCAAAGACCTGAGAAATCGTTTGCATACCTGATTATCAAACAGTTAAGACCGGAAATAAAGAAAGAAGTACAAGCGAAAGTCAAAAAGAGAAATGAAAGATATAAAGAAGGAATTGAAAGAAGTACAAAGGAAAATACAAAATGAGTAAAAATGAAATGAAAGCTTAGCTTTTGACATGAAAAAGAAAATTGAGTTGACAGAGCAGGTGGCGTCTACCATGAAAGAAAACAACGCAAAACCGGCGAAACAGCTTCGTGATGATCAGGATTCATACAAAGACAGACATCAAACGACCAACGATTCACTAAGACTTGCCAACAGAAACAAACAATACTCCCAGAAAAACAACCTTAATATTTGAGAAAATTGGAGAGAACAATGATAGTTTGAAGTCAAATTTCATTTCACAGATGAAAAAAGTGGGCGTCACTGTCCAAAATGGCGACCTTTTGGCCACGCAAAGAGTACGAACAAGAAGGGCAGGGCTCCACGACCGGTAGTAGTGAAATTCATTGGGATTGACATTCGGTTAAGTGTCATCAAGAAGCGATGAAATCGAAAACGATAACCATGATTGACCATATCACCAAGATAAACTTAGAAGTTATGAACAGTTTGAGGGAAAATGGCAACTTTTACCTTATATGGTAATTCAACTGTCATGTTCATGCGCTTGATCTGACCGGCACAAATTTGACGCAGGGAACAATATTAAAAAGTAACGTGCAATTGCAGCAGCAGTGAAAAGAGCAGGTTTGTCATGAATAATTAACCAGAGGACCGAGGTAAACAACGTCTTTGTACTTCTTGAAAAAGGAGAAATGAAAAGAAAAAAGAAATATATTTTTTTCTTTTCACTTTTGCTTTACGTACATAGAGGAACTACCCATTTGTATGCCCTTATAATCGGAGATTCGTGTGCATATAGTTTTTGGCGTATCCGTTTGTCTGTCTGTTTGTCCCCCAAAACATTAACTTTGACCATAACTTTTGAATGGTAAGTGATAATGTTTTCATATTTCACATGTGTATTCCTTGTGACAAGACCTTTCCATGGATACCAAATTGTTTAACCATGATGCCTTGACCTCGGGGTATGTAATACGTTTTTGTTACGGCTATTTATCTATCAAAGATGCAAACAGGGGCATTCGTGTCTCCCCTCCTTTCTCACAAACACAATGTCATGTTTTTTATTTTTCCTGTTATTGTCTGGGTTTTTTATTTGTTGTTGTTATATTGTTTGATTGATGGAAACATGCACAGATGTGTGATATTTTGCACGAAACCAACAATACATACTTGTACGAATCATGTTATTCTACTTTAATATAAACAATTTCAATGCAAAGTGATTTCGAGATAGGTAGAGGCTTTGGGAACTTTCACACATTAAAAGATGTATTACATTATACCAGACAATTACCCTGTCTGTGCGTCTGTCTGTCCACCACACCTTGTCGGAGCATAACTCCTCCCCCTAAGGATGGATTTCAATAATATTTCACAGAAATGTTTCTTAGAACTAAGAATTTGTCATGATCTTGATCAAAGGTCAAGGTCACAATCGACATCATTAGTAAAACCTTTCCGGAGCATACTCTTCTCCCTGTGGATGGATGTCATTAATACTTTACAGAAATGTTCCTTAGGACCTAAGAGTGTGCCATAGGTAATGATCACAATAGACATCGTTAGAAAACTTGTCTGGAGCATAACTCTTCCCCATGTGGATGTATTTCGATTATATATAACAGAAATGTACCTTAGTACCTAAGGGTGTGCCATAACATTGAACAAAGGTCATTGGTCAAAGATGAAGGTCACAATAGACAACATTAGTAAAACCTTGTCCAGAGCATAATTCCTCCCCCTGTGGATGGAATACAATAATATTTCACAGAAATGCTTTACTTTGAACCAAGATCAAAGTTCAAGAATACAATAGACACTATTAGTTAAAGCTATAAATATACAATATTAGCTACAGAATTTGAATTCAAAAAATGTTTTGAATTCATTTTCAATAGAATTTATGAAAATAAAATAAAAATATTCCGTTGGAAACTACTCCAAAAAATTTTACCAAATAATTCACTTTTATTCAAATGGAAAATACGGACAGACCCTCTTTGTAATTTCTGCAATCAAATAGATGATTTCGAACACTATTTTATATCATGCAAATTCATCAAAGATTTCAAAGATGAAGTTAACCTCCTAATGAAAAAAATAGGTTTCGACAAAGACATGATTACCCTTAAAAATATGGTAATTGGATATAAAATCTCGGAAAAACAATAGTATTCTATAAATCTTCTACTCTCATACATTTCCTTTACTATCTATAAATCACACATGTAAGTGAACAAAAGACAAAATAATTAACATGATAAATATTTTTTTTAAATCTGATAAAAGTGCATGTTTCAGTCTGGTATTTCAGGAAGAAATCCATCCCATCTGTATTCAAGACAACACGTGATTGGCTAAACATTGACAAAAGCGCCATCTTGGAAGTGGCAACGTGAAACTGTAAAAGAAAAACAAAGTCCAAAACAAAATAAAAACCCAGGGAATTCCCCCAAGTAATCATATTCTATACCGCGCTAAAAAAATAGATCAAGGTAAAGGCCGCATATAATATATACAGCTTACAGTTGATGTGCGGCTACAACGATATAACATCGATTAAATTTTAATAATGCTACAAAGTTTTAAATCAAATCAAGAGAAATATAATTAAAATAAAAAGATATTGAACAATAAAGACATATTCCGTAATAATTCCAGATACAGGTAAAATAATCGATTATATTTATACAAAATCAATAATCTTTATTTTTGCGCAGATAAAGAATTATGAAATGCTACTTAGCTTCGATATACTGTCAAAACAGCACAGGTGAATTAGCATCGCTTCACTGAACATCACCGTCGCTTCAATGCACTTCATTGAACCAGCCCTGGACCTGGCTTTGATAAATTCTTTATTACATCCTGACACACGATAAATTCTTCTGTTTCAGTATAAAATATAAACCACATATGCATCTGCTTATTATTCATAACATCTCCGTTTCTCGACACATTTCCTATGTATACAAATATCATAAAGTACACGACTGGCTCCTACCTCCAAACGACACGTCATAATAGAAAAACACGTGGAGTTATACATAGACAAAACAAATCCGGAACCGACTTTTTTTTCTATACTATAGAGAATAATTATCATCATCATTTATAATTATTTATTTACGAGATATCTATAAAAACCATCTATACACAGCATTTGTATCCACAAATATTATCACAAGGGTTATGTTTAAACATTTTTCTTATACATAAGACATCTTTTATCATGTCTACTATGTGTGAATCTTTTAAATCGTTAATTCATGAAAATTAACAAATATATAAATATATATGACTCTTTTTTACGGAAGCTTTTTAGCTTATAATTGCTACATCACTAAAATTAACAAATATATAAGAAGACAGTAGAAATATATATCTGAAAATTAGCTATTTACAGCTTCAGAAACTTTAAAACTATACTCTTTTCAAACATATGACGTAATACAGATTTTGTCATTTGCTTTATTGACTTATTTTCTTTGATCGCATGCAAGAAGCCTGGACTTGCATGACATTTGTTATACAGGATTATACAGATTAATAAATAAAGAAATTAGTTAAAGCTTGTCCATATCGTAACTCCTCCCCGCGGATGACTTTCAATATTTCACAGAAATGTTCTTTAGGACCTAAGGTTGTCTCATGATCTTGAACCAAGGTCTAAGGTCAAGGTCACGAGATAAAAATGGAAATTTGATCGCAGCAGAAATGAAAGTCAGCGATAGGTATAAATTCTCTTTTATCAACTGTTACATACATATATGTTTCTAATAATGACAATCCAAATTTCTATCAAAAGCTCCATGATCTTATTTATGATTTTAGTACTGATTTTGTTGTAATATCAGAAGACTTCAATCTAATTCGTGACCCTGAAAAAGACTACTATATTTATAGACGAGCTAACAACCTTAATGCAAGAAGAGGAGTAATAAAACATATGGAAGAATTGATTTAAACTGGCGCGTCCAACATAATGACCAAAACAATATACATTGTCTTCAAAAAGTCCCTGCAAGAGAGCAAGATTGGACTTTTTCCTTATTTCACAAGAGCTCCTATCTACGGTGTTCAGTAGTGATACTTTGCATGGATATAGAATTGACCACTCTATGATTGATAATAAATTTAAATTTGGAAATCAAGAGAAAGTTATAGTGTTTTGGAGGTTTAATAACTCCCTTCTTAGAGATGAAGACTATGTTGAATTGTGAGCCGATGCGGACTTACAAGCCATACTTCGTACTTCGCGTTGTGTGATTAATAAATGTTCAGTACTTTGTCGTGGAAGGAAAACATCGTTTAAATTTCACAAAGTTTATTTCACGATACATAATTAGACAGAATCCATAGCATGCGAGAAAGTAGTTCTATGACAACGAGAAAGTAAAAACTGACAATTGAAAAAATGACATATTGTATTTAAACCTGGGAGGGGAATTGCACAATATGATTGACATATTTCTAGATAATTCCATGTTCATTCCTCAAAGATAAGGTTTTCTGCAACTCTTCAAAAGCATCTAAAATTATGAGGGTTTGAACGTAAATAAACTCAGTATGCTGATACTTCACGTGTAGAATTGACAATCATTTCACCAATTCATAGATAAAACCAATTTGTAATTAAGTTCTTATCAATCTCTGGACTTTCCAAGTATTAAATAATCAATATTACAATTAAACATGTTAAAGTTGAGAATATATTTACCTTAAAATCTTCAGATGAACTTATCAACTTAAATTTCTTGAATCTGTTTGTAATCTTGTTTCAAATATCTTTATGTGAATTGATAAAAGCATCATCCCTCTTTCATGTAAGGGAATTAATAAACTTTCGTGTTCTGATAAATGCATCGATTCAGTTTAGAGTTATTCCTCTTTCTACAGTGTGCATATTGCCCAACATAAGTCACCATAAATATTGTGGGGGAGAGGCCATATGGTTACAATACTCCCCCACTTAAGAAAATAACCAAGATTTTCATCATCAAGTCAATAATCCAATTCAAATATATTCAACTTTATAACTAACATTTTATTTACTTTCATAGTTCTTTTTCTTAATTTGAATCTATGCTTGCTTATTTTCTAAACGCATGGCCTTGACACCACAATATAGATAATTGCATCATTTTATGGTGCACTCAATCAATCATGATCAGGTAAATAAGTATAAATGACATGCAGATTAAAGTTATCATCTCAAGTTTTTCACTGTCTTTATCAAGTAACCCAATATTCATTATCATAATAAACTCAGAATCAGAATTGTTCATTCAAAATTATTAAAACAGAACAAATTCATTCAAGGCCAATACGTCAAATAATAGTATGATATATCAATGTTCAATGTACATGATGCAAAAATCAAAATTCATGAATATATACAAGTATTATCATAAATAAGCATAATACATTATACAATTCACATTTACTCTGCTTTTTTCACTGAAATAACACTACACATGATTTTTTCACTTCTTTGTCTTCTTATGGTTCTTCTTTGGATATCCTTTGCGTCTAATGGTTCCTCTCCGTCAAGTGGTCCTCCTTCGTGTTCAATGTAATCTCCGTCGAGTTAAACGAATACATGGACATCGATTTCATAAAGGATGGAATTCTGCACCAACTGGATTTATCATCGTATGTTTGTATATTCTTTCGAGAACTAAATCGTCTTCTCGTCTTCGGCATCATCTCCCACGAAATTGCATCTCATGGTTTCTTCTTAGCAATCATTTCTTCTTCATTGGTCTACCTCTGACGCATCGTGGTATTAGTGACGTTACCAAGATCTTCCCGTAATCCAGATGACGCCATGCACCCAGAAAAGTGACGGGGTATAAACGTTCTCGTTATAAAGCGTCAAATAAGGTAGTTCATTAATTGCAAATTGTCGTTTGCATTGGATTCTGCACGGATCGCACATCCCTATGGCAGATTTCACTCTACCATAATCTTCGAATGTCTCTCCGTTTGCTATCGTGACGGGCTGATTTAACATCCAGCCACACGGGTAACATCGTGCACAGAGATACCTGACGTCACTGCTTCGAGCTTCGTATTTTGGCTTCCGTCTATTGTCCATTGGATTGACCTGTACACTCTTAATTGTCTCTCTATTAACAACAGGTGGCTCCGTTATAATAGCTGCTATTCAAAGTTCAAGGATATTCTGCATAACTATACTATTTATCAAGCATTTCCCATCGTCATTTCTCCAAGTGATACCATCTATTGTTCATTGCTATAACATATATGCACGTCAAACTAAATTGTTCTTGGTAGTTATGACACTGGATTTTCTCTGTACCTCTTGATTTACCAAAATTTTGAATTTACAAAAATAATTCAGAAGCCTGTTCCAAAACTCAAATAATTTCCAAACATATATCTTTTTTCTTTTGCAATAATTCATTAATTTAACTTGTATTGACATAAATGAATACTCAACAGGCAATGTCATTTATTTTGATTCAATCAAAAATTTAACTGATATAAATGAATACTAGTAAAACAATATTATTCAAGCAGCAGTTTGTCATTGTTGTTACGCGTCATCTGTAAGCATGTCGTTTGTCAGTGAAATATCGCCAAACAAACACAAATCAGCTGATGCTAGAACCTGTATCATTAGACGAAATTCCAACACTGCCAAAAGGGCAACAAGGGTCAATATCATTAACGCATTGACATAAAATAGAGTGAGGCGAGAACTGAAATACGATCACCAGAATGAAAGCTCTAGATATTGATTAAACCCTGATGTAAACCAGTGAAATCCAGTAAGAAATTACAAACAAAGAGCACCGTAAAAGTACACATTTAACTTGTTTAGTTTTTGGTTGATTTATTCTTATCAAATATGATAATTGATTCATTTCAATGATCTCATTTTCAATTGTCTTTCAATATATAAAGTTTACAATTTCATGTTAAAAAAAAATATCAGTTCTCAAGAATTTTACTTGTTTGAAATATATTAATTTTTCACCTTACTTTTCCTTTTTTTAATCCCATTTTCTCCCTTTCTTAAAAAAATTCTTTCACATTCTTTATTGCCTCATCCATCAATGACAAATATGGATAATGACCATATCCCTGTATACAGCACAAAATCGATAATTCAAAAATCAGAAACCGAAGGCATACAAAATCAGGACAAAACAGGAACCAAAGCAAACAAACAAAAACCTCCACCATATGAAAAGAAGCGAACTCCCGATATGGGAGTGAGACCAGGTGCCCAGGAAGAGTAAGCATCTCCTGCTTGCATGCAACACCCGCCACTTCAATTCGGTAGAACTGTCACATCCGGTAACTTCCATTTCGGAAGACATAGAGTACAATCTTTGGTTGGATGGTTCAAATGGTCTATGACAGAATATCACCCACCATTCTGGAGAGTGGGATATCATAGTGAATGACGAGTTCCCCGTATCGACCGTAGAACTTCCTCAGTGACGATGCTAGTCGGTCACAAACATATCCCTTACTGAGAAGTTTATCTGAAAGACGCCTAGCTCTCAGAACAAAATCCGTATATTTGGTACTTGCTCTGGCATAGCGTATCAACTGAGATATGAACACGCCATAAGCAGGCGATGAAGGGATGTTGCTACTCAGAAAAGGAAAGTTTGTAATGCTGAAATTGAAGTCGTCACGTTTGTCATAGAGTGAGGTGTTCATGTGACCATCAGTGTCGTAGGACAACATTATGTCCAAATAGGATGCTGAATTATTTGTCTCTGTAGTTTCTTTGACTTCAAGCTCTGAAGGATAGATACTGCTCAGGTAATCCGCGAATTTTGGATTATTGATGGACAAAACATCGTCTATGTGTCTGCAAGTAAAGTTGAAGTCAGAAGCTAAGTATCTTTTCCCTTCAGAGACCAGAGATTGAATGAATTCAGCTTCGTACGAGTAAAGAAAAATGTCGGCAAGGAGTGGGGCACAATTTGTTCCCATTTGAATTCCGACAATTTGCTGGAAAACCTTTCCTCCAAACACCACAAAAATGTTGTCGATCAGAAAGTTTAACATCTGAATAATATCTGTTTCAGTGTACTTATTTTCAGAATCGGACTTTTCTTTAAAAAAGTAGGTTTTGTCATAGTTAACAACAATAAATTTGTATTTGCGATTACCGTTCTTACTTGTAAACGCATTACTTATAATTTTTGCGAGTCTTTCTTTCAATTTAGAATGTGGAATTGTAGTGTAAAGTGTCGAAAAATCAAAGGCTTTGATCGAATGGACTCTTCTAAAATGAGTGGATTTCAGATGTTCTAAAAGTTCCTTCGAATTCTTTAAAATCCACATCTGGTTGATACCACTGCGAGAATATACTGTCGAACAATATTTTTGAAGTCCAGATTTGATTTCAGATAAAACTTTGGTGAGTAAGATCGATACAGATTTGGTAGAACATTTTGAGGAACCAGCGATGAAACGTTGTTTGTACGGATTCTTATGCATTTTAGGTATGCAGTATAAGTATGGCAAATCTAAATCTAAATTGTTCATGTCGAAGCCAAATGAAGCAAGAGCTGATTTGTGGTTATCTATTATTTCAGAGGCAGAAAGGTTTGTTGGGGTGTAAGTGGGATTTCCAGGTGTCGAATTTAAACCCAACTCTTTAACTAGACTGTCGAAATAGTACTTTTTGCAAGTAAATGTGTAATTATTTGAGGCTTTGTCCGCTGGTGTGATGACATAATGTTCTTGGAGATAGGTAAGCTCTGTGATAACATCAGGGTCTTTAAATATAGACTTGAATCTGGTGTTCACAGTTGATTTTAATCGGTTAATTCTAGATAAAAGTAACCCTCTGATGGATTTTATCCACTCGGAAAGGGTGTCGAGCTGTACATCCTCTTTCTTTGCCCAACGTCTTGCATATTCCTCACAAGAGTCCATGATAATTTTGACATTTTGGTTCCATGTAAAGGACATACTTTCTTTGTATTTGGGACCCTTTTTAACAATTCTCTCAACTTGTCGTTCTTGACTATACTAAGGTCACCAGTAATAACGTGTCCACAAGGAGAATAGTTGAAATCCGATGAAGAACATTCGCAGGGAAGTGGATGTAGTGAGGGATTACTTAAATCAATACACTAAAGGAATCGTTTGTAATTGTAAATTTTAGATGCAACTGTTGGTGTGTAGCTATAGGAAATACAAGGAGTTTCTTTTCTTTTGAAATATGGTGGGATTTTTTCTGTGACAGTTTTGTGATTCAAAATCTGACCAAAATTCAAGTTATCAATACCTTTGTTTGCAAATTTTACTTTAATGAAAGGGCGGTTTGTTTTTTCCTCTGATTTATCTGATCTAACTGCTTGAAATAAACGAAAAGTAGAAATGTCCAATATGACTCCTTGTAGTCTGTATTCTGGGGAACGTGTATCGGTATATGTGAGGTCCTTCGTATAATCGTAGATTTCGTGCACCTTCCGTAAAGGAACAGAGTATAATTTGGTACGAATATAATGCAGGCCTAGAGGCTCATTCAAAAATGGAACCAAGTCATCGAAGGAGAAACTATGTATCTCAGGCCTATTATATTTTCGAATACCATGACTTCGAGGTCTTCTTTGTTGTCTGTTGAATAAGCTAGTCACACGTGAAATTTTAGAATTTCACCTTATTGCTCATTTCTTGAATCATTGATTTCTTTCTATTTGAGGATTTTTATAGTTTTGGTACGAATAATGTTTTTAATATTTTTCAATTTTATAGATTTTCAGTACATAAGATTTAGATTTCTTTTCGTCTCTTTTTTCTCTCTTTTTTTCTTTTTTTTTTAACGTAAGATTAACACGTTTTCAAATATATCATTTACGATGCAGATATTTTAGCAATTTGAGCAGTCATAAATTTTGTCATTTCGAAAATATTTTTCATAAGAAGCTGGGGATCAAGGAATAGAATATTTTCAACAGGTTTCCGTTGGGAAGCCTTTTCATTTAGTAAGAAACTCGTTTCCGGTTTCTTGGAAATAGCATCTACTTCCATATTTTCCTCCTCGCAATGTTCAGGAGCTATTGGTAAGCTCACTACTGGAGGAACAAGATTGATGTTCGTTTCATCGCCCTTGTCCGTTCATGTATCGGGCATATCACGAGCTCTTAGTCGTCTCCGAAGTTCCATAAGTGGAATGTCATCTTCGTCAGACAAATCCTCTCTTTCTTGAATTCTGTGTCGAATCGCAACGTCTTGAGGAACAGGTTCATCATCATCACTGTCTGATTGTTCGGACGGGATTACGTACGTCGTTTTACGTAATAAATTCCCTTCTGTGATTCTCTATGTATACGGGATCTCCAATCTGGAAGTTTTCCTCCTTGCCGTTTTTGTCTACGTACTTTTTCTGTTCCTTTTTAGCCTCTTTCATGTTTCTATGAACCAATGTAAACGATTTTTGCTGCTGTTGAAGAGAGATTTGATGTTGATCTTCTCCCACATATCTACGTCTTGGCTTTAAAATAGTGTCCAGTGGAAGTACAACGTCTCTGTTATATAGGAGAAAGTATGGAGAAAACTTCGATGATTCATTGACATGAAACCTAATGGCGGCTATTGTCTGATTCAGGTACAAATTCCACGTTCGGAGTCTTTTTGAATTTTCATAGACATGACGACATGAAGAGTTCGGTGAAATCTTTCGACTTTACAGTTTGCTTGGGGACTGTAGTACGATGTCGTGATGTGATGAATGTTCATCGTATCCAAAGTTTCCTGTACTTTCCTATTTACGTTTTCTGTTCCGTTGTCCGAGATAATCTCCAGGGGGCAACCAAATCTTGGGAAAATTTCTTAACCCTCGTCAGTGAGAGTATGTTTCAGATCACCTATATCCAAGGTCATGTGACCAAAGTCAATTTCTTTAAATATGCTTATAATGAAATTGTTTATGCCAATCATGTTTGGGCTTTACCTCAAACAATGTAATGAATCACTTTCATGTTTTAGTATGATGTTGCCCATGACTCAAAGGACATCATTTTGCATTTTGGCCTAAGGTCAAAGTAACTTAGAGGGAGGGGGGAGACATCTGTTTTTTTTATGAAAAACATTTTGTTTAATTTGATGATGATTCTGGCCTAAGGCAACGACATCTGACTGAGCTGCATTCCTCCGCCACCCGTGCCTTGCGTCTGACATAATATTTATCCCGTAGAAAGGCGTGCCATTTTCCTCCGTCTTTAAAATTTCGGTCGCCAGCTCCTGGTTCAAGGCCTCTTGAATCGATTCTTCTGCAAGATTCTTCGTTTTCGAACAATAAAGTTCATGAAAATTTGCAAAAGTGCTTTCAGGGACCAAACCAATATTTGCAGTTTCACAAAAACGTTTATACTGACTAAAGCGCATTCCGGTGGCATTTACAGAATGTAGCATCCTAAAATTGACAAGAAAAGTTCCTCCAGGTATATGCTGAGATGTATCTGAAGTAATGATATGCCCGCCTTTGCATGTAAATGTGATTTTGCCTGTATGTCCGAATCTCTGAATTTATTTCACATCCAATGATTCTTTGCACTCTTGGTTGTGCTTTTGGATTGCAAAGCACATATTTTTGATTGCCGCCAATGATGATAAAAACAAATCATCCACTGTGTCTTGTTTCTTGCAATCCAAATATTGTTTGACTTGTAGATTTAATTCATCATCATTTTGATAGTCATCGATGCTGAGTCCATTCGATCTCATATAAAAATCGAAAACATTATTCAACAATTGTTCATTGGTCACACCTGATACTTTCTCAGCCATAGAAAGTTTTCTTTTATCCATTTTGTTGAAAATAGTCATTTTCTCCGCTTCAGATGATACATAAAAACGAAAAGTTCCAGCAACAAGGGGGGTTTGTTGAGTTTTCCTTCTATCGTTTCTCTCCTTCATTTTTTCTTTGTCACTATCTCGTTTTTTCCTGATATTTTGCTCCCTATCAATCTGATTGAGACCAGATCTCTACATGCTCCCGATTTTGTTATGTCGCGTAGAGGATCTGGTACGCGACATAACAAAATCGGGAGCATATAGAGATCTGGTTTTAATCAGATTGGCTCCCTATTTTCATCTCTTATTCTCTTACTTGGTAATTCCGCCATATTGAATTCTTCTTTATAGAATGAAATAGTAGACATGCACCCCAGTGATCAAATCTGGCATGTTGATTACATAATCTCTTTGAGGTCCGGGGGAGGGGGGGTGGGGGTGAGGATCTATCAGATGTCAATACGTTACCATTATCATGTGAACAATATGAATTAATGAATAACTTTATGTTTTTAAACATTTTTAAATTTTTTTTTACCATTTTCATTTATGGAACCAATATTTATAGAATATCAAATTCCCCTATTTTACATCCGAAACCAGAGATCAGACCGGGTTCACTTGTGAATGAGTAGGAGTGTACATAGACGAGTAAAGCAATAATGGAAAAATAATCACAAAACTGTATTGATTTTAATTTTTGTATAAAATTTTTTGATAATACATTGCAATTTTTTTTTTAAATATACTGGTATACCGAAACTCTTCAAAATTGCAGTAACTAAGTTTCAACATCTCTCTATCACTCTATGTGTAATAGACTCTCCCAAGCAACATGCTGGGAATTTGGCGCTAATTTCTATCTTTACCATCACATTGGGATTGGCGCTTATACTTGGTCGTTTCCATCACGGTTTCATAACTCTAAAAAGATTTTGTGCATAATGTCGGATGAACATGAAGAAAGAAGACAAATTTGTCTAAATATAACGGAAGTTCAATTGCACACTATTCAGTCGCTGTTCAACCATAGTGAGTGGGATTTTGACTCTAGTGTGATTTTTAATAACTGGTCAAATGAGCAGACAGATCAAACGGCTGCAGTCGATGAGGAGATAAGTTTGTCGTATACTGACATGATCAGAGCCAAGGTGAAGGTGGAGATGGGGGCGATTCAGGACAAAGAGAGGACCGCATACCGGAAGTTAACGATGCAGGATGTGGTCATTGTTTCTGTAATCCATGTGTTACAACAAATAGACAGAGTTGGATGGGGAACGGTGCATTGCCACATGCACGGAATTCTGCAATACGGAAAAAGAAGTATAAAAAGTTTTGGACGATGATGTCACGAAGAAATGCATATAGTTCTTTCATCATTATTTATTGTTGAATAAACAAATTAATGAAATGCAATTGATATTATTCAATCTTTAAAGCATTGGATAAAGAATTTACGAAATACACGTGGTTTTGTGGATTTGTTTGTTTACTTCCTAGCTGCAACCAATAGAATACGAGACGGGGTCGACCAAGAGGTCAATTTCCCATATACAGAGTGGAGGGTTATTTGAAATTTGTTCGCCTCCGATGTTTACATGTAATATATCAATATAAATCAATATTTGATTTTCATAATTTTCTCTCGTGGGGCTTATGAACATCGGGACAACATGCACACCAACTTTCATGAAACAATAACAACATATACATGTCTAAATTTGATTAAAATCGCTCTGGAGATGAACGTGTCAAGAAATCCATGATTTTTGAAATTAAGCTCCTCCCGTTTCTATTTATACTCCGGGCTGGGGTTTAAGTCCAACGTAGTGAAATACTTAGCATTTCCTATCAGTGACAAGATGTCATCGATTAAAGGAAGCGGGTAAGATATCGGTCGAACAATTTTGTTCAGTGTACTGAAATCGACACACATCCTATCACTGCCGTCCTTCTTCTTCGCCACAACTAAAGGAAATGACCAGGGAGATTGTGATCGTTGAATTATTTTGGCATCCATCATCTCATCGATCGCCTTGTCAACAATTCGTCTTTTGTTTAGAGGGGTCCTATACGGTCTGTTCTTAATTGGAGGGTGCTTTCCTGTGTTTATCTTCATTTGTACTGCCTTTGTTCCACCAAGATCCGAATCTGACTTAGCTATTAGATCTGTGTTTTTCTTAAGAAGTTTTACCACTTCTTGGCGCTTGTCCTTGGGTACATATAGATCCTCAAGATCCGTCATTACTGGCTTTGGTTCATCAACCTCCATTGGTTCTTCTTCATTGTTAGCGTAAATTTCTTGTGGGGTCAAAGGTTGCGCCCTTCCTACTACGCTTCCTCTTCTGAGACGGTAACATTTTTTTGTCTCGTTCACAATCATAATAGGTAATTTGTTCGGAGACCTGACTGTATTCACGGATTCCTTTATTCTGAGTCCAGGTTCTTCTAAGATACATCCGGGGCCAAGGTTCGGGACCTCTAGAAGCCTTGAATCTGATATTTGGAAGCCTTTCTGTAATTTAACGTGACATATAACCGCTGTCTGTGGTTCGATCTTCATCTTTTTACTGAGCCTCAAAATCGATGAAATGTAAAAATCTTCTTCTAGTTTTACATACGTTCTTCCTATTCTTAGCATTCCTAAGTCGAAGTAAAGACGTACGCCGTATTCTTTTAGCCAATCTCTTCCTAAGATGAAGTTTTAATTTAGCGTGTCTACCACGTAAAAGTTTTGAGACATTTTCAGTCCGTTTATCGAAAAGTAAAGTGTTGTCCGTCCTAACACTTCAATAGGCGCACTATTTACCGCTCGTAAACTTCTATAAACTCGCAATAATTTTGGTAATGGTGTTAATCGATCAAAAGTCTTTTTATTCATGATGGAAACCTCAGCACAAGTATCGACTTAAGTTCGGTATCTCATCTTACCTTTCTTTATAATACAGGAGTTATCGTTTCCAGCCAAATTCAGTTGGAATACGGGTATCTTACTTTCATTGTTTCTTATGATTTTAGTATTTTGTCTGCTCCCTTCAACGGCTTCTTTTTGGAGAGAGTCTTTAAGTTTCCCTGGTTTTGTTTGTGGGACAATCGCCGTAAATACCTGTCATGTGAGTAATTTTGAACTCTGTATCTATCCGGAAATCTGCGATAAGGACAATTTCGTCTAAAATGACCTTTCGCGTGACATAGCCAGCATTCTCTTGTTTTAGTTCTACTCGTGTGTTCTGACTTTGTCTGACCTTGTACTTGGTTAGAGGTTTGTTTGGAGTCTTCTGAACTTTTAACGGGAAGAGTATTTATCAGTTTCTGTTTATTAGGCAGGATGTTTCCACATCGATTTACTGACTTTTTGCGTTAAGTAGGGGAAACTTCTCCGTTTTCATCGGATTCAGGGTCTGAATAATCGAGAGCCGGTTTAATACTTTGTTTGTTTACGCGCCCGGGACATGCCCAAACAGTGTGTCCTGTAGAATTGCATTTAAAACATTTCTGATTACTCTGATTTACTGCCAGTTCGGAATTTTCATCATTTGTGAGTGTTTCATTCTGTGTATTAGACCTCAAATTAAAACGTTTTCGTAGATTTTGCTCCTTCATTGCAATTTCAACTGCCTCATCATAACCTCTTGGATCACATCTCAGAACTTTCATTCGCAAGTAATCATAAAACAGACCGTCACAGAAAATGTCAACCAACTGTTTCTGAATAAAGGCGTATTCTGTTTCATCAAAAGGAGCAGTGTATGCATCTTCAGCCAATCGGAGTAAACGCTCTGAATACAACTGGACACTTTCCTCGGGAGTTTGTTTAATTTTACGGAGCTCAGTCATAGCTCTCTGATTATCAGTAATTTCAGCGTATCGCATTTGCATCAGCCTTTTGAGATTTGACCAGTCTGGAATTTCGCCCTTTGACTCAATTTCCTCTAAATACCGTTTGACAAAATCACCTACTGTGCCCGTACAAGTCATAAGAACTATTCTCGGTATGTATGTATTATCGAGTCTTGCCATATGTGCGTACTTTTCCATTTTTTTGACCCATTCTTTAAATTGTGAAGAATCACCTTCAAACGATCTAACAACCTGAAGCAGAGGGACAGAAAAAGCTGTTTGAAGACCTTTTACCTGATGAACAATCCATTTCATTGCTTCATCACCATTGTCCGATAAGCTACCAAATTTTAAGGAACTGGAACTAGTATCCTTTGACGAAGAAAAACTTTTAGAACTACCCGAACCTAAATTTGCACCAGCGTTTGTAGTCTGACAGTCTTGGTCTATACTGGTCAACTGAAGTGTCACTTTTTTGTCATAGTTAGTCATTTTTTGATTTTGATTTTCAAAATAAATGTTCTAAACGTTTTCTGTCCAGCGAATTTTTTTATACAAAAAAGAAAAAAAAAGTTTTTACATGGTCAATCGATCTGAAAGTACGTCGAGAAATAAAATTGTGTCCTACCTCTCACTTTGACTAAGTTCAGTTCATTCTCCGTTTTCTGATAAAAATCCATGATTTCTATTTTCTCCGATTCGTGTAGGTCGACGGCACCAGAATATTTATGTGAGCCGATGCGGACTTACAAGCCATACTTCGTACTTCGCGTTGTGTGATTAATAAATGTTCAGTACTTTGTCGTGTAAGGAAAACATCGTTTAAATTTCACAAAGTTTATTTCACGATACATAATTAGACAGAATCCATAGCATGCGAGAAAGTAGTTCTATGACAACGAGAAAGTAAAAACTGACAATTGAAAAATGACATATTGTATTTAAACCTGGGAGGAGAATTGCACAATATGATTGACATATTTCTAGATAATTCCATGTTCATCCCTCAAAGATAAGGTTGTCTACAACTCTTCAAAAGCATCTAAAATTATGGGGGTTTGTACGTAAATAAACTCAGTATGCTGGTACTTCACGTGTAGAATTGACAATCATTCACCAATTCATAGATAAAACCAATTTGTAATTAAGTTCTCATCAATCTCTGGACTTTCCAAATATTAAATAATCAATATTACAATTAAACATGTTAAAGTTGAGAATATATTTACCTTAAAATCTTCAGATGAACTTATTAACTGAAATTTCTTGAATCTGTTTCTAATCTTGTTTCAAATAACTTTATGTGAATTGATATAAGCATCATCCCTCTTTCATGTAAGGGAAATAATAAACTTTCGTGTTCTGATAAATGCATCGATTCAGTTTAGAGTTATTCCTTTCTACAGTGTGCAAATTCCCCAACATAAAACAATAAGTCACCATAAATATTGTGGGGGAGAGGCCATATGGTTACAGAATCGGTTAAGAAAAGATATAAATAGAACTGTCTTACAATAAGCTACAAACGTGGACTCATACATGTACTCAATTAGCACATTGAACTTTGACAGTAATGACATAAGCTTCGAAATCGATGACAAACTGTTTCTCGACACTCTCATGATGAGTATTTCTTATCTACTCAAAAGAAAACACTTAGAAATGAACGCGTGAAAAAACTTGAAAAAGAAATAAACTACAAATAAATTTAGCTATTCAGATACCGGCTCGCAGGAACAAATCACAAATTCAAAAAGTGAACACGACAAATCTAGAAAAGATAAAAATAAGAGAAGTAAATGTCAGGACAAGAGTCCAATGGATAGAAGAAGGCGAGAAACCTTCAACATAATTCTGTAGTTTAGAGAGAAGAGCTTGTGTTATAACAATGACAAATATGGATAATGACCATATCCCTTTATCACTGTGTATAGCCGTGCACCGGATATTGGTACTATTTGTCGGCGCATTGGTACTACCGAGAGGGTAAACAAGTATGACATAGGTATTACTTAGCATTTGACAATGATTTGTGAAAAAAATATGATTTAATGTTGAGTGAGCTTCAAGCAAATAATTCTGTGATGGTAAACTCAACTATGAAACCCCCAAAACAGGGGATTTGATCGGACGATAATAGTAAAATAACACAAAATGAGGTACCTAGTACACATAAAATTGCACATGTATGACGTTTCTATTCTTTTTAACGAAAGAAAGTACTATTGCAGATCATGATTCTGTGCACAGTCTATGTAGAAATTCATATCACTATTAAATTTTAATCAAGGGTAATGTAGAAATTACATCTATATTTTAAATAGGAACTCAACAAATAAATTGTTTGTGTACGGCATGTTATTAGCTAACTGTACTGCTTGTTGAAAACCTGGTACTAGGATTCCTCACAGATAAAATCCTTAAGCCAAAGACTTATGAAGATAAACTTATACTTTTAAATTTCTGTCTTTCTTTAAAGATGTATATAAATACGGTATGAATGCTATAAACAAAGCCCAAAACCACGTGAGCCTCGAGTACACTTAAGATATTACATACAACTGCCATAGCTGAAGAATTTGCATGGTCATCATCATAAAGACCCAATATTTTGTCGGAAGATATTTCATCGACCATTTTTTTTATTGGAAGGGGAAGGGGATCGATTATAGTTTCGGGTTCTGTGTTTGACTTTCATTTACTGATTCGAAGAAGACTCGACAAGTTTCAACAAAAAGCCATCATTGCCTATATTTCGCGTCGACGAGGTGATTTATCGACGAAGCGCGGTGCCTTGTTAGTTTTGAACTTTAAGCGAACATAAGCTAGAGTCACGACGACTGCTCTATATAACACTCCCCCCCCCCTTCCAACGAAATGATACTACTAAAACAAGAGCCCAAGGGACACAACGCTCACTTGATACCCATGCACACTCTTAACCTACCAGCATTGCATTATATGAGTGTCAGTCCCAGAATTTCAACCCACAACTCTGGGTCTACCAGTGCATGTATATGCACATCAGTCTTTTTTCTTAATTAAAAAAAAAAATATGAAATATGAAATTTAGGCATAAATATATATTACAGCATTAAGAGACTTAAAAATGACAAATACACGGTGAATAAGTGTGCAAAAGGAATAAAATGAAACTGGAAAGAAAATTTAGGTAAAAAATGAAATTAATGGTATTCAGATGATTTAAAAATGCATAAAATGCTGACAAACTGGAAAAAAGTCAAAAAGAAAGAAAAAAAATTGGAGTGCCGGTGCCGGGATTTGAACCCACAACCCTTAGGTGCATGTGCACAGTAAACATATCTACTCATATTTTAAAAAAAAAAATCATGAAAATTCCAAAAAAAGAAGATAATTGCATGTATTGTCAAAGCAAATAGTAACTTAAATATGAGAAATATGCACTAAACAAGGGCACAAAAACACACATTTATAGAGTTAGTCAAAGAAGCAGTTCAAAAATGAGCATTTCTGACAAAGTCCGAAAAGATGTCATAAACACGTCAAAAATTTAACTTCGGGCTGAAACCAAAAACAAAAACACTTGTTGAGACATGCTTCTAGATCATCCAGATGCTTTCGGATTGTCGATATGTGCTTCTGTTGTGAAGAAGAAGTTTGTCAAAGGAGGGTGACCCCCATGTCCTACTTTTGCCTGCGGTGGCGCCACCTAATGACGGAACCGGACGAAAATAAAAACAAAGCTTGTAGGGGACCATGAGTACTTCATTTCTACAAATGTTAAACGTCTTTCAATTCAATAGCATCATTTAAAACCTGATAAATTTACAGCATGGACCAGACATGCACGTTTCGGGTACTAAACCCTCGTCAGTGATCCTCAGTCTAAACAATGTAATATGGCCAAAAAGTATGAAACTTATTATGATTGTCCAAAAATGTACCAAAAGACGTAGCAGAATGGGTGGGATATGATGCTACAGGACCCACGTTTTAGAAATTTCAAGAAATTTTGTAACAGAAAATTTCAAATGCGTTGAAGAGATAGACGACCAACCGAAGTTGATCGAACTTGGCTACATGTGCCCTCGGGGACTCTTGGTCCACCAGCAGTGACACTCACCAAGTAGTTCAAATGTTAAACGTCTTTCAATTCAATAGCATCATTTAAAACCTGATAAATTTACAGCATGGACCAGACATGCACGTTTCGGGTACTAAACCCTCGTCAGTGATCCTCAGTCTAAACAATGTAATATGGCCAAAAAGTATGAAACTTATTATGATTGTCCAAAAATGTACCAAAAGACGTAGCAGAATGGGTGGGATATGATGCTACAGGACCCACGTTTTAGAAATTTCAAGAAATTTTGTAACAGAAAATTTCAAATGCGTTGAAGAGATAGACGACCAACCGAAGTTGATCGAACTTGGCTACATGTGCCCTCGGGGACTCTTGGTCCACCAGCAGTGACACTCACCAAGTAGTTCAAATGTTAAACGTCTTTCAATTCAATAGCATCATTTAAAACCTGATAAATTTACAGCATGGACCAGACATGCACGTTTCGGGTACTAAACCCTCGTCAGTGATCCTCAGTCTAAACAATGTAATATGGCCAAAAAGTATGAAACTTATTATGATTGTCCAAAAATGTACCAAAAGACGTAGCAGAATGGGTGGGATATGATGCTACAGGACCCACGTTTTAGAAATTTCAAGAAATTTTGTAACAGAAAATTTCAAATGCGTTGAAGAGATAGACGACCAACCGAAGTTGATCGAACTTGGCTACATGTGCCCTCGGGGACTCTTGGTCCACCAGCAGTGACACTCACCAAGTAGTTCAAATGTTAAACGTCTTTCAATTCAATAGCATCATTTAAAACCTGATAAATTTACAGCATGGACCAGACATGCACGTTTCGGGTACTAAACCCTCGTCAGTGATCCTCAGTCTAAACAATGTAATATGGCCAAAAAGTATGAAACTTATTATGATTGTCCAAAAATGTACCAAAAGACGTAGCAGAATGGGTGGGATATGATGCTACAGGACCCACGTTTTAGAAATTTCAAGAAATTTTGTAACAGAAAATTTCAAATGCGTTGAAGAGATAGACGACCAACCGAAGTTGATCGAACTTGGCTACATGTGCCCTCGGGGACTCTTGGTCCACCAGCAGTGACACTCACCAAGTAGTTCAAATGTTAAACGTCTTTCAATTCAATAGCATCATTTAAAACCTGATAAATTTACAGCATGGACCAGACATGCACGTTTCGGGTACTAAACCCTCGTCAGTGATCCTCAGTCTAAACAATGTAATATGGCCAAAAAGTATGAAACTTATTATGATTGTCCAAAAATGTACCAAAAGACGTAGCAGAATGGGTGGGATATGATGCTACAGGACCCACGTTTTAGAAATTTCAAGAAATTTTGTAACAGAAAATTTCAAATGCGTTGAAGAGATAGACGACCAACCGAAGTTGATCGAACTTGGCTACATGTGCCCTCGGGGACTCTTGGTCCACCAGCAGTGACACTCACCAAGTAGTTCAAATGTTAAACGTCTTTCAATTCAATAGCATCATTTAAAACCTGATAAATTTACAGCATGGACCAGACATGCACGTTTCGGGTACTAAACCCTCGTCAGTGATCCTCAGTCTAAACAATGTAATATGGCCAAAAAGTATGAAACTTATTATGATTGTCCAAAAATGTACCAAAAGACGTAGCAGAATGGGTGGGATATGATGCTACAGGACCCACGTTTTAGAAATTTCAAGAAATTTTGTAACAGAAAATTTCAAATGCGTTGAAGAGATAGACGACCAACCGAAGTTGATCGAACTTGGCTACATGTGCCCTCGGGGACTCTTGGTCCACCAGCAGTGACACTCACCAAGTAGTTCAAATGTTAAACGTCTTTCAATTCAATAGCATCATTTAAAACCTGATAAATTTACAGCATGGACCAGACATGCACGTTTCGGGTACTAAACCCTCGTCAGTGATCCTCAGTCTAAACAATGTAATATGGCCAAAAAGTATGAAACTTATTATGATTGTCCAAAAATGTACCAAAAGACGTAGCAGAATGGGTGGGATATGATGCTACAGGACCCACGTTTTAGAAATTTCAAGAAATTTTGTAACAGAAAATTTCAAATGCGTTGAAGAGATAGACGACCAACCGAAGTTGATCGAACTTGGCTACATGTGCCCTCGGGGACTCTTGGTCCACCAGCAGTGACACTCACCAAGTAGTTCAAATGTTAAACGTCTTTCAATTCAATAGCATCATTTAAAACCTGATAAATTTACAGCATGGACCAGACATGCACGTATCGGGTACTAAACCCTCGTCAGTGATCCTCAGTCTAAACAATGTAATATGGCCAAAAAGTATGAAACTTATTATGATTGTCCAAAAATGTACCAAAAGACGTAGCAGAATGGGTGGGATATGATGCTACAGGACCCACGTTTTAGAAATTTCAAGAAATTTTGTAACAGAAAATTTCAAATGCGTTGAAGAGATAGACGACCAACCGAAGTTGATCGAACTTGGCTACATGTGCCCTCGGGGACTCTTGGTCCACCAGCAGTGACACTCACCAAGTAGTTCAAATGTTAAACGTCTTTCAATTCAATAGCATCATTTAAAACCTGATAAATTTACAGCATGGACCAGACATGCACGTATCGGGTACTAAACCCTCGTCAGTGATCCTCAGTCTAAACAATGTAATATGGCCAAAAAGTATGAAACTTATTATGATTGTCCAAAAATGTACCAAAAGACGTAGCAGAATGGGTGGGATATGATGCTACAGGACCCACGTTTTAGAAATTTCAAGAAATTTTGTAACAGAAAATTTCAAATGCGTTGAAGAGATAGACGACCAACCGAAGTTGATCGAACTTGGCTACATGTGCCCTCGGGGACTCTTGGTCCACCAGCAGTGACACTCACCAAGTAGTTCAAATGTTAAACGTCTTTCAATTCAATAGCATCATTTAAAACCTGATAAATTTACAGCATGGACCAGACATGCACAATCACCTCCGTGGTTCTAGATAAAATGTCCAATATGTATGAAAATACCCCCTTCCTTTTTTCACATAAGAAAAAAATCATGAAAAATCATGAAAATAAAATTTTCAACCAAAATCAAGATGACACCACTGATTGCCTTAAATATGACAAATATACAGTTATTGAGGACACATACTTTTGGGGTTACTTAAAGAAACAGTTCTCTTTAGATCATCCTGATGCTTTCGGTTTGTCGATATGCACTTTGGTTTTAAAGAAGACATTTGTCAAAGGAGAGTACCCCCTGACCAGCTTTTGCTTTTGGTGGTGCCACCTGTTGACGGTACCGGACGAAAAACAACACCAACTGTAGGGAGCCATGAGTACTTCATTCAAATAAGAAGGACTACTTGTGTTAAGAATAAATAGAATGGGACAAAAAGTGTGCATTCTACAAGAGTAACAAATTGCTTTGACCTTGAGAATGATTATTTGACCTTCAACCAATGTCATGGATGAAAGATAAGAATTGTGATGATTCTCATCACGATTGATCTTAATCGGAGCAAAGCTCAATATCTAGTCAACCAAAGTATGTTATGACCTCGAAATCTAACAAATGAACTTGGGTCAAGGTCATGGTAAAAGGGTTTGATGCTAGGAATATATGTGTAAAGTTTGAACTCTCAAGGTCAAACAGTCTTTGTTTTATAGAAACAGTTCTCTTTAGATCATCCTGATGCTTTCGGTTTGTCGATATGCACTTTGGTTCTAAAGAAGACATTTGTCAAAGGAGAGTACCCCCTGACCAGCTTTTGCTTGTGGTGGTGCCACCTGTTGACGGAACCGGACGAAAAACAACACCAACTGTAGGGAGCCATGAGTACTTCATTCCTACTAAATTTCATCAAAATCCCTTCAGTGGGTCTTGAGAAGTCGAAAATGTGAAAAGTTTACGACGGACGGACGGACGACGCCACACTACGACAATAGCTCACTTGAGCTTCGCACTGTAGTGTGTACATACATTTATATCGATATTGTTCACGCCTTGCAGTCGTACATAAATCATTTACAGTAGCATATTCTGTATCTTCATAATTTTTTCCTTCATTTTTTTCAACGATGTTAATTTGAATCATTAAAATTGCTATCCACGAAATTTGTATACATAAAAAAGGAATCATCATCTTAATTCGGGGAGATTTATTTTAACATATATTGATAATTTCAGTCAGCATAAAATCAGTGCGTTTAGAAAGTAGGACATATCCCTACTAATGTGGTATTCAATTACAAACAGCAAAACGTACATACTGAAACAATCAATCTAATCAAAATTCAACTCTCTTTATTTCGTAATGTATGTATTTTACGAAATAAAGAGCGCTGAATTTTAATTAGATTGTAAAACTAGATGGCTACTGTTGCAAGGAACAGACGGATTCCTCCTTTATTAGATCTTCTTCGAAACTGAAGTGTTAAAAACCGAAAAATGAAGATGGAAAAAAGAATAGTTGCTTTAGTTCATTATTCACTTCAGCGAATAAGTCAAAAGAGATTATGTCTAATTGGGACTCTTATTTATTTATATAAACTCCATGCTCTATCAATATCAAATCCTTTACAATTACTTTCTCAAGATAGAATTGCACAATGATTTTGCAATTAGATAATTTCTAGAAATAGAAAATGACAACAACATGAAAGTACATATATGTAATGCTACTAAGGAAAAAAAAGAAACAGAGAACAAGAAGAAAAGAGTTATCTTTCTTATACTATGTTAAGTTCAAATAAGAAGGACTACTTGTGTTAAGAATAAATAGAATGGGACAAAAAGTGTGCATTCTACAAGAGTAACTAATTGCTTTGACCTTGAGAATGATTATTTGACCTTCAACCAATGTCATGGATGAAAGATAAGAATTGTGATGATTCTCATCACGATTGATCTTAATCGGAGCAAAGCTCAATATCTAGTCAACCAAAGTATGTTATGACCTTGAAATCTAACAAATGAACTTGGGTCAAGGTCATGGTGAAAGGGTTTGATGCTAGGAATATATGTGTAAAGTTTGAACTCTCAAGGTCAAACAGTCTTTGTTTTATAGACTAAAGTTTGTTGTGACATTGAGACTGATAATTTGACCTCCTTGGGTCAAGTTCAAGGTGAAAGAGCTGGGCCCAAGTATTATATGTATAAAGTGTGAACTCTGAAAGTCAAATAGTCTTTGTTCTATAGGCAAGAGTTTGATTTGACCTTGAGAATGAAAATTTGACCTTGGGTTCAGGTCAAGGTGAAAGGGCTTGACTGAACAATTATATTTATGAAGTTTGAACACTGAAGGTCAAATAATCTTTGTTCGATAGGCAAAAAATTGTTGTGACCTTGAGAATCAGAATTTGACCTTGAGTTAAGGTCAAGGTGCAAGAGCTTGGTTTAACGAAAATATGTATGACGATTAAAATCTTAAGGTCAAATACTTTTTGTTCTATAGGCAAAAGTTTGTTGTGACCTTGAGAATGAAAATTAGATCTTGAAAGTAGGTCAACGGTAAGTGACCACCTATAAATAACCTACTATCAAAGTTTCAACTCAAAATCTCAAAAACTGTAGAAATTGGCACTGTGCCAATTTAAAGTTCCATTTTCAACTCGGAATAGCGCGAAAACCGTAAATATTTTATCGAGCATAAGCGTATAAAAGTTTACAATTTTCCCAAAGACCATTTTAAAACAAATTTCGTTAATTCGTACAGTTAGTTTAGGAGTTATAAGTGTTTACAGATTTGAACTTTGATGACCTCCAAACTAATTGCACAATTATTTTGCAATGAGAAAATGTCTATAAATAGAACATGACAACAGCATGAATGTACAGACAAGTAATGCTACTAAAAAAAGGAAATAGAGAACAAGAATAAAAGTGTTATCTTTCTTACACCATGAGAAGGACTCATTGTTTGTACAATAAATAGTATAGGGCAAAAACTGAAGTCTACAAGGGTACATGTATGTTATGACGTTGAGAATAATTATCTGACCTCTGACCAAATGAGTTAAAGAAGATCCTGACAATAATCTCAACAGCACTCACAATAGACCAAAGTCACGGATAAAAGATAAGCATTGGCTGTTATTCTCAATAAGATTGATCTTAATCTGATCAAAGCTCAATATTTTATCAACCAAAGTCTGTTGTGACCTTGATTTCGAACAAATGACCTTGGGTCAAGGTCATTGTGAAAGGGATCGATGCAAGGAATATTTGTATAAAGTTTGAACTCTGAAGGTCAAATAACCTTTGTTTTAAAGGCAAAAGTTTGTTGTTACCTTGAGAATGGGAATTTGACCTTCAGTCAAGGTCACGGTGAAAGAGCTTGGCGAAACAATTACATGTAGGAAGTTTGAACTCTGAAGGTCTAATACTCTTTGTTCTATAAGCAAAAGTTTGTTGTGACCTTGAGAATGAGAATTCAACCTTGATCCAAGGTCAAGGATAAAAGATACGTATTGGAGGTTATTTTCATAATGATTCATCTTAATCTGATCAAAGCTCAATATTTCATAAAAAAAAGTCTGTTGTGACCTTGAAATCGAACAAATGACCTTGAGTCAAGGTAAAGTTGAAATAACTTGATGCTAGGAATGTTTGTGTAAAGTTTGAACTCTCAAGGTCAAACAGTCTTTGTTTTATAGGCAAAAGTTTGTTGTGACCTTGAGAATGACAATCTGACCTTGGGTCAAGGTCAAGATGAAAGGGCTCGTCTCAACGATTATATGTATGAAGTTTGAACTCTAAAGGTCAAACAGTCTCTGCTTTATGGGCGAAAGTTTGTTGTGACCTCGAGAAACAAAATTTGACATTGAAACTAGGTCAACATGAAATGACTACCTATAACTAACCTTTCATCCAAGTTTCAAGTAAAAATCTCAAAAACTGTAGAAATTGGCACTGTTCCAATTTATAGTTCCATTTTCAATACGGAATAGCGCGACAACCGTAAACATTTTATCGAGCATGTAAGCGTATAAAAATTTTCCAAAGAACAATATGACACACATTTCGTTCAAATCGTACATCTAATTTAGAAGTTATAAGAGTTTAAATATTTGACATTTGGTGACCTCTAGCGGAGGCATTAAGATAGTTGAAGAAGATCTTTGTGTGCTCTTTCTAATGGTACCGTCCTATTTCTTCTATGTTAAAAGACCTTTGAATAATGGAAATGATGAAGGGTAAGAATTATAGGAATAATAACTAGATGGCTACTGTTGCATGCAACAGATGGATTCCTCCTTTATTAGACCTTCCTCAGAACTGAAATGTTGAAATCCGAATAAAGAAAATGGAAAAAAAGAGAATTTGCTTAAGTACCTAATTCACTTCAGGAAATAAGTCAAAAGCGTTTATGTCTAACTTGGGACTATTATTTATTTATCCACAAAATAGAAGAAAAAGACAATAAATACCTTTCATGTTTACGAAGGCCTTAGACCACATGATCAATCAATTTTAAATCCTTTAGAATAACTATTTCAAACAAAATTGCACACTAAAATTGCAATGAGAAAATGTCTATAAATAGGAAATGACAACAGCATGTAATGCATCTAAGAAAAAAAGGAAACAGTTTCCTACGACACTGATGGTCACATGAACACCTCACTCTATGACAAACGTGACGACTTCAATTTCAGCATTACAAACTTTCCTTTTCTGAGTAGCAACATCCCTTCATCGCCAGCTTATGGCGTGTTCATATCTCAGTTGATACGCTATGCCAGAGCAAGTACCAAATATACGGATTTTGTTCTGAGAGCTAGGCGTCTTTCAGATAAGCTTCTCAGTCATGATCAGGGATATGTTTGTGACCGACTAACATCGTCACTGAGGAAGTTTTACGGTCGATATGGGGAAATCGTCATACACTATTATGTCCCACTCTGGTGGATGATATTCTGTCATAGGCCTTTCGAACCATCCAACCAAAGATTGTACTCTTTGTCTTCCGAATTGGAAGTAACTGGATGTGACAGTTCTACCGAATTGAAGCGGCGGATGTTGCATGCAAGCAGGAGATGCTTACTCTTCCTGGGCACCTGGTCTCACTCCCATATCGGTAGTTCGCTTCTTTTCATATGGTGAAGGTTTTTGTTTGTTTGCTTTGGTTCCTGTTTTATCCTGATTTTGTATGCCTTCGGTTTCTTATTTTCTGAATTATCGATTTTGTGCTGTAAACAGGGATATGGTCATTATCCATATTTGTCATCTTATACCTTGTTAACTTCAAATAAGAAGGACTACTTGCGTGAAGAATAAATAGTATAGGACAAAAACTGAATTCTACAAAAAAATGTTTATTATAGCCCTGAGTATGATAATTTGACCGTGAACCAAGGTCAGGGTTGAAAGATAAGTATTTGATGTTATTATTATCAAGATTGATCTTAATCTGATCAAAGCTCAATATTTTATCAACCAAAGTCTGTTGTGACCTTGAAATCGAACAAATGACCTTGAGTCAAGGTAAAAGGGCCTGATGCAAGGAATATTTGCGTTTATTTTGAACTCTTAAGGTCAAACAGTCTTTGTTTTATAGGCAAAAGTTTGTTGTGACCTTGAGAATGAGAATTTGAGGTCAAGGTCAAGGTGAAAAGGCTTGGCCCAAGGATAATATGTATGAAGTTTGAACTATAAAGGTCAGACAGTCTCTGTTTTATAGGCAAAAGTTTGTTTTGACTTTGAGAATTAAAATTTGACCTTGAAACTAGGTCAACATTAAATGACTACAAGTAAAAGAAGGGAGGGGATCTCCAACAAGACCCTGTTGCAGCATCAACAGCAAAACATAGAAGACGAGCATAGTATGAGACGAAAAAGAGACATACGACATGTAAACATCAAACACAAATACATGTACTACACATAAACCGACGAGACCAATGGGCAACCGATGCCGACTTTGGACGGCTATTAGACATTTAAAGATTTTCCGTATGCAGAGCGCTGACTGTCTAGACTGTACAGATTGAGGGGTCGTATCAAATCTTATCCCACCTCTGGCAAATTTCTTGCAATCCGATTGGTCGAGAAGAACCGAATATTATGTTGTATCATTTAACTGACAGGATATTATTTTGATATCCCGCTTCTACTAAGACGCTTTACGATATTGACGTCACCGAAATGCTTTAAAATATGTTGACGTTACATACGCAAACCAAAAGCCATCGGTGGGATAAATTCGTTATACAGTGTTTTACAGGGGGGATACAAAAATATATTGGGTCGATGAAAAACTTTTTATTGGGCTCGGCTTCGCCTCGCCCAATACAACATTTTTCATCGACCCAATATATTTCTGTATCCCCCCTGTAAAACACTGTATAACTTATAATATACGTATATAAATTTTCAAAAAGTGCAGTATACCCAGGTTTTACCGCAGTGTCGTACATCGTACATTTTCGGACCTTTCCGTCGCATGCTCGATGAAACTGAAACTGTACCCCACTCCACCAAAAGGAGCGCTATAAGAATATCTCTCCGATCTTCGTTCAGTCCAAAAAACAAAACAAAACAAAACAAAAGTAACCAGATAGATATAATCATCGTAGGTCTTGAAATTATGCTTAACGGTTGTTTTTTTATTTTTTTATTTATTTATTTTTATTTTTTTGCAAGACATTTCTATCGGTGCCAACATTTTTTTGTGACCCTGATTTTGGAGTCTGAGTTACTTTAGAAATAATTTCATTGGCATAGAGTTGTGACTTTCATATTTTTTTACGTTTAAGTTAACGCTACAGGGTATGTAGACATGGTACAGACAATAGTATTTTAGGTATATCTGCGGAACCGCGATTCATCTTAACTTTTTCTACTTCAAAGTAGGAAGCTCTGCCAAGCTTCAGTGGAATAAGTTAAAATAATACACTTTCCTTATTTTTGGTAGAATAGTATAGATCAAATTTCAGGGAAAAATAAAAAAAACCCCACTGTATGAGAACTCTAAATTTTGAAAACGAATCTTATTGTAGATGGCGCAACTGGAATTAATTGTTGCTGTGTCGTACAAATTCAAATTTTCGTATCATATTTAAACGGCGAATAATTCATTTCAAGCGCAGATCTAGAGGTGAGATGGGGTAACCGTAGTCAGGGACAACCTGAAAACTGACAAATATGTATTGATAAACAGTCTGAAATTATGTTCAGGGCGTACCAAAGATATGCACTGTATTAAAAATATTTTACGAAAATTTTCAGTTTGGTTTTAATGTCGAAACGCACTACAACGACGTAGCTCTGCCTACAAAAATGGAGGGTCACAACATCCAAAATTTCTAACAAGAAAAAGATGGGGAGAGGACGAGATTAAAAAAAAATATGGGGATTTCATGTTCTGTATGCACAAATTTTAACATTTCTGGTGGAATTCTAAATTTTCAGTATATGAATAAATGTCTGGCGAGCGGTAGCGAACCAGGATTTTTTAAAAGCAAAATATTGACTTGTCAGAAAATACTTTCTTCACCCTCTATCAATGACAAGTGCATGTAATAATATTCTATATAGTTTGAGTTTAATGTCTTAATGTACATTGATAAAGTAATATGTATAAAGGATGATCAAAATAGCTAAATTATTCAGAAAGTCCATATAATATAAAAAAAATTTGAAAATTGACCGAAAAATTGTAGATTTATGGTACAAAATGTTTCTATTTTAAACAATGTTGATGCATCATAAAGTTTTGTGATTGAAAAGTGGGGTGGGGGGGCACAAACATGGTTGTGCCCCCCCCCCCTTTCAAAGTGAGGGGCATGTGTCCCCGCTGCCCTCCTTCTCCTACGCCCTTGTCTATATACTTTAAACAAGAGGCCCAAGGGGGCCACATCGCTCACCTGAGTTGCAGACAAAGGGTTAAAAGTCACAAAAATACTTCTACAGATCAAAGCCCTTGACAGCCATATTTGTTGACCTATCGACAAGAAAAACACAAACTTGGCAGAGGACCTTGAGTACTTAGCTTGCTGCAAGGTTTCGTGAAATTCTGTGCAGCGGTTGCAGAGGAGATGTCGAAAATGTGTCAGCCAATCAGAGCCCTTGGCGGCCATATTTGTTGACCAATAAGCACGAAAAAACACAAAAGTGTTGGAGGATCTTGAATACTTCCTTCCTGTAAAGTTTCATGAAATTCTGTGCAGCGGTTGCAGAGGAGATGTCGAAAATGTGTCGGCCAATCAGAGCCCTCAGCGGCCATATTTGTTGACCGATCGGCAAGAAAAACACAAACTTGGTAGAGGACATTGAGTACTTCCTTCCTGTAAAGTTTCATGAAATTCTGTGCAGCGGTTGCAGAGGAGATGTCGAAAATGTATCAGCCAATCAGAGCCCTCGGCGGCCATATTTGTTGACCGATCGGCACGAAAAACACAAACTTGGTAGAGGACCTTGAGTACTTCCTTCCTGTAAAGTTTCATGAAATTCTGTGCAGCGGTTGCAGAGGAGATGTCGAAAATGTGTCGGCCAATCAGAGCCCTCGGCGGCCATATTTGTTGACCGATCGGCAAGAAAAACACAAACTTGGTAGAGGACCTTGAGTACTTCCTTCCTGTAAAGTTTCATGAAATTCTGTGCAACGGTTGCAGAGGAGATGTCGAAAATGTGTCAGCCAATCACAGCCCTCGGCCGCCATATTTGTTGACCGATCGGCAAGAAAAACACAAACTTGGTAGAGGACCTTGAGTACTTCCTTCCTGTAAAGTTTCATGAAATTCTGTGCAACGGTTGCAGAGGAGATGTCGAAAATGTGTCAGCCAATCAGAGCCCTCGGCCGCCATATTTGTTGACCGATCGGCACGAAAAACACAAACTTGGTAGAGGACCTTGAGTACTTCCTTCCTGTAAAGTTTCATGAAATTCTGTGCAGCGGTTGCAGAGGAGATGTCGAAAATGTGTCAGCCAATCAGAGCCCTCGGCGGCCATATTTGTTGACCGATCGGCACGAAAAACACAAACTTGGTAGAGGACCTTGAGTACTTCCTTCCTGTAAAGTTTCATGAAATTCTGTGCAGCGGTTGCAGAGGAGATGTCGAAAATGTGTCAGCCAATCAGAGCCCTCGGTGGCCATATTTGTTGACCGATCGGCACGAAAAACACAAACTTGGTAGAGGACCTTGAGTACTTCCTTCCTATTAAGTTTCATGAAATTCTGTGCAGCGGTTGCAGAGGAGATGTCGAAAATGTTAAAAGTTTACGCCAGACGGACGACGACGACGACGACGACGACGGACGACGGACGGACGACGGACGGCGCGCTATGACAATAGCTCACTTGAGCTTTGCTCAGGTGAGCTAAAAATTGAGTCATTTTGCAAATGAAAAGCTTATTTCTTATGCAAGAAAATGCTTTTATTATAATATATATGAATAACCCCCTCTTCCATTTGTGTTGTCACATATTGAATTAGGATTGTAGAATCTTCGTCGACGTACAAAACGATATCTGCCCCTTATTTCCAAATTGTGATAAATTCTTTCAAATATATATATATATTTGTTTATGATCCGTACACTGTATGAAACATGTTCATTTGAACTTATGCCCTCCGTGCACAACCATTTGTACTCTGCGGGGTAGGTATAATTGGAATCTTTATGGTGAATTCTTCATTGTTAAGATATTTTCACACTCAGCCGGATACGACGAACGGTTAAGTAACGGATAAAAAAATATTTTCGTTAATTTTCCGTTTTGTCCGGTTCTTATATGTTGTATTTTCGTTTTATCCGTTGTTTCTTTGTCACACTTACGGTAAAGTCCGTTACATATTCGTTATTTTCCGGTAGACTACCGGTATGTCTCCTTTCACAGTAGTCGCGAGAGCATCTGGCAGTTGCTATGACGATTTTTAAAGCAATTGTATACAATTTCCACATATTGAAATCAATTTTTTCCGCTTTCAACTTTCTTTCGCCACTTTCAAACTTGTTGGCAAAAGGCGATCGAAAGCGCGAAACCTGATCTCGTGATCGGGAGGCGAAATTAATGCCCGTGCCCATGTTCTTCATAAAGCTAATAATTATGACAAATTAGATATCGGATTTTTTTATTCGTATACCGCCCCCATATTCTGTAGGTGTAGACTGTCGAGCGTCTGCATACGAGAAAACTTTAAATCTCTATTACGCGAGTAGCAAATGGTTTTCCTGGATTTCATGCGCACAACCCTCTTACTTCTACAATTACCCAGAGGTTTCGAAGAACGTACAATTCTGGTGTAAAACAACCTCCTAACTGTAAGATGATCTAACACAAACAAGACCGCAAAACGTAGAGGCCCAAGCAACACAGATGAATCTGTAAATGGATATAAAAGAGGGCGTGCGTAATACAGTCCGTGCTCTGCTGGCTGTAGCGTGCTCATGTATGTAATCACCCGAGGAGTCCGACTGACATTCAGAGAGGACAGGTGGTCGGGGCTCTGTCTTCTCTGAAAAGGTTTGGACAGGGCCCGTCATGGAGTCCCGTCGTCACAGTCAGCAAGAGTGCAAGTCTCAAGGATGCGCTGGTACAAGTCTGTAGATTGGTCAAGTACCAAGCCTTGGATCATATCCACGGTATAAAAGGCGTTTGATGATTCTGACGCATTTTCACTGTGCCAATTTAAAGTTCCATTTTCAACTTGAAATAGCGCGAAACCGTAAATATTTTATGAAGCATGAGAATGAGAATTTGACCTTGGGTCAAGGTAAGATACCATTCAGATGTTAAACTCTCTGATCGACAACATTTTTGTGGTGTTTGGAGGAAAGGTCTTCCAGCAAATTGTCGGAATTCCAATGGGGACCAATTGTGCCCCACTCCTAGCCGATATTTTCCATTACTCGTGCGAAGCTGAATTCATCTAATCTTTGGTCTCTGTAGGGAAAAGATACTTAGCTTCTGACTTCAACTTTACTTACAGATACACTGACGATATGTTGTCCATCAATAATCCAAAATTCGCGGATTACCTGAGTAGTATATATCCTTCGGAGCATGAAGTCAAAGAAGCTACAGAGACAAATAATTCAGCATCCTATTTGGACATAATGTTGTCCTACGACACTGATGGTCACAAGTACACCTCACTCTATGACAAACGTGACGACTTCAATTTCATCATTACAAATATTCCTTTTCTGAGTAGCAACATCCCTTCATCGCCAGCTTATGGCGTGTTCATCTCAGTTGATACGTTATGCAAGAGCAAATGAGTTAAAGAAGATCCTGACGATAATCTCAACAGCACTAACAATAGAGCACGAAATTAAACATCGACAGACCCCTAGCAAGCTAGAGGTGGGACCAGGTGCCCGGGAGAAGTAAACATCCCCTGTTGGCTAGCCGCACCCGCCGTCGATGTTTATGAAGCATGGAAATAAAAATATAAATAATTCAATCCAATGTCTGACGTAATGTCTATATAGAAAGTGCTATGGCGACAATGTCAGGGAAGTATATTCAAAACACTTACTGTCAAACCCCTCGCGGGGAATTTTTTACGAGCTCCACACGGCAAAGGGCATAAGTGTGACACAAATGAGTTAAAGAAGATCCTGACGATAATCTCAACAGCACTCACAATAGAGCAAGTGCCAAATATACAATTTTGTTCTGAGAGCTAGGCGTCTTTCAGATAAGCTTCTCAGGGATATGTTTGTGACCGACTTACATCGTCACTCAGGAAGTTCTACGGTCGATATGGGGAACACGTCATACACTATGATATCCCACTCTCCAGAATGGTGGATGATATTCTGTCACAGACTATTTGAACCATCCAACCAAATATTGTACTCTGTCTTCCGAAATGGTCTATCAGCAAAAGTTTGTTGTGACCTTTGGAGTGAGAATTTGACCTTGGGTCAAGGTCAGGGTTAAAGAGCTTGGCTATACAATCATATATATAAGATGTTTGAACTCTGAAGGTCAAACAGTCATCGTTCTATAGGCAAAAATTTGTTGTGATGTTGAGAATCAAAATTTGACCTTGAAAAAAGGTCAACATTAAATGAATACGTATAACTTACCCACCATCCAAGTTTCACCTCAAAATCTCAAAAACTGTAGAAATTGGTACTGTGCAATTTAAATTTCCATTTTCAACTCGAAATAGCGCGGAAACCGTAAATATTTTATCGAGTATGTAAGCGTATAAATTTCCTAAAGAACAATATAAAACAATTTTCATTTAAATCGTACGGTTAGTTTAGGAGTTATAATGTTTTAAAAATTTGACTTTTGATGACCTCTAGCGGGGACATATATGAACTTTTCGACAAGAAAAAAAAATTAAATTAAGATCTTTATTTGCTCTTTCACGTGATACTTTCCATTTTATCATATATGCGGTAGTTTGTTGTAACGTCTCTGGAATACCTTGGGGGTAGGATTAATAATAAACATAGTGTAATCAAAGATTACGAAGCTCACCTCGCGGCAGCAAAGTTCAATTCAAACATGTATATTAAGGAAATCACTCAAGCGGAAAAAAATAGGTCATGGTCATTTGATGAAAGTTTGATCAAAGATAGATCCAATATACAAGTTTGGTACATGTAGCACTTATACTTTGCTCAATATTGGCCTTTAAAGGCAAAATCACTCAAGCGGAAAAAGTAGGTCAAGGTCATTTTATGAATGTTTGATCAAAGATACATCCAATTTGCAAGTTTGGTACATGTAGCACTTATACTTTGCTCACTATTGGCCTTTAAAGGCAAAATCACTCGGCGGAAAAAGTAGGTCAAGGTCATTTTATGAAAGTTTGATCAAAGATACATCCAATATGCAAGTTTGGTACATGTAGCACTTATACTTTGCTTAATATTGGCCTTTAGAAGAAAAATCACTCAAGCGGAAAAAGTAGGTCAAGGTCAGTTTATGAAAGTTTGATCAAAGATACATCCAATATGCAAGATTGGTACATGTAGCACTTATACTTTGCTCAATATTGGCCTTTAGAAGAAAAATCACTCAAGCGGAAAAAGTAGGTCAAGGTCAGTTTATGAAAGTTTGATCAAAGATACATCCAATATGCAAGATTGGTACATGTAGCACTTATACTTTGCTCAATATTGGCCTTTAGAAGAAAAATCACTCAAGCGGAAAAAGAAGGTCAAGGTCAGTTTATGAAAGTTTGATCAAAGATACATCCAATATGCAAGTTTGGTACATGTAGCACTTATACTTTGCTTAATATTGGCCTTTAGAAGAAAAATCACTCAAGCGGAAAAAGTAGGTCAAGGTCATTTTATGAAAGTTTGATCAAAGATACATCCAATATGCAAGTTTGGTACATGTAGCACTTATACTTATACTCTACTAAATATTGACCATTAAAGGCATAATCACTCAAGCGGAAAAAGTAGGTCAAGGTCATTCTATGAAAGTTTGATCAAAGATACATCCAGTATGCAAGTTTGGCACATCTAGCATTCATACTTTGCTCAATATTGGCCTTTAAAAGCAAAATCACTCAAGCAGAAAAAGTAGGTCAGATGCTGCATCCGATGCATGGGTTCACCTCAGCATCCCAAGATGAATCACTGGTGCAAGTTTGGTTACTGTAGCATCAGTTCTTTGTCAGATACTGAGCTTACCCAAAAACTAACCAGACATTGACTAAGTCATTTAACCGGAAAATGTAGGTCAGATGCAGCATCCGATGCATGGGTTCACCTCAGCATCCAAAGATGAATCACTAGTGCAAGTTTTGTTACTGTAGCATCAGTACTTTGTCAGATACTGAGCTACCCCAAAAACTTTAACCAGACATTGAAAAGTCATTCAACTGGAAAATGTAGGTCAGATGCAGCATCTGATGCATGGGTTCACATCAGCGTCCAAAGATGAATCACTTGTGCAAGTTTGGTTACTGTAGCATCAGTACTTTGTCGGATACTGAGCTACCCAAAAAACTTTAACCAGACATTGACAGAGTCATTCAACCGGAAAATGTAGGTCAGATACAGCATCCGATGCATTGGTTCACCTCAGCATCCAAAGATGAATCACTTGTGCAAGTTTGGTTACTGTAGCATCAGTACTTTGTCAGATACTGAATTACCCCAAAAATTTTAACCGGACGTGGACGCGGACACGGACACGGACGGGGACGCGGACACCGAGGTTATAGCATAAGCTCATCTCAACTTTGTCGAGGTGAGCTAAAAATAAGAATAAAGAAAAGACAATACAATACAATAAAAGAAAAGAACGGAAGTCGGAATCCTTAATAAGAATACAGAAAAGACATTGCAATAACAGATAGGATTCCGACGGAATAGTCGTATTCCGTAATAAAGAAAAGATATTGCAATAACAGAAAGGATTCCGACGGAATAATAAAGAAAGACATTGCAATAACGGAAAGGATTCCGACGGAATAGTCGGAATCCTTAATGTTGCAAGCAATACAGCAGAAATGACTGAGTTCTGAACTGGAAGGTATTGTAGGTGGTGCTATGATAAACAATTTTATGTTTATATGTTGATTACTAATTAACTTTATTAGCTCAGAAAATTCTTTGAAAAATCCATTTTTGATCAACTTCATTCTACTAAACATTAGAGGAGGGTAAATAATTATTCTTTAGCAAAATTTACAATTATGAATTTCAAATATAAGAATATTTAACATATCCATTTCAGAAAACCTAAAGATCACAACTTTCGAAACTACGAATAAGTGCACACCCTTTAAATATTGAAGTTGGTAGATATTGTCAACCTCCTATTCCTCGTACAAAAGATATTGCAAGTTCTGTATTAATATAGTTGAAGATGAAGAGCATTTTCTGTTAAACTGTAACTTATATCGAGGCATTAGAGATAAATATGAAGAATCATTGGGTCATTTTGATATTTTTAATATTGAAGATGTTATAAATCCTGTGAATTATCAATTCACCAAATATTTGTGCAAATATTAAGATGAATGTTTTAAGATAAGAAAAATTTGTGTATGATGTACGTGTTAGGGTCAGAATACCCCGAAACGCCAGCAAAAATCAGACAAAGACAGAATATAATTTACAAGTTTAATTATGTACAAAACATATATATTTACAATGATTACAACTTACAATACAATGTCCGGATCAAAGTGTCCGTTACGGTCCACAAAGTCTATCGAATGTATGGTTTCCGGTCATCACAAACGTTCTTGAAAGATCGGTGTCCAAACGTTGTTAAATGGATTAAACTCTTAACAAATAAAGTGTCCCAGTATATCAGAATAGATGAATGAATCGTGTCTACGAATGTGTACGAATGCCCCCTCAACACAGTTCCTCAGAGGTATTTATACTTAATACCAATGAATTAACCAGAAGCTTCTAGAACAATGACTCATTACAAATGATTAACAATAGAGTAAATTCTAGAAATCACGTCATGTGATGATAATGATGTAGCACAGAACATACTGGAATATTCTCTGATGAGATAAACATGACATAGTAAAATCTAGAAAGAATTATTATGAAAGCATTAAATAATATGACTAAGTACAAGTGCACCTACACATAAAGTAAAACTAAAATAATACATGACCCACAACACCTCCCCCTTAAAACAGTTTGAATGTCAATGAAAACTTAGGTGGTAAATTCTGCAAAAATCACTCATGAAACTCTCGATAGTGCATCTGCAATCACATTATCTTTGCCCTTGATATGGTTAATAATAATATTGTACTCTTGCAACAATAAACTCCACCTTGTAAGTCTTTGATTCTTGTTTGACATTTTGTGCAAAAATGTGAGAGGGTTGTGGTCAGTATATACAAGAATGGGATGTAGAGTAACATTCAAATAAACATCAAAATGTTGTAAAGCTAACAATAATGCAAGACACTCTTTTCAATAGTAGAGTAATTCTTTTGACATTTTGTCAATTTCTTTGAAAAATAACAAACAACTCTATCTACACCATCATCATTTTCTTAAAACAAAGCAGCCCCGATTCCTACGTCACTAGCATCAACAGTAAGCTTAAATTGCTTATCAAAATTTGGATCTGACAGGACAGGACTATTCATAAGAACACATTTGATTTTCTTAAAAGATTCGTCACAGTCATTGGTCCATGCAAAATTCACTCTCTTTTGTAATAGATTGGTAAGTGGACCAACAACTGACGAGAAATTTGGACAAAATTTTCTGTAAAATCCTGCCATTCCCAAGAATCTCATTATCTCTTTCTTATTGGTAGGAATCGGGAACTTTGAAATAGCTTCCACCTTGGCCATGATAGGAGTAACAAAACCTTGACCTACTTTGTGACCCAAATATTCTACAGTCGCATGACAAAATTCACTTTTCGAAGGTTCACTGTGAGATTTGCTTTCGCCAGTATGTCGAAGAAAGTACGCATGATTCGGAGATGATCATCCCAGGTGTCGCTGTAGATGATGACGTCATCGATGTAAGCCTCGCATCCTTCGAGATGATTTAGGAGCGAATGAATCATCCTCTGGAATGTGGCTGGTGCGTTTTTCATACCAAAGGGCATTACTTTATATTGTTATAGCCCATCTGGAGTCGCAAATGCCGATATTTCTCTGACTCTCTCGGTAAGCGGGACCTGCCAATAGCCTTTAAGCAAGTCAAATTTACTGACAAATTTTGCACTGCCAATTTTATCTATACAGTCATCGATTCATGGGATCGGATAAGAGTCAGTTTTGGTGACTGAATTGACTTTTCTAAAGTCCGTACACAATCGGTAAGTTCCGTCTGGCTTCGGAACAAGAATACATGGAGAACTCCAATAACTATTGCTGGGTTCTATAATGTCATTTTCAAGCATGTATTGAATTTCTTTCCGCATGTATTGAAGTTTTATCGGGTTTAACCGATAGGGATGCTGTTTGATAGGTGACACATCACCTACAATGACGTCATGATGAGACGCATTATTCTTTTTTGGAACGTCCGGAAAGATGGTCGTATATTCCCGCATTAATCGGTGCACTTCCTCTTTTTGATGCACGGTAAGATGTCCGAGTTTCACCTCCGGATTTGTCAGAATTTCGGAATTTTTCAAACGGACACTTTGAGCGAAGTCTTTTTCGACAGTCTCTTCATTACATTCAGATACAACACAATTTTCTAATGTATTTACATTGGCCAAAGTGGAAACTGGTTTTACAAAATTTCGGTCACTCCTATCAAAATACTCTTTCAACATGTTAACATGACACACTCTTTTTTCTTTTCGCCGACCTGATGTCTTAACCACATAGTTAACATCACTAATTTTACTCTCAATCTCATAAGGACCGAAATATCTAGCTTGCAAAGGATGACCAGGGATAGGGCAAAAAGACAAGAACTTTATCGCCTGGTTTAAAAACTCTGTTTCTAGCATCTTTGTCATACCATGTTTTCATTTTCATTTGTGATGTTTTGAGATTTTCTTGAGCCAATTTGCAAGCATTATATAATTTCTCTTTGAAATTAGACACATAGTCTAAGAGATTCAAATCGCTAGTCTCAGTCAACCATTTTTCCTTCAACAACTTCAATGGCCCCCTGACCGTATGCCCAAAAACTAACTCGAAGGGACTGAACCCCAGGGACTCCTGAACCGCTTCTCGTGCCGCAAACAACACGAGGTGAACCCCTTCATCCCAGTCTTTTCCATACTGGTAACAATATGTTTTCATCATAGTTTTAAGGGTTTGATGAAAGCGTTCAAGTGCCCCCTGGGACTCAGGATGGTACGCAGAAGATTTATACTGCCTGATACCTAGCTCATGCATAACCTGCTGAAACAATCCTGACATAAAATTCGAACCCTGATCTGACTGAATAGCCTTGGGAGCACCTACGAAACTGAAAAACTTAATTATGGTCTTTGCCTTAATATTCCTAAGAGGTATGGCTTCAGGAAACCTAGTCGAAGTACACATAATTGTCAGTAAGTACTGATTCCCTGACCTAGTCCTAGGCAAAGGACCTACACAATCAACTAACACCCTACTAAAAGGTTCCTCAAAGGCTGGAATGGGTTGGAGGGGAGCAGGTGGTATAACTTGATTGGGTTTACCTACCATCTGACAACTATGACAAGACTTAAAAAACTCAGACACATCTTTTCTCAACTTAGGCCAGTAAAAGTGACTTAAAATCCTATTATAAGTCTTATTGACACCTAAATGACCTGCCATGGCTGTGTCGTGAGCTAAACTCATGATATCCCCGCGATACGCTACTGGAACCACTATCTGGTGAACGACCCGCCACACGTCATTAGGGGGTGCATCAGGTGGTCTCCATTTCGGCATAAGGATGCCATCTTATATGTAGAAGCACTCTCCGACTTTGTCCGCTTCTTCTTGGGGAAGGGCCCTCTTGCTTAGTCGGATGATCTCCGGATCTTTAGTTTGCTCGGAGAGGAGCTGCTCACGGCTTAAGGCATCTGTATCTCTGTCTAATGGCGGATGGTAATCATCACTAGGTACTGTCGGAGACTTGTCAACATGAAGTGGTACTGACGTCTCAGGTACGCTGTCATCAATGGTAGACATGAATGTGTCAGAAAGGTCTATATTTTCGGAGGGATGGTCCTCGTTAAGTGCAGAAGTACTCTCAGCCTCTTTTAGTCTGTTCCTGGCCATCGCCTTGGTAACTGCGCAGGCTGGGTACAAGTCGTCGTCTTCATCATCGGACACGACATCGGACGTGATTTTCTCACAAACAATCGCGATCGGATCGGCTACAACTTTGCCGCCAGCTAAATCGTTGCCAAGCAACAAGGAAACGCCTTGAACGGGAAAAGTAGGTCGAACACCTACGATAACAGGTCCAGTAATTAAGTCTATCTTCAAATAAATTTCATGAAGGGGAACATCAATGACGCCTAGCTCCACACCCTGTAATAAAACTGACCTACCAGTAAAAGTGTGCTCAGACAAAGGCAATGAACCCTCTAACAATAAAGTCTGGGCAGCACCAGTATCTCTCAAAATCTGAACAGGCAACGCTTCGCTAGAATCACTGAGTGAAACAAATCCCTGTGACAAAAAGGGCTTATAATGATCCTCCACAAAATCATCAGAACTGGACTTAGAACCCTGAATCTCAGGAGTGTCAGAACAAATCGAGTCTAAGGCTTTCCTATCATTTCTAATAGACGCACAGGCCTGTGACTTAAGTTCTTTTTTCTTCTTAAGCTTCAAACACTCACCAATAACGTGACCTTTTTTCTTACAATAATTGCATGTAGGAAGCGAACCCACCCCTGGGGATGCCTCGGACCTAGGACCGGACGTAGAACCACCTTGAGGTGGTGACTGGAAACTAATGGACGACTGAGACTCTTGTAATTTTTTCTTTGGAAAATCTGAAGTTTTTGCGCTACCGCTAGATTGAGTTTTTGACACAAAATTTTTCTTATGAGTGAGAGCATACGTATCAGACAAAACAGCGGCTTCTTCAAGAGTTTTAACATTTTTGTCTTCCAAATGAGTTCTTAAATCTTGATGTACACACTCTTTGAACTCTTCTATCAGAATTATTTGACGCAAATTGTCAAATGAATTGGGAATTTTCTTAGATCGAAACCACTGATCAAATAAATCTTCTTTTTCTCGTGCGAATTCAACATATGTTTGATTTTCAAACTTTTTGTACTTTCTAAACTTTTGTCTGTACGCCTCAGGTACTAACTGATATGCTCTCAAAATCGAGCCCTTGACCTTGTCATAGTCTGAAATCTAAGCAATACTGAGCGCCGAGTACACTTCAGCCGCTTTGCCAATAAAAGAAGGGAGGAGATCTCCAACAAGAACCCGTTGCAGCATCAACAGTAAAACACCAAAACACCCGATGCAAAAACACAAAAGACGAGTACAGCCCGAGACGGAAAAGAGACACACGACATGTAAACATCAAACACAAAAGACTACACATAAACCGACGAGACCAATGGGTAACCGGTGCCGACTTTGGACGGCCATTTGTCACGCAAGTAGCAAATGGTGTGGTTATCCTGGATTACGTGCGCACAACCCTCTCACTTCTCCAATTACCCAGAGGTCTCGAAGAACGTACAATTGTGGTGTAAAACAACCTCCTCACTGTAAGATGACATCACACAAACAAGACCGCGAAACGTAGAGGCCCCAGAGACACAGATGAATATGTAAATGGATATAAAAAGAGGGCATGCGTAATACAGTCCGTGCTCTGCCGGCTGTAGCGAGCTCATGTATGTAATCACCCGAGGAGTCCGACTGACATTCAGAGAGGACAGGTGGTCGGGGCCCTGTCTTCTCTAAAGAGGTTTGGACAGGGCCCGTCATGGAATCCCGTCGTCACAGTCAGTCAGAGTGCAAGTCTCAAAGATGCGCTAGTACAAGACTGTAGATTGGTCAAGTACCAAGCCTAGTGTCCGTCTGGTGACATTAGGATCATATCCACGGTATAAAAGGCGTTTGATGATTCTGACGCATTTTCGATGGTTATGCTGCCTACCTTTGATCCTTTTTATTTTGTTTATCATATCACCATAAAAGACAGGTTGTGTAACACCCATAGTAATGTACTTTGTTGCATGTATAGATCCGAATTTTAAAAGAAGTTGACTGTAATTTTTGTAAAATTTCCAGAAAGTCTTAACTAGTTTATGAAAGCGGAAACCTTGACCTAAAAGTTTTTTGGTAATTTGTAAATTTCTACTGTGAAAATCAAAAATATCAGTACATGCTCTTGCGTACCGGATGAGCTGTGATATGTAAATGCCATATGACGGTAATCTTGGAACATCACCGTCAAGCCAGGGGAAATTTACTATGTTGAATCCAAAATCATCCCTTTTGTCATATACACTTGTATGAATCTTTCCGTTTACAATTTTTATATTTAGGTCCAAAAAGGGTGTTTCTGTATTTGAAAGGTTTGCCTTGTTAAGGGTTAATTCTTGTGGAAAAATTTCATTCTTATATAATTCAAAAGCAGGATTGTCAATGGTAAGAATATCATCCAGATACGCTTTGTAACAAAGTTGGCCAAAAATCACGTGGCCACTTCAGATTGGCCGCGATTTTCTCAAAATGTGGAAAATATTTGTCCACGGACTTTTCTTGAAATTTTGCTACTAATCTGATGTTTTTGGCGGCATCGAATTCAGACTTGACAGGCGAAGGAACAGGATTTTCCTTAGTGCTTTTCCCTAACTTTAACTTTTCTAACTCAAACTGGAGTTCTTTCTCGTGCATACGTTCCTGTTTCTCTCTTTCTTCTTTTTCTCTTTCAAATTGTAAATGTCTTTCTTTTTCTTCTTTTTCAAATTGTAATTGTATTTTCATTTTCTCTAATTCAAACTCATATTTTGACATTTTGGTTTCGCTTGAAACAGGTTCAACAGGAAAATCGTATGACGAAAAGATTTCCTTAGCTAAAAGCTCTTCAGCCACAATATTTCTAATTTCTTGTTTTCTCATAGAAGTGAAGTGAAGACCTAAACCAATCAAATCATCTTTCTTAAATGATTCGAACTCATCTACAGTCGGCGATTTCAAAAAATTCAGTGACCGAAAATACCATGATTGATTTCTGCTGGCAAAAGTTTTGAGAATTTTCCTTTTTTCAAAAAACGAACTTTACGTAAAGTGCAAATATGCAGAGATTACTATCCCGGACGAGCCCCCAATTCTGTTATGGGTCAGAATACCCCAAAACGCCAGCAAAAATCAGACAAAGACAGAATATAATTTACAAGTTTAATTATGTACAAAATATATATATTTATAATGATTACAACTTACAATACAATGTCCGGATCAAAGTGTCCGTTACGATCCATAAAGTCTATCGAATGTATGGTTTCCGGTCATCACAAACGTTCTTAAAAGATCGGTGTCCAAACGTTGTTAAATGGATTAAAGTCTCAACAAATAAAGTGTCCCAGTATATCAGAATAGATGAATGAATCGTGCCTACGAATGTGTACGAATGCCCCCTCAACACAGTTCCTCAGAGGTATTTATACTTAATACCAATGAATTAACCAGAAGCTTCTCGAACAATGACTCATTACAAATGATTAACAATAGAGTAAATTCTAGAAATCACGTCATGTGATGATAATGATGTAACACAGAACATACTGGAATATTCTCTAATGAAATAAACATGACATAGTAATCCATATTTGTCATAGTAAAATCTAGAAAGAATTATTATGAAAGCATTAAATAACATGACTAAGTACATGTGCACCTACACATAAAGTAAAACTAAAATAATACATGACCCACAACATACGCCTCATGTCATGGTATTTCATCAATAAAGAATAAAATTGAATTGAATTAGCATACTTTTGAATTTTTTCTATGTAAAGACAATATGTGTAATATTATCATGCGGTGGCGGATCTAGGGTCTCAGAGAACGGGGACCGAAGACAAGTTTTCAAGAAAATTGTTCTTAGAAAAATGGGAGTGAAGAATCAAGAAAAGTCTGCCTGAGCGGTACTGTAGCCAACGATCAATCCCATGAAAATGGGTATATTTGAATTATCTACTTATTTCAATATTTTATACATTCATTTTTTTTTTGGATAAGGGATGCATCAAAAAGATTGTGTTGAAATTGAGACATGTATGCGAGATAATTGTAGAAACTGGCGAGCGGCAGCTAGCCAGCGAATTTTTTTTTAAATACCAGAAAAAAAATTCTATTAGAAAAGAAAATGTTGACCACCGCCAAGAGGGGATCGGAGCCCACACATACCCTTCTAAATTCGCAAATCAAATGCATTAGCAAGGACATTAGAATGCAAAGTAAGCTGAAAACAGCATCAAATATACTAGTATTAGATGGTGATATTGGCAGTATATAAACACAATTTATAGCCTAACTAGTGTACAAAATATCAGCAAATTACTCACAGACAACGTTACATTACAATGTGATCGTATCGTCATATGACGTCAAAATTAATGTGAAATATAGCTGACCATCCTGTCTTCACATTAGTGTAGAATCGCAACGGGATGTCCGATTCTCAAAACTTGAATTGATGTATACTCTGAAAATCCTGTATTTTCAATGTTCAATGTTTGTCCCAGTTTCGAAATTGGGCCGATTTTGACCCTTACCGCCCCTTGCCCTTGTCTTAATTTCTAGAGAGTAGAAACAATAAAATAAGCATATTTCTTATCCTTCTGTGAGAACCAATATTTTATGAAGATATTCACATCCTTGAACTCCTTCGTAACAAACATGTGGAAAGACAGATGATGGACCAAGTAACGGCCAGGTACACATAGTAGGTGCATTATCATCTTCGTTCCATAAGACCCGAAATTGTTTGCAACTCCGATTCCAAAAGCAAGTCGCCGTACACTACCTATTTCATCATGCCGTACAGTAAATTCTTTTTCGTCCAGCAATATGCCGTACACCTGTCGTGTATCTTTTGGGGAAAAATACTCGTTGGTCTTACTAAGATATTTACGAAGCCATGAAATCACGAAGCGGTGATTTAATCGTAACACATAGATATATTGTAAGTCAAGTGTAATATGCGAATTTAAATCCAAATAAAGTTCTCAGTATGGAAAATTTTACGGAACTTGTTGATGCATTTTGCTTTTAAAAATTAAAAAGTCATCTACTTAGACATATCTTACTCATATAACTTCAGGATGACTTTCTGTAATAATGCATTATACCGTTGCTTTTGAAAGGACTGCCAGATTCAAATAAAAAACGATGTTAGAATTTAAAGACGTTTAACATACGATGTTATAAAGGGACACTCACACCTCATTTGTTAAAATATCTCGCCTCAGTTGTAGCAATGCGGTTGCACTCCACCATTATTTTGACATTTCGCGTTATCGCAAACCCCCACCTCTTATATTACTCATTATGGACAACCTAATGTGATGTCATACTATGTATTTGGTATCAATAGATTCAGAAAATTTCAAATTTTTAATTTATAGACAATTTAACAAAAAAAATTAATATGAGAACCACATTACCTGTGCTGAAATGGCATGAAAATGGGTTGAAATTTCATACAAAAAGTACCATATTGGCCCATGTTTTGGGCAATTTTTCACCAAGTTGCTTGATTTTGTCCAGAAATTTCAATTAATAGTCTGAAAGGTATATTCTTACTCTAAATCATATGGAAAAATCAGAGGGGCGGTACGGCTAGTTCTCGCGAAATCACTGTCGAACCGACTTGAATGATTTTTGACGCGGGGAAATTCCGCCAAAATTCACATGGTCCATCGCACGTTGTAGTGTTTATATAGGATACGAAACTAAGGATTCAAAAATTTTCAGTGTACTGTTACAAACATATTACCTAATACTTTTCAACCATTTCATTACTTTTCACCCTTGCTTTATATAAGCTGTCTTATTCAGGGGTATATGCCCTGATAGCCTTTTACATTAATATTCAGTACCCCTAATTTTATACGAAATGATGGAGTGCAACCTACGCCGACAAATAGTACCAATATCCGGTGAACGGCTATACCAAGGGGAGGAATACGTTAAGACGGTTTTATCGCCGTTGTTTTCAAAACCTTAAAGTTAGGCGAGTTTACCGTCCGTGGATAGAAAAACACAGGTGATGCAACGCCATGAGCGTCCGTTGTTAAACAATAATTTTGTAAAAAAAAATATTTTTATGGATAATTGAAACGATGCTGAACAATTTATCGGGTATTTAATATCAACTGGAAATCCAGGTGGAATTCCTCTCTACATCTATACTAGTTTAGAGGCCATGTCTGCTGTGGTTACGACGGAGTTTAGATCGGCATGGAAATACTAGCAGATCACCCTACTTGTTTTTGTAAGAAAAATGCACCTAACATGACTAAAAGTATGTTAAATTGTACAATATTTTATCAAATGGTTCATTTATGCAAATGATAACTTTCCTTAAACTTTTGCTTCGTAAAAGTGTTTAAAAATTCGAAATAAATATGATCTTAACATTTAATCTTCGTGACTAGTTGTGATACGATATTTTGTCTGTTGCTATCTAGCCGTTCCGGCCACAAACCAATCCGGCCACGGCTCTCTGACCCCAGTCGATGCGGCCACTGACGCATCCGGCCACAGGTACCCCAGACGATCCGGCCCCCGTATACTTTTACATAGCCATGACCATGGCCAATTACCCTGTCAATGTATAAACCCCGGACGATCCGGCCCCTGTATACATGTATATATGTGGAATATGTTATACCCCAAGTCGATCCGGCCCCTGTATACTTGTATATAATACCCCAAGTCGATCCGGCCCCTGTATACTTGTATATACCCCAAGTCGATCCGGCCCCTGTATACTTGTATATATATACCCCAAGTCGATCCGGCCCCTGTATACTTGTATATACCCCAAGTCGATCAGGCCCCTGTATACTTGTATATAATACCCCAAGTCGATCCGGCCCCTGTATACTTGTATATACCCCAAGTCGATCCGGCCCCTGTATACTTGTATATATATACCCCAAGTCGATCCGGCCCCTGTATACTTGTATATACCCCAAGTCGATCCGGCCCCTGTATACTTGTATATAATACCCCAAGTCGATCCGGCCCCTGTATACTTGTATATATAAATACTTTTAATTCTTACATTCCCAGACGATCCGGCCACCGTTAAATGTACTGTATATAATTACTTTGCAGATAATAATGACTATCCCCAGACGATCCGGCCCCTGCTTATTTACATGTGCATTAAATGTATTAGGTATCGCAAGAAAACCCGGCCCAGTATAGAACCCCAGACGATCCGGCCCCTATATACTTGTACAGAAAATAAATTAATATTACTATAACGTATATCCCCAGACGATCCGGCCACTTTTTACATAAATAATTTTTTAACCCAAGATGATCCGCCCCCATATAATGGACAATACTGAATTTACATTCTGAGGTTTCATTTTTTTTCACATTTATTTTTTTTTTCTAATCCTTTTTTTTTCATCTGATATAACATGTTTGGTTATAACAACGCATTACGGGAATAGTTTTTCACATTTAACATATAACTGTAGTTGAAGTTTGACTTTTGTAAAGCTTTTAATAACAAGAAATAAATTATTCTTTAAAAACAATTAAATCACCAATTTGACATATTAATTTAGTTAAGTTAATTAAGAGAGAAATGTATGTTTATCAAAGTGATGCTGTGAACCCAAGCCCAGAAGACACTGACTTTGTTTGTATGACAAGCTGAAACAATATAGATAAAATAGATTCATTATGAATTCATATATAAGTATTTGAACAGTTCACATCTTAATTACTTTACTGCGTGTGCTAATTATCAGTAAATCAAAGTGAATACCGCATAATTATATTCATTAAAAGAGATGACTGAACTTCACACAAGCTGACAAAAAAGTGAGCATGTTTGTAACATAAGCCAAGATGAAATGTTTAAATACTGGGTATCTCATCAATTCTGCATCACAATCACCATGTCTTCCTTGTGTGTTGAATGTAACCAAGAATGCCGACCAAAACAACAGTCACTAGAATGCGACCTGTGTTCTAGCAGGCAGCACCGCACCTGCAATACAAATATTACGCAGGAACAGTACAGAGCCATGAAAAGACGGGAAATAGAATTGCCGTTCACTTGCAGCAGATGTAGACTTCCTATTCCTGATCGCAGCCCTCTTCAAGATGACATTGAAAATGTGTTGGCTCCACCCGCTAAGCGTCGCAGACGCAAAATCCCTAAGATTAAAAAAAGTAAGCCAAAGCATCAACCGCTTCAACCTCCCTCACCAACGCCACTGCCATCGACGCCACTGCTGTCATCTACCCACATTGATGATGATGATGATGATGACTTCCCGCCACCCCCACCACCACTCGATGTACTTGATCTAGATGACTCATACCCAGATGTTGATGTATCACTGCCTCCTCCGCCTACTCCACTGATATCATCTACACAACCAATGGACCACTCACCTACCCGACCAATGGACCAAACATCAACACAACCAACCCACTCAATGGACCACTCACCTACTCGACCAATGGACCACTCACCTACCCGACCAGTGGACCAAACATCAACCCAACCAACCCACTCAATGGACCACTCACTTACTCGACCAATGGACCACTCACCTACCCGACCAATGGACCAAGCATCAACCCAACCAACCCATTCAATGGACCACTCGCCCACCCACTCAATGGATCACTCACCTACCGACAACTCATTTGACGTCTATTGATATACATATGCCTTAATGTAATGTAATGTTATATGTTTAGTTAATGCATCTTTGTTAATATTTTCAATGACCTACTGAAATTCTTTTTCATAGTGATATTGTATAATGTATGTTATATTAATTATGTATTTCTTTCAGGTTTCTTAATTTTTTTTATTTTCATTTCAGGTGTTCCAACACATCAGGAGTCTTCTACCAAACGCACGAGTGCAGTCATTTACACTGGATTTTGAAGCAGCAACATGGCGTTCTATACAGGAGGTTTTTCCAGAGGCAGACATCAGGGGATGCTCTTTCCACTGGGGCCAGGCCGTTATGAGGAAAGTTGCCAACTTGGGACTCAAGACTACCTACAACCAACGAAAGACCACATACCACTCCATTCGCCAGCTACTCAGTCTACCCTATCTACCCGCAGACCACATAGTACCCGCCTTCAACTCACTCAAGATGTCAGCAACTACGCAACCACTTAAAGATCTGATGACGTACCTAGAGAACACGTGGCTCAGCAGCAGTGTATGGTCTGTCCGTCAGTGGTCTGTCTTCCGTCTACCAGTGAGGACCAACAACGACACCGAAGGTAATTTATAATTTGATTAAAATTCATTATCATAAAATATAAAAAGAAAAATTTTAAAATCTGAACTGTAAAATAATTTTTATCAAAGTGAATTGTACTCATTTATAAAAAATTAATATATATTAAAGTTCAAATGAAATATTTACTGTGCACGTCAGATAGTCCGTTCATCTATACATTTATATGATGCAGTACTACACTTATAAATATATATTTCAAATTAGTTATGCATGTCAAATTCAGAACATTGATAAGTGTTTTTATCGTTTCAGGTTGGCACCGACGTTTCGCCAGTAGGACAGGGGCTACCAATCTGCAGTTCTATCGCCTGGTTCCGGAGCTGAAGAAGGAGGCCGATACGGTGAGCATAGCAGCCCAACTCGTAGACGAACAGCAACTCACACGGTACCAACGGGACACCTACCGCCGCCAACAGGGTCAACTCTTCGATCTATGGGACCGTTATGAGGACAGAGCCATCAAGACGTCAGCGTTCCTTACATCCGTCGGGAAGATCTTCCGTTGATGTGACGTGATGAACTATCAGTGCTATCAATTTAGTGTTTAGTGACCATTTTGCTATAACGAACTTATTGTATTCTATCTGTAGTACTGTATGTATTATATGTTTAACATCATTGTATGTGTATTTTGTTTATATTATGTATAAATCATGAAATATTGCTATCATAGTGCTTCAATGATCTACAATAAACGTTGAAATAAATCATATACTTACCTTACAATATCATGTCAACAACATACCTTTACATATAATTTACTACCTATTGGTACCAAAACCACAAAAGTAAATGAAATTTTAAACAGAATTAGTTCCAATGAAATGCACAGCAAAATATGTACAGCGGATATCAAATCTAAGTCCCCCCCCCCTCTTCCTACTAAAAAACACGGGGGCCGGATCGTCTTGGGGTACAGGGTTTTAATGGTTATATACACAGGGGCCGGATCGTCTTGGATGTTTGATTATAAACGAGGGCCGGATCGTCTGGGGACATTGTTTATTTAGATACACAGGGGCCGGATCGTCTTGGGGTACAAGATTTTAATGGTTATATACACAGGGGCCGGATCGTCTTGGATGTTTATTATAAACGAGGGCCGGATCGTCTTGGGACAATGTTTATTTATATAAGATACACAGGGGCCGGATCGTCTTGGGGTACAAGATTTTAATGGTTATATACACAGGGGCCGGATCGTCTTGGGGTACAATATTTTAATGGTTATATACACAGGGGCCGGATCGTCTTAGGTAGTTGATTAACGGGGCCGGATCGTCTTGGGTACATGTGGCCGGATTGACTAGGGGCCGGATCGTCTGGGGCCGGATCGTCTGGGGCCGGTTCCCATTTCATAGTGGCCGGATTGGTTTGTGGCCGGATCGTCCTGTTACCTGCTAGAAGTGCTATCATTTATCAACAAATGTAAACGTCTTCAAATTGAATAAGCTCAAACAAACACAATCTCGTCATTATCTTGCGTGTCGTTAAAATACATAATATATTATAATAGAGAAGGATCCCCAGCATGAACACCTTGTACTCAGCCAGTGGAACAAACCCGCAGAAAAGCGACACATAAATGACATAAGACAAAACTAGAAACCACAAGAAGACACAACAGTCTGCAATTTCACAAAACAGACGTAAGGAAACTTCAAACATTAATGACAACACGTAAAAGAAAGGAGACCAATGTGCACCCGTTGCCGACTTTGGACGGTTATCTGCTACTAGCAAATAGTGTAGTTATCCGGATTTCGTGTTCACAACCCTCCCAATGAGGTCTCCATAGATATACAATTACTTTATAAACATGTTTCTCTATGTAAGGTGACATCACAATTAATAGTTAATCACAGCGGCCTTTTGTAACACAGATTCTATGCAAATGGATATTTTAAAAAAATCTATGGCATGCGTATAACAGTCTGTGCTCTTCTTGTTGAAGCGAGCTCAAAGTCTGACAAACTTTCAAAACTATCCATCCCCGAGACTTATCCTTCTATATGTATCTTCACCAATTGCTCCTCTACATCGGAGATTTTATTCAATTTTCAGTCAAAACTTTCTAACAAGCTTCACATGTATATATATCATTTAGATCCTTGTTAGTTGTTGGTTTTTCTTTCACCGTTCCCATCGCTTGTCCATCACGATTTCACGTAGACATTAGTGAAATCTAATCATACAGATAAACAGATCCATAAATAATCCATAAAACTTACATTTCTTCGACTTTCCCTTTTGAATTTCTACAAAACGCGTAATGAATTTAAATTTATGTTTTCATCAACTTTTTGTGGTAGATATCCCTATATAAGTTAAACATCCAAAAGTTCTGAAATTTGTCTAAGCAATGTTCCGGGTACTTAACCTAGTCATTTTTTCTTTATAAAACATATTTTTTAGAAAAATGCTCTATCTAATACATTTGATAATGACTAACAACGGACAACTAACTACGGACCAAATTTCCTATACTGTCTAACAACGGACAGCTTTATTGGCATGTTTAATTTTTCTGTTAATTAACGTAATTCCTTTACATTAAAGTGTATTGAATTATTATTTATTAGCGTAAAGTCACAATTATAGGAGCAGCATAATGAAACATATGACAAAAGTACATATTTTACAAAATATACACAAGTTGACAAGATATAAAGTGGTGTTTCGTTCACGGAAAATCTTAACTCCTCGAAAAACTACGAAAACCAACGAATCAGGATTTCTGCAGAAAAACCTATCATATTAGATAGGTTTCCCATTGAAATATCAAAGTTCATAATGCTATATATCATTCATAAATAGCGAAAGTTGCTTACGAAAGTATACATCCGTACAGTCAACGGACGCTCATGGCGTCGCATCACCTGTGTTTTTTCTATCCACGGACGGAAAACTCGCTTAACTTTAAAGGTTTTGAAAACAACGGCGATAAAACCGTCTTAATGTATTCCTCCCCGAGTATACGCAGTGTGTATACAGCACAAAATCGTGTTTCGGAAGTGATAAAAACTTGGAGGAGACGCGGTATGATGTGAAAGCTTCAGCGGTCTCTCACGGACAGAACACGGCATTGCACGTGTGTTCCGCTTTGGTATCACGGGTAAAAGCATGGGTTTAGCTTCTTGTCAAAGAGTAACTAAGTCGTGGCCATGAGATATTAAGTCGTGGCTCAAGATAATTATTTCGTGACCACGAATTCCTTAGTCGTGGCCACGAGATATTAAGTCATGGTCACGACTTATTATCTCGTGGCCAAAAATAAAAAAAATTGCACATGTCCCCTCTAGGTTTCCGTACATATGAGAACAAAAATAAATTCTTAATGCGATTAAGACATTTTATGATAATCTGTACTCATCAAGAGATGAAGTCCTTACAAATATGAGCTTGAATAATCTTTTATCTTAGAACGATATACATGTACCTAAATTAAAAGACAATCAGTCGAACAATTTAGATTCAGAGATAACTTTAGCTGAAGCAGAAAAGATATTGAAAAAAGAAAATGAATGAACTAAGAATTGGCGCCCAATATCATTACTGAATGTCTTATATAGAATTCCCTGAAGGATACTAGCAGCCAAATTAAAATTAGTTATTCCTTTATCAATTCACTCATACCAGAAAGGCTTAATGTCAGGTAGATTTATACGGGACATCATTAAGACAATTTACGATATACTTCAATTTACTAAAGAAAAGTAAATTCAAGGACTATTACTTTTTAAGACTTCGAAAAGGCATTCGACTCGATATAGTCGTCAGAGCTGGAAAGAAATAATTAATATACTTAATAAACATCAAGTCACGGGGAGAGATTTTAACTGTTCTACACTGCAGCAAAAAAACATGTTTAATAAGGTATCCGCGGGTTCAGATTTTAGGTTAAAACAGCCGTCAATGCCAGTTTTTGTAGAGGTTAATATGCATTATGACTTCACGAGCGTTAACATGCAATAATTCAACACATTCCTTTCAAAAGCTTTGTCTCAGGAAATTGCGTTGGCTGTGCATATATTCTATAAATATCACGTACATGTAAAAGGATGAGACAAATGTGCGGCCGGTGTAAACTTAGAAGCTCAAATTGAATTGACAATGAATGAATGTAAAACTTAGTAAAAAGCAAATCAAGGAATGCATGTTTCGCCTGCGAAGCGACTTATTCTTGAAAAAAAAAGGATATTTCAATATTTACGTCGAGGTAACTAGGTCAACATTATTTATATCACTATTGACGTCAGGTCAAATGAAATTCACATGTGAAATAACATACCTACTATTACCAATTCAGAAAAAAACCCAGATTTCCCCTCTCTCCCTTAAAGTTACTATTACCTGGGTCACATAACCAATTTTGGCCAGCCAATTTTGGTCCTCACAGAGAATTGGTATTAAATGTTGATAATAGGAAATGGGAAATTAATTGTAGTAAAAGTAATCAAATCTAATAATGTTAAACGTCTTCAAATTCAATAGCATCATTTATAAACAGAAAAATTTGCAGAATGGACCAGACATGCAAGTTCGGGTAATCAACCCTCGTCAGTGATCCTCAATCTAAACAATGTAATATGGCCAAAGAGGGTGAAAATTATTATGTCCAAAAATGTATCGAAAGACATAGCAGGATGGGTGGGATATGATGCTACAGGACCCACGTTTTAGAAATTTCAAGAATTTTGGTAACAGAAAATTTTGAATGCCTTGAAAAGACAGACGATCAACCGAAGTTGACCGAACTTTGCTACATGTGCCCTCGGGGACTCCTGGTCCACCAGCAGTGACACTCACCAAGTAGTACAAATGTTAAACGTCTTCAAATTCAATTTATGTTATTCATGTCCACAGGCAGTTGCAAAACATTGGAAAAAATTCAACATTGAAAATTCCCTGTATATTAAAGTCATGAACAACATTATGTTGTTCATTGTTGTTCATATGTTGTTCATTCCGGGCTTCGCAGTCGTTCCGATTGGAATTCTCACGATTTGGCCTCGCCTTCTCGACTTTGAGACTGAATAAGTGTTAGGTACTTCTTTGATGTTTGTTTGAAGGCAGGCTGAATAAAATCTATTGTTTTGGTGAAATGAAATAAATATCGTCTGATTAACAAAATCAGGAAGAATACTCGATGGGGAATTCAAGCATTTTCCTCAAATTTGCCATTAAAGATAGTTGCTATGGCAACTTTTGATGTGAAACACAAACCATATAACCTTTTTATAGGGATCGTATTTGATAACGCTATGATTTACAATAGTGAATGTCTATGAATTGGCAGCATAGATACTTTCCTTTTTCTCTTCTGACTTAAGATTTTTTCAATGTAATTGACTTCAAGGTCAAGGTCATTTCAATTTCATTTCAATGCTTAAATTTCACTGAAATCTGCAATTTCTCAATTTTGTGTGTGTCAGTTTCCCATTTGCGTTTAAGAAGAGAAAAACATACAATTTACATTATTGTCAATGTTCTGATAACGACTAGAACTTGGTACAGCATGCCATAGACCAAGCGTCTCAAAGCTGTGAAAATCCAATCTTGATTGGCGATTTTAATTAAGATTTCCTAGATAGCTCTAAATCTAAAAATACCAGGGAAATTATGAATATCTTTAACCTGAACCAGGTAATAGATTCCCCAACGAGAATTACTTCTACTACATCGACTATATTAGATATAGCACTTCTTTCCTCATCTCTTGATTGTACGTCTAAAGGTATCTTGGACCCTTTCTGCAGCGATCACTGTCCAATCTATATCTAATCTAGTTTCATCAAAATTCAGCAGCGTAGCTACTCACGTAAGATATGGCACTACGATAGGGCAAATTATGAATTATTTAGACAAAATCTATCCTCCTGTGATTGGAATTTGAACAACTCATCTGTTGATGAGGGTGTATCCTTATTTACTGTAAATATTCTAGATTCGGCTGAATCGTCAATACCACATAAAGTCGTAACTATAAGACCTAGGGATCCTCCATGGATGCACAACGAAATAAGGAAAGAAATAAGGGAACGTAAAAAATTACATAGAATAGCGAAAACCGTGAACGATGAGGCGAAATGGATGAGATTTCGGAACCAAAGAAACAAAATTAATAACTTGTCCGCTCATCTAAAATTATGTATTTTAAAAAAATAGCGATCTCACTTCAACAAGGTAATTTAATACCAAAAACAGTGGTGGACTCTGACAAATCAATTTTTAAAACAGAATAATGACACTGAAATTCCCCTTCTCATACACAATGGTACAACTTATAGTTCTTCATCTGAAAAATGTAAGCTCCTAAATGATTTTTTCTGTATGCAGAGCTCAATCGATGACAGCCATGCCACCCTTTCACCATATGACCCTCCAGACTCCTTCTTGAATCAAACTCACTTGACATCACAAGATGTCGAGGACACTCTTACACTTTTGGATGTATCTAAGGCAAATGGACCAGACCTCTTAAATCATAGACTGCTTAAAGAAGGTGCCATTGTATTATCTCCATACTTAGCAAACCTGTTTAACAAATCTCTTGATCTTCGCCAATTTCCCTCTTCTTGGAAGTATGCTATTATAATACTAGGGATATCTTCCTCTCTACTAGGGTGATCTTCGGAGTTCAAAGAGATTTCTGCAGGGGTTCCCCAGGGGACAATATTAGGGCCGATCATGTTTCTTATATATATAAATGACATTGTTGACGATATCGATTCAAATATACGCCTGTTTGCTGATGACACCTCCCTTTACTTCATCATAGATGATCCGATTGCTTCTGCTGAACTAATGAACAATGATTTAGAAAAAAAATCACAATTGGTCCCAGCTTTGGCTTGTTAACTTAAATCCCGAAAAAAACGGAAGAAATGCTCCGTTCTAGAAAGACTGATCCAACCCTGCATCCCCCATTAGTCATGAATAATATTCAGATAAAAAAGTTGCCACTCATAAACATTTGGGAGTTACATTAAACAAATCATGTACTTGGCAAGATCATTTGGCGGAAATTACTTCTAAAGCATGGAAAAGGGTAGGCATTCTTCGATCACTTATGCAAAAATTAGATAGGAAGACATTAGAAACCATATTTTTCTCTTTAATTAGGCCTATTTTGGAATATGCTGATGTAATATATGATAATTGTACTGCTTCTGAAAAACATAGTATTGAGAAAATTGAGGCTGCAATTATAGTTACAGGGGCGACACGATCAGTGTCGAGAACCAGACTAATGAAGGATACGGGTTGGATCAGTCTTGAAGAACGAAGATGTATCCATCGACTTTTCATCTTTTATAAAATGTTAAAATCTAGCACTCCAAACTACTTAATAGATTTATTAACGCCCAGCGTCCAACAGGTCAGCAACAAAAACCTAAGATCTTCTGATAATTTACAACCACCCAGATGTAAAAGTAATTTATATCAAAATCCTTTCCTTATCAAAACGGTAAACGATTGAAACTCCTTACCAGACAACATTGAATTAACTAGGTCAACTTATGAATTTAAACGCTATCTTAACCAGAATGTAAAGAAAACACCTTCTTCTTTCTACTTGGGTGATCGTAAGAGCCAGATCTTACACTCTAGACTTCGATTGTCCTGCAGTTCCTTAAATTCTGATCTTTTTTCGAAATCATTAAAGAACAGATGATAAATGCTCTTGTGGGCAACCTGAAACAGCTCAACATTATCTTTTAGAATGTTCAAAGTATAACAACATAAGAATTTCAACTATTTCTCAATTGCCCTATCAAATTAATATAAATATTCTGCTTTCTGGAATTCCCTTGTATGATAACGATATCAACGGAGAGATATTCAACACAGTCCACACTTTCTTATCACGTTCAAAAAGATTTGAATAATTTCATATCTATACAAATTTCTGCCACCATGCTTCTAAATTATTTTGAATCAGTTTTCTTTTTTACATTATGCTTCTTTCATTATCTTTAAAAAATGGTTTATCTTATTAAGTCGTCCAAATATCCACATTGCATTTTCAATATTGTTAAAAGGAGAGAGCTTAGCATAAGTTTCAAACTTGTTGCTCAATCCTGAAATTGTGCTCATGTAACGAATGTTTAATATTGATTTTCAAATAAATATTGTTTAAACCAATGTTCTGATGGACCAAAAATGATCAAAAAGTAAGAAATTGATATATTTCATACCCTTTTTCTTCAAAAGTATGCATTGGATTGATTATTTAAAAAAAAAAGAGTTTCTGTGCAACGATGAATAAGAGATATATCAAATATTATCTTGTATAAAACAATTTTTCTCACTTCGGAATGTTGATTCTTCCGGGGTTCGCAACCGTTCCGATGAGAATTCTCACGATTTGGTCTTGTCTTCCGTTTAATATGATGCGGTGTATCATCTGATTTCTGGAATATGGCGTTCTATTCTTATAAAAATTACATCAGTCTTGTAAAATTGGGTCATTTAAAAAACGTTGGCCTTAACACAAGGTCGAATAACTATGAAATGTCTTCAAGGTCATTTTTTTAAATGTATATCATTGACACACTCATTAAGTTTTTAATGCATAGTTAATTTAAAACCATTAGAAATGGAGCAAAGATATACTCCAAGTATAGTAATATAGAACGATATGATGCCATAGTAACCGTTTTTGATGTTCATTTCTGTTAAAATGATAAATTTCCCCACTATAATTTTTTTCATTTTTAAAGTCCTAGGGTGATTCTTTTTAGATGAAATGCATCCAAACTCCAAATAAGCCTACTAATCTCATATTACATGCTGTAAACTAAGCAAATTCAGGTAAAAATAGGCTCTTTTCAAGTAAAAAAGGCAACGCAAGCATCCCCTCGCAGTTGCATGTTCTATCTCACTGAGCAAAATTATTTTAAATCTATGTCCACTGTGACCTTGAACTTTGACCCTTGAACTGAAATCAATCTGGTTCATCCTATGACCATGGGAATTATTCGTGGAGGTTTGATGTTTCTATGATCATTACATTGTCTTCTATGCTGTTCACACGGTTTTTTTGGCCTAAGTTCATAGTGACTTTGACCTTTGACTCTTGACCTTGAAAAACAATAGGGTTCATCCTCTTTCCATGGGGAACATTTGTGGAAGGTTTTCTGTTTCTATGATCATTATTTCTTATAATTAATTCAAAAGAAATATATAGATTATTGACAAAAAATGAGTCATATCAGGATAATACAGCGGATAAATATATTTACATATGCTAGCCTACAAGAAAGCCCATGCTTGGAGGATTGCTACTGGTCAATTTATATGAATAAAAACTTTTTAAAAAAAGATAATTATTTTGTCTTCTATGCTGTTCACAAAAATCCGGACACACACATTTCCACGCACCCTCACAAACAAACACACACACGGACGCATGGCAGCGAAGCTATATCCCCTCCGCAACAGAGTTGCGAGGTGATAAAAATGGTCTTTCTGAGCTTGTTTGAACCCTCTCCTAGACCACTTATATAAAGAGCATAGATTGATGGAGCGGATTTCTTTATACATGTTCACATATATTTAATAAAGAAATTTACAGATGACTGCAATATCCGTTTCCATGGAAACCAGTGTTTTGAAAATGCTTTATTTTAAATATTTTCAAAATTCTGAAAAATTCAGAAATGGTTACCATGGCAACGGAAAGTTAAATAGCAAAAATGACGGTAATTTTCATATTAGTGATTCAAACCTATGTTCTTTACCAAGAATCTTTAAAATCGATGACATGCCGTGCGTTGGTCCTAAGTACTAAGGTTTGTTATGCCCCCCCCCCCGAAAAAAACATCGGGGGAGCAGATAGTCCGTGTCCGTCCGTCCGTCTGTCTGTCTGTCCGTCCGTCTGTCTGTGCGTCCGAATATCTTCTAAATGCTACATCAGAATTTGATCATATTTCAAACAAATGTTCATTAGGATAGATCATTTGGAACAAAGGTCATTTAATGTCATGACAAATATGGATAATGACCATATCCCTGTATACAGCACAAAATCGATAATTCAGAAAATCAGAAACCGAAGGCATACAAAATCAGGATAAAACAGGAACCAAAGCAAACAAACAAAAACCTCCACAATATGAAAAGAAGCGAACTCCCGATATGGGAGTGAGACCAGGTGCCCAGGAAGAGTAAGCATCTCCTGCTTGCATGCAACACCCGCCGCTTTTAAGGGCATTAATCAAGGTCATTTCCAGGCTAAAATGTTGTTGTTTTTTTTCTGCGATTAGAATTTAATTAAAATCAGTATTATGTCCAAATGTTCTGAAATTTTGTTAATGCATAATCTAATACATGTGTTACGGGTTTAAAAGATATTTTTCATTTTATATTGCGTTGATGAACAATTGTGTCCCGATGGGGTGGGGGGGGTTTACACATAACTCCAGGTGAATGTATATCCAGTATATGTACAAAGGTTGCCTCTGAGAATGTAATCATACACCTCACAATCGTTCATTAAGGTAAAATGCAGCACTTAAGGGACCTAATAATGTCGAAGGGTTCCAACTCTCTACCTTCTTGAAGAAAATTCCAAACCAATTTACATGCACCAGACACGTGTTTCGAATATTAAATTTTCATAAGTCACATAAGGTCAATCATAAAAGGTCAAAGTCATTTTAAAAGAAGGTAGGAGATCCCCAACAAGAACCCGCTGCAGCATCAACAGCAAAACACCAAAACACCCCGATGCAAAAACACAAAAGACGAGTTCAGCACGAGACGGAAAAGAGACACACGACATGTAAACATCAAACACAAAAGACTACACATAAACCGACGAGAAAGCTTAAGATAACTTTTTTGGCAATAAGAAAATTAAATTCATAAAAATCAGTGTTTTATCAAAATGGTAAGAAATTTTGAATAATGATAGAACATTGTATAATCCTTTAAATAAGTTACGGGTTTTAAGATTTTTTTCATTGCGTTTATGAGAAATTGTGTACAAAACGGGGGTTTACACATAACTTCAGGTGAATGTATTATACAATGTGTATATATAGGCTGTTTTTGAGAATGTCAGAATATATCAAACAATTGTTCATTGGACAGTCCCTTCAAGACAAGGATCACATAAGGTTATTCATAAAGGTCAGTGTCATTTGCATTCATGTGTGAATTATTTTGCATTGATGATAAATTGTGTACCAGAAAGGGTGGGGATGTATTATTAACATCCGTTATACAGTCTCATTGTCGAACCCATTAGAATTACCATGGGAAATTCTTACTTATATTTGTACTTTATAAGGATAATTTGTTCAAACTTCACAAACTGTTTTGCATGATGTGGGCTTTCAGGCAAAAGTCTTTGAGGTCAGATTAGGGTTAAAGGTCAAGGTTATTCATTTTCATTTCTGAACGGTCAAGGACACTAAGAAAATCAAGCTTCTTTTGGAATCAAAGTTATAATAATTGTATTTTGGGAGCATCCATCAGTTTTAATGATTTTGTCTTTATTTTCTGTTTTTGTTTTGTCAATTCTTTCAAATCAACTACATCCAAGCTACCCGTGTTTGCATAGGTCAATGTCTTATCATACAAGCATATGGAAGTGATTCATTATATTGTTTAAGAGGTACAGTCCCAACATGATTAGCGTAGCATCATATCCAAGCCAGACGTTTAACATTTGTACCACTTGGTGAGTGTCACTGCTGGTGGACCAGGAGTCCCCGTTCGATCAACTTCGGTTGTTCGTTTCTTCAACGCATTCATAAAATCTTGTTATCAAAACTTTTTGAAATTTCTAAAACATGGGTCCTGTAGCATCATATCCCAGCCATCCTTCCACGTCTTTCGGTACATTTTGGGACACAATAACGTTCACACTCTTTGGCCATATTACATTGTTTAGAATGAGGATCACTGACGATGATTTAGTACCCGTAACGTGCATGTCTGGTCCATGTTGCAAATTTACCTGATCTTAAATGATGCTATTGAATTTGAAGACGTTTAACATTTACAATTTCATTATAAGCATATTGAGTCACCTTGAGCTTTGTCACATGACCTTGGATATAGGTGATCTATAAGCTATGGGTCATAAGCAGCCATGACTGAAATATTAGTGATTGGATACATGGTTCAAAAGTATGGAGGGGGATTAGGGTCACAATGCTATTTGACTTACTTACATGCTTCATGATATGTTGCTTCATTCAATGTTTGATTATTTCATGTTCATTTGTCTTGCTTTAATTTCAAATTGACACTATCTTTCTTCTTTGTGTAATTTTGCTTCCCTGCATTTTACATTTGTCCTTCGTCAATGCATAACTGTCATTATACCATGCGTTATGACATCCTTATTTCTGACATAATTCTCTTTCGTCTTAATGCTATTATTGCTTAGTCAATGCTAACTTCAATTTTGATACCAGATGGCGCTTGGCGCGACCGCATGTGCCCGTTCCTTGAAATGAACTTTGAAACATCCCCTGTCGTTAGAAATTTCTTTTAAATTCTACTACAGTATTGTTCGGAAAGTAATTATATTATCGAACAAGAGGACAGAAGTAGATTGGCTGTATATATATTTGAAAAATATTATGAAGTAATTAGTAAATATCTGATTTTGTATGCATCAGATTTTGGTAACTTTTAACACTATTAAATACCCATGTTACGAGAATCTCTGTGGCGTAGTGGATAGCACTTTACCCATCTTATTTTATTTTACTTTACACATTTCCGAGTGGGTTCGAATCCCGGACGAGGATACAATTTTTATCCTTTTGTCAATTTTATGTATAAAGTAAGTTGTCCATCTGCCCAGAAGAGGATGTAGAAAAAAATTATAAAAATAAAATGTTTTTACGCAATTTTTTTTTCAGTTTTTCTTTGGGGATTAACTGTACATTATCATTATTCAGTTGAAATAAAAAATCAATTTTTATTACAAAAATTTGCAAAAGCTTCGTTGGCTCACTGTTGTCGCTTGCAAGTCATCTATGAAAAGTCATAATTTTAGTTAATTGCCTTTTACATGCCCGTCAATGTCGTTTCTGTACCATAAATAGGGTGATTCTTGCATAAAACTTCTATAATAATTGACTTTGAAGTATGGACTTATGAAGGTCAATGGTCAAGGTCAATCCTTGCAAGCATCAAACGCTTGGATTTCAATCTTAACCTTGATCTTGGGTCGAACAACAGTGGCGGATTTAGGGGATGCTCCTGCACAGGCCCAATATTTTCCCGGCAAAAACAGGTACATCACTTAAATAAGTAAAATCGGCAAAATTCGCACCATGACTCCTGGCAAAGGGGCAAAGGGGGCGCTGGATCCGCCACTGAACAACTGAGAAGAATCTGACAAGTTTGCCATAGTGCAATCTAATTAAAATTATACCTTCCTTGTGCTCCTAACACGGAGTATAGAACAATAAAGGTCTAAATTTTGGCCATTGTTGAAAAAGGCTGTGAATGACACTGAAGTGTTTTTGTGACACGTTCCTGAGCAGACGTAGTCCTGGACCAACGGCGTAGCTCTGCCTGAAAAAGTGGAGGGGCAGAACATCCCAAAATTTCACAAGCAAAAAAAAATTAAATAAATAAATAAATAAAGAGAATAAAAAAGCCAGGGGGATTTAAACAAGGGCCCCAGGAGGGCACAACGCTCGCCTGATACCCGTGCATGCTCTTAATGACATACTGACATTGAATAAGACATAAAATTGATAGTGCCAGTATCACGATTTGAGCCCACATTTTTTCTAAAAATATTTTTTGCCGGATGCAGACAAGATCTTTTTTTACAGTCTTTAAAAGTACAAACAAGAAGAAATAGTCACATTTCAAAACATTATCATTTTTACTGATTTGAAAAGACGGATAATGTGATCCAAAGTCATATGCCCAGCTAGTGTATAGTTCAATTATCCAACATAAGAAGAATCATTTTGTAAAATTCCACATTAATGTGCAGCAGGTGATGAAGAAACAGACAAAAAGAATAAAACAATGAAATAAACTTAATACTCTGGTGTATGCTGCTTTAAGGGAAACAAATTAATAGGCCCATGATATTGTAAAGCTTATCCAACTAGCAGACATACGAAATCGTTATTTACTGTTAACTATGTATCGCCTAATGATAGGACTGTTACACGGACAAATTATTAGCTGACAGAGTTCATGAAAAGTATCAGCTGCATCGGATTTGCTGATTAAAAATTATTTGGTCCGATAAAAACTCATGTTTTATCTATTCTTTTGACAGATAAAAATTCCCAAATGTCTGACCACAGGAACCTGTCGTTTTATGAGAGAAAATGTTTTATTATTCACAACCTTAAGCCTCTGTGTTCATCTTTAGAAATGTTATACATACAAGATGTCGAACACAGTGGCTTAAGGTTGTGAATAGTAATTTATTTTCTGTTTTAAAACAACAGCATCCTGTGGTCCAACATTTCATTGAAAGATTTAAAGAACTCTGAACTGAATTATTTGTTTTCTAGAATTTCAGATATATCAAATGTCCTATACATTCTCAAAATCCTCAGGAAGAGATTACTCATTAGATGTTTCTTCAAGAAATCAGTCCGTATACTTCATCTAAGAGAGTCTAAGACAAAGGAAATTCGAGCTAAGTTTATAAATGATGACAAGTATGGAAGTGTTCAAAGTACATGAATGATAACAAGTATGAACGTGTTCCCAGTATATGCACATTAAATAAAAATCTATTCAAATACCAGTACTATTTCGTTTGCACGATAGATCATCTATTAATCTCCTGAAATGTATCACGTGTACATGGTGGGTAAACTCGCAACGCAGAACAATTTTTTTTTTTTATTTTTGCGCAAAATAGATAATTTATTACAAAAAGGGAAATGTGATGCAGTGTTATAACGCCCTAACTATGAGTTGTATCCAAAATAAGGTGGATATTAAATTTTTACAACGCACAAACACGATCGGCGTTCTACTTTCACTTTCATCTACACCAATCATTCCGATAGTTTTTCGGCTTTATAAAAGGATATTACCTCTCTTACTTTCGATAAAACTCGTATCTAAGGCATCCTTACACTGTATCACATTCCCCTTTTTGTGAAAAATAATTTGTAATACACGAAATTTTAGATAAACCTAGTTTTCTGCGTTGCGAGATTACCCACCGTGACTATTAAATGGGCGTGGAGGAATTGAACCAATCAAATCTGTAACACAAGATATATGGCGACTTTGTTTCCCATGGATACAAAAATAAAGCAGCGAAAATAATTATTGAATAGGGAAATTGTTATGAAATATGCATGTATGGAAAAAGTCAACATCTCAAAAATAAATTCAGATTATATATTTGATTGCATGTGTGTTAAAGAAATAGTGCAAAAATTTGCATTTCTGACTAAGTCCGAAGAGACGTCAAAAATGCGTCAAAAATTTGACTTCGGAGTGGAACCAAAAATAACAACACTTCTTAAGACACCTCTCTAGATCATCCTGGTGCTTTCGGTTTGTCGATAGGTGCTTCCGTTCTGGAGAAGAAGTTTGTTAAAGGAGGGTACCCCCGTGACCTACTTTTGCCTGTGGCGGCGCCACCTGTTTAGGGATCCGGACGAAAAACAACAACAATTGTAGGGGACCATTAGTACTTTATACCTACCAAGTTTCATCAAAATCCCTTCATCCATTCTTGAGAAGAAGTCGAAAATGTGAAAAGTTTACGACAGACAGACGACAGACGACGGACGACACACGACAGACGACAGACGCCGGACGGATCGCTATGACAATAGCTCACTAGAGCCCTTGGCTCAGGTGAGCTAAAAAGGGGAAATAATTTGTAGGGGTCCCACCGGGGTTTGGAGCTATTCCCCATGGGTCCATTAGGCATGGAAAACATACATTATAACTATGTACAATCATAAAAAATATTCCTTAAAAATCTAAAAGTGGATATCTTTACAAAATTCTTTCACTTGAAGGGTACCATGCATGAGTACCTCATACCTACAAAATGTCATGACAATCTGAAGAGTGGTTATAGAAAAGAAGCAGAAAATGTATGAAAATACCCCCCTTCCTTTTTACATAAGAAAAAAATTCATAAAAAATCAAAAAAAAATAAAATTTAAGCATAAAATACATATCAAAGCATAAAGTAAGGTGATATGATAAATATGCAATAAATGAGTGTGTAAAATCATACACTTATTGAGTTATTTAAAGAAATAGTGCAAAAATTTGCATTTCTGACTAAGTCCGAAGAGACGTCAAAAAAGCGTCAAAAATTTGACTTCGGAGTGGAACCAAAAATAACAACACTTCTTAAGACACCTCTCTAGATCATCCTGATGCTTTCGGATTGTCGATACGTGCTTCTGTTCTGAAGAAGAAGTTTGTCAAAGGAGGGTTCACTTGTAGGGGACCATTATTACTTTATACCTACCAAGTTTCATCAAAATCCCTTCATCCATTCTTGAGAAGAAGTCAAAAATGTGAAAAGTTTACGACAGACAGACGACAGACGACGGACGACACACGACAGACGACAGACGCCGGACGCCGGACGGATCGCTATGACAATAGCTCGCTGGAGCCTTTGGCTCAGGTGAGCTAAAAATATGGAGGTTTCATGTTCTGTATGCACAAATTTTAACATTTTCTTGTGCAATTCTAAATTTTATGTACATGAATAAATGTAAGAATGAAGGAATTACTTTTAGCAAAATATTGACTCATCAGAAAATACTTTCTATACCCTCTATCATTACATGTAATAATATTCTATAAAGATTGAGTTAAACGTCTTCATGTACATTGATAAAGTAATATGTATAAAGGATGTATCAGAATAGCTAAATTATTCAGAAAGTCTATAAAGAACTGGCGAGCAGTAGCGCGGCCCCCGCTGCCCCCCCCCCCTTCTCCTACGCTCTTGTCCTGGACAACAGCTTGGGGACCGGGGGATGTTGATCTCTAGGTTCGATCAGTGTAGGACGCGCGGCAGTTTCAATTTATCTAGAATTGTCCGATATGAAATACCGCCTTTCCCACGATATCTCAGAAAAAAACTGACCTTTATATAATTTACCACTCACAATTCAGAAAAGAAAATTATGTAGCCGATGGGATTCGAACCCACGCGGGAAAAAATGCAATAATAGTCAGGCACGCTAACCGCTGAGCCACGATGTTATCACCATTTCACCGTAAAATTTAAAGATTTCAAATCCCCAAATGGCTATTACTGTATAAATGAAAAAAAAAACAAACAAACAGAAATTGACATTATTTATCATCTAATGATTTCTTTTTTGTTCAAATATTTCAATCGGCTTTTGCTTTTTTCCGCTATAACTCAATTTTCCAAGTACTTCAACAGGGGACGTCTCAAAGTTCATTTCAAGGAACGGACACAAACGGAACGCCAACTGGTATTACATTGAGGTTAGCATTGACGAAAAAATGTACTAAGTGACATTGCCATGGCCTTGGATCAAGGTGGTGAGAAACCTGTGTGTCATAAGCATCAACATACTTAAATATTAAAGTGATCCGGTTAAAGAGATACACAAATGTATAGATACTCTGCATGGGCATGATAGTATTTACAATTTATTCAAAGAATGTACTGAATGTATTTGACATTGTAAAGATTAAATGAAACCTTTGGATCATAACCAAAAACGTATAAAAAAGCGAACTAGTAAACGGTTCAAGAGATATAGCACTGATAGGGTAGCATTTAAAATTCCATTATAAATGTACGAAGTGACTTTGACATTGGTCACATGACCTTGAGTCAAAGTGATGTGAATTCTTCAGGGCATAAGCAATAACATACAAATTATAAAGATATGAAAGTGATCGGGCGAATGGTTCAAGAGATATAGCACGGGCAGGACACCATGTACAATTTCATTTAAAATGAAATTCTGACCTCGCCTTTGGTCTAATGACCCGGGGTAAAGTGGTGTGAAACCTTTCGGAATAATTGACAACTCACTACATGTAAAAAATGAAACAAATCGGGCAAACGGTTCAAGAGAAATAGCCCGAACACTATGTATGACAGACGGACGCGAAGGCAAAAGCAATATGTTCATTTTTTATCTCTTCCTGTGGGTGTCTGCTTTGTGTTTTTGCATTGGGGTTTTTCTGTTGGTACTGCAACCAAGTGTTCTTGGAGACCCCTTCCTTTCCTTGGTAAGTAAAAGACCATATATCATATCACCCAAGGGAAAGGGGACTCGGAACACCAACTCACACCATAGAAACATGTAACATAAAAGACAACACATAAACCGACGAGACCAATGGACAGCTGGTGACGACTTTGGACGGTCATCTGTTACACAAGTAGCAGAATTTATGGTTATCCGGACTACGTGTGCACAACCCTCCCACTTTTCCGATTACCCAGAGGTCTCGAAGAACGCACAATTGTTGTGTAAAATAACCTCCTCATTGTAAAATTAACATGCAAATATACAGCATGATGCAGGGGCGCAGGAAACAGGAAACACAAAAGAATTTGTAAATTGATATGAAAAAAAACATTACTCTTGAAATATTTAGACTATAACTAAAGAGGTTGTGGACAGGGCGTCACAGTCAGTCAGAGTGCAATTCTTAAGAATGCGCTGGAACAAGGCTGTAGATTTGTCCATTACCAAGCAAAGTGTCCGTCTGGTGACTAAAGGATAATTTCCACCGTATAAAAGGCGTTTGGTGATTCTAACACAATTTTGATTGTTATTATGTCTACCTTTGATCCTTCTTATTTTGTTAATTGTGTCACCATAATATGCATTTTGTGAGTTACCAAAGCTTGAAAAGATCCCATGTTGACAATAATCTTTTTAAAATTTTCAGAAAGTCTTTACTAGTTTGTGAAAACGAAAACCCTGACCTTAAAGTCTCTTCGTAATTTGTAAATTTCTACTAGGAAAATCCAAAAACATCAGTACATGTTCTAGCATAATCTAGGAACATCACCGTCAAGCCAGGGGAAATTAACTATGTTGAACCCAAAATCATCTCTTTTGTCACACACACTTATATGAATCTCTCCATGTACAGTTTTGATAATAAGGTCCACAAATGTTGTTTCTTTGTTTGCAATGACAAATATTGATAATGACCATATCCCTGTATACAGCACAAAATCGATAATTCAGAAAATCAGAAACCGAAGGCATACAAAATCAGGATAAATCAGGAACCAAAGCAAACAAACAAAAACCTCCACCATATGAAAAGAAGCGAACTCCCGATATGGGAGTGAGACCAGGTGCCCAGGAAGAGTAAGCATCTCCTGCTTGCATGCAACACCCGTCGCTTCAATTTGGTAGAACTGTCACATCTGGTTACTTCCATTTCGGAAGACATCGAGTACAATCTTTGGTTGGATGGTTCAAAAGGTCTATGACAGAATATCATCCACCATTCTGGAGAGTGCGACATCATAGTGTATGACGAGTTCCCCATATCGACCGTAGAACTTCCTCAGTGACGATGTTAGTCGGTCACAAACATATCACTGACTGAGAAGCTTATCTGAAAGACGACTAGCTCTCAGAACAAAATCCGTATATTTGGTACTTGCTCTGGCATAGCGTATCAACTGAGATATGAACACGCCATAAGCTGGCGATGAAGGGATGTTCCTACTCAGAAAAGGAAAGTTTGTAATGCTGAAATTGAAGTCGTCACGTTTGTCATAGAGTGATGCCTTGTTAAAAGTAAATTCTTATGGATATATAGCACTTTTATACGTTTCAAAAACAGGATTGTCGATGGTATGAATTAAAAGATATGGTCAATTTCAATTTTTTTTTCAGAAAAGAAAGGTCAATGATCATGGTCATGAGTTTTGGTATAAATAGCAGATGGGTATATTAAAATCAAGCCCTGTAAGATTTAAGTGGTCGATATACTAACAGAACACCAATTTGCACCAAGTGATTGCTCAATATCTAATTGCGGCACGAAGAAATGCAAAACTTGCAACATTCTCATAAGAGACACTTCTTTCTCAAGTAATCTCACAAAACAAATATTTAACACGCATAGTTTTGAAAACCTTAACTGTAGGACATTTAATGTTCTCTACGGAATAGAGTACTCACTTTGTGGATTAATTTATGAGTGTGAAACTAAAGGTAAGCTCCGAACCAGAATGTCAGGTCATCGGTCAAAAATAAATAATAAAGGAAGTCAACTGCTTTATCGACATTTTGACCAGGCCGATCATTCTGTTTTATCCATGAGAGTCAGAATCCTGGAGAAAATATATCACCCCACAAACAATCCCAATTTGAGCACACCTTTCCGTGACAAACGTGACGACTTCAATTTCATCATTACAAACTTTCCTTTTCTTCTCAGTCAGGAATATGTATGTGACCGACTTACATCGGCACTGAGGAAGTTCTACGGTCGATATGGGGAACTCGTGATACTCTATGATGGCCCACTCTCCAGAATGGTGGATGATATTCTGTCATAGACCATTTGAACCATTCAACCAAAGATTGTACCCTAGGTCTTCCGAAATGGAAGTAACTGGATGTGACAGTTCTACCGAATTGATGTTGCGGATGTTGCATGTTTACCCTCCTGGGCACCTGGTCTAACTCCCATATCGGGAGTTCGGGGTTTTTTTTTTCATATGGTAGAGGTTTTTGTTTGTTTGCTTTGGTTCCTGTTTTATCCTGATTTTGTATGCCTTCGGTTTCTGATTTTCTGAATCTTTGATTTGTGCTGTATACAGGGATATGATCATTATCCATATTTGTCATCTAAATGAAAGTCGCTTGGTTAAACATTTTGTTAACAAAAGAAAGGTCTCATTTCAAGAAATACACATGTGAAATATGAATGTCGTATTACTTATAAATCAAAACATATGGCTTCACATACTGTGTTGCAGGATGTTGGCTTCCAGACAAAAGTTTTAAAGGTCATACTAAGGTTAACGGTCAATGCCTATTATAATAATTTCTGAAAGGTCAAATGTAAAAAAGGTAACAAAACTTTATGTGTTCGGGGAGCATTTATCACTTTTACTGATCTTGTCTTTATTTCAATTTGGCTTCATTTAACAATTTAAACTGTATATTATTCAATTATTTCATATATCTAATTTTGACATGATTTTCGGCTAATAATTCTTTGATTTGCCGTCGTAGATGTATAGCTATTGCAACTTTCTTCGAACAATTTACTGTTTCATGTTGTTGGTTTAATTTTCAATTTCTGTTTTTCATGTTACGATTTTTATGTTGTATCTGTACTTTCTACGAACTGAATCTTTTTCATTCATAATGATAATATGTTTATGCGATTTGATATTTTTATATTCCACATACCTTCAGTTCATTTAAAGATCGATCCATTTCTTCTTTTTTACTGAAAAATAATAGATTGTTAAGTTTTTAAATATTTCAAATCAATGCACTTTTTTTCATTTCAGAAAGATCGAATGAGTATAGTTTTTAAAATATATTTACACCTCAACGTACTTTAAAAGAAAGGAGGTAACTCCAACAACCCTCGCTTGCAGCACATACAGCAAAGCCCCAAATTACCCTATGCAAAAACACAGAGCAGACACTCACAGAAAGAGACGCAAAGGAGACAAGGAACTACAATATGCGGAAGGGTTCCAACTTTATTCTTCTTGAAGGAAATTTCAAACCAATTTATTATGCACCAGACACGTTTTTCGAATATTAAATTCTCATCGGTGATGCTACTAGCGGAGCCACCATAATTCATTTCAGTATATATTACCACAGACTAGCATTTTAAAAGAAACTCCAAGACCCGACACCACTACTTTTGACGTTATTTCTATCAGTGATATCATGAATCTGCTACAATGTCACAGTTAAATGTAACGTCAAATCTTATGATGTCGGGTCTTAGGATGTGTAAATCGTGAAAATCGTCTATTGAATACTTAATTAAGTACATGGGCTTGGAAATTGCTAACGTAAATTTACCATCACTTTTAAAGTAACAACTTGACGTTGATATTGAAAACAATTTTGTAAATTATATATTTGCAAATAATGCGACCAACCTTTATAGAATATGCTCTTTTAGCTCTGCATGATTTTATCATAAATTATCGTAAAAATAAAGGATCTCTTGCTAATATCCCACTCTTATACAATATTCTATCTTACCATTTTACGGATATAGTTTGTCCTTATTTTCCAACTTAAATGATTTTTATAGTAATAAATTATGAGTTCGCATGTTCTTTACTTCAAAAGCGAAATATTTTTCGTGAATTTTGCTTATAATATGAAGTCGGGGAGGTCGGCGCTGAAATTATCAAAATTAATTGTAAGGCAGACTCTGCCAAGACCATGCCAAGATTTAGCTATGACTTCATGCCGACTTAGCCCCTACTTTGCTGATTTAGCTATGACCTGTCCCTACTCACCCCGACTTGCGCAGACTGAGCCCAGACTTAACTACGACCTATTACGACTAAAATACGATTTCTTCGCGACAGAGCCCCGACTTGGTGGTGCTTGATTTTCATCTTTTTTTGGGGGGGGGGGGGAGAGGTTGCCTTTTCTGAAGCTCCTTCCTCTTTTGGTGGCATTATCAAATCGACAACTAACTTGGTAGGTGTCACTGCTGGTAGACCAGGATTCCAAGAGGATACATTTAGCCAAGTTCGATCAATTTCGGTTGATCGTTACTTCAGCGCATTCAAAAATTTATGTTATATAAATTTCTTGGAATTTCTAAAACAAGGGTCCTGTAGCATCACATCTCACCTATCCTGCCATGTCTTTCGGTACATTTTTAATAACGAAGAACGGAGAACTGATGGCTACTTGTTCAATCTTCATAACGGTATTATTATTATCATTATTATTCTTATTTTTACTATAACTACTATGACAAGAGTGCGTTCTAGTCAATGTACATGTAGTAATTTTATGTGGCTCTTTTTTCTAATTGTATTTCAACAATACAACTTCTCTCATGGATCTAACTCCTAAATTGCTTCTAATAGCGCTTCTTTCCTTGAACATAATGGAGCTTTAACGCAATGTTGTATTTTTGGCCGGATTGCAAAGCATTTCCGGTCTATAGATTGACGATGTCTGTCTATCCGTCTGTCGTCAACATTTTGGTTAAAGTTTCTGGTTGAGGCAAAATTTGAGGAACTGTATGAAACTTTATATTATACATGAAGGTTGCCCATGATCAGACCTTTCAATATATGCCGAAACATTTGATCAGTGACCTTGACCTTGGACTTAAAGATTTTGGTTAAAGTTTCTGGTTGAGGCAAAATCTGAGGAACCTTATGCAGTAGAAACTTTATTGGTCGATTTCAAGAAATCGACCTTTACTAGATTTGTAGACCGGATGCTGTCAATAGGAGAAAGTTCCTAATTGAGTCCGTCAGATTCACCATGCAACATTGAATTATTCTTATGAAAGAAACGTTTTCGTGACTAGTGAAAAACACGTGACCAGAGACAGGCATTCCCATGACCTCCCTCTTTATCCACTTCACAAAAATAGGACATGTCATCATGACAACGCTAAGGTATCGATCGCGATTATGAATTTAGATATTGCAGATGAAAGAAATATCTGCATGATAGTTTTTCTTTGACAATATTTACTTCCAGACCAATTAGTGAGTGATACAGTGAACCCCATGCCTTCAAAATTCCTATGGTCGACATTTCTGGATCCTTGGATCCATTGCAACAAAGAAATACGCGATCACAACGTATGCCAGGGGTGCCAGTGGGCTAAAAAGTTTCTAACCGTACATCCGACTAAGCTTTTTCTCGTTAAGGATATACCACTTTGTTTGATTGTTTATTTTCTTACCAAAGGCAATTTGATCAATGAAACAAAGAAATTAATGAGCGATAACAAAATCGACAAGACTGTACGAGTCACAAAATTTGATTGAACTTTTTAGAAGTTTCCCCTTATTTCCCTCCAAATTCTTATACATGTAATCGGAACTCTCCACTTTTCCCGCGAATACACACAGAAAGACTTTTGATTGGTCAATATGTGTTATAATGGAATTTTCCTACGGATCAAACAATTTCTGAATGGATATGAAGAGTGTTGCATCTTGAGTTGTCCAGTGTAAATGTATCTATTTTCTAACTTGTCAGAATTATAAAGACATACATTTCTATAAGTACTACTCTTTAGTCTATATTTTAAGAGTAAAAATTTTTAACCTATGTCGACGAAAAAAATTATTGCGGGTTTAAAGAAATGTTGATATCGACCAAGCTTTTTTGGAAAGCTAATACTTGTATCATACATGAAGGTTGCCCATGACAAGACCTTTCAATTTATGCCGTAACATTTGACCTAGTGACCTTGACCTTTGACTTTGACCTAGTTAAAGGTTTTGGTTAAAGTTTCTGGTTTAAACAAAATGTATGGAACTGTATGCAGCAGAAACCTTGTATTATACATTTAGGTTGCCCATGATGAGCCCCTTTCAATTTATGCCATAACATTTGACCTAGTGATCTTGACCTTGGACTTTGACCTAGTTGAATATTTTTGTTAAAGTTTCTGGTGTAAGCAAAGTCTAAGGAACTGTATGCAGTAGAAACTTTATATTATACATGTAGGTTGCCACTGACAAGACCTCTCAATGTATGCTGTAATATTTGACCTAGTGACCTTGACCCAGTTGGTGACAAAAACTTACTTTGCAATCCGTCCGTACCGTCTTTAGCGGTGTTTTATTATTCTATTTATTTGTGGGGATTCCAACTTAACAATTTTGGGAAATCTCAAAAAGGCGGGACGGATTACGACAGTACTGGTTTCGTGCCTGGTTAGCTCAATCGACATGAGTGGTCTGCCCAGAAAGCAGAAGGTCGCTGGTTCGATTCTCGATTGTCAACATTCCTACATGTATATGGTGTAACGAACATTATCGATATATTAGTTAAAGAAGATCCTGACGATAATTTCAACAGCACTCAAAATAGTGTTATTTTTATTGTGTATCGATAAATTATTGTATCGATATAGTAGTGTTGATTTTTATCTGAGTGGCCGGCCCGTATTCACAAAATTTGTGAGCATGCGACAAAAAATAAAGCAAGATCTTCAAGACCAGAATTGATAACATTCTATGAAGATATACCTCTTCTTTGAAAAGGAGCACAACTTAGAGAATTTCTTTAGGAAACGATGGAACCATTCTTTTTTTATTTCTCGATATAACAATAATAAAATGGGGGCATTAATTCCCGGGATCCTTCATATTTTCATAACTTGATTTCACTTTTGATAAACATTTTTTGAGTTGGCAGAACATTCAATTTTTAAAAATTACCTTCTTTCCTTGACGGGTCGGATATCCTCTTTTTCTCCTAAATGAAGAATAAAGACAAGTGGACAATCAATTATTATAATATTGTACCTATTGATTATATTGAAATTTACAAATCATTGAAGGATATGGAATGTATCATTTCAAATGATGTTAAAAGACATCGACGTTTGATTTTATTAGAATTCTAATGCACTTTTTGTCACCTTGTAGAAACACTATTCTGTCCTCTGCTGACTGTATGAGGATAGTAATATCAAGGTCGTCACCATGGATACCTTTAACGACCTCCTCCAGTTGGTCATATTTCTTTGCCCCTTCCTCTTTGTTAATGTACTGCTCACAGTTCTTTTTAAACGCTCCATAAGCTGCTTCCTTGTTCTCTGCTCCCATATTTAGGAACTCGTTACTGAGAATTTTCAGAAGTTTTTCGTGTACTTCATCCTCTGTTTGACAATCTTCAAATCTAGACTCCATTTCAATTACTTGGTAAGGTCATCTTTTATCATGGTCAGGGAATAAACACGGTTGTTTATGAAACAAAGAGCATAAATATGACGTTACTTTTATTGATAGTACTTTTGGATCTTCACGATCTATCTTTAATGAAGATGCAATAATAATAAATATCATGCAAAAAATGAAAATCAAAGGTGAAACGATTTTTTTTTTTTCGAAAATTGAATATCATAGATATGACAGGACACATTGCATGTCAGATACTGATCATACTTACGAATTGTTAGACACGTAGCAGGTCCCATCTTTTCAAACGAAAACTAATGCAATAACTTATCAAGACAATGATACGAAAATCCATTGGATTAACGAAGGACTAAAGCATAGACTTTAAAAGATAAAATCATAACCTGCATTCTACTTAAATGTAGTGCATTTATGTCTGTCCTTTATAAAGTTAAGCTAGAAATCAATGGCGGAACTAGGATTTCAGGACAGGAAGGGGGTGTTTTAAACAACATCAACAACAATTAAAAGCTTAAAAGCAATTAAAATAAAAACAAACATGGGATAGCTCGCTGATAATGTCTTATTATATTTTTAAAGGGTATGCAATGTGTGTTGCATATCCGTTACACAAATTATGACAGGCATTCTATATTCTTTATTCTCGTTGTCTTAGATGGCAACATTTAATCTCTCTCAAATTGATCTTCTTATTTGTGAAGAATCGGTGAATCTTCATGGTCGTCATAGATCATGAAAATGTAAAGCTGAACAGTATACCCTCTATATCCGCCACTGGGTTTACGACGATTGTTTTCTGAAAATATAAAGCCGTTCTCGGTAAGGAAGAATGATGTAATATATATTCCAAAAACATACATTATCTACTGACATTCTGATTGCTTTAACTACAGGTACTCAACTTTTATGATAGCAACCAGCAAATATTTACAACTTGTAGCGATACCGTGTAACATGCATTGTGGGTATTCGTTGTACACTGGGTGAGGAGTTTTTTTCATTCACATAGCGTTTTGAAATATTTGGTTTTTGCACACTTTTTAATTCTGTTTTTTAGATATTCAAAATGGAACAAAATAACGTATGAAATTTATCTCTCAAGGTAACGATGGTGAAGGGAGATATTCACTTCATAATTTTAAAGGATTAAGGGGGGAGGCGAGATTTTTTTCATATAATCAAAAAAATTATGAACTTATATTTTTTCACCCTCCAAGTATGAAGAAAATTTCTTCGAGACATCTATTCTTCGGTTGATGTAAGTTAAGGTTAGAAGGTTTTTTGAAGTTTCTACATGAATAATATGTGGGCGGAGCAGCAAAATACCTTCTTATGAGCTTACATGGAAACTACCCCCGTGAGCAGTCCAGTTAGCATCCTTAAGGTATGCCATATATTTTTCAGGTTTTTACCGTTCAGCCTGTACGTCTGGTCCATGCTACAAATTTATCTCTTCTTAATGATGCTATCGAATTTAAAGACGTTAAAATGTGAAGTATGCAGCGTCCATAAAGACGGTTTCTACAATGAATATTCACAATTAAGAATATCAATTTGAGAGCTAGTTATTGGCTTAGTCGAAATGTTGCTATCTAATCACATTTCGTAATAGAAATGTTTTGCAAAATTTGAAATTCGTTCACCTTCCTGATTCTTACACGGACCTATCCCATAGATAATCATCTCTGTGATTGATATCATGATTGAGCAAGCCTGGTACTTTAATGGCTCAGTATATGCAAAACCAGTGAATAGTGCAAGGAAGATCAAATTTGACCTTGATGACAATGTCGAGCTTAAATTGCGAAATAAAAAGTCCTCCCCCAGCGAGATGTTCGATGACATCTCCCCGTGATCCGCCACTGATGTGAACTTACCTGTGTTTCAAAATTATTAACTATGCATATTATTGTTAATCATATCTATACTGACACCTAGTTGCAAATGACACCAACTTTGCTTTATGATTATGTGATTTCTCACGATATTTATATAGTGATATTTTCAATTCGTTATATACTACTATTATTGCTCTTCGTCGGCATCGATACACACTATCTATAGCGGACCCCCCCCCCCCCTTATTTTTTTCCCCGCTAAAGTTTGTCAACACCATGTTTGCAAAAATACATAACATATGCACAATATACATAAGGTTAACTTATTTTGATATCTCATTTACGAAAAGAATGTTCATATTCATTTTCCTGCAATATATTATTCAACATGTTTAATGATAACTTTGAATCCGGATTTGAATGTTGTCCGCCCAAGGTTCTATAGTTAACTAATATTTGTTAGTCACCGGTTTGTGTACGTGCGGGTCAGAGACAACCAAATCATTTTCCATAGGCCGTAATGTTAACGAAATGCCTTATAACGTCTGTACTAACATTGCTGGCCATGCATGTTATATACCGATTTGTTCATTGATTCAAGCTTTATACGAAACTAAATTAAAAAATATAGCATGACCTGCTCTTTTCGCGCTATTTGCGTCACAAGGTACCCCGCAGAGAATTTTCAAATTTTCCCGCGCCCGTCCCCTTTAGCGGATCGGGAGATAGGGGAAAAAATCCGGGTATCGACATTTTAATTGCACTTATTTTTTTACTTATATATATCATATTCAAACAATATACCAAAAGAAAATATAATTGATAGCCAATCACATCTTCTGTCACATTTAACAGGCCCCCTCACCCTACAGGTTTTTCTCCAATCAGAACCGGCCTTTTAGTGGTCTCTGACCTGCGGGACGGAGCGCACTTGCAAAGAATTTTAGAGGACCGTTTTCAGTCCAATTGCGAAATTGTAAGTCCATTTTCCTTATTTTTCTTTTCTTTTGGTTGTTTATATGCATATTATGCTTTCTGTTCTTTGTGTGTGTGTGTGCCTGAATGTGAATGCTGGAAATGTAGTCCTAAATGTATTAAGCCATGCTATACTTGATGTTGAACTATTTTACATGGATACGAAGCAATGCCACGAGCTAGAAACTAAATACTTCCTTAAAAATCTTTTTAATGTCTTTAGATATTATTTCATGTAATTGTAGGGGACTTGGAGGGATGGAGAAGAGACGGGATGTCCTTAACTATCTTAAGCAAAAAAAAGCATCCATTTACTTTGTACAAGACACTCACTTTAGGAAAAAGGATATTCACCTTGTTCGGTCCATCTGCGGTTACGAAGTTTATCATAGCCTTGGTAAATCAGACTCCAGAGGTGTTGCTATTCTTTTGAATAACAATTTTGAATTCAAAATTAAAAATGTAGAACATGATGACATAGGGAATTTTCTTGTGATTGAACTTACCATACATAATAAATATGACATTTTACTTATGAATATTTATGGTCCAAATAGGGACAATCCTGATTTCTATGAAAAAATAAGCGAGATTTTGGATACTTTTACAGGAGATGTTGTGATAATGGGAGGCGACTTTAATTTAATTCAGGATATAACACTTGATTATTCTAATTATCTTCATATCAATAATCCTAATAACAGGCTTTTAAGCTTAGAAATACATTACATGTAGTTCGTAATTAGCAACTTGTAATTAACATATAGCTTACTTCTTTGAACACATTTACGTTATTAATATTTTGTATTATCATGCATCTCAATTAGTTCATTCTTGATGCTGACCTTGATATTATATTGATTGTAATTTTCTATTTATTGTATATCTATATGCGATACTGCATTTGATTAATAAACTATACTATACTATACTAATGCTAGGAATAAACTACTTGACCTTATGAAAAAATTTGATCTTATTGATCCATGGCGTGTGCAACATGATAATCTAAAGAGATTTACTTGGCATGGTCCCTCGCAAAAAAGGCAAGACTTGACTTCTTTATCATTTCAACAGAATTACTTAACCTTGTAGAGAAAACAGAATTTAATCCCGGTTATAGATCAGACCACTCAATGATAAAATTAAGTTTGAAATTTACAAACTTCATTAAGGGTAAAGGAACATGGATGTTCAATAGTTCATTACTGTATGATAAAACATATGTAGAGGGAGTCAAGAAAACTTTTACATGTAGCGAGGTTAAAAATTTATATGCAGCATCTCCATATAATCCTAAAAGCATAGATGAAATTGATTTGAATACTATTGCTTTTAAGATCAAAGACCAAGACTTCTTTGAACAAATACTATTACAAATCAGAGGTTACACTATTAGCTATTGTTCAAATAAAAAAAAGAAAAACAAAAGAAAGAAAAAGACTTGATTAATGAAATTTCAGAACTTGAGAAAACCATTGAAAATCATACATTAGCACAAACTGAAAATTTAGATAAACTTAAACAATTAAAAAAACAACTTGAAAACATAAGAAAGGAGTATATCAGGGGACTTTTTATACGCTGTTGAGCCAGATGGATCGAGGAAGGTGAAAAACCGACAAAGTATTTTCTTAATTTAGAAAAAAGAAATTACGTAAACAAAACGGTAACTAAAATTGTAAACATTCTGTCTTTTTATTCCAAAATTAGGGAAACAATTTACATTACAGTCAATAAATATTGCTCAGTCCCAACGTTTCGGCCGAAGCCTTCTTCAGGGTGGAGTTCTTTTCGCTGGAATCCAGCGAAATCCAGTGTAATCCAGCGAAAAGGACTCCACCCTGAAGAAGGCTTCGGCCGAAACGTTGGGACTGAGTAATAAAATTGTAAATGCAAATGATGATATAATTACAGTTCAAAATGATATTCTTTCAGAAATTGAAAATTTTTACAAGGCTCTATATTTGAATCAAGATAATAATCTGGATGAAGTAAACCTTAATGATTTGATAATCAATGACGATGTTAATAAACTGACAACTCAAATGTCAGAAAAACTAGAAGGCAAAATAACATACAGTGAGGCACTTGTAGCATTGAAAGGTCTTAATAATGGTAAATCGCCAGGAATGGATGGGTATAATTCTGAGTTTTTTAAGTTTTTTTGGCAAGACATAGGAATCTTCTGGCTGAGGTCTGTAAATGAGGGTTTTGGAGAGGGAACACTTTCGGTCACACAAAGACAAGGTATAATATCTATACTACCAAAAGGTAATAAGCCACGTGAACTTTTAAAGAACTGGAGGCCGATTGCCCTACTTAATGTATCTTATAAGTTATTGTCTTCATGTATTGCAAATCGTTTTACGTCAGTGCTGCACTACATAATTCATGAAAATCAGAAAGGATTTCTAAGAGGAAGATTTATTGGTGAAAATACTCGTTTAATTTATGATACTCTACATGAATCAAAAGCTAACAATATACCAGAAATTCTTCTTATGATAGATTTTGAGGAGGCGTTTGACTCTGTCTCATGGAAATTCATATCTAAGTCACTGCAGTTTTTTAATTTTGGCCCAGACATACAAAAATGGATTCGGATACTCAATCAAGATGCTTGTCTCTGTGTGACCCAGAATGGATTCCTCTCGAGGTTTTTTAAAATTGGTAGGGGCTGTAGGCAGGGTGATCCCGTCTCTTCCCATCTCTTTAACTTATGTGCAGAAATAATGGGAATCTTAATAAGACAAAATAAGAATATTAAAGGAATTAATCTAGGAAAAGAAGAAAAACTCCTCCAATATGCAGACAATACAGTAATCTTTTTAAACGGCTCTGACAAAAGTCTCAAAAGTACATTAGATCTGCTTTTCCAATTCTCAAAGTACTCTGCTCAAACCCAATATCTCAAAAACAAAAGCTGTGTGGATTGGTTCAAAATCAAATTGTAATGAATCTATATGCTCTGAATACAACATCCAGTGGGACAACGGCCCTTTTACTATTTTAGGAATAACTTTCACTGCAGATCTCACTAATATGGAAAAATTAAACTTTGAGGAAAAACTAGTTAAAATTCAGAAGGAAATAACTTTATGGAACAAAAGAAATATTACACCCATTGGAAAAGTAACTGTTGCCAAATCCTTACTAATTCCTAAATTTACACATCTTTTTACTGTTCTGCCTAAACCAAATGATAGATGGATAAAACAACTTGAGACTATTTTATATAAATTTATTTGGAACAACAAACCAGACAAAATTTCTAGGAAAAACATGCAAAAAGATAATTCAAATGGAGGATGCCGTATGGCTGATATCACATCATTTATTAAAAGCTTACAATTAACCTGGTTTAGACGCATGCTTCAAAACAGTAACAGTGTATGGATAGACATTTTTTGTAAGATCGGTAAATGTAATATTGAATCAATTTGTCAATTTGGGATAAAATATTTACAATCCAGACTAAAAGAAATTAAAAACCCATTTTGGAAAGAATTTTTCTTTACTTTAATTGAATTTATAAAATTAAGTGATAAGGAGCAAATTTCACAGATAATTCTGTCTCCCCTTTGGCATAATCCCTCCATAACTATTGATAATGACACAGATTTCTACAAATCTTTATATGAAAGGGGAGTGATGATGGTTCAAGACCTTTTTGATAGTAATGGTGACTTTGTTTCATACCATGATTTTTGTAGACTCTATGAAATAAATTTCCCCTTTACACTTTTTATTGGTTTAAAATACTCAGTGCTAAAAACATGGCCCATACTGAAAGAACTTGATAGTAACTTACTAATACCACTTCCATACCTACCAAATTTTGTCAAACTTATTTGCAAAGATGCTAAAGGTACGCGTACTATCAGTTCTGCTTTTCTAGAAAACTCTAAAACGCCTAAAAAGAATGAAATTAGATGGAATTCCCTTCTTAATTTATCTGATAACTTTATTTGGAGTAAAATGTATAGACTAACTCATATATGTACAAAAGATACAAAACTTATTTGGTTTCAATACAGAATATTTTATAGAATTTTAGGTACCAAGAAATATCTAGTTAAGTGTAGCATTGGTAATAATCCAAATTGTTCATTCTGCAAAAATGAAGAAGAATCAATTGAACACTTATTCTTTTACTGTCCTTTTACTTCAAATATTTGGGAAGAGATAAAAAAATTGGATAAATTCACATAGTTTTTGTAGCATCAATCTTGGAATAACTGATATTCTGTTTGGAATACCTGGCAAACAGAACAATGCATTAAATCACATTATACTTCTTGTAAAATACTTGATCTTTTCATATGCTAAAAATGATAATCTGCATTTGAAGAGGTAAAGCAATATCTGGAATATCACTATTTAACGGGGAAGCTTAAATATAAATTAAATCAGAGTTGTACTATATTTGATAAGAAGTGGCAGACTCTTCAATCTCTCTTCGAAACTTAGAACAACTTATAAATTAGTAAGTAGATTATATTGAATCATCATTATCATTATTACACTCATTAACTTATACATGCAGGAATCATTTCTGAATAAATACTGCTTAAACTACTACTTTGTGTGCAAGGTGCGTGAAAGGTGTGTACCTGCTATATATATATATATATATATATATATATATATATATATATAAATATATATATATATATATATAAAAGCTCTATAATGATGAAAATAATTACTGAAAATACATGTAATATGTACTTAGAGCAACAAAAAAATATAAAAAAAATCTCTGTGATTGATATCGTCACTGAGGAAGTTCTACGGTCGATATGGGGAACTCGTCATACATTATGATGTCCCACTCTCCAGAATTATGGATGATATTCTGTCATAGACCATATGAACCATCCAACCAAAGATTATACTTTATCAGCAATTCTCTGTAAGAACCAAAGAATTTCAAGACATGTTGACACGACATGTCATGGATTTTTGAGATTTTTGGTATGGAAGTACAATATGAAGTACTAGTATGCAAATCGACCCCAGTTTTTTCAAAAAGGTTGTCGTTGCCATGGTAACCGTGTCTGAAGTTTGAGACCATGGGCCAAAATAGGGTATTAAAATGCTCTCTTTTGGGCATTTAAAGACCCTATTTTGCATGTTTTTACTGTTTTACAAGGTTGAAAATTTCACAAAAGCACTCATTTTTGAAGTCCAAAATCTAGTTATCCAATGATTATCATCTTTGAACTATACATAAATATAAAAATTTGATTGGGTAAATTTGTCATTTTATATGCAAACCAACTTCAAATTTGGTTGCTATGGTAACAATAGGCTGAAAGGTTTCGATACGATGAATTTAAACACAATCTTTGTTAAACTATCCACGCATGATATTGGAACAGAAATTCATGTATACATCTATCAGAGACGTTTGAATATAAAGATGACCTTGAAAATATTTCAAGGTCACTCACTGCATTTCCAAGGTCATTAAACTTTAAATTACCAGATCTGAGGAACAATCCTGATTTTCATAAAATGAAGACGACAATATTGCAGAAACCTTCAGATATTGAACAGTCACATTCAATAAAATGAATATTCTAACACTAATTCCTAGAACTATTCATTAAGTTTCTTCACATCTTTGAATTTCTAAATTCTTGGTGAGTATTTTGATAAAAAATGGAACGCAACCATTATTTTCTTGTTTTTTGACAGAAAAACAATTCCGATTGAATTATTACAGAACAATAAATTCTAAGATTTTTCTTTCTTATATTCATAAACTTTCATAATAAATATGACCTATGAAAATATTCAAGTAAAATTTCATTAAAATAGATAAAAAATTGAAAAATTCAATATTTTTTGCAATATTTGAGTCTCAAAGTAGAAATGACCTTGAACTTCAAGTAAATTACCTCGAAAATTTCAATTATTATTAGGTGAAAGGATTAAGTCATATCTATCCATGCATACATTTTGACAATCATACGTAACTCTAAAGAGGAATAAAATCAATTTCAAAAATATATGAAACAAGCAAACAGGTCTAATGTTGCCATAGCAACGGTTTCTGATGACAGAATTTAGATTAAACTCCTCATTAGCACACTCCAATTTTTCATTCATTTTATTTGTCAATAAACATATATTTTCTTTGATGAAAATCACTGGTCTGCTGTTGGTGCGTTTTGTGATATTTAAGATTGAAAATGGCCAAAAACATACTAAATTGGCCCTTATTTTGACCTCTATTTTTCACTTCATTTCAACTGATTTTGGATTAATACAATAAAAGTCCTGGAATATATCACATAACTAAGTGTACCAAATAAGAATTGAAGTTAGAAAGAACAAATTTTGTAAAAATGAACAAAATGTTACAGTGGTATCCATGCAACATAGTGTCGGAAGCTGGCTGATTTCATCGTCTCAAAAGTGCTATAAATAGAGTGACATCGTTACCATGGCAACCAGAGGTCACATTAACCGAAAAGTATTATTTTCATCCCCAGTACTTCATATATACCAGTTATACTGAAAATCATCAAAATCCATGACATGCCGTGTCGCTCGATTTTGGTCCTTACAGAGAATGGCTATTATATCTTCCGAAATAGAAGTAACCAGGTGTGACAATTCAACCGAATTGAAGCAGCGAGAGTTGCATGCAAGCAGGAGATGCTGACTCTTCCTGGGCACTGTAATATCTTAGCTATAGCCAGTCACGTGATTATGAAGCATTTTATCTGTATGCATGCCCACGTGCTGGTCAGTCTGCCAGCTAGCGTGTACCTCTGTGCAACTCCTAGTACCATGTATATATGTAAATAAATATAGAACTTAGAATTCAGCCTAGTGATCTTTTCAAGCAAATCATGACTTTATATTGCCTTTGACAATATTACATTTGGCGACGAGGATAAACTGGATTAAAAGACAAACTCGAGTTTTAACAACCATGTTGGGCACTTGTTGTTTAAATGCCGAAAATGTCTCTTCCAACGTTTCCCAAATTTGACATTCATTCCGATGAAAATTCTGTTGGAATTAGATGGACAAAATACGTAAATCAACTTGAGAATGTATTCGTTGCTATGGACATTTCTAGCAAAAAGAGAAAAAAGGCACTACTCTTACATTACGCAGGAGAAGATGTTTTTGATATCCATCAGACCCTTCCAGATACAAGTGCAGAAGACGGATATGATCAGTCAAAAACAGCTCTGACAAACTAGTTTTTGAATTCCGTCAAATGGAAAAACCCCAAGAGGAAACCGTTGATCAGTTTGTGACCAGACTTCGACAAAAATCTAAACACTGCGACTTTGCGGACAATGACGGAGAAATCAAAAGTCAGATAATTCAGGGTTGTACTTCAAATGATCAACGACGCAAAGCTCTTCGTGACAACTTGGATTTAACAAAATTATTATCAACAGCAAAAGCCATGGAAATTGCAAATAAACAAGCGGACAAAATGAGGAAATCAGAAGAAACGAATGCGGTAAGGCAAAAAACTTTTTCTAAGCCTAACATTAAGCAATCTAATTCTCAAAGCAAAGAAAGAAAGAAGCAAAAATGTAGGAACTGTGGAGGACGCTATCCACATCGCTCATCATGTCCTGCGTTTGGCCAAATCTGTTATTACTGCAATAAGGAGAATCACTTTGCCTCGCAAAGCCTGAAACGCAAAACTAGAGAAAGACGAAAGGTACAAAATGTCGACGAAAACAGCGCATCAAGCAGCGATAATGAAAATTCGTCTACATCTTCAAGAAGCGACGATGAAACTACGACAAAAGGTGCATACTCATTCGGAGTTAAAGCCAAAGTCCATCAAATAGGGAAACTTCCTAAAACAGAAACGACCACAGAATGAAAATTATTGTCGACACGGGTAGCTCAATCAACATCGTAGAAGAAACCACGGTAAACAAAATGCGAAACAAACCGAAACTGCAGAAATCGGATATAAGTGCGTTTGCGTACGGTCAAAAGGAAAAGCTCCGTATAAGACGCAAATTTTCTGCATCCGTTGAATCCAAGGATAAGATCTTAACCGCTACATTCTACGTTGTGCCGGGAGATTATGGAAATATGTTAAGTTACGCAACAGCAGTGGATCTAAATATTATACCGGTCATCCAGAAAGTGAAAATCCCGAAAAAGGAATTAACAGAAGAATATCGCGATATGTTCGAAGGCTTCGGAAAATTAAAAGATAAAAGGATCAAAATACGCATCGATGAAAATATCGTACCTGTAGCAGAGCCTCACAGGAGAATTCCGTTTCACGTGCAAAACCAAGTAGAAGAGGAAGTAAAGCGACTTGAGCAACAAGACGTCATAGAAAAAGCCGTAGGACCGACACCCTGGGTATCGCCTATCGTTGTAGCACCACGATCGAAAAATCCGAATCAAATAAGGATATGTGTCGATATGAGGCCATTAAACGTGAGCGTCATCTTACACCGACTATAGATGACCTGATAATGGATCTTAACGGAGCTAAAGTTTTCTCCAAATTGGATCTAAGAAATGGATTTCATCAGCTAGAGCTCGAACCCGAGTCAAGGTATGTAACTGCCTTCTCTACGCATGTAGGATTATGGCGCTATAAAAGACTTAATTTTGGTATTTCTGCAGCTTCTGAAATATTCCAAAACGAAATTCGTCAAGCGCTACAGGGTCTCAAAGGAGTCCGTAACCTAAGCGATGACATAATAGTATTTGGATCCGACCAGAAAACTCACGATGTAAATCTCCGTGCCGTTCTTCAGAGGCTAAGAGATAAGAATCTTACTCTCAAGAAGGAAAAATGTTCGTTTAATCAGAACAAGATATCGTTCTTCGGATATGTATTCTCAGCGGAAGGAATATCAGCCGATCCAAAGAAAGAAGAGGCAATCAAAGACGCAAAGAAGCCATCAAATCGATCAGAAATCAAAAATTTTCTTGGAATGACAAACTACGTGTCAAGATTCATTCCGGACTATTTGACTGACTATCACTGATCCATTGCGAAAATTACTACGGGACAAGACTCCTTGGAAATGGACAAGTGAACAGAATAACGCATTCGAGGAAGTAAAACTTAACCTCACAAGTGACCGTGTAATGACATTCTTCGATCCTAGAAAACAGACCGAATTACACGTGGATGCAAGTCCAGTAGGTCTAGCCGCAGTGATGAGCCAAGAAAATAAAATAGTCGCTTACGCAAGCCGTGCGCTAACTCCTGTAGAACAAAGATATAGCCAAACTGAACGCGAAGCACTTGCAATTGTTTGGGGATGCGAACATTTCCACCTGTATCTTTTTGGAAAACCGTTTACTCTTATTACGGATCACAAACCTTTAGAATACATTTTTCAAAAGCCGAAAAGCAAAACAAAATCTCAGACTAGAAAGGTGGCGCTTAAGGTTAACAACATATAACTTTAAGGTCAAGTACATGCCTGGGATTACTAATGCCGCCGATTACTTGTCTAGACACCCGCTGACCGAGTCCAAGGAATGTAATCCAGATGAACATTACATAAGGTACGTTACCGAAAATGCCGTTCCAAGATCTACTGCAACTGGACGAAATCATCAAAGCATCCCAGCATGATCCCGTAATTCCGCTCGTTATCGAGGCCGTGACCTTAAATCACTGGGACCCCAAATTGTGCAAAAGATAATAAATCTTACAATTGTTTATCCAGAATGCGAAATGAACTAACAGTCGTCAGTATCAAAGATAAGTGTATACTTTTACGAGGAACAAGGATTGTTATCCCAGAATCATTGCAGCGACGAGCAATTAGCATAGCTCATGATGGTCACCAGGGAATCACAAAGACAAAACAACTACTGCGAGAAAAAGTATGGTTTCCGTATATCGACGATCTTACTGAACAAATGTGCAAATCGTGCATAACTTGCCTATCGTAATCACCTACAAACACACCAGGACCATTCAAGATGAGTGAATTACCGTCAAAACCGTGGGACGAAGTTTCTGTTGATTTTTTCGGACCAATTCCGAATGGTGATTACATCATGGTTGTAATCGACGATTATTCTATTTTCCGGTCATTGAAATGATGATATCTATTTCTGCGAGAACTGTCATACCTAGGCTAGATGGTATATTTGCTACATTCGGAATACCGTCTGTATGTAAGAGCGACAATGGACCACCATTTAACTGTTCAGAATTCAGGAAATTTGCAGATTACCTGGGATTCAAACACCGGAAAATAACTCCGTTACATCCAGAAGCAAACGGACTTGTCGAAAAGTTCATGCAACCGTTGCAGAAAATTATAAAAGCCGCAAACATCGAAAACAAAAATTACAGACAGGAACTACACCAATTTCTCAGGAACTACCGTGCTACACCACATTCTACAACTGGAATTTCACCGGCAGAAATTCTTTTCTCCGGAACAATAAAAACCAAATTACCAGAAATGCCAAAATCACCACCAAACAGTCCATTGCGAAACAATGATGCATCAGAAAAATCGAAAAACAAAAAGTACGCTGACTCAAAAAGAAAAGGACGAGAGTCACCTATCAAGGAGGGCGATCAAGTACTTGTAAAACAACGGAAAAGGGATAGATTAACACCTCCGTTTCATCCGAAACCGGCCGAAGTTATTCGAAGAAAGAAATCAATGATAACCGTAAATCACGAAGGAAAAGAAATAACCCGAGATGCTTCACATTTCAAACCGCTTCAAACTGGAATTTGCGCATCAGACAATCAAACACCGTATCAATCGCCAACCCCGAGCATTCGTAGACGACCATAACGAAATAGACAGAAACCGGCAAGATATCGCGACTAATGATTAGTGCGGTGAAAAATGTGAAATGTGAAAAAAAAAGTGAAAAGTCAATCAAAAATCATGTATTGCAAAATTTGAATTTGATCATGTATTCGAATTTTTTATTTCAATGATACTAATTAATTTTGCTGATACCATAGATTGTTCAAATTTCATTGCATTCAGCTGTTATATCAATCATGTCAATCTCGTGTTAGTTTTATTGCTTTTCAAGGACTCGGACATCATTAACTTTTACAATCGTTGTTGTATATTGCTTTCTTATCGTATAGTTTAGATTAGATGAACACGTGCATTGATTCTCTATGACACTTTATTCTGAGATCAATTGATAGACTTGTTACACTCTTTAGTTATTCACTTTAGATTTCGTATTAATTGCTTTCTTTATCTGCTCGTGTCGAGACGGTGAACCTTTGACATTATATATGAACTCTCTGTGCCGTGCTCGACACTACTTCATTTATTTTTAGATTACTTTATTACATTTATATTTTAATCATCAGTAATAATATTTTTTAATCTATAAAGAAAAGAAGGAATTAATATCTTAGCTATAGCCAGTCATGTGATTATGAAGCATCTTATCTGTATGCATGCCCACGTGCTGGTCAGTCTGTCAGCTAGCGTGTACCTCTGTGCAACTCAGAGTACCATGTATATATGTAAATGAATATAGAATTTAGCCTAGTGATATTTTCAAGCAAATCATGACTTTATATTGTCTTTGACAATATTACAGGCACCTGGTCTCACTCCCATATCGGGATTTCGCTTCTTTTCATGTGGTGGAGGTTTTTGTTTGTTTGCTTTGGTTCCTGTTGTATATTGTAAATTATCGATTTTGTGCTGTTTATAGGGATATGGTCATAATCCATATTTGTCATAATGTATGGATTTTTACCATGTAAGGCGTGTTAACTCGGTTTCTAACAAAATTGAGAATTATACAGAACAAAGGAGGGGATCTCCAACAACACCAGGCTGCAGCACCCACAGCAAAACCCCAAAACACCCAATGCAAAAACACAAAGCAGACAAGCAAAGAAAGAGACCCATAAGGGACAAGAAAAAGAACGTCAACGCACAACACAGAAACATCAAACACAAAGGACTACACATAAACCAACGAGACCAATGGGCAACCGGTGCCGACTGAGGACGGCCATCTGCCAAAGAAATAGCAGAAGGTGTGGTTATCCTGGATTATGAATTTGAAGACGTTAACATCATTAACATTTCTTGAGACGTTTGGGAAATGTTCCAACAATGTTTTAATTATGTTTCTGGGTCCATACAAAATCACGTGAGTAAAAACATTACTGAAAATGTTTTTGCACCATTTATTGAAACGTTTGGAAAATGTTTGGCAACATGTTTAATAAACATTTAAATGCAATGTTTCTAAAACATTTTTTTGATTTTTCTGGAACCATATAAAATCACGTGAATAAAACATTTTTGAGAAATGTTTCTATCACATTTACTGAAATATTTTAAACATGGTTTTAAAACATGTTCGTGTTAACTGGGATGGGAATGAGACCAGGTGCCAAGGAAGAGTAAGCATCTCCTGCTTGCATTCAACACCCGCCGCTTCAATTCGGTAGAACTGTCATACATTTGGTATCTTCCATTTCGGAAGACATAGAGTACAATCTTTGGTTTAATGGTTCAAATGGTCTATGATAGAATATCATCCACCATTCTGGAGAGTTGGACATCATAGTGTATGACGAGTTCCCCATATTGACCTTAGAACTTCTTAGATGTATGTTCAACATCGCATTGAAATAATAAAATGAAATACCAGAATAGCTTGAAACTCACGTCAAACTACTGAAAATGCACGTACAAGAAGATGACCTGAAAAGATTGAGGTATTGATCCTGAAAACTATGCTCGCAAAAAAGCCAGATTCTAGCTGTAGGAGGGTAATTTTGTGATGTGCGACAAATTTAAGGGCGAAAACATCGAACCATAGACTTAGTTTTCAAAATAGTTAATGTTTGGGATGTTTTTTATCATTAGAGTTTCTGGTTTGATGACTTCATTTGAAGCAAATCAATGAATTTGTCTTCAGGGAGAATTGTCTATCAACAATGAAAAAATAACACATTGCAATGCCAAGTAGATTAGTTTGGATAGGTGTAACAGTTTGAACCATTTTTAAAAAGTGAACGTAAGTCTTCATAGCCATTTTGTAACATTGCACTTTGAACCAAGTGTCTTTATCATGGCGCTGTTTCTGACCATAAAGACGAATTCGTTTAGCGTTTGACAGAATAAGTCACTCGTATGCTTGCAATCTATGACGGAAAGGAATATAATACCCATACATTATACCATACATTTTATAGGATAAAGATTAAGCCATGCGTTTCTCTTTTTTTGTCGGGTATATATAGAAGTATGAAGAGTATATATCTACAGCGACGGTGCTGCAGTGATACCATCGGAACATATGAAGGCTGAATCACGACAATAAGCAAAAACATATATAGTGTAACATGTATAAGAAATAAATGTTTTATCAAATACGTTCATCATAAATCATCCTAATTTCGTAAATAACAAAAATGAGGTGTACAAAATATGAATAGAAATCAGCAAATTACATTTCATTTGAATTCGTCACAAATCAACGTAATCTTTAAAACTTAAAAATATATCATCAATGCATACGACATGCGATTAATGTTGTCGACATAGTTCCATTAAAGTTCTTAGCTCGAATCAACTTCAATCCACTTGTCTTGTTCCACGACAAGCAAAATCCATTTCCCGAGAAGTTTACATTGGGAGGTTGTGCCCCAGCTAGTGAAGGAAAAGAATTTTAATTTTGGTTAAACATAGTAAACATTTTTACAGTATAACATTATGCAAAACAACTGGGATTTTTTCCGGTTGTGTGATGAGTAGGCCGTATTCATATGGGCGTCATAGGAACAACTCTTTTTAGGGTTGTCACCGTGGCGTTGCGGTATGAGCGGTCTGCTTTGCATGCTAGGCGAAACCGCCGTTCGGAGTTTATCGACTTTATATATAACATCTGCACCTATTTGGGAGTCCGCTGGTCAATGAAAATATATATAATACATGTACATGCACTGCCTGAGGTTATCACTATATGGAAAGTGCTATGGCGACAATGTCAAGGTAAAATATTCAAAACACTTACTGTCAAACCCCTCGCGGGGAACTTTTTTACAAGCTCCACACGACAAAGGGCATAAGTGTGATCCTGATTACTACTGAAAGATATGGAGAGGAGCCGAACATGACTACGTTGTAGTGATCACAGCGGAATACATACAGGAAGGACATCATAGAGAATCACCACGTAAACATACAGACTTGAGACTACGAGAAAAAGCACATCTCATCATATAAATATAATGGATAAATGTCCATAAAACACTATAAAGATGTTTGCAGATAATGGTTCCTGTATCAAAACTCGGGAATTAGTCCGTCCGAAACATACAAACAAACTTACTGCGTTGCATCTATCTAAATCGATGGATCTATTTGTTATATAGTTAACGTTACTTACAAACATTTGTTATTACATTATTCATATCAACAAGCAATTATATTACATTTTACTAAAGTAGTTCAGTTTGCCAATTATCAATCATAACAATTATGCTTTCAAATCAACAACGATGTGTATATGAATATGAATATGGAGGTCACAATATTTGTATATAGGTAATTTGGAAGTATATACTCGCATCATTTTTAAAGAGACGGTTGTAAGACTTAATTTGCTACCATAACTCCACAAATCATTCAAATACAAGCATGTTATCCAATTCCCAGATAAAATAAATATAAGAGAATTTAAACTAAGTTGTAATATAAATCTTTCTGAAGCAGTCAAAAATAAAAGAACGCCATAAACATGTCCTGCCAAGTACTTCAAAATTTAAGTTACTCTCTTATTCTTGATAAGAAATTACCTGTACGGAAATATTTTGTCAATTACTGTTTTGTTGAAATAATGAATGATAAAGCATACATCAAAGTGCAAGTGTGCAAATAAAGCACCATTATACTTTTTTCTCGGGCATGGTATGGCTTAACCTACATTTTTAATGTGTTATATTGTTTTGGGGAAATTTGCAACCTTTTATATACCCTTACATGCTTGATAAAATATTTACGGTTTTTGTGCTATTTCAAATTGAAATGGGACTTGCCAATTTCTACAGTTTTTGAGATTTGGAGTTGAAACTTGTTTCTTCTTCAACTCATTGGATGGTAGACTACTCAAGGATAGTCATTTAATGTTGATCTATATTCAAGGTCAAATAATGATTCTCATGGTCACAACAAACTTTTGTCTATAGAACAAAGATTGTTTGACCTTCAGTGTTCAAACTTCATACATATAATCATTGAAGCAAGCTCTTTGACATCGACTTTAAACCAAGGTCAACTTTTCATTCTCAAGGTCACAATAAACTTTTGCCTATAAAACAAAGATTGTTTGACTTTGGGAGTTCAAACTGTAAACAAATATTTCTTGTATCCAGCTATTTCACCTTGACCAAGGCCGATTTCAAGATCACAGCAGACGTTTGTCGATAAAATTTTGAGCTTTGATCAGGTTAAAATCAGTCTTCATGAAAATAACCTCCAAAACTCACATTTTATCCGTGACCTTGGTTCAAGGTCAACTGTTCATTCTCAAGGTCATAACAAACATTTACTTATAATTCACAGTTTTGGTCCTATATTATTTATACTTTGCACAATTGATCCTTCTCATTTGAACTTAACAAGAAAGACAACTTTTGATTTGTTCCTTGTTTCCTTTTTTCTTAGTAGCATGACTTGTCTGTTCTTTCATGCTATTTTCATTTTCTATTGATAGAGGTTATCTCATTGCAAATCATTGTGCAATTTCAGTTTTGAGTTATTGACTTTAAAGAATATAAAATTGATAGATAATGGAGATGAGCTTTTATCAACATAAAATGTATTTATTGTCGTTTTCCACTATTTCGTTGATACATAGATAAGAGTCCGAAGTTAGACATAAGCTCTTTTGGCCCCTTTGCTGAAGTGAATAAGGTACTAACGCAACTATTCATTTTACCATCTTCTTTACCCGGATTTAAACATTTCAGTTTCTAAGAAGATCTAATAAAGGAGGAATCCGTCAGTTGCTTGCAGCAGTAGCTATCTAGTTCAATACTATTTTTTGTAAGTTCTTTTGAATCTCGAACTAAGAAGGTAAATCTCAGACAGCACAATAGGCGATTTGTGACTTTTTTAAAAACTTGAAGGGTTATGACTTGTGTTATTTTTTCCTAAATGAAAAGAGAAAGAAAATTACAAGACAAAATTAAAAATGATTTAACAAGTTTGAAATCATATTGATGAATATGGAAACGATATCCACCTTGCACAGACCAAGATTACTAAAACGAGGATCTCCCTTACGTTTTCAAAAAGTAGAATAAGAACAAAAGACAGTTGTTTATGTGTATGGCACATCATAAATATTTCTCTTTGTGAAAAACAAGAACATCATTTTGTATCAAGCTATTTTTACTATCAGTGTAAACGATCCTCTTCCTTTTAAACAGCAAGTTCTAAATATGTATGTTGTTTTTTTAATAACAAAAGCCCTTTTCAAAAACATTAAACTTTGAAAGGGAGATCGTGCTATCTCTTGCATGCGTGAAGGACACATGTAACGATAACTTACTTCCTTATTCCTTCGGACTTTAAAATGGAATGTGGAGGATCGACGAAGTCAAAATGAAGATATTTTCAAATTTGATTTTGATTACTTTCATACATCATTACTGTATTAAAGGTAAGTCATTTTAAGTAAAGAAAGCTTTCAGTCGACTTTTCTATATTATGTATTACTGATGAGACTGGTATTGTTTTCTAATTGTTTCCTAATATGGTGCATGACTTTCGGTTGTCATTAGGTATACATGCAGTACACCTGGAGTAACCCAGTTAAACCTCTCGGGTAAATACCACCACTAATGGCGAAGGTATTAAATAAACTCCGTGTCTAAATCCTGAAGCAAAGATTTCTAATTACGAGGAGAAGGTTCCTATTTAAATGGGTTTACTATGTGGTGTTAAAAAGCTCATTCAAAGTCGGAATTCAATGACCTACCACATTATCATTGAATTCAGCTTAGTATTGACAACTGAAGTTCATAAAACTGGTCTCCAAATTCTGTAAAAGCAAGCTAAATGAATATGAAAATTAACGTCTTAAGTAGGAAGAGGACTACAACTGTCTGCCAAAGCTGGCATGATGAAGACTTGTTTATGTTTAAAACATTCTAGCAGCAAGTTAAGTTTATCAACCAAAGAGATTTTCTAAGGATAAAATTTAAACGTTAATTATATTAGTTTTATATTTCAAACAGACGAAAGATAATAAGTAGTGTAACCGGGAATCGAACCATTTTAGCTATCTGGAATTATGCTAAGCTAATGGATTTATATCTATAATCATACTTTAAGAACCAAGTGCAGCCATTAACTCATGTCACCTACATTAAAAAGGATAATTATGAAAAAAAACCGATGGTACTTAGGCTTATTTACATACATTTAAAAAACCACCACCAAGTACACATGAGAACCAAGCATCCTAGAAAGTAACTGCAATGCATGGTACAGATGCTGCATCTGACCCATATTTCATGCTAAAATGGGACATCTAAATTCATTTGTATATTCACGCTGACGGTGTTTGTATCTCAATGACAAATATGGATAATGACCATATCCCTGTATACAGCACAAAATCGATAATTCAAAAATCAGAAACCGAAGGCATACAAAATCAGGACAAAACAGGAACCAAAGCAAACAAACAAAAACCTCCACCATATGAAAAGAAGCGAACTCCCGATATAGGAGTGAGACCAGGTGCCCAGGAAGAGTAAGCATCTCCTGCTTGCATGCAACACCCGTCGCTTCAATTCGGTAGAACTGTCACATCCGGTTACTTCCATTTTGGAAGATATAGAGTACAATCTTTGGTTGGATGGTTCAAATGGTCTATGACAGAATATCATCCACCATTCTTGAGAGTGGAACATCATAGTGTATGACGAGTTCCCCATATCGACCGTAGAACTTCCTCAGTGACGATGTTAGTCGGTCACAAACATATCCCTGACTGAGAAGCTTATCTGAAAGACGCCTAGCTCTCAGAACAAAATCCGTATATTTTGTACTTGCTCTGGCATAGCGTATCAACTGAGATATGAACACGCCATAAGCAGGCGATGAAGGGATGTTGCTACTCAGAAAAGGAAAGTTTGTAATGCTGAAATTGAAGTCGTCACGTTTGTCATAGAGTGAGGTGTTCATGTGACCATCAGTGTCGTAGGACAACATTATGTCCAAATAGGATGCTGAATTATTTGTCTCTGTGGTTTCTTTGACTTCAAGCTCCGAAGGATAGATACTGCTCAGGTAATCCGCGAATTTTGGATTATTGATGGACAACACATCGTCTATGTATCTGTAAGTGAAGTTAAAGTCAGAAGCTAAGTATCTTTTCCCTTCAGAGACCAAGGATTGAATGAATTCAGCTTCGTACGAGTAAAGGAAAATGTCGGCAAGGAGTGGGGCACAATTGGTCCCCATTGGAAATTCGACAATTTGCTGGAAGACCTTTCCTCCAAACACCACAAAAATGTTGTCGATCAGGAAGTTTAACATCTGAATAACGTCTGTTTCAGTGTACTTATTTTCAGAATTGGACTTTTCTTTTACAAAGTAGGTTTTGTCATAGTTAACAACAATAAATTTGTATTTGCGATTACCGTTCTTACTTGTAAACGCATTACTTATAATTTTTGCGAGTCTTTCTTTCAATTTAGTATGTGGAATTGTAGTGTAAAGTGTCGAAAAATCAAATGCTTTGATCGAATGGACTCTACTAAAATGAGTGGATTTAAGATGTTCTAAAAGTTCCTTCGAATTCTTTAAAATCCACATCTTGTTGATACCACTGCGAGAATACACTGTCGAACAATATTTTTGAAGCCCAGATTTGATTTCAGATAAAACTTTGGTGAGTAAGATCGATACAGATTTGGTAGAACATTTTGAGGAACCAGCGATGAAACGTTGTTTGTACGGATTCTTATGCATTTTAGGTATGCAGTACAAGTATGGTAAATCTAAATCTAAATTGGTAGTGTCGAAGCCAAAGGAAGTAAGAGCTGATTTGTGGTTGTCTATTATTTCAGAGGCAGAAAGGTTTGTTGGGGTGTAAGTGGGATTTCCAGGTGTCGAATATAAACCCAACTCTTTAACTAGACTGTCGAAATAGTACTTTTTGCAAGTAAATGTGAAATTATTTGAGGCTTTGTCCGCTGGTGTGATGACATAATGTTCTTGGAGGTAGGTGAGCTCTGTGATAACATCAGGGTCTTTAAATATAGACACGAATCTGGTGTTCACAGTTGATTTTAATCGGTTAATTCTAGATAAAAGTAACCCTCTGATTGATTTTATCCATTCGGAAAGGGTGTCGAGCTGTACATCCTCTTTCTTTGCCCAACGTCTTGCATATTCCTCACAAGAGTCCATGATAATTTTGACATTTTGGTTCCATGTAAAGGACATACTTTCTCTGTATTTGGGACCCTTTTTTAACAATTCTCTCAACTTGTCGTTCTTGACTATACTAAGGTCACCAGTAATAACGTGTCCACAAGGAGAGTAGTTGAAATCTGATGAGGAACATTCGCAGGGAAGTGGATGTAGTGAGGGATTACTTAAATCAATACACTGCAGGAATCGTTTGTAATTGTAAATTTTAGATGCAACTGTTGGTGTGTAGCTATAGGAAATACAAGGAGTTTCTTTTCTTTTGAAATATGGTGGGATTTTTTCTGTGACAGTTTTGTGATTCAAAATTTGACCAAGATTCAAGTTATCAATACCTTTGTTTGGAAATCTTACTTTAATGAAAGTTAATGTTGAGGAAATAAAATGATATTTTTTGCACAGTTTGGCACGGAAGAAAGGAATTATTTATACATGTTATATACCAAGCCTGTTGATAAGTACTTCATAAAACATCATGGTTCTCCTTGATGGAATTGCCTGTTACAATTTGATCCTGTCTTCTTTTACCGTTTATAGTTGTACATACTCATTTCTTACGATTAGGCTACGCCATACATAAAAGTACATTTATTTCTGCACTTTTTGTAAAATCATACGATTTATATTGTAGATAGCTTTAATCAAATTTATGGATTAAAACAACATACGTGAGAACGAAAGTAAAATCAGCTTCGAATAATTTAATTCCAATAGTTAATTTTAAGAAACAAAGATTTTATTGCTTAAGGTATCCGTTGTACAATAGAGTCATTTAAGGGTCCGGTACAAGTGATTCTCCAGGGTTCATTGACCAAAAGTGAAAGTTGCTGTAATGAACCACAGAGGATCTAACTTTGTAATTTTGCTTTTAATTTTTAAATATTACATATAAATAAGTATGACAGTGTGCAAATAGTATTGAAAAAAATACTTACATTTACAGAAATGCAACTTTAATATCCTTTGTAGAACTGTGCGCAGACTGGCTGTAAATCACCATTAAAAAATCCAAAAGTATCTGTAAAAATTAAAGTGAAGCCTATACCACAACAGTTTACTTGCGAAATTCCAAAAAGAATAACTGCTTATTTTATATAAATTTCTGAATCACTGTACCCTTCCTAAGCAGAAATGATAAGTCCATTTTAAAAGTAGTTCCATTCACCATGTGTACTGTGCTATTTTTAGATTTCTTAAGTCCCAACATTTAGGTAAAAATAATTTTAGGTATGGAAGCCCATACTGATCATAGTTCTATAGGAATAAAATCTTTAAATGGTTCTTGGGATTAATGTTTTATGCATGCTATAGGGATTCTGATATAATATATGTTACAAAATGCTAGTATATTGTTTAATTAGGAACATATAGAACATAATCTTAGAGGCAAATCCTCCAAATAAAATTTCAAAGGAAGATAACTCTTATGATATTAATTTGTTTTGAAATAAGGCTGCTACTTTTCTATGTGAGAGAGACTTTTCTTTTATTAATATTTAAAAATACATGAAAATTCTGATAGCTATCCCACCATCAACTCCCTTAAACAGTCTATAACAGTACTGTACCCTCATATCACTCATATGTATGTGTTGCTTCATCTGTATAAAATGCCTACCAACAATTCAAGTACATTTCTGTCTTCTATCGGTACCCCTGCATCTGACTTGTACTTGGTCCTGACTCATCTACAATTTGAAAATGTAAATATTATATGAATTTTTAAACTTTTGATAAATGAAATTACAAATATTCATAATTATTAGTAATCTAATATATATTTTAAAACTCGTTCTTTATATAATAAAATCACTTTTACAATGCAGTTTAAATATCACAAGTAATTGCTACTTAATACTATGCATAACATACAAAGCAGACCGCCTATACCCTAATGTCATGGCTACAACCCAAAAAGAGATGTCCTGTGACATGTCATTATAGTCCAAGCAGCTCCCATTGTATGTTCTACATGTAGCAAAATTACCTGCAAGATATACATCTGAGATGCATGTACTGATGTAGCACCTGTAGCAATATATACATCAAGGACAGGATCTGCTGACTTTGATCGCTTTGAAATATATGTATTACAAACTATATAGAAACTTTGTATGAAAACTAATACCTTGCATTTAATGTAAAATCTAAAAAAAACTGTTATTTATGGGTTAAAAACACATGAGATGTGACAAAGATACTTCTATTGCAAAAATCTCAGAAATATGTAATTTCAACATTTATGATGGGTTTTTTTGGGGGGGAGGGGGGATATCATGGAGGGAAATAATTGTAAAAGATATTTTAAGTATATGTACAGAAAAATACAGCAACTGTCTATAATTAATTATTATGTCTGACACAGGGGGATTGGGTGCATGTCTATACTAAATATGATTGCATAAAATGGAGTACTTGTATCTGCCACTCCAGTTGCTACTTGCTTTTTCTTCTTTTTCTGACTTCTCTTCTTTCTTTGGAGGCGCTTATGCCGTAATGACTGGTGGAATGTACTGAAAATATGATAAATTAATGTTCAAAGATTCAACATGTTCAAAGATGTTCTACGGTTCAGAAAATTTAAATTGGCTTCCCAGTGTTTTCACAATTTAAATGTAAACGTCTTCAAAATTGAATAGCATCATTTAAGAACAAATAAATTGGCAACGTGGACCAGACATGCACGTTTCGGGTACTTAAACCTCATCAGTGATAGGTTATAATCCAATATCACTTCAAATCAAACATAAGAATTTCTAATAAATCACAATATTATGTCTTCCAACATTAAGAAATGCATATCCAAACATTCTAGTTGTTTCCTATAATTCCAAATAAGTTATAAATCCAACAAAACATCCAACTATGCAGAAAACTATCCATAATGAGACATATTCACTATATGACACATCCAGTGTACCATACATTTATGCTCTAGTGAATACACCTGATACAGGTATATAGGACAGGTAAAAGGGGCTCACCATGGGGATTCAAAATAAAAATGGGCATTAGTTGGGAATATATTCTTCCTATCGTTGAATTAATGACATCATGCTTGCTTAAAAGTCACAAATACTTCGTTTTGTCTTTAAAATCAATTTCATGTATATCAAAATAAAAAGACATACCTGTAGGTGTCCTTTGTTTACATCGTCATTTACCTGGACAGGGTAGATAACTCTTAGCAGAGTAATGAAAGGATTTCCTTGGATATTGGGAGATCTAGGAAAGATCGGGGGAATAGCGGATTGATAATCATGAGAGAAAAGTTAAATATTGATGTTTTACCTTTGATCAATCTTTAGTTTCGCTAAATTCTCTCGAAAAGTGAGTTCCCGGGTAGTTAATTTTACAAGCCGGAAGCTAGGCCCTTTCACACGCAGAAATTAATCCTTCGCAAAGTAAATAGTTCATAAATTGTTTAAGATTATCAACCATACTAGGTATAAAGATATGTACAGAAAAGAAACAGCGTTTTCAAATCAAACATATTGAATAAAGTCAGGACTCGCTTACAATTAAACATTACGAAATCTAACACGTACATTGACATCGTCTGGCGGAAGGATATGAAGAAAACAAAACCGAAAGCTGATACCCGGAATTTTGAAAACAACATAGAAAAGACGAATAAAATTAATGTTTTGACGCATTTTGAAATGGTAATCTACACGATTTAGCTTTCACATCATTTATACATTGTATAAACTTTGACAACTGGTCAATCAGACTTTAAATTATGTCCAAACACAACTCTAATGTTTACACCTTCACCTCGGTCAATGGCGGGTGTTCGAAAAGCATGGCCGACGTATACCATACTCATTGAACTGGGAAATATAAGCATGTGAAACAAATTCTGATAAAAGTAAAAACAAACTGTTGTAGTGAACTCCTCAAACAATTAATTTAGGTAAGTTAAGGCTTCTAAATGTGTCTTACATTTGAGTTTTGCGCACAGTTCGGTGAATATTTTTCATTTTGTGCTATTTCTATTTAGTTTTAGTATACCTAACTTCTAATTCCATAAATATGCATTATTGAAGTGGCTTAAATATTTGACAAAATATGAATAACTTTGAATAAGTAGATATCACAAGCTAATAAATTTGCTCATAGAACCTTTTGGGAAAACAATATGGCCGTACCGGACCCTTAACATAGCGTTTTCATAATCTCCATTGTAAAGTATGGTAAATTTTATGCCTGGTAAGGTATTATAAACTATATATTTTCTGAAAGGTAATGATGCCCCGAGTTCAGATATAAGACTCCCAGGTCTTAAAAATCAAAGGGGAAAAACTCTTGGACAACTTTGTCATTTTGTATAGGTTATATAGAGAAAATAGACCATTTGAATGCTTCACCAGTTATTCCCCTTTATTTTTCTGACCCCAAAATTATTATTTTTGAGCAGTGGGCATTATAACCTTTCAGAAAATATATAGTTTATAGTACCTTACCAGGCATAAAAAAATGCCCTATTGTACATCGGATACATTAAGAAATCTTGTTGAAACATCGATCAACAACAGTTTTCTCGGTGTCTATTCATAGCACTATGATTCCCTGTAACACGAGTCAGCTCGTAGATGAAAATACAATATATTGATGTTTGCTCAAAATTCCAAGGGTACCATGTCTTCTCTTATTATTCAAAATTGTTCTGTGTATGTAGGATCTGCTAATTTTTTCTTATTCCAAATATACAGAGAAACAATTGTTCGCGGTGTGAATCATGACGGCAGCCATAACTTATGGTTTTCGTCTTGGACGGCAGTTGTATCACTTCGCAAGCCCCGAACATACGAGTTCTGTGATAGATACAAGAAACAGTTCGTTTTTCATAAAATAAACATGAAAGAAGTACCCATCAGTAATTATGTCCAAAGTCGAGATATGAAATGATAAGAATTAAATTTTCTTATATATTTTTTCTCTAGATGTAAGTATCACCAGAATTAAATAGACGAAAAACGAGGATGTAATAAAAGAATATCATATCCCCTTTCCAGAATGATCAGTTACATTCTGAATTGCGATTGAATGGGTGTCAACATCATCAAACAAGACATATTTACCTGATATGTACATCAATATGTGCAAATCGGGAGACGCTGACTCTTCCTGCTCACCTGGTCTCACTTCAGGGCAAACAATTTCCAAGCGAAATAAACTCTTATGTTAAGTGCAATGATTTATTTTCCATTACAACAGTCAGAAAACAAGACAGAATTAAGATATCATAAAGAGTGACTGTAATTTTTTATATTCTTTTCAATATCTTTTGTTTCATTTATAGGAGCTGTCTCGAAGTACGAACTTCTTAGTGGCGATAAATCTTCAGTAGAAGAAACATGTAACTCGATGGGAGGAAGCATAACGATTTTTCGGAACCATATTCCAGCTGAGCTGATAGAAAGATTGCACGAAGATGATTTAATTTGGAATGGATATATATATACGTCAGGTTTTGTCGAAAACAAGGGTAAGAAAACGTTCAGCTTTACGTTTTTAGAATTCATAGATAACATCAAGTTTGATAATCCTCCATATCAATATAGCGATTGTATGAATACAAGGAATATATATTCAATGAGTTTTATTACTTCTAATGGAAGGTTTTTTATGCCCCGTAATCGGAGATTCGGGGGAATATAGTTTTTGGTCTGTCCGTCTGTCTGTCTGTCTGTCTATTTATCTGCTATGTCGACATTTTTGGGATATCCTACTTATCTATTTAATTGGGTTTGAAGTCTCGCTTAACTTCAAAATGTGTAGAGATTCATTCCATTGCTTGATTCACTACTCTATATCGGGTTTTGCATACTTTTTTTGCCGAACATTTTGGTTTATGTTCACAGTTAAAAAGTCTTGTCCTCTCCTCATTCTTTTTTATTTTGTATAGTGATTTTTTATAAAAGTTTTTTTAATACTTTTTCCCGATATTCTCTTCTTTATAGGTTGTTTCCGAATGAATAGATTACAGGAGGAATACAATGTATCGTTGCCAGATTTGACAATTGCCTACTGTGAACGCTTTTGTAAAGGGTATGAGTTAGATGAATTTGCAATAAAGGTAAGCTGCACTTAGTTTCTAGTAACAAGCTGCCGTTCTGAAATTCTCAATAAATACATATTTTTTAGACTATAACAAACTATAATGAGCTGAAATCAATATATTTAGAATTCTAAAAAAAATTATCATCATAGGATATGTATTTCAATATGGATGCCTTTCTCCAAGGATATATTTTGCCAATTTATCAAAGCTCTACATTCTCTTCCGTCTCTTCTGTGATCGTATTTTATAAAAGTCAACCATTCTAAACCTAGATTTGAATTAACAAAACTTTGTGGAATCAATAAAACTTTCAGGAATCGGAATGTGTGTGTTTAGCGCATGGAAGGATTAGCTCTACACCTTTTGAACTTTCAAGCCCAGAACTCTGTAATCATTATTGTAGCCTGACGCAAGACGAATTCTGTGGATCAAAGAAACATTCAACATTCTACAATATATATTCAGGTTTACATTTGATATACTTTGGTATCTAAAACATCAACAACAAAAATTCTTTCTATCTGACGTACTAGTTTTTGAATATTAACTGATATTTTTGTTTATCACCAAATACTGATGCGTTCACTTTATCTTTTAAAGTTACATATGTTCTCGAGGGGATATACCATGAATAGTCGTATTTTTGTTAAGAATATATTATAGTACTAATTTTTTGAAAATAGGTGATTGCAGCAGTCTTTGATAAATAATTGCTCATAACACGTGTAACCTAATATAACCTTTATTTTTCTCCATATATGACAGAATGCGAGCACGTATTTGCATAAGGGTAGTACTATAGCAAAAAAAAAACGAAAGAAGAAATATATCCGTATAAATATTATACAAATCTAAAATTCGTACGACTGAAGTACTGATGACAAATATGAACAAAACCGTATCCCTATTAAGAAGCACAGAATCGTTAATAGAAAAATAATCTAACCAAGGACATACAAAATCAGGATAAAACCAGAACTAAGGCGAAGGAGCAGAAATAAAAAAAAAAATCTACAATACGAAGAGAGTGAAGTCCCAGCGAAGGACCCAGGAAGAGTGGGCATCTCCTGCTTGCATCCAACACCCGCCACTTCAATTCCGTAGAAAGGTCACAATCGATAACTCCCACAACGGAAGCCAAACGTATAAATTGTTTTGTCATGGCACAAAATGTCTACTAAAGAATATCATTTATGACTCTGGACAAGGGAATGTCAAAGTGTGCTACCATTTCCCCATATCGACCATAGAACTTCCTCAATGACGATGTTAGTCGGTCACAAATGTATCCTTGACTGAGAAGCTTAACTGAAAATCGTCTAGCTCATAGAACAAAATCTGAGTACATGGAGCATGTACGAGCATAACGTATTATTGAAAACGCCATATGCTGGGGACGACGGGATGTTGCTACTCAGAAAATGAAAATTTTGTGATATTGAAATTGATGTCGTCACGTTTGTCATAGAGTGAGGTGTTCATATTACCAAAAGCGTCAAAAAGACAACATGATATCCAAGTAGGACGCTCAATTAACGGTCTCTGTCGTATCTTTAATTATAAGTTCAACGGGATAGATTGCACCAAGGTAATTTACAAATTTAGGATTATTGATGGACAGTAGATTATCAATGTATCTGTACGCGAAATTGAAGTTAATAGCTAATTGCTATTTGCCCTCAGAGATCAAGGATTGAATTAATCCAGCTTCGTATGAGTATGAAAACATATCAGCAAGGAGCGGGGCATAATCGGTTCCCATTGGAATGCCAACAGCCTATTGGAAGACCTTACCTCTAAAGACCACAAAAAAGTTCAACATCTTAATGACATCTGATTCGGTATACATGTATTTTGTTTTTTACTCAGATTTCTCATTACAAAGTAAGTTTTGTCGTAATTTACGACAATGAATGCATATTTACGATTACCATTTTTACTCGTAAATGCGTGGCTAATAAATTGTGACAGTCTCTCTTTCAATTTAGTATGTGGGATTGTGGTGTAAAGTGTCGAAAAGTCAAACGATTTTATACAGTGCACTCTGTTGAACTGTGTTGCTTTGAGGTGTTCTAAAACAGTATATGCAAAGAACAATTTCCGAAGTCTACCGAAATACTGTTTATCTGAGAAAAAAAACGTATATAAAACAGTAATTATCGAGTTGATTCATGCAAGTAATATACTGGTGGCATACTTTTGCCTCCTACATGCATGATATTTTCCTTCAGATTATGTCAACTTGCATTTTGACAAAATTATCTCTTGTATGTTGACATAATTTTCTTGCATGTTGACATGATTATCTTGCATGTAGACATAATTATCTTACATGTTGACAAAATAAGCTGCATGTCAACATAATTAAGTTGCATGTCAACACAATTAAGTTGCATGTCAACATATTTAAGTCACATGTTGACATATCTATAAAAATATCTTGCATGTGGGTGGCAGAAATGTGCCACCATACATTTAAATATTTTTTTTTAAATAAAACTGCGTTTTTGTCAGTTTAATCCCTGCGAGATCATATGTAACTTTAAACTTTGACCACAAAAAAGTTCAACATCTTAATTACATCTGATTCGGTATACATGTATTTTGTTTATGACTCAGATTTCTCATTACAAAGTAATTTTTGTCGTAATTAAAAAATTAAAAGCACAACGAACGAATAAAAGGCCTGTTCACGGGTGTTCTCTTTGGAATATGCATGACGATGTCAATTGTTGACATGTGGAACAGCATTGTAGCGTCCCAAAAGAATATGGAATATTTCAGTACAAATCCTAAAATTTGCAAAACAGATGAAATATAAATGAAATGGTGCATTTAATGAAGTATTCATTTCAATGGGTTTCAGACAAAAAATTAAAAAAATTATGTGTAAAAAATTCAAAAGAAAAGTCTCAAATGGACTAAAGAAATCATCAAAATGTGGTGCTGTAGGTAAAGTTTTAAAATATGTCACCAGATAGATTAATTCGGAAAATTACTCTGCCAAAAAAACCACGTAAGAGTGTCAAATTAAATGTCTGCATTTCGATTTATTTTTTTCCATTCGAAGTAAAGTTCGAAACTCTTAATAACTTCTATCAAATCCAATCTGTCATATATTACATTGAAACAAAATAAAACTAATCTTATGAAAACAAGGTTGCGTCACTCGTGAATCTTTAAAAGTAAATTGTAACTACAGGTGTTCTTAATCAAATGATGGAAGAGATGCATGAAGATCATAATATTGTTTTTATTTCTCATAGCTACGTCACATTATCACTTTGAGGGGAATTGCCTTATATACAAAGATCCAGATAGGGTAGAATCAAAAGACTGCGAAGGGACCAACAAATATAGAATAGCATGCAGTACGTATTACATAGATTTTTGGAATCAATTTCACTATCCTCTCTCGAGCTTGATGAAAGAAAGGAGGGGATCTCCAACTAAGTTCCAGCACCCACAGCAAAATCCTAAAACACCCAATGCAAAAAAAACACAGAGCAGACATCCAAAGAAAGAGACGCAAAGGGGAAAAGGAACACCAACTCACACAACAGAAACGTGAAACACAAAAGACCACATATAAACTTACGAGACCAATGGGCAACCGGTGCCGACATAGGACGGCCATCTGCCATGAAAGTAGCAGACGTTGTGGTTATCCTGGATTACGTGCGCACAACCCTCCCACTTTTCCGATTACCCAAAGGTCTCGAAGAACGTACAATTGTGGTGGAAATCAACCTCACTGTTAGATGACCACACACAAGAAGGCAGAACGCAGGAGTCAAAGCATCACAGATGAATATGTAAATGGATATAAAAAGAGGGCGTACGAAATACAGTCCGATCTCCCAGAGGTCTCGAAAAACGTACAATTATGGTGTAAAACAACCTCCTCGCTGTTAGATGACCATACACAAACAAGACCGTAAAACAGAGGTCCAAGCAACACAGCTGAATATATAAATGGATATAAAAAGAGGACGGGCGTAATACAGTCCGTGCTATGCCGGCTGTAGCGAGCTCATATATGTTATCACCCGAGGAGTGCAACTGACATTCAGAGAGGAAAGGTGGTCGGGGCCCTGTCTTCTCTAAAGAGGTTTCGACAGGGCCCGACATGGAGTCCCGTCGTCACAGTCAGTCAGATCGCAAGTCTTAAGAATGCGCTCGTACAAGACTGTAGATTGGTCAAGTACCAAGCTTAGTGTTTAGGATCATATCCATGGTATTAAAGGCGTTTGAAGACTCTGACGCATTTTCGATAGTTATGCTGTCTACCTTAATAATTTTCATACTTTTTTGGCATATACCTTTGTTTAGATTTAGGATCACTGATGAGGGTTAAGTACCCGAAACGTGGATGTCTGGTCCACGTTGCCAATTTATCTGTTCTTAAATGATGCTATTCAATTTGAAGACGTTTACACTTTTACTTTTATCCTTCTTATTTTGTTAATTAGGTCACCATAAAATAAACGTTGTGAAATACCTAAATACCTACTCTGTTGCTTGTATGGGTCCGAATTTCAAAAGAAGTTGATCATAATTTTTCTAAATTTTCTAGAAAGTCTTTACTAGTTTGTGAAAGCGAAAACCTTGACCTAAAAGTGTAATTTGTAAATTTCTACTATGAAAATCCAAAACATCAGTACATGCTCTTGCATACCGGATGAGCTGTGAAATGTAGATACCTTATGATTGTAATCTAGGTACATCACCGTCAAGCCAGGGGAAATTTACTATGTTGAATACCTGAAAGAAAGTCTTTACTAGTTTGTGGAAGCGAAAACCTTGACCTAAAAGTTCCTTCGTAATTTGTAAATTTTCTACTATGAAAATCAAAAACATCAGTACATGCTCTAGCATATCGGATGAGCTTTGAAATGTAGATACCGTATGACGGTAATCCATGGAAAATTTATTATGTTGAATCCAATATCATCCCTTTCGTCATACACACTTGTATGAATGACAAATATGGATAATGAGCATATCCCTGTATACAGCACAAAATTGATAATTCAGAAAATCAGAAACCGAAGGCATACAAAATCAGGATAAAATAGAAACCAAAGCAAACAAAGAAAACTCTCCACCACATGAAAAGAAGCGGACTCCCGATATGAGAGTGAGACCAGGTGCCCAGGAACAGTATGCATCTCCTGCTTGCATGCAACACCCGCCGCTTCGGTAGAACTGTCACATCCGGTAACTTCCATTTCGGAAGACATAGAGTACAATCTTAGGTTGGATGGTTCAAAAGGTCTATGATAGAATATCATCCACCATTCTGGAGATATTGACCATATCGACCGTGGAACTTCCTCGGTGACGATGTTAGTCGGTCACAAACATATCCCTCACTGAGAAGCTTATCTGAAAGACGCCTAACTCTCAGAACAAAATCCGTATATTTGGTACTTGCTCTGGCATAGCGTATCAACTAAGATATGAACACACCATAAGCAGGCGATGAAGGGTTGTTTCTACTCAGAAAAGGAAAGTTTGTAATGCTGAAATTGAAGTCGTCACGTTTGTCATAGAGTGAGGTGTTCATGTGCCCATCAGTGTCGTAGGACAACATTATGTCCAAATAGGATGTTGAATTATTTGTCTCTGTAGTTTCTTTGAGTTCAAGCTCCTAAGGATAGATACTGCTCAGGTAATCCGCGAATTTTGGATTATTGATGGACAACACATCGTCTATGTATCTGTAAGTTGAAGTCAGAAGCTAAGTATCTTTTTCCTTCAGAGACCAGAGATTGAATGAATTCAGCTTTGTAAGAGTAAAGGAAAATGTCGACAAGGAGTGGGGCACAATTAGTCCCCATTGGAATTCCGACAATTTGCTGGAAGACCTTTCCTCCAAACACCACAAAAATGTTATCGATCAGAAAATTTAACATCTGAATAATATCTTTTTCAGTGTACTTATTGTCAGAATCGGACTTTTCTTTTACAAAGTAGGTTTTGTCATAGTTAACAACAATAAATTTGTATTTGCGATTACCGTTCTTACTTGTAAACGCATTACTTATAATTTTAGCGAGTCTTTCTTTCAATTTAGAATGTGGAATTGTAGTGTAAAGTGTCGAAAAATCAAAGGCTTTGATCGAATGGACTATTCCAAAATGAGTGGATTACAGATGTTCTAAAAGTTCCTTTGAATTCTTGAAAATCCACATCTGGTTGATACCACTGCGAGAATATACTGTCGAACAATATTTTTGAAGCCCAGATTTGATTTCAGATAAAACTTTGGTGAGTAAGATCGATACAGATTTGGTAGAACTTTTTGAGGAACCAACGATGAAACGTTGTTTGTACGGATTCTTATGCATTTTAGGTATGCAGTATAAGTATGGCAAATCTAAATCTAAATTGTTAGTGTCGAAGCCAAAGGAAGCAAGAGCTGATTTGTGCTTATCTACTATTTCAGAAGCAGAAAGGTTTGTTGGGGTGTAAGTGGGATATCCAAGTGTGAATTTAGACCCAACTCTTTAACTAGACTGTCGAAATAGTACTTTTTGCAAGTAAATGTGTAATTATTTGAGGCTTTGTCCGCTGGTGTGATGACATAATGTTCTTGGAGGTAGGTAAGCTCTGTGATAACATCAGGGTCTTTAAATATAGACTCGAATCTTGTGTTCAAAGTTGATTTTAATCGGTTAATTCTAGAAAAAAGTAACCCTCTGTTGGATTTTGTCCATTCGGAAAGGGTGTCGAGCTGTATATCCTCTTTCTTTGCCCAACGTCCTGCATATTCTTCACACGAGTCCATGATAATTTTGACATTTTGGTTCCATGTAAAGGACATACTTTCTCTGTATTTGGGACCTTTTTTTAACAATGCTCTCAACGTGTCGTTCTTGACTATACTAAGGTCACCGGTAATAACGTGTCCACAAGGAGAGTAGTTGAAATCCGATGACGAACATTTGCAAGGAAGTGGATGTAGTGAGGGATTACTTAAATCAATACAATGAAAGAATCGTTTGTAATTGTAAATTTCAGATGCAACTGTTGGTGTGTAGCTATAGAAATCTCTCCATTAACAAATTTGATATTTAGGTCCATAAATTGTGTCTCTGTGTTTGTAATGCTGTCTTGTATAGAGTCAATTCTTGTGGATAAATATAATTTTCATACTTTTCAAAACAGGATTGTTGATAGTAAGAATATCATCCAGGTACCTAGAAGTACCAATAAAACATTTCACAACGTCATGTTTTCTTTTCTTTTGAAGATTTTGGATAAATTCTTTTTCATACGTGTATAAAAATAAATCTGCAACAAAAGGCGCAAAATAAGTACCAATAGGGATCCTACAACCTGCTTGATTCTGACCAAATTTTACATAAATGTTGTCAAAGAGGAAGTACACGGCAAGGCAAATATCAGTATGCTTTGGTCCGCTAAGAGTGTACGTGAGTATCAGGTGAGAGTTGTGGTCCCTTGGGCCTCTCGCTCTATAACTACGAGATGGCTAGAATACATTTTTATCAGAAACTCAGAAAGCTCATTTTTGCAGGATCAAGAAACAACGAAATTGAATTGATACAACGGAGGGTTAAAACATGGAAAGCAGCATTAACTACTTGTCAGCAAATCAGGGAAAATAATTCATATATTGGGTCAAATATTGATGTTATACATTTGACTAATAATAGGGGTATTTGGCTAAATGAGAGAAAGTACGCAACAAGTGTGGAAAGTAAAAATGGTAAGAATTAAGTTAAGGCGTTCGAAAACCTCTTTTATTTAAGGTCCCTTTGGGCCAGACATTTTGTTTGTTTCTTTCGTTAAAATTCGAGACGAAGTTTTACCCCCCCCCCCCGGCCAATACAGCACAAAATTGATAATTCAGAAAATCAGAAACCGAAGGCATACAAAATCAGGATAAAATAGAAACCAAAACAAACAAAGAAAACTCTCCACCACATGAAAAGAAGCGGACTCCCGATATGAGAGTGAGACCAGGTGCCCAGGAACAGTATGCATCTCCTGCTTGCATGCAACACCCGCCGCTTCGGTAGAACTGTCACATCCGGTAACTTCCATTTCGGAAGACATAGAGTACAATCTTAGGTTGGATGGTTCAAAAGGTCTATGATAGAATATCATCCACCATTCTGGAGATATTGACCATATCGACCGTGGAACTTCCTCGGTGACGATGTTAGTCGGTCACAAACATATCCCTCACTGAGAAGCTTATCTGAAAGACGCCTAACTCTCAGAACAAAATCCGTATATTTGGTACTTGCTCTGGCATAGCGTATCAACTAAGATATGAACACACCATAAGCAGGCGATGAAGGGTTGTTTCTACTCAGAAAAGGAAAGTTTGTAATGCTGAAATTGAAGTCGTCACGTTTGTCATAGAGTGAGGTGTTCATGTGCCCATCAGTGTCGTAGGACAACATTATGTCCAAATAGGATGTTGAATTATTTGTCTCTGTAGTTTCTTTGAGTTCAAGCTCCTAAGGATAGATACTGCTCAGGTAATCCGCGAATTTTGGATTATTGATGGACAACACATCGTCTATGTATCTGTAAGTTGAAGTCAGAAGCTAAGTATCTTTTTCCTTCAGAGACCAGAGATTGAATGAATTCAGCTTTGTAAGAGTAAAGGAAAATGTCGACAAGGAGTGGGGCACAATTAGTCCCCATTGGAATTCCGACAATTTGCTGGAAGACCTTTCCTCCAAACACCACAAAAATGTTATCGATCAGAAAATTTAACATCTGAATAATATCTTTTTCAGTGTACTTATTGTCAGAATCGGACTTTTCTTTTACAAAGTAGGTTTTGTCATAGTTAACAACAATAAATTTGTATTTGCGATTACCGTTCTTACTTGTAAACGCATTACTTATAATTTTAGCGAGTCTTTCTTTCAATTTAGAATGTGGAATTGTAGTGTAAAGTGTCGAAAAATCAAAGGCTTTGATCGAATGGACTATTCCAAAATGAGTGGATTACAGATGTTCTAAAAGTTCCTTTGAATTCTTGAAAATCCACATCTGGTTGATACCACTGCGAGAATATACTGTCGAACAATATTTTTGAAGCCCAGATTTGATTTCAGATAAAACTTTGGTGAGTAAGATCGATACAGATTTGGTAGAACTTTTTGAGGAACCAACGATGAAACGTTGTTTGTACGGATTCTTATGCATTTTAGGTATGCAGTATAAGTATGGCAAATCTAAATCTAAATTGTTAGTGTCGAAGCCAAAGGAAGCAAGAGCTGATTTGTGCTTATCTACTATTTCAGAAGCAGAAAGGTTTGTTGGGGTGTAAGTGGGATATCCAAGTGTGAATTTAGACCCAACTCTTTAACTAGACTGTCGAAATAGTACTTTTTGCAAGTAAATGTGTAATTATTTGAGGCTTTGTCCGCTGGTGTGATGACATAATGTTCTTGGAGGTAGGTAAGCTCTGTGATAACATCAGGGTCTTTAAATATAGACTCGAATCTTGTGTTCAAAGTTGATTTTAATCGGTTAATTCTAGAAAAAAGTAACCCTCTGTTGGATTTTGTCCATTCGGAAAGGGTGTCGAGCTGTATATCCTCTTTCTTTGCCCAACGTCCTGCATATTCTTCACACGAGTCCATGATAATTTTGACATTTTGGTTCCATGTAAAGGACATACTTTCTCTGTATTTGGGACCTTTTTTTAACAATGCTCTCAACGTGTCGTTCTTGACTATACTAAGGTCACCGGTAATAACGTGTCCACAAGGAGAGTAGTTGAAATCCGATGACGAACATTTGCAAGGAAGTGGATGTAGTGAGGGATTACTTAAATCAATACAATGAAAGAATCGTTTGTAATTGTAAATTTCAGATGCAACTGTTGGTGTGTAGCTATAGAAATCTCTCCATTAACAAATTTGATATTTAGGTCCATAAATTGTGTCTCTGTGTTTGTAATGCTGTCTTGTATAGAGTCAATTCTTGTGGATAAATATAATTTTCATACTTTTCAAAACAGGATTGTTGATAGTAAGAATATCATCCAGGTACCTAGAAGTACCAATAAAACATTTCACAACGTCATGTTTTCTTTTCTTTTGAAGATTTTGGATAAATTCTTTTTCATACGTGTATAAAAATAAATCTGCAACAAAAGGCGCAAAATAAGTACCAATAGGGATCCTACAACCTGCTTGATTCTGACCAAATTTTACATAAATGTTGTCAAAGAGGAAGTACACGGCAAGGCAAATATCAGTATGCTTTGGTCCGCTAAGAGTGTACGTGAGTATCAGGTGAGAGTTGTGGTCCCTTGGGCCTCTCGCTCTATAACTACGAGATGGCTAGAATACATTTTTATCAGAAACTCAGAAAGCTCATTTTTGCAGGATCAAGAAACAACGAAATTGAATTGATACAACGGAGGGTTAAAACATGGAAAGCAGCATTAACTACTTGTCAGCAAATCAGGGAAAATAATTCATATATTGGGTCAAATATTGATGTTATACATTTGACTAATAATAGGGGTATTTGGCTAAATGAGAGAAAGTACGCAACAAGTGTGGAAAGTAAAAATGGTAAGAATTAAGTTAAGGCGTTCGAAAACCTCTTTTATTTAAGGTCCCTTTGGGCCAGACATTTTGTTTGTTTCTTTCGTTAAAATTCGAGACGAAGTTTTACCCCCCCCCCCCCCGGCCAATACATTAGTACAATTCACTCCCTTATCTTTGAATTGCAGACATATCCATTATTTGCTCATTTATGTAGAGTAATTATCCTTGGCATTTAAAAGCTTTAACGACCAATGATAGAAAGCTATTCATAGTTATACATTATTATTCCATAAACATATTTCGAGTTCTGTTACTGTCATACTTTCGTATCCTGAAGCAATTCTTCTTCTGTGTGACAGAACAGGAGTGGTAGCGAGCACAAATATTAGCTGTCAAGTGCTATGATATATTGCTGTAATTCAGGCGCAAAGTCGAGGAGACAAGAAAAAAATAAGTACCCGGGGATATTCAGCGTCTCCTGTTTACTTGCAACATACGTCGCAACAGTTTAATAAAAACTTGCCAAGTTCGGCGATTGTCTCGATGTACATATAACGGTTAAAATGTATTGGTTTGGTGATGTTAACAGTCATTCAATCGTTATCTAGAACGACACTAAGCATTCTGGAAAGAGGGATCTTTTATCGAAGATCTCCCTCAATGAAGATTTCAGCCGTTGTTTAATATAACCCAGATCGAGGTAAAATTGAACTGAGATAAAATGTGCTTTTGACCAGTGGAGAGCAAGGTCTGGATGAAGTCATCTTCGCATGAAAATAAAAATATGTCCGCAAGATGTGGGGCGCAATTGCTACCCAAAGGGATGTCAACTATTTGCTGAAACATTTAGTCATATTTCATTGTTTAGACTGAGGATCACTCAAGAGGGTTAAGTACCCGAAACGTCTGGTCCATGCTGCAAATTTATCTGTTCTTAAATGATGCTATGCATTTGAAAACGAGTAACATTTGTTCCACTTGGTGAGTCACTGTTAGTGGACCAGGAGTCTCCGAGGACACATGTAGCCAATTCTGATCAACTTTGGTAGATAGTTTCTTAAAACGCAACCGAAAATTTCTGTTCACAAATTTTCTCGAAATTTCTGAAAAGTGGTAATGTAGCATCATATCCCACCCAACATGCTACGTCTTTTGTTATTAGTATTTTTGGGCATAGTAACTTTCACATTCTTTGACTATATAACATTGTTTAGACTGAGGATCACATCTAATGGATTCCATTTCAAAAATATGTTGTCTCGAAGTATGTTTCAAAATCTTGCTTGATGAGAGTTAATATTTTTGTAAGCAAAATGGTTAGAGGTTTTGTGAAGCACCTTGACGATCCCGGCAATGAATGCATTTTTGGGAATCCAGTAGATATTAGGTAGTTCAAGGTCAGAGTTATCAGTATGAATACCAAAAGACTCGAGAACACATTGGTGGTTATCAAACATATCAGATAAAGATAAATTTGTTCTTGTGTATGTTGGATGATCCATTTGTCTCGTTGGTTTATGTGTGTTGTTTTGTGTTTCATGTCTCTATGGTGTATTGGTGTTCCTTGTCCATTTTGCGACTCTTTCTGTGGATGTCTGCTCTGTGCTTTTGCATTGAGTGTTTTGGGATTTTGCTGTGGGTGCTGCAACCTAGTGTTGTTGGAGATCCCCTCCTTTCTTTGTTATGGGTGCTGTAGCCGAATGTTGTTGAAGATCTCTTCCTTTTTTCTAAGAGCTAAATGTAACCCCAATTCCTCAAGTCCTAAGTCGGCACCGGTTGCCCATTGGTCTCGTTGGTTTATGTGTAGTCTTTTATGTTTCTATGTTGTGAGTTGGTGTTCCTTGTCCATTTTGCGTCTCTTTCTGTGGGTATCTGTTCTGTGTTTTTTGCATGGGTGTTTTGGGATTTTGCTGTGGGTGCTGCAACCTAGTGTTGTTGGAGATCCCCTCCTTTCTGTGCTATGGGTGCTGTAGCCGAATGTTGTTGAAGATCTCTTCCTTTTTTCTAAGAGCTAAATGTAACCCCAATTCCTCAATCAGACATTTGAAATAGTATATGACTTGCAAACGAAAGAACTTTTTTGCCGTTTTTTTTTTTCAGCAAGAACAATTATATAATTTCATGCAGGTCAGAATATTCTTTGGCAACAACAGGGTAATGAAATAATAACTCGTGTTTGCTGTTGACCGAGTGCCGAAGCCGTTAATAACGACAGGTTCTGCTCTGATAGAAACAACGATGTAGAGTCAACCTGCTTTAGAAAACGTCCTCAAATTTAAACGTTTTTTTTTTTCTAAAAATTTTTATTTTTTGTCATTCCAATTTATTTACCTATGAATGTAAAAACAATGAGTCGTGGTCATATTTCATGTTTGTCGAAATCATACATCTTATTGAATGACCAAAAATTGCGCTGAGTAATAAAGCCAACTTTGGATTCTTTCTTTGACTTTCCCCATCCCTGAATCCTGTATAATTGAAATAGTTGACATTTTCGTCTTATGTCTGGTTTCAGAAAACGAATACCTCGAAATATGCCAGGCTATAACAAATGATGACGTTGTCATTTATGAGGATAATTGTGACGATTTTGAAGAGTTTCAGTATGTATGTAAAACAGGTATGTTTATCATAGATATATGGAGCTTGTGTTGACCTTTGATAGAGCAATTTATTCACAAAGAAGAAAATATAAAAAAGAACAAACATGATATTCATGCACAATTTAGAACCTTGATATCAAAATTGTATACAAAACATTCAGACAGTGTAATACAAATGAAATTTTTGGACTTCAACAAAGCATACTTTCCCAAGTTTAAAGGCCGAGTGGGGACTAGAAAATTTTATATTGATTAATTAATATATAAATTAATTTTCTGTCATTTCCTCAATTACCACTATAGGGTTAACATCTCTAATCGTGATCTGATTGGTCCGATTTATCCCATATACCCCTTCTCAGTGGTTGACTGACAGCTTTTAAAAAACGGATTATATTGGGGTATCTCTGTAGCTTAATCAAGTTTATCTGTCCGTATGCTTTTGATGTCACACCATGACTTTGAATACCACTTCAGGGAACGCCGCTATCTTTTCAAGAATCTTAAGCGATTCTCTTATAGCAGTTCAGAGTACCTGACTGTTCACCTCATTTTGTGGTATGGTAATCCAATTTGGAATATGAATCAAGGCAAACCCTTTTTGTACAAGTGCAGAGAAAAGAAATCTTTCCTTATCTCTCCCATTTTACACTATGACGGTTTATCTTATCCTAAAATAATTAAACTTGTTAAGGTTGAAGGGGAAGGTAGAAGAGTGAAAACACGGAAATATTTGTTCTGTCGGTCTAGTCACCACTAGCTCAAAATTATAAGGGAGGGTAAAATATAATAGAAACCTTAAATATAATTGAAACCTTAAATATCTTTTTTTTTTATTTTCTCGCGATCGTATCCTCTATTTTTAAATCCTTCCTTAAACTAAGATGACGGTTCATCATATTTTATACTGTGTGTTGAATGATTGCCAAAAAGGGTAGCCGGTACAGCGAGTGGAAACAGAAATATTTGTTCTTACTAAGGGGATGTCCAGTCTGATTTACAGGAAACTACGATCCTAAAAAATGGTGTCTGATTTTGAAAACTTATAACAACGATCAGTTTCAAAGAGTCTTCTTTGCATGACATGGTCAGACCAAGGACTTATAAACAGACCAGTTTAACAACGGAATCAACCTAAAGCCCCTGTCACACTGTCGCGAGTTTGTGCTACGAGTTGTGGCGAGTTACAGCTCGTCATGTGTCAAGTGGAACTCGAACAAATTTCTTCACATGTCGCCAAAACTCGGCATGCGGCGACGAGAATTTTAAAGTTTAAAATTGTCGTGCGAGTTTTCATGTCGTGTGCATGTCGAGGAAATGTCGAACAGATGTCGCGTAAACTCGTACAGGCATCGTGTACAAGTCTCCACTTCTCGTCATAATCAAACTCGTGCGAGAAGCGCCGAATCTATTTACGAGTTTATACGACAAGAGCACGATGTCTGCACGACATCTTGTGAGTTGTAAGACTGAAACAACAACTTATACCAAATCAATCATGTTTTGACGTAACTCGTACACTTCTCGTACCCTGTTCGTCATACATTTTGTAACTTGTACATAACTCGTGCTTACCTCGTTGGCATGTCATCACATCTCGTATGAATTCTTCTTTAACTCATTCGTATGAAACTCGTACTAAACTCGTATATTCTCGTACTGAGGTCTTCATTTGTCGAGAAAATGTCGTGTATAAATCGTAGAGATGTAGCTTAAACTCGTGTGTGTTCGCCGAGTGTCGTACTTTTCTCGTAGAGATCTCGAGCAAGTGTCGAGTTCATGTCGTAATCACAAAAAATCAAGACCAACTCGGGGAAATTTCGGCGAGTTATGACTCGCCGGTACTCGTACAAAACTGGTAGCTACAATTCGCCACAGTGTTCATTTATTTCATACGTGTGAAATTTTAATCTCATATCAATTTTAATTTGTAAGATTAAACGAAAATAAATTACTTTTTGAATATCGACCTAAAGCAAATAAAGCTTAGGCAACGCGTAGCATCCCCTCGCACTGCAGGAAAATCAATGTGACGTCTACACTGTATACAAGGAAAATCAATAAGCAATAATCATTTTAATTCTGGTTTAGATCCAATCAAAACTGTACCATCTAGGAAGTATACAAGAATTTTGACCATTTCGAATCTGGGACCTTGACCTTTGACCTATTACCTTGAAAATCAATAGTCGGTTCAGATCCAATCAAAACTGCACTCTCTAAGCTACATACAAGGAATTTGGCCTTTTCAAATCTGAGACCTTGACCTTTTATCTATGACATTGAAAATCAATAGGGTTCTTCCTCTTGACATAAGCTATGAGTGTATGAAGTTTGGTTAATATCCGATCAAAACTGCACCCTCTAGGCTGTATACAAGGATTTTGACCTTTCCCAATTTGTGACCTTTACCTTTGACCTATGGCTTTGAAAGTTAATAGTGTTCTTTCTCCTGTCATAAACTATCACTGCATGAAGTTTGATTAAGATCCGATCAAAACTGCATCCACTAGGCGGAATACGATGATTTCGACCTTCCCAATCTGTGTCCTTGCCTTTTTACCTATAACCTTGAAAATCAATAGGGTTCTTTCCCTATCATAAGCTATAAGTGTATGAAGTTTAGTAAAAAATCCGATCAAAACTGCACAATCTAGGCGGAATACAATGATTTTAACCTTTCCCAATCTGTGACCTTGACCTTTGACTTATAACCTTGAACATCGATATTGTTCTTTCTCTTGTTATAAGCTATAATTGTATGAAGTTTGGTTAAGGTCCAATCAAAACTGTACCCTTTAGGCTGTTTTACAAGGATTTTGACCTTTTCCAATCTGTAACCTCGACCTTTAAAATCGATAGGGTTCTTCCTCTTGTCATAAACTATCATTATATAAATTTTAGTGAAGAACCGATCAAACTGCACCCTCTCGGCTATATAGATTGATTCTGTGACGCACACACGCTCACGATCACTTACACATGAACGACGGCGTTACTATATCACCCTGCAACTATGTTGCGAGGGGGTAATAAAAACTGTATTCCTATTTCTTACAGTGCGAAACAAAACGGGACAAGAAAAGCAATCGGAGCGAAACGTTTAATTTAGAATCACGTGACAAATCTGACGGAAATGGCGGCTATTACATTCCGCAGTAACGACTTGTTAATACTATTTCGTAAACTACTTTACCAAAATTATGTTATGATACGCAAAAATAGAGTAAAGCTTAAAAGAATGTACTGTTTTTTTCACACGAGTGACCACGACTGTATTAATTTTGGTGTTCCTTGTCCCGATTGCGTCTCTTGCTGTGCGTGTCAACTCTGTTTTGGTGTTTCGCTCTGGGTGTTGCAACCGAGTGTTGTTGGAGATCCCCTCTTTCTTTTCAAGGCATATATTCCTCCTTGCCATGACAAAATTCATTTACCATGGCTAAAGAGAATATGTCATTTCCAAACGTGATATGTTTAGTTCATATGGTTTCTTTTTTACTTCTAATATTTATATATTTCGATCTTTTTAAAAATCATATTGAATTTACTTTTAGTATGTATTTATGAATTTGAAATTATGAAGTGAAACTTAAAACAGAGTCGCAAAATTTAAAGAATTGTACGACCGCAGAAATGTCTTTGCCTCCTTGTTATAAGAAAACTACCGTATTGGAATCTTACAGATACGTATTAAGACATTCGTAGGTTAAAATAAGTTGCTTATTATACCTTCATTGATACCGGTTGATTTATCCTTTTGATGAATTAAAGTAGAATATTTGCATTATTTATTTCATTTAACGCATTTTTGAGACCACCCCTTATTTTGTTCCTTTACATACCGATACGTGGTGCGAAGTTCGTTCGTGTGTTTACGTCGCTTATTCGAGATCTCTATTATTTTCGTATGATTCAACTAATGACATATATGGATAATGACCATATCCCTGTACTACTAGATTACGTGCACTGATGCTGTTGGCTGTTGTTACCCTATAACCTGCACACAGTCCTCCCACTATTCCGGTTACCAAGAGGTCTCGAACACAATAGTGGTGTAAAAACCTCCTCACTGTAAGATGACAATGCAAACAAGATGCAGGGACCCGAGCTACACACAGACCAGGGTTTGTTAATGGATATAAAAATAGAGGGCATACGAAATACAATCCACGCTTCGCATGCTGAATCGAGCTAATGCCTGATATTGTCGTGGCAAAGTTACCTGACCGAGCGCAGCTAATTCAATCAATTCAATGAGACGAGTAAATTCAATTTTAGGATGGATTAGACTATGAATTGCATGCAGTAGTAATTAGAGTAAATACTCATTACCCGTTATTTTAATAGCTTATATCACCTGGTCAGAAGTAAATTTTTCTGATGAAAAGGTGAAAATAAGCCCCGCCCGGTCAGGTCAGTTTGCCACGACAATATCACCCGAGTTGTTCGAATGAGATTCAGAAAGGATAGGTGGTCCGGGCCTTGTCTTCATGCCCGATATCATATGCACAACCCTCCCTCTCTTCTAATTTCCTAACCTGACCCATTTTAAAGAATCTATTAACATCCCTCGTGCTTCCATACGAGGACTTATAGTAACTCCACACACAAAGTTTAAAGGTTATCAAGGAAAGACTATAATGTTTGTCGGTCTCTCCACCAGCCTTGTAAGTGCTATAACAGTTGGACACTTGTATGGATTTTAATTATCAATATTTCACTGAATTATGATGGTTTGTTATGGTATCAAACCAAGATGTCTGATGGACTAAAATGGTTGTGAAATATATTTAATATCTTGTCAAGGTCATAACTTTTAGGTGAATTTAAAAGATATCATGCAAAGTTGTTTTCCAGGGCTAAAACTCGTAAGTTCGTGACAATGTCATATCTACAAGGCAATGTTTACAGTGAAAAGAAATAAAGAATTGTCGATGTCACAAGAGCAAACTTTTTAATATCTTCCTTTATTTCTAATTTTTGCAGATACTTTTATCAGGATATAGAAATCACTACCTTGACTAATCACCATATCTTATAAGTCAAGGTTATAATGAAAAGCGTAAATTGCAAAACCTAGTCTTAACCAAAGTGTTTTATCTCAGAATCAAGCAAGCCCAAGTTCAGATTCACATTGAAAAGCATTTGAAACATCTAGAGCATGGGTCCTGTAGCATCATATCCCACCCATTCTGCTACGTGTTTTGGTACATTTTTGGACATAATAATTTTCATACTTTTTGGCCATATTAGATTGTTTAGACTTAGGATCACTGACGAGGGTTAAGTACCCGAAACGTACATGTCTGGTCCATGCTGAAAATTTATCAGGTCTTAAATGATGCTATTGAATTTGAAGACGTTTAATATTTGAACTACTTGGTGAGTGTCACTGCTGGTGGACCAAGATTCCCCGAGGGCACATGTAGCCAAGTCCGATCAACTTCGGTTGATCGTCTGTCTTTTCAACGCATTTAAAATTTTCCGTTACAAAATTTCTTGAAATTTGTAAAACATGGGTCCTGTAGCATCATATCCCACCCATTCTGCTACGTGTTTTGGTACATTTTTGGACATAATGATTTTCATACTTTTTGGCCATATTACATTGTTTAGACTTAGGATCACTGACGAGGGTTAAGTACCCGAAACGTGCATGTCTGGTCCATGCTGTAAATTTATCAGGTCTTAAATGATGCTATTGAAATTGAAGACGTTTAACATCCTACAGTGCCCAAATTTTGAACAATAGAGTGTAGAATATTGCAACATACTGAATTTGATAATTTTTTTTCAACTGTTTTTACATTTTCTTTATGTTGCAAGCAAGCAGAACCTGCTTTCTTTCACCATAAACCTGATCGCATTCACAATCGAGGAATTATTCATAGAATGTCTTGCATTTTCCTAGTTTTGAAAGCCCATTGGTTGTGATTTTTTAATACTGATGTAAGAGTTTTGTGTGTGACTTTCATTTTGAAGATGTTGTGTGGACCAATTTTTGTTTTGATTTTGAATGTTTTAGGGTACTGTTGCATATCTCACGACTTCAAGGTTTCAGTTGCTGCATATATCACGACATTAAGGCTTCACATATATTACAAAGGACTATGTAGTAAAAAACTTGATTGCTTCCCTCTCACCATTCCAATCTTCAATAAATTGTTCCTCTGTATACCGGAAATTATTTCCTTTCATCGGACTCCACCAGACGAGCCTATCAATTGTAAATAATAAATATGGAAGAAGTACCCAAGAATAATATAAAGAACTTAGAAGAAATGCAGAGTCCCTTAAGTCTCCCTATTGTAAATTATAAATGAGCAAAAACACTTAAAATGCGTTATGTATAGGTATGTTTTATCACGTCACTTTGTAAGCTTCATTTTGAAATATTCTCAGTTGTTTGATTGGTCGTAGATTTACGTTAGATCTGCTTGATTTAACCTATTCAAGAACTAAAAAAGATATGTTGTTACAATGTTTCGATACCACCCCTCATTATGCATGTTTACGAACCGATACGTAGTACGAAGTTCGTTTGTGGGTTTACGTCGCTTGTTCGAACAGCTTTAATATGTCTTCATAAACTAGCCACTCATCATTTTTCTTGTGAAATTTTTACACTGATAATTCCTGTATTTGATCGATTTGTCCTCTTTTTAGTTGATCATAAAAGAACTCAAATCCACTGTTCGTATAAATTTAACTTAAACATACACTATGTAAAATCGGTTAATTCTTAGCAGTTTAACGAATGCTGAGCTTAGGAATATAAGCAACTTGAATTGCCTCCCCGGCAGGCTAGCTTTGGGGGTAACTACATGAAATAAAAATCTTCTTTGTATGATTAATGAATAGGCTTGAATTGACTAACGTAAAATGCCCAGAAACTTGTAAAATTGGTCTTTTTCACTAGCGACATCTTTGGCCCGTTTAAAAATAAAAAGGGGGGTCATGCATGTCTTTTTTTTGCAAATTTCACATTTTTACACGACCTCCTCCCCCCCCCCCCCCCCCTTTATCGAAAATTTTGTTATTCTTCCATGTTTTCAAATCGATCTGTAGATTGCATAAAAGACAAGATCAGGTTCAAAGTATAATGTATTCCGATTACACGTCAGATTTTATTGATTCTATATGCAATTTATACATTTCCAATATTTTTGGCCAATTGTGTGACACCTTTTATTCAGTACGGTTCACCAGTCAAAACGAAGGGGAATCCCCTCGAAAATATTTTCCTGTAGTTACACCTTTATCGTTAAGCGCGCTTGACTTCAGACCCCTTCTTCGGGCTCCCCCGTCGCTTCACGTTACAATTTGGTGACAGCGAAGTGGCGTTTGGGTCCGCGACAGGCCCTCTAGGTGAGTCTTTAGTGACTCGGTGGTCTTTGTGGCCACATTTCGGACCATTGTGCCCGATGGTACTTCTGCTCAGTCAGTGCGGACTGGTGGACTGACGTCCAAGTTGGGTTGAAAGGATACCGCCAGCAGAAGTAGCAGCTTAAACATGCTGTGACAGAGGAAAGCCGTGGATATCCCATAGAGAGCTCATGCACATGAGTATGCTTCGGAAACGAAGCTACCCTGAGAAGGGGGAAGTGTAACGAATAGTGAGCTCTCCACGGCAGGCTAGATTTTCTTCGGGCTCCCCCGTCGCTTCACGTTACAGCAGGATTCAATATCCTCGATTGAACGCTTTATTCGTTTTTTTTCCTGACAAAACTTAACTAATGAGTTAAAGAAGATCCTGACGATAATCTCAACAGCACTCGCAATAGAGCACAAAATTAAACATCGACGGACCCCTAGCAAGCTAGAGGTGGGACCAGGTGCCCGGGAGGAGTAAGCATCCCCTGTTGGCTAGCCGCACCCGCCGTCGAAGTTTATGAAGCATGGAAATGAAAAATATAAAACTCATGCACTGTCTGACGTTATGTCTATATAGAAAGTGCTATGGCGATAATGTCAGGGAAGTATATTCAAAACACTTACTGTCAAACCCCTCGCGGGGAACTTTTTTACGAGCTCCACACGGCAAAGGGCATAAGTGTGACACAAATGAGTTAAAGAAGATCCTGACGATAATCTCAACAGCACTCGCAATAGAGCACAAAATTAAACATCGACATAAAACACACATGAAATTCATTCTCTGTATAAAATAAAGCAGGATAAAACAAATCGCTCAAAAATATCATAGAACATGTGTCAAGTTCGACCGTCAGATTAGAAATGCTTTGAAGTAACATTTACTCAGGTTCAGTTGACCAGTAGAGATCTTTGATCCGTTTATTGTTTGTCAATGATTGTTTAATTGATTAATATAGTCATGTTTTAAGTCGGAGAAAGGCCTCGAAGCGATCCAATATTCACAGAAGAGAACAAAGCTAAGTGCTAACGCACCTCGCATTGTTCTTGGATCGTTCTCGGCCTTTCTCCCGAACATAAACGTCAACTTGAATGTCGAAATAAGATGTAAATCGCAATATGCAACAGTCATCTCCACTGCGATCGAGGACGAAGATTTTGAAAGCATAGTAGTACATTCTCATTCAGCATATTTTCTCAATAAAGAAAGTGTATATGCGTTACTAAAAGTACTATAAGTGCGAGATTTGCTCGCAAAGACCATTCGCAATTACGAAAACATCGTCTTTGTACATGTACTGAAAAATGAATTTAAGTACGAATTGAAGAATGTTTTTAATTTAAGAGCAAATGAGTTTGAAAAGATCATGACGATAATCTCAACATCACTCACAACAGAGCACCAAATTGAGCATCGACGGACCCCTAGCAAGTTAGAGGTAGGACCATGTGCCCGGGAGGAGTAAGCATCCCCTGTTTGCTAGCCGCACCCGCCGTCGATGTTCATGTACGAAAATAAAAACAAATATATTAAATACAGGCATTGCACTGTCTGAGGTTAAATATATATTGAAAGTGCTATGGTGACCATTTCAGGGAAAATATTCAAAACACTTACTGTCAAACCTCTCGCGGGGAACTTTTTTACGAGCTCCATACGGCAAAGGGCATAAGTGTGACACAAATGAGTTAAAGAAGATCCTGACGATAATTTTAACAGCACTCACAACAGAGCAACAAATTGAACATCAACAGACCCCTAGCAAGCTAGAGTTGGGACCAGGTACCCGGGAGGAGTAAGCATGCCCTGTTGGCTAGCCGCACCCGCCGTCGATGTTCATGCTAGAAAATAAAAACAAATATATTAAATACATGCATTGCACTGTCTGAGGTTAAATCTATATAGAAAGCGCTATGGTGACCATTTCAGGGAAATATTAAAAACACTTACTGTCAATGGTTATTAGAAAAACGATTTCACTAGGGCATAGGAAATAATGGCAAGAGAAAGAACACAGATGGTTCAAATGAGGTGTTAAAACTATTCCTTCAAAGACTTAAAAACATGTTACTGATAAGACAGTTAAAATTTCATTGTTTATCTCCCTCACTGTATTTATTCTTAGAATAAGGATAAGAATATTTCACAACAAAATAAGTTTTCTTCTTAAGGAATAAGTATTTGGGGTAACGGTTGTCACAACAAAAAAGAGCAAAGAAAATTGAAAAAATACATGTTGAAATTTTCCAAATATACATATGAAAAATTAAAGGATTTTCGCCTTCTCAATATTAAGGTGAAAAAATTGTCGCACTTTATTTTCCGATAATACGAATTATTTTTGGTACATTTTCCAGGTAATGAGAACGAGATAATATCATCGACCAATACCTACTCACAGACCGACATGTCAACAACACAGGAATTACTGACAGGTAAATCTTAGAAGTGTAACATTTTCTTTCCCTCCATGAAAATGAATAAGTTAAAAATTCGTCATGATAATAAAGATAAGAAATCTACTTCGGTAAGTCTATTTTTATTGTGAATTTCGTTACTACATATCATAAATTTGATACTTGTTTAAAGGTACCAACAACCAAAAACAAAGTACAATGACTTTATCCTATCAGCAGAACGTATCATCAGATATAAAGCACTCTCCTGTCAAATCAAATGACAGTGGTGATGGTAATATTGAACATTTTTACCTACTTGACTATTCTTTCTAATATTCGAAACATTAATCAGTTCGAAGTTTTTTTATCAATAAAAACACAAACACCAAGGTACAGTGGAGCACGCGCAGCAGATAGCAACAAATACCAAACACACATACACAACAAGTAGTCGGAGACAACTAGACACACTGGTACACATTGAGACCTCAGTGTCTGGTACGCTGTTGACACACTGGTACACATTGAGACCTCAGTGTCTATTACGCTGTTGACACACTGGAACACATTGAGACCTCAGTGTCTGGTACGCTGTTGACACACTGGAACACATTGAGACCTCAGTGTCTGGTACGCTGTTGACACACTGGTACACATTGAGACCTCAGTGTCTGGTACGCTGTTGACACACTGGTACACATTGAGACCTCAGTGTCTGGTACGCTGTTGACACACTGGTACACATTGAGACCTCAGTGTCTGGTACGCTGTTGACACACTGGAACACATTGAGACCTCAGTGTCTGGTACGCTGTTGACACACTGGAACACATTGAGACCTCAGTGTATGGTACGCTGTTGACACACTGGAACACATTGAGACCTCAGTGTCTGGTACGCTCTTGACACACTGGTACACATTGAGACCTCAGTGTATGGCACGCTGTTGACACACTGGTACACATTGAGACCTCAGTGTCTGATACGCTGTTGACACACTGGTACACATTGAGACCTCAGTGTCTGGTACGCTGTTGACACACTGGTACACATTGAGACCTCAGTGTCTGGTACGCTGTTGACACACTGGTACACATTGAGACCTCAGTGTCTGGTACGCTGTTGACACACTGGAACACATTGAGACCTCAGTGTCTGGTACGCTGTTGACACACTGGTACACATTGAGACCTCAGTGTATGGTACGCTGTTGACACACTGGAACACATTGAGACCTCAGTGTCTGGTACGCTGTTGACACACTGGTACACATTGAGACCTCAGTGTATGGTACGCTGTTGACACACTGGAACACATTGAGACCTCAGTGTCTGGTACGCTCTTGACACACTGGTACACATTGAGACCTCAGTGTATGGCACGCTGTTGACACACTGGTACACATTGAGACCTCAGTGTCTGGTACGCTGTTGACACACTGGAACACATTGAGACCTCAGTGTCGGGTTCGCTGTTGACACACTGGAACACATTGAGACCTCAGTGTCTGGTACGCTGTTGACACACTAGAACACATTGAGACCTCAGTGTCTGGTACGCTGTTGACACACTGGTACACATTGAGACCTCAGTGTCTGGTACGCTGTTGAGTTAATTTCATCTTTACTCTCTAGCAGCAGAGTTATAGTATGAAGTTTTTGTTTGTTGAGGAATGAGGACTTGCTTAAAAACCTACTTGACTATTCTTTCTAATATTCGAAACATTAATCAGTTCGAAGTTTTTTTATCAATAAAAACACAAACACCAAGGTACAGTGGAGCACGCGCAGCAGATAGCAACAAATACCAAACACACATACACAACAAGTAGTCGGAGACAACTAGACACACTGGTACACATTGAGACCTCAGTGTCTGGTACGCTGTTGACACACTGGTACACATTGAGACCTCAGTGTCTATTACGCTGTTGACACACTGGAACACATTGAGACCTCAGTGTCTGGTACGCTGTTGACACACTGGAACACATTGAGACCTCAGTGTCTGGTACGCTGTTGACACACTGGAACACATTGAGACCTCAGTGTCGGGTTCGCTGTTGACACACTGGATCACATTGAGACCTCAGTGTCTGGTACGCTGTTGACACACTAGAACACATTGAGACCTCAGTGTCTGGTACGCTGTTGACACACTGGTACACATTGAGACCTCAGTGTCTGGTACGCTGTTGAGTTAATTTCATCTTTACTCTCTAGCAGCAGAGTTATAGTATGACGTTTTTGTTTGTTGAGGAATGAGGACTTGCTTAAAAACTCTACATAAAATTTTAAATACGTATCAAATTTGAAGGACACATTGTGCTGGTGTAAATGAATAATTCATATTACGTTAAAGAATATGTCTTGAGTTGTTCATTTTATAGGGCTTTATTGATAATTGATATGGACCTCTTTCAGTTTGATGGATATGGCAATTTTATTTCTTTATTGATACAATTTTCAAGTGTATTGATACTCATTCGTTTGGCTTAGGGGTCGCTGACGAGTTTTCTTTACCCGAAAAGTGAATGTCTAATCCATTCTGTAAAGGAGTATATATGGTTTATATAGAAAAGTGGCCCCCTAAAATCGACTTCTCCAAATTTTAATTTTGTTGTCATTTTTAGAGATTTAGATATCTATATTTTGAGAAATCAAGTTATAAAAACTATTCCTTGCTTTCTACGACATTGTAAAATTTGCATAAATATCCTGAAAATAGGTGACTTTGTCAATTTTTCATGAAAATAGCATAATTCTTGATTATTTTCATTTAGATAACATCGAGCGGGATTGTGAACAACTTTTTCCTTTTGTATGCACTTAGAGACGTACAAAGGAAACAGCATATCAAAATATAAAAGTTGTTCACAAGCCCGCTCGATACTAACTAATAGGAAGTTTGTCGAAAATAAGCCCCAAAATGACGTTTTTCCAGAAAATTGGTAATATGTACCATTTTTGAAGCCAAATTTCTAAGAAATTGAGAAAGGAAATTTAAAGTTATGTATCATTTCATAAGTAGCCACATTGTGGAATATATATAGGTACAAATTCATTACTTCACGAAAAGTTTAGATTTTGCTCTGAAAGGGGGGCGCTTTACTTTATAAACCATATATAGTCCTTTGGAATTATTTGATAAATAATGTGATCACTTACAAGACTTATTAGATAATAACTCTTCAAAAACTTACACATAAGACATGAAGAGTTAACAAACAGACGGAGATAAAGACAACAAACCAATTACAGAGATAACAGACAATACTAATATGTATGAATTATCTCAAGAGAGTCGAAATATTGAAAACAAAATATACTGTAGATGGCATTGCTGCACAAACATGTTCTTTTGCAAAATGTACGCAATAGTAGCATTATTACTCATTTCATTTTTCTTGTTTATTTCAGGTTTACAGATTGGAGGTGTAGTTGGGTGTTTGTTACTTATTGCAATCGCTGGAGTAATTCTTGTTGTTTTGTTTTGAAAAAAAAAAGAAATATCCTAAAAAAATGAATATCTTCAACTGCAGACGAACGTATGTTAACTTTCTTCGAAAAATTTTCATTCTGAAGATTTTCATCAGTATTGTTTTTAAATTTTCATCATTCATACGTTTGTCTATATGTCGCGTTAATAGACATTCCGGACCTTGTAATAAAGACTCTGAATACCGATCACATGTACATACAAATGGCGTTACCAATTCAGCCTACGGCTCAGTATCGGCATATGATAGAATACAAGGTAACCAAGATAGAACCTCAAAGGAAGAATAAACGAATATCAACGAGGAAGAGATGCAAATCTCGCGCTACACATATTTTAAAGCGAACATATGTGACGATCCGAAGGGCCTTCTCATACCGGGAATAATGAGGCACAAAGTGGAACATGTGTTCAGGATGAAATGGACGATGCAAATGCACATGCTAATGACAATGATGATAATGGGGATGACACGACGGAGGCCAGACCATATGAACTCGCTCAGAATGTACATCGACATGAGACTGATACGTATGAATCCAAACCAAATGCATGTGCAAATCTTAACACAGAAGACGGAGCTATTCATTTGCGAAACCCATTGATTAAAACCACAGAAAAATAGAAGACAAAATAAAGTGGTTCTTTATTACCAAAATCATTAATTATAACGTATTTTACTATTCGTTACTTGTTGTTGATAAATAACAATTAATATCTTATTCCAGTATCTTCTTTTACACTGTTCAAAATTACTCTAAGATTTAAATTATTTGCTTATGAAAGAGGAAGTAATATATAAAAACTTGCTAACCGAAATGAAGTGTTTTTGTACAGTAATACCTCGAGCATGTGCTTCTACAATAACAGTTAGACACACACAAAAATGTGAAAACATAATTCATGAACATGAGTAATTCTAATCTAAAAAGTCGAAGACATAGAAACAACACAATAATACCATATAGAAATAAAAGAAAAAAAACAGGCATTCTCATCGTATCACAATCAATACAAAAAATATGGATAAGAACTCCAGCAAATGTAATGAGTCAGCATCGCCTGCTTGCTTGCAACACCCGTCGCTACGATTCGGTAGAATTTTCACATCCGGTTACTTCCATTTCGGAAAGATACAAGTGCATTCAGTGGTTGGATGGTACAAATGGTCTACGACAGAATATCATCCACCATTCTGGACAGTGGGACACCATATTGCATGACGAGTGCTCCGTATCGACCGTAGAACTTCCTCAGTGACGATGTTAGTCGGTCACAAACGTATCCCTGACTGAGAAGCATATCTGAAAGATGCCTAGCTCTCAGAAAAAAATCTGAATATTTGGTACATGTACTTGCTCTGTCATAGCGTATCGATTTAGATATGAACACGCCATAAGCAGGCGATGAAGGAATGTCACTACTCAGAAAAGGAAAGTTAGTGATACTAAAATTGAAGTTGTCATAGAGTGAGGTGTTCATGTGACCATCAGTGTTGTAAGGTAACATTATGTCCAGATAGGATGCTGAATTTTTTTTTGTATATGTAGCTTATTTGACTTCAAGCTGCTAATGGTAGATTCTGCTAAGGTAATCAGCGAAGTTTGGATTATTGATGGACAGCATATCGTCTTTGTATCTCTAAGTGATTTTAAAGTCAGAAGCTAACTATCTTTTCCCTTCAGAAACCAAAGATTGAATGAATTAACATTCATACATTGTACGAGTATAAATTAATGTCGACAAGGAGTACAGTTGGTTTCCATTGAAATTCCGACAATTTCCTGGAAGACCTTCATTCCAAACACCACAAAAATGTTATTGATCAGGAAGTTAAACTGAATAATATCTTTTTCAGTGCACTTATTTTTAGAATCGGACTTTTCTTTTACAAAGTAGGTTTTGTCATATTTATCAAAAATAAATCTATATTTGCGATTGCCGTTTTTGCTTGTAAATACGTAACTTATGATTTTGTGAGTCTTTCTTGGTTTTAACTCGAATGGATTTCAGATGTACTCAAAGTTCCTTCGAAGGAAAGATCGATACAGATTTGGTTGAACATCTTGAAGAACCAATGATTAAACGTTGTTTGTGCGGAGTTTTATGCATTTCAGGTATACAATATAAGTACGGTAAATCTAAATATAATTTTTACTTGTTTGTGTCAAAGCCAAAGGAAGCGATAGCTGATTTTGGTTATCTAGTATTTCTGAGGCAGAGAAATTTAATGGGCTAAGTAGGATTTCCAGGTGTTGGAATCAAACCTTTAACTTTAACATATAAACGAAATAGTATTTTTGTGCGAGCAAATTCGTTATTGGAGGCTTTGTATGCTGGTATGATGACGTCGAGTTATTAGGTCCAAAAAATCCTTTTAATTTTATTTCGACGATTTTTTTAAGGAATTTATATGTTTCCGATATACCGAAATGAAATAATATTTTTATGATATCAAATTGATAAAGTGCCAAAACGAAACTTCTTTCTGTCGACAGAACTGAAAAGTAGTACTTTTGAAATACACTTGAAAATATCCATGTCACGGGGTAAATGACAAATATAGATAATGACCATATCCCTGTATACAGCACAAAATCGATAATTCAGGAAATCAGAAACCGAAGGCATACAAAACCAGGATAAAACAGAAACCAAAGCAAACAAACAAAAACCTTTACCATATGAAAAGAAGTGAACTCCCGATATGGAAATGAGACCAGGTGCCCAGGAAGAGTAAGCATCTCCTGCTTGCATGCAACACCCGTCGCTTCAATTCGGTAGAACTGTCACATACGGTAACTTCCATTTTGGAAGACATAGAGTACAATCTTTGGTTGGATGGTTCAAATGGTCTATGACAGAATATCATCCACCATTCTGGAGAGTGGGACATCATAGTGTTTGACGAGTTCCCAATATCGACCGTATAACTTCCTCAGTGACGATGTTAGTCGGTCACAAACATATCCCTGACTGAGAAGCTTATCCGGAAGACGCCTAGCTAGAACAAAATCCGTATATTTCGTACTTGCTCTGGTATATCGTATCAACTGAGATATGGACACGCCATGGCCATAAGCAGGCGATGAAGGGATGTTGCTACTCAGAAAAGAAAGTTTGTAATGCTGAAATTGAAGTCGTCACGTTTGTCATAGAGTGAGGTGTTCATGTGACCTTCAGTGTCGTAGGAAGACATTATGTCCAAATAGGATGCTGAATTTTTTGTCTCTGTAGTTTCTTTGACTTCAAGCTCTGAAGGATAGATACTGCTCAGGTAATCCGCGTTTGTTTCTGGGGCCTCTACGTATTGCGGTCTTGTTTGTATGAGGTCATCTTACAGTGAGGAGGTTGTTTTACACCACAATTGTACGTTCTTCGAGACCTCTGGGTAATTGGAGAAGTGAGAGGGTTGTGCGAACGTAATCCAGGATAACCACACCATTTGCTACTTGCGTGACAAATGGCCGTCCAAAGTCGGCATCGGTTTCCCGTTGGTCTCGTCGGTTAATGTGTAGTCTTTTGTGTTTGATGTTTACATGTCGTATGTCTCTTTTACGTCTCATACTGTGCTCTTTTTTGTGTTTTTTTTTTTTGCATCGGGCGTTTTGGTGTTTTGCTGCAACGGGGTATTGTTGGAGAATTCCTCCCTTCTTTTCTTATCATTAGAGTTTCTGGTTTGATGACGTCATTTGAAGAAATCAATGAATTTGTCTTCAGGGAGAATTGTCAATCAACAATGAAAAAAAACACATTGCAATGCCTAGTAAATTCGTTTTGATAGGTGTTGCAGCTTTAACCATTTTAAAAAGTGAATGGAATTCTTCATAGCCATTTTGTAACATTGCGCTTTGAAGCAAGCGTCTTTATCATGGCGCTGTTTCTGACCATAAAGACGAATTCGTTTAGCATATGACAGAATAAGTCACTTGTATGCTTGCAATCTATGACGGAAAGGAATATAATACCCATACATTATACCATACATTTTATAGGATAAAGATTAAGCCATGCGTTTCTTTTTTTTTGTCGGGTATATATAGAAGTATGAAGAGTATATATCTACAGCGACGGTGCTGCAGTGATACCATCGGAACATATGATGGCTGAATCACGACAATAAGCAAAAACATATATAGTGTAACATGTATAAGAAATAAATGTTTTATCAAATACGTTCATCATAAATCATCCTAAGGCCATACTAAATTAATTAAATGTTCTTTGGATTTTCGTGTGAAAAAAAGGGTGCGAGCGGGCGAAAATATAATTATTTTATTTTTTTTAAGTATTGCAGTTTTTAAGGTGTGGGCGAGTAAAATAATTTACTTTTTGATATAGGTTACCCCAGTAATGCATTTCTGATGTTTTTCGTACTCAAAAAGGAATATCCATAGAAATCTGGTGACTAGGAAACCTGGCTCATAGCTCTACGGAAAAGATTTTCGAACATTCCCCCCTCCTTGACTTTCAATGGGACAACAAATTTGCTCCCAACATAATTTTTCAAACACAAGAAGTTTCATTTTCTTCGAAATTTGCACAATCCCAGACTTCTAGAAGCTTTAAGATTTGCAGAAGTCAGAACCGACCCTCAAAAAAACTTGAGCCAGAAATTTCGTGGTGCGGGCGAGCATTTTATTTTTATAATATTATTTTTTGAATTTTGAAAAATATGGTGCGGGAAATCCAAAGAACATTTAATTAATTTGGTATGTCCTAATTTTGTAAATAATAAAAATGAGGTGTACAAAATATGAATAGAAATCAGCAAATTACATCAATCAATACATTTTATTGAACATTATTAATTGTATTGATTGTTTTGAATTATTTGAACACACTGCAATTGATTTTTATTGTTTTTACAGCTATTCACCAAAATAAAGATCACACAGTTCTTATTGGTTGTCTGTGTCAGCACAGTGAAAAGATCTACAGGAGTGAGGTGTTCCACATCACTACGTCAACATGTCAATGGACCAAACGACACAAAGGAGACGAGGGTTGACAGAGAGAGGATGGTCAATGTACATTTCTAACTGGAGTAAATACGACAACAAAGTTAGAAGGATACAGAAAGACGTTGAAGATAAAATTAGAATTTATGAACAGTTACAAACAAAACCCGACAAAACAGAAACCATAGAGAAGATTTACGAAATTTATGATCGATTAAGCAGAGCGATAGGAGACGCCCGACTTCCTTGAGCTTCAAGGTCATGAAGACAGCCAAAGTAAATTGGTCGATTTAAATGCTGCCTATAATATTATTGTTGACAAAATTCAGGATGTTAGAACTGATTATGAAAGTTATAGCATATCAAGTGAAAGTTTAGACACTGTTGTTCATATGGATCCTAGAGTAAACAAGAGCCCCAGTGGGCACAACGCTCACCTGATACCCATGCACGCTCTAATTGACATACTGCTATTGAACACTGATAGTGCCAGTACCGGGATTTTAGCCCACAACCTTTCTAAAAAGATTTTTGCCGGATGCAGAGAAGTTTTTTTTTTCAGACAACCTTTAAAATAACAAACAAGAAAAAATAGTCACATTTCAAAACAATAACTTTTTTTAAGTCATATGCCCAACTAGTATAGTTCAATTATGCAACATCAAAAATAAAATCATATTGTAAAATCCCACTTTAATGCGCAGCAGAAAAAGAATAAAACAATGAAATGATTTCATAAATTAAGTTTATTAAAAACTGAACGACCATACCTTTCATTATTGATAGCTAGCATGCCAGAAATTATAAAGCCTGACAGGCTGTGTTTGTGAAACGAGAATGCCCCCGGCGGCATCTTTGTTAGCATAAACGCCATTTTCTGTTAAGTATATGAGAGGTCAGGGTCAGCGTAATATTGGTATCTATGGAAATATCTTGTCACAAGGAATACACATGTAAAATATGAAAGCCCTATCACTAACCAATCAAAAGTTATGCGCAATGTTTAAGTTTTTGAAAAGTACGTCAAAGTTCAAGGTTATGGTCACGACATAAGAAAAAAATTCATAAAAAATCAAAAAAAATAAAATTTAAGCCTAAAATACATATCAAAGCATTAAGTAAGTTAAAGATGATAAATATGCAGTAAATGAGTGTGTAAAATCATACACTTATTGAGTTATTGTGCAAAAATGTGCATTTCTGACTAAGTCCGAAAATACGTCAAAAACGCGTCAAAAATTTGACTTCCAAGTGGAACCAAAAATAGCATCACTTCTTAAGACATCTCTCTAGATCATCCTGATGCTTTCGGTTTGTCGATACATGCTTCGGTTCTGGAGAAGAAGTTTGTCATAGGAGGGTACCCCCCGTGACATACTATTGGCTGTGGTTGCGCCACCTGTTGACGGATCCGGACGAAAAACAACAACACTTGTAGGGGACCATAAGTACTTCATACCTACCAAGTTTCATCAAAATCCCTTCAGCCATTCTGGAGAAGAAGTTTAAAATGTGAAAAGTTTACGATGACGGACGACGACGACGACGACGACGACGACGACGGACGACAGACGCACCACTATGACAATAGCTCACTTGAGCCGTTGGCTCAGGTGAGCTGAAAAGGGAAAAAAAAATTTGTCGGGATCCCGTCGGGGTTTGAAGCCAATCCCCATGAGTCCATTGGGCTTGGAAAACATACATTATACCTATGTACAATCTTAAAAAATATTCCTTAAAAATCTAAAAGTGGATATCTTGACAAAATTCTTTCACTTGTAGGGTACCATGCATGAGTACCTCATATCTACAAAATGTCATGACAATCTGAAGAGTGGTTATAGAAAAGAAGCAGAAAATGTATGAAAATCACCCCCCCCCCCCTCCTTTTTACATAAGAAAAAAATTCATAAAAAAATCAAAAAAATAAAATTTAAGCTTAAAATACATATCAAAGCATTAAGTAAGTTAAAGATGATAAATATGCAGTAAATGAGTGTGTAAAATCATACACTTATTGAGTTATTTAAAGAAATAGTGCAAAAATGTGCATTTCTGACTAAGTCCGACAAGACGTCAAAAACGCGTCAAAAATTTGACTTCCCAGTGGAACCAAAAATACCAACACTTCTTAAAACATCTCTCTAGATCATCCTGATGCTTTCGGTTTGTCGATACATGCTTCGGTTCTGAAGAAGAAGTTTGTCATAGGAGGGTACCCCCGTGACCTACTATTGGCTGTGGTTGCGCCACCTGTTGACGGATCCGGACGAAAAACAACAACACTTGTAGGGGACCATGAGTACTTCATACCTACCAAGTTTCATCAAAATCCCTTCAGCCATTCTGGAGAAGAAGTTTAAAATGTGAAAAGTTTACGACGACGGACGACGACGACGACGACGACGACGGACGACGGACGACAGACGCAACACTATGACAATAGCTCACTTGAGCCTTTGGCTCATGTGAGCTAAAAAGGGAAAAAAATTGTCGGGATCCCGTCGGGGTTTGAAGACAATCCCCATGGGTCCATTGAGCATGGAAAACATACATTATACCTATATCCAATCTTAAAAAATATTCCTTAAACATCTAAAAGTGGATATCTTGACAAAATTCTTTCACTTGTAGGGTACCATGCATGAGTACCTCATATCTACAAAATGTCATGACAATCTGAAGAGTGGTTATAGAAAAGAAGCAGAAAATGTATGAAAATCATCCCCCCCCCCTTCCTTTTTACATAAGAAAAAAATTCATAAAAAATCAAAAAAATAAAATTTAAGCCTAAAATACATATCAAAGCATTAAATAAGTTAAAGATGATAAATATGCAGTAAATGAGTGTGTAAATTCATACACTTATTGAGTTATTTAAAGAAATAGTACAAAAATTTTCATTTCTGACTAAGTCCGAAAAGACGTCAAAAACGCGTCAAAAATTTGACTTCCAAGTGGAACCAAAAATAACAACACTTCTTAAGACATCTCTCTAGATCATCCTGATGCTTTCGGTTTGTCGATACATGCTTCGGTTCTGAAGAAGAAGTTTGTCATAGGAGGGTACCCCCCGTGACCTACTATTGGCTGTGGTGGCACCACTTGTTGACGGATCCGGACGAAAAACAACAACACTTGTAGGGGACCATGAGTACTTCATACCTACCAAGTTTCATCAAAATGACTTCAGCCATTCTGGAGAAGAAGTTTAAAATGTGAAAAGTTTACGACGACGGACGAAGACGACGACGAAGACGACTGACGACGACGACGACGTCTGACGACGACGGACGACGACGACGACGACGACGACGGACGACGGACGACTGACGGAACACTATGACAATAGCTCACTTGAGCCGTTGGCTCAGGTGAGCTAAAAAGGGAAAAAAAATTTGTCGGGATCCCGTCGGGGTTTGAAGCCAATCCCCATGGGTCCATTGAGCATGGAAAACATACATTATACCTATGTACAATCTTAACAAATATTCCTTAAAAATCTAAAAGTGGATATCTTGACAAAATTCTTTCACTTGTAGGGTACCATGCATGAGTACCTCATATCTACAAAATGTCATGACAATCTGAAGAGTGGTTATAGAAAAGAAGCAGAAAATGTATGAAAATCACCCCCCCCCCCTTCCTTTTTACATAAGAAAAAAATTCATAAAAAATCAAAAAAATAAAATTTAAGCCTAAAATACATATCAAAGCATTAAGTAAGTTAAATATGATAAATATGCAGTAAATGAGTGTGTAAAATCATACGCTTATTGAGTTATTTAAAGAAATAGTGCAAAAATGTGCATTTCTGACTAAGTCCGAAAAGACGTCAAAAACGCGTCAAAAATTTGACTTCCAAGTGGAACCAAAAATAACATCACTTCTTAAGACATCTCTCTAGATCATCCTGATGCTTTCGGTTTGTCGATACATGCTTCGGTTCTGAAGAAGAAGTCTGTCATAGGAGGGTACCCCCCGTGACTTACTATTGGCTGTGGTTGCGCCACCTGTTGACGGATCCGGACGAAAAACAACAACACTTGTAGGGGACTATGAGTACTTCATACCTACCAAGTTTCATCAAAATCCCTTCAGCCATTCTGGAGAAGAAGTTTAAAATGTGAAAAGTTTACGATGACGGACGACGACGACGACGACGACGACGGACGACAGACGCAACACTATGACAATAGCTCACTTGAGCCGTTGGCTCAGGTGAGCTAAAAAGGGAAAAAAAATTTTTCGGGATCCCGTCGGGGTTTGAAGACAATCCCCATGAGTCCATTGGGCTTGGAAAACATACATTATACCTATGTACAATCTTAAAAAATATTCCTTAAAAATCTAAAAGTGGATATCTTGACAAAATTCTTTCACTTGTAGGGTACCATGCATGAGTACCTCATATCTACAAAATGTCATGACAATCTGAAGAGTGGTTATAGAAAAGAAGCAGAAAAGGTATGAAAATCACCCCTCCTTCCTTTTTACATAAGAAAAAAATTCATAAAAAATCAAAAAAATAAAATTTAAGCCTAAAATACATATCAAAGCATTAAGTAAGTTAAATATGATAAATATGCAGTAAATGACTGTGTAAAATCATACACTTATTGAGTTATTTAAAGAAATAGTGCAAAAATGTGCATTTCTGACTAAGTCCGAAAAGACGTCAAAAACGCGTCAAAAATTTGACTTCCAAGTGGAACCAAAAATAACATCACTTCTTCTTTAACTCATTCTTAAGACATCTCTCTAGATCATCCTGATGCTTTCGGTTTGTCGATACATGCTTCGGTTCTGAAGAAGAAGTTTGTCATAGGAGGGTACCCCCCGTGACCTACTATTGGCTGTGGTTGCGCCACCTGTTGACGGATCCGGACGAAAAACAACAACACTTGTAGGGGACTATGAGTACTTCATACCTACCAAGTTTCATCAAAATTCCTTCAGCCATTCTGGAGAAGAAGTTTAAAATGAGAAAAGTTTACGACGACGGACGACGACGACGACGACGACAACGGACGACGGACGACAGACGCAACACTATGACAATAGCTCACTTGAGCCATTGGCTCATGTGAGCTAAAAAGGGAAAAAAATTGTCGGGATCCCGTCGGGGTTTGAAGACAATCCCCATGGGTCCATTGAGCATGGAAAACATACATTATACCTATGTACAATCTTAAAAAATATTCCTTAAACATCTAAAAGTGGATATCTTGACAAAATTCTTTCACTTGTAGGGTACCATGCATGAGTACCTCATATCTACAAAATGTCATGACAATCTGAAGAGTGGTTATAGAAAAGAAGCAGAAAATGTATGAAAATCATCCCCCCTTCCTTTTTACATAAGAAAAAAATTCATAAAAAATCAAAAAAATAAAATTTAAGCCTAAAATACATATCAAAGCATTAATTAAGTTAAAGATGATCAATATGCAGTAAATGAGTGTGTAAAATCATACACTTATTGAGTTATTTAAAGAAATAGTGCAAAAATGTGCATTTCTGACTAAGTCCGAAAAGACGTCAAAAACGCGTCAAAAATTTGACTTCCAAGTGGAACCAAAAATAACATCACTTCTTAAGACATCTCTCTAGATCATCCTGATGCTTTCGGTTTGTCGATACATGCTTCGGTTCTGAAGAAGAAGTCTGTCATAGGAGGGTACCCCCCGTGACCTACTATTGGCTGTGGTGGCGCCACCTGTTGACGGATCCGGACGAAAAACAACAACACTTGTAGGGGACCATGAGTACTTCATACCTACCAAGTTTCATCAAAATCCCTTCAGCCATTCTGGAGAAGAAGTTTAAAATGTGAAAAGTTTACGATGACGGACGACGACGACGACGACGACGACGGACGACAGACGCACCACTATGACAATAGCTCACTTGAGCCGTTGGCTCAGGTGAGCTAAGAAGGGAAAAAAATTTGTCGGAATCCCGTCGGGGTTTGAAGACAATCCCCATGAGTCCATTGGGCTTCGAAAACATACATTATACCTATGTACAATCTTAAAAAATATTCCTTAAAAATCTAAAAGTGGATATCTTGACAAAATTCTTTCACTTGTAGGGTACCATGCATGAGTACCTCATATCTACAAAATGTCATGACAATCTGAAGAGTGGTTATAGAAAAGAAGCAGAAAATGTATGAAAATCACCCCTCCTTCCTTTTTACATAAGAAAAAAATTCATAAAAAATCAAAAAAATAAAATTTAAGCCTAAAATACATATCAAAGCATTAAGTAAGTTAAATATGATAAATATGCAGTAAATGAGTGTGTAAAATCATACACTTATTGAGTTATTTAAAGAAATAGTGCAAAAATGTGCATTTCTGACTAAGTCCGAAAAGACGTCAAAAACGCGTCAAAAATTTGACTTCCAAGTGGAACCAAAAATAACATCACTTCTTAAGACATCTCTCTAGATCATCCTGATGCTTTCGGTTTGTCGATACATGCTTCGGTTCTGAAGAAGAAGTTTGTCATAGGAGGGTACCCCCCGTGACCTACTATTGGCTGTGGTTGCGCCACCTGTTGACGGATCCGGACGAAAAACAACAACACTTGTAGGCGACTATGAGTACTTCATACCTACCAAGTTTCATCAAAATTCCTTCAGCCATTCTGGAGAAGAAGTTTAAAATGAGAAAAGTTTACGACGACGGACGACGACGACGACGACGACAACGGACGACGGACGACAGACGCAACACTATGACAATAGCTCACTTGAGCCGTTGGCTCATGTGAGCTAAAAAGGGAAAAAATTGTCGGGATCCCGTCGGGGTTTGAAGACAATCCCCATGGGTCCATTGAGCATGGAAAACATACATTATACCTATGTACAATCTTAAAAAATATTCCTTAAACATCTAAAAGTTGATATCTTGACAAAATTCTTTCACTTGTAGGGTACCATGCATGAGTACCTCATATCTACAAAATGTCATGACAATCTGAAGAGTGGTTATAGAAAAGAAGCAGAAAATGTATGAAAATCATCCCCCCTTCCTTTTTACATAAGAAAAAAATTCATAAAAAATCAAAAAAATAAAATTTAAGCCTAAAATACATATCAAAGCATTAATTAAGTTAAAGATGATCAATATGCAGTAAATGAGTGTGTAAAATCATACACTTATTGAGTTATTTAAAGAAATAGTGCAAAAATGTGCATTTCTGACTAAGTCCGAAAAGACGTCAAAAACGCGTCAAAAATTTGACTTCCAAGTGGAACCAAAAATAACATCACTTCTTAAGACATCTCTCTAGATCATCCTGATGCTTTCGGTTTGTCGATACATGCTTCGGTTCTGAAGAAGAAGTCTGTCATAGGAGGGTACCCCCCGTGACCTACTATTGGCTGTGGTGGCGCCACCTGTTGACGGATCCAGACGAAAAACAACAACACTTGTAGGGGACTATGAGTACTTCATACCTACCAAGTTTCATCAAAATCCCTTCAGCCATTCTGGAGAAGAAGTTTAAAATGTGAAAAGTTTACGATGATGGACGACGACGACGACGACGACGACGGACGACAGACGCAACACTATGACAATAGCTCACTTGAGCCGTTGGCTCAGGTGAGCTAAGAAGGGAAAAAATTTGTCGGGATCCCGTCGGGGTTTGAAGACAATCCCCATGAGTCCATTGGGCTTCGAAAACATACATTATACCTATGTACAATCTTAACAAATATTCCTTAAAAATCTAAAAGTGGATATCTTGACAAAATTCTTTCACTTGTAGGGTACCATGCATGAGTACCTCATATCTACAAAATGTCATGACAATCTGAAGAGTGGTTATAGAAAAGAAGCAGAAAATGTATGAAAATCACCCCTCCTTCCTTTTTACATAAGAAAAAAATTCATAAAAAATCAAAAAAAATAAAATTTAAGCCTAAAATACATATCAAAGCATTAAGTAAGTTAAATATGATAAATATGCAGTAAATGAGTGTGTAAAATCATACACTTATTGAGTTATTTAAAGAAATAGTGCAAAAATGTGCATTTCTGACTAAGTCCGAAAAGACGTCAAAAACGCGTCAAAAATTTGACTTCCAAGTGGAACCAAAAATAACATCACTTCTTAAGACATCTCTCTAGATCATCCTGATGCTTTCGGTTTGTCGATACATGCTTCGGTTCTGAAGAAGAAGTTTGTCATAGGAGGGTACCCCCCGTGACCTACTATTGGCTGTGGTTGCGCCACCTGTTGACGGATCCGGACGAAAAACAACAACACTTGTAGGGGACTATGAGTACTTCATACCTACCAAGTTTCATCAAAATTCCTTCAGCCATTCTGGAGAAGAAGTTTAAAATGAGAAAAGTTTACGACGACGGACGACGACGACGACAACGGACGACGGACGACAGACGCAACACTATGACAATAGCTCACTTGAGCCGTTGGCTCATGTGAGCTAAAAAGGGAAAAAAATTGTCGGGATCCCGTCGGGGTTTGAAGACAATCCCCATGGGTCCATTGAGCATGGAAAACATACATTATACCTATGTACAATCTTAAAAAATATTCCTTAAACATCTAAAAGTGGATATCTTGACAAAATTCTTTCACTTGTAGGGTACCATGCATGAGTACCTCATATCTACAAAATGTCATGACAATCTGAAGAGTGGTTATAGAAAAGAAGCAGAAAATGTATGAAAATCATCCCCCCCTTCCTTTTTACATAAGAAAAAAATTCATAAAAAATCAAAAAAATAAAATTTAAGCCTAAAATACATATCAAAGCATTAATTAAGTTAAAGATGATCAATATGCAGTAAATGAGTGTGTAAAATCATACACTTATTGAGTTATTTAAAGAAATAGTACAAAAATGTGCATTTCTGACTAAGTCCGAAAAGACGTCAAAAACGCGTCAAAAATTTGACTTCCAAGTGGAACCAAAAATAACAACACTTCTTAAGACATCTCTCTAGATCATCCTGATGCTTTCGGTTTGTCGATACATGCTTCGGTTCTGAAGAAGAAGTTTGTCATAGGAGGGTACCCCCCGTGACCTACTATTGGCTGTGGTGGCGCCACCTGTTGACGGATCCGGACGAAAAACAACAACACTTGTAGGGGACTATGAGTACTTCATACCTACCAAGTTTCATCAAAATCCCTTCAGCCATTCTGGAGAAGAAGTTTAAAATGTGAAAAGTTTACGACGACGGACGACGACGACGACGACGACGACGACGACGACTGACGACGACGATGACGACGACTGACGACGACGACGACGACGACGGACGACAGAGGCAACACTATGAGCCGTTGGCTCAGGTGAGCTAAAAAGGGAAAAAAAATTGTCGGGATCCCGTCGGGGTTTGAAGCCAATCCCCATGGGTCCATTGAGCATGGAAAACATATATTATACCTATGTACAATCTTAAAAAATATTCCTTAAAAATCTAAAAGTGGATATCTTGACAAAATTCTTTCACTTGTAGGGTACCATGCATGACTACCTCATATCTGCAAAATGTCATGACAATCTGAAGAGTGGTTATAGAAAAGAAGCAGAAAATGTATGAAAATCACCCCCCCCCCCCCTTCCTTTTTACATAAGAAAAAAATTCATAAAAAATCAAAAAAATAAAATTTAAGCCTAAAATACATATCAAAGCATTAAGTAAGTTAAATATGATAAATATGCAGTAAATGAGTGTGTAAAATCATACACTTATTGAGTTATTTAAAGAAATAGTGTAAAAATGTGCATTTCTGACTAAGTCCGAAAAGACGTCAAAAACGCGTCAAAAATTTGACTTCCCAGTGGAACCAAAAATAACAACACTTCTTAAGACATCTCTCTAGATCATCCTGATGCTTTCGGTTTGTCGATACATGCTTCGGTTCTGAAGAAGAAGTCTGTCATAGGAGGGTACCCCCGTGACCTACTATTGGCTGTGGTGGCGCCACCTGTTGATGGATCCGGACGAAAAACAACAACACTTGTAGGGGACCATGAGTACTTCATACCTACCAAGTTTTATCAAAATCCCTTCAGCCATTCTGGAGAAGAAGTTTAAAATGTGAAAAGTTTACGACGACGGACGACGACGACGACGACGACGACGGACGACGGACGACAGACGCAACACTATGACAATAGCTCACTTGAGCCGTTGGCTCATCTGAGCTAAAAAAGGAAAAAAAAATTGTCGGGATCCCGTCGGGGTTTGAAGACAATCCCCATGGGTCCATTGAGCATGGAAAACATACATTATACCTATGTACAATCTTAAAAAATATTCCTTAAAAATCTAAAAGTGGATATCTTGACAAAATTCTTTCACTTGTAGGGTACCATGCATGAGTACCTCATATCTACAAAATGTCATGACAATCTATATAGTGGTTATAGAAAAGAAGCAGAAAATGTATGAAAATCACCCCCCTTCCTTTTTACATAAGAAAAAAATTCATAAGAAATCAAAAATATAAAATTTAAGCCTAAAATACATATCAAAGCATTAAGTAAGTTAAAGATGATAAATATGCAGTAAATGAGTGTGTAAAATCATACACTTATTGAGTTATTTAAAGAAATATTGCAAAAATGTGCATTTCTGACTAAGTCCGAAAAGACGTCAAAAACGCGTCAAAAATTTGACTTCCAAGTAGAACCAAAAATAACAACACTTCTTAAGACATCTCTCTAGATCATCCTGATGCTTTCGGTTTGTCGATACATGCTTCGGTTCTGAAGAAGAAGTCTGTCATAGGAGGGTACCCCCCGTGACCTACTATTGGCTGTGGTGGCGCCACCTGTTGACGGATCCGGACGAAAAACAACAACACTTGTAGGGGACCATGAGGACTTCATACCTACCAAGTTTCATCAAAATCCCTTCAGCCATTCTGGAGAAGAAGTTTAAAATGTGAAAAGTTTACGACGACGGACGACGACGACGACTGACGACGACGACTGACGACGACGACGACGACGACGACGACGACGGACGACAGACGCAACACTATGACAATAGCTCACTTGAGCCGTTGGCTCATGTGAGCTAAAAAGGGAAAAAAATTTGTCCGGATCCCGTCGGGGTTTGAAGCCAATCCCCATGGGTCCATTGAGCATGGAAAACATACATTATACCTATGTACAATCTTAAAAAATATTCCTTAAAAATCTAAAAGTGGATATCTTGACAAAATTCTTTCACTTGTAGGGTACCATGCATGAGTACCTCATATCTACAAAATGTCATGACAATCTGAAGAGTGGTTATAGAAAAGAAGCAGAAAATGTATGAAAATCCCCCCCTTCCTTTTTACATAAGAAAAAAATTCATAAAAAATCAAAAAAATAAAATTTAAGCCTAAAATACATATCAAAGCATTAAGTAAGTTAAATATGATAAATATGCAGTAAATGAGTGTGTTAAATCATACACTTATTGAGTTATTTTAAGAAATAGTGTAAAAATGTGCATTTCTGACTAAGTCCGAAAAGACGTCAAAAACGCGTCAAAAATTTGACTTCCCAGTGGAACCAAAAATAACAACACTTCTTAAGACATCTCTCTAGATCATCCTGATGCTTTAGGTTTGTCGATACATGCTTCGGTTCTGAAGAAGAAGTTTGTCATAGGAGGGTACCCCCCGTGACCTACTATTGGCTGTGGTGGCGCCACCTGTTGACGGATCCGGACGAAAAACAACAACACTTGTAGGGGACCATGAGTACTTCATACCTACCATGTTTCATCAAAATCCCTTCAGCCATTCTGGAGAAGAAGTTTAAAATGTGAAAAGTTTATGACGACGACGACGACGACGACGACGACGACGGACGACGGACGACAGACGCAACACGATGACAATAGCTCACTTGAGCCGTTGGCTCAGGTGAGCTAAAAAGGAAGAAAGTGAACAATCAGACAAAACTGTAAAATCACGATGTCTCAAAAGTGCATTTTCAAAGGCAGAAAAAATTAAAGAATTTGCTATACTTGAAGGAGAACTTTTGAAAGAAAAAGCACGTTTAGAAGCAAAGGAAATTTTGCTAAAGGCCAAGAAAAAGGAAGCTTTGTTACTCACTGACGCTCACGACTTATCGAGTAAAAGATCAAGATCGCATACGAGTGATACAATTTCTGAACAGTCACGATTTCAACGCACCCAAGAATACGTTGCCGATCAAACTATGATTCTAGCTCAAAATGATTACTATAACACACCATAAGATCTCACGACGAGTAGGCCGCAGAACATTATACCACAAAATGTCATGCCGCAGAACTCAACGCCACTAAATGTCATGCCGCAGAACTCAACGCCACTAAATGTCATGCCGCAGAACTCAACGCCATTAAATGTCATGCCGAAGAACTCAACGCCACTAAATGTCATGCCGCAGAACTCAACGCCACTAAATGTCATGTCGCAGAGTTTCACGCCACGAACTGTCGTGCCAAGTACTGCTTCAGCTCAAAACTTTGTGCCGCAAAATATCATGCAACAGAATTTTGCGCCAAATCCTGGTTATACTGATGTCATAAAGTACATGTTCCGCAAGGACTTACTAATGAATCGTTTACATAAATTTGATGAACGTGCAGAGTCTTACCTGTCATGGAAAAAAAAACTTTCAAAGACGTGATGGATGAAATGTCTGTGCAGCCTTGTGAAGAACTAGACCTTATAGTAAAGTATCTAGGTTCAACGTCAGCCACTCAAATCACACATATTCGTAATAGTAATGCTCAAGATCCGCCATTAGGTCTCACAAAGGCATGGGACCGAATTGATTTGTTGTTTGGAAGTGCAGAGAAAATAGAACGCTTGATTTCTGAGATGCTTCGGATGCTCCCAACAGTCACTATGGACTCTAAGGATAAACTCAAGTTTTATGCCGTCCCTGATGCAGTGCAGGAAGTTCTCTCCGTCAAAAACAATGACAAATTTGCGAACGTACTGAATTACTTTGATACTCCAAAGGGCACTAACCCTATTTTGCTTAAGCTGCCTTTAATGGTTCGGAACAAGTGGCGCACTCAAGCTACCGCATATAAGAGAACACATGATGTTTTGTATCCGCCATTTTGGGTGTTTGCGACATTCATTAAAGATACCGCAGAAATGATGAATGACCCTAGCTTTGATTATGAGGATTATGATGTGCAACATGTTCAACGTAGTCGACCCCGTGAGGAGCGAAAAATATTCGTTAGGCAGACAACACTTCAGGGAACCCGTTGTCAAATTCACAGAGCTAATAATCATCATTTGAAAGACTGTTTAGCCTTTGCTGCAATGACATGTTCACGGAAGAAGGAGTTATTGAAAGAACATGGATTGTGCTTTAGATGTCTTGGTGAGAAGCACCGTAGTAAAGATTGTAGAGCACTTGTTAACTGTGACACTTGCAAAAGTAAGCGGCACTTGACTGTTATGCATGATCCGAATTTTCGACCTTCCGAGCAAGGTCATGGCGGGAAGGAAGCTCCTAAACAACAGGCTCCGTCACAGGAACCCAAAGGCATCAAAATAATAAATAAAAGTACTGAAATGTCTGGCAAAACCTTTCATGGAAGGTCCTGCGCAAAAATAATTCAAGTGACAATTAAGCACATAGATAATTTGCATGAACCAAAGCAAATTTATGCGATCATTGATGAGCAGAGCAATGCTGTTCGACATGTATGACCCGAATTGCGATTCAGATTGTTTCGAAATGGAAACCTGTAGTGGAAAGGTATTAACTGACGGTCGTATATCACATGGATTCTCTGTGGAATCATTGGACAAGTCATTCGAACTGAAAATCCCTAGCCTCATTGAATGCGAAACAATACCGAATAATCGCCAGGAAATCTCTACGCCAGATGTAGCTGCTCACTTTGACCATTTGTCATCTCTCCGTAATCTTATACCGCCATTGAACGAACAAGCGGAGATTCTGCTGCTTCTAGGCAGAAATGTTTTAGGTGCACTTCAGATACACGAACATATAATTGGCGAAATGCACGAACCATTTGCTCAACGTATCGGTTTAGGCTGGGTTATAATTCGTGACTTTTGCCTTGAGGGCACTCATAAATCTGTGACGGCAATGAAAACTTCAATAGCGCTGGAAGACCGCACACAGTCTTTATTCACACCATGTCACAACAAAGTGAATATTTCCATACCTGATTATAGTTCTAATGATGACAGCATTTTCCAGATAAATAATAATGACCAAATCCCATGCATTTCAATCGAGGACAAGAAATTTGTCACATTAATGGACAACGAGATGGTGAAAGGAGAGAATGGCAACTGGATCGCCCCTCTGCCCTTTAAGCAAAATCGACCTAGACTTCCAAATAATAGAAAGCAGGCAGAAGACAGAGCTCGCTGTCTTGACAGTAGTTTGAAGAGGAACCCACTCAAACGCACTCACTTTCTTGAATTTATGGATGGATTGCTCAAGGCTTGACATGCGGAACCAGCACCATCACTTGACCCCTCTGAGGAAAGCTGGTATTTACCTCTATTTGGAGTGTACCACCCAAAGAAAAGAGACACAATTCGGGGTGTATTTGATGCCTCCGCAAAATATCAAGGTCATTCTCTCAACAGTGTTCTATTAACTGGCCCAGATCTCATGAACAGTTTAGTAGGTGTTTTAATGAGATGAGATAAGATTAATGTTTTACAGCTTTTTCGTTCGCCAAGACCATAGGCGTTATTTGCGATTTCTTTGGCATGAACAGAATGAACTTGAACTGCCAAGGTTATTGAAAACGCAGGTTGAGGTCAAACGTCAGTCATTAGACTCTTCAAGATTTGAACATTTTTTCATCCTGGGGATTCTCTTATCAGAGCTGTTGCTATTCTCAAACATGTTAGTGCAGGAAAATGTGAGAAATGGCATGTTTGTGATATCTCAAGGTCACCCAATATCAAAAATGAGGCCAAACATCACATTATTGCTACTGTACAAAAGGAGTCATATTACTAGGAAATTGATGCTTTGGAAAACAACAAGTCAATTCCCCGTGACAGTCCTATTTGCGATTTGCATCCATTCATTGACTCTGAAGGAAAGTTGCGAGTTGGAGGGCGTCTTACAAATGCAAGTAGACGCAGAAAAATCGATTAATCATTCCAAAACAGCATCATATTGCAAAGTTGATCGTGACACATTATCATGCTGAGGTGATTCACCAAGGACGAACGTACACCGAAGGAGCTATACGCACAGCGGGATATTGGATTGTTGGTTGTCGCCGCGTAATAAGTTCAGTGATATACTCATGTGCTATTTGTAGAAAATCCCGAGGAAAACGAGAGTTTCCTTTAATGGCCGATTTACCGTCAGACAGGCTCGACCCAGCTCCACCCTTTACGTACATAGGGATTGATGTATTCGGCCCATGGCATGTTGTAACCCGGAAAACTAGAGGTGGACAAGCAAACTCAAAGCGCTGGGCAGTGATTTTCACCTGTCTTGTTATCAGAGCTGTACATATTGAAATTATTGAAGAAATGTCAACTTCAAGTTTTATAAATGTCTGACAAAAAAGGAGCTGATAAGATAAGGGCTGTATTTAGCCCTGAATCTCATCAAGTATTTCTTCTACAAGATGATCTGTACGCAAGAAAAACTTGATAATTACTAAAATGTAATGTATTTGGAAATTCCTGATGCTTTTTTCATTTTCGTAAGCTTATTTCTACTGTCCTGTTCACTAATTCCAGAGCACCCTGTTTTCCCGGTTTTCTCTAAAATATGATAATGTCATCTTCCAAAAAGATATCAATTTTATAACACTGCGTGTTTGGGGGAATGTCTCGCTGATAATTTGTCGAAGCAGTGAGCATTCAGAAAAGTCACCTACCATACATACAAAACAAAGGAGGGGATCTCCAACAACACCAGGTTGTAGCACCCACAGCAAAACCCCAAAACACTCAATGCAAAAATACAAAGCAGACAAGCACGGAAAGAAACGCATAAGGGACAAGGAACGTCAACGCACAACACAGAAACATCAAACACAAAGGACTGCACATAAACCAACGAGACCAATGGCCAACCGGTGCCGACTTAGGACGGCCATCTAACACGGTAATAGCAGAAGGTGTGGTTATCCTGTATTACGTGCGCACAATCCTCCAACTTTTAAGATTACCCAGAGGTCTCGAAGAAGGTACAATTGTGGTGTAAAACAACCTCCTCACTGTCATATGACCCCACTCAAACAAGACCGCAAGACGCAGGGGCCCAAGCAACACAGATGAATATGTAAATGGATATAAAAAGAGGGCGTACGTAATACAATCCGTGCTCTGCCGCCGCGAGCTCATGTATGTTATCATCCGAGGAGTCCGACTGACATTCAGAGAGGACAGGTGGTCGGGCCCTGTCTTCTATAAAGAGGTTTGGACAGGGCCCGTCATGGAGTCCCGTCGTCACAGTCAGTCAGAGTGCAAGTTTAAAGAATACACTTGTACAAGACTGTAGATTGGTCAAGTACCAAGCCTAGTGTCCGTCTGGTGACATTAGGATCATATTCACGGTATAAAAAGCGTTTGATGATTCTGATGCATTTTCGATAGTGATGTTGTCTATCTTTGATCCTTCTTATCTTGTTAATAATGTCACCATAAAATGCAGGTTGTGAAATACCCAAAGTAATATACTCTGTTGCCTGTATATGTCCGAATTTCTGAAGAAGTTGACAATAATTTTTTGTAAAATTTCCAGAAAGTCTTTACTAGTTTGTGAAAGCGAAAACCTTGTCCTAAAAGTTTCTTGGTAATTTGTAAATTTCTACTATGAAAATCCAAAACATCAGTACATGCTCTAGCATACCGGATGAGCTGTGAAATATAGATACCATAGGACGGTCTATCTAGTCTAGGAATATCACCGTCAAGCCAGGGGAAATTTACTATGTTAAATCCAAAATCATCTCTTTTGTCATACACACTTGTATGGATCTCTCCATTAGCAATTTTGATATTTAGGTCCAAAAATGGTGTTTCTGTGTTTGAAACGTTTGCCTTGTTTAGAATCAATTCTTGTGGATAAATAACATTTTTATACTGTTCAAAAACAGGATTGTCGATAGTAAGAACATCATCCAGGTACCTAGAAAGAAAGGAGGAGATCTCCAACCAATGAAGCATACATCATCATTTTTTCTTTGCTTTTAAAAATTTTGGATAAATTCCTTTTCATACTGTCACGTACTAGTGACCGGGGACTGGGAAACAACCTTCACTTGGAAAGATCAAGAACAGGCATAAATATTTTATTATATTTATTACAATAAACTAAATCTAAATGGCTAAATAATGGCTAAATAATACAAATCAAACCTTCATCCGATCTTAATCCTTTCACACTATATCTTACACACAGTTTATGTCCGCACTGTAGATTAATTCCCTGTTGAGTATTAATGTCCAATTATCGTCCTAGGGTCGTTAGTTCATGATTCGCTTTATTATCTCGGCACGCGCGTTTCTTTGATAAGGCGTCGTCTACCGGTGTTAATTGAACAACGGCTACTCTATAGACATCCAGGTATATAGCATCAGACATCAAACATCAAGCATCAAGGCCCCTATAAACAAATACCACATGTCCAAGAATATTGCTCTCTTTATCATCACATTAAAACTCAATAAATTTCATGAACAAATTCAAGATATAATCATATAAACATCGTACAAATCAAAATACTAATTAGTCAATTTAATCAAGAACACTTCATCAATGAGATAAATGACAAATTATACAACCATTCAAAGCAGCATAATTCACATTACAATATAACTGTATAAAGCAATATACTCACAGCTTCAGTAACAAATGCACACAGCATTCATTCATTTACAGACACACAGTCTGACCAACAAATAAGAAACACACAGTTTCTTTCAGCATTCAGCACACAGCTTACAATCGGCACACAGCCTTACTTCCATCAGAGTGGCACACAGCCCAACTCTCAAAACTGATTCTACGTCCTTTCTCGTCTAAAGCTTTTCGTAGAATGATTCTCTCTTTCATTGTCTTACAAATTTCTCTCACTCTTTCACACGGTAATTGTACATATGTCTAATATCAATATATTCTAAACCACCAAAATACATGAGAAAATATCAAATTTTCTTTGTTCATTTAACACACTAAAATTCTTGTATCTCAACCTCACACTAAGTAAATAGATATTTCTCTGATATAACAGATAAAAGTTGCTCTCCCGCTTATTTGATTACAGACAGACGTCTTGACTAAACAGAAAGTAGTATAAAACTTTCAACTCTAATTATGACTTAAGTATGAACACATTAACTCTTCACCTAAAGTTAAGATAACCCTCTATATCTTGACATCTCCTCCCTCCTTAGATTGAAAATCCCATTTTCAATTTTCTTATCTACTAAGGTAGTCTGCTCCTACGTTATCTTTCCCTTTAATTGCAATTATTCTAAACTTGTACGTTTGCAGAAATAATGCCCACCTCATTAGTCTACTATTTTTCAACTTGGATCTTCTTAAATAAACTAAAGGGGCATGATCTGTTTCAAGAAGGAATTCTTGACCATACAGATATGATTGGAATTTCATTACAGCCCATACAATAGCTAAACATTCCCTCTCAATGACGGAATAATTTTGCTCCCTCTGTAACAACTTATTGCTTGCGTAAGCAATAGGAAACTTATTCCCATCCCTTTCCTGTAGTAAAATTGCTCCTACCCCTTTGTCTGAAGCATCAGTCCTCAAAATAAAGGATTTCATGAAATCATGAAGTGCTAGAATTGGACTTGATGTCAAATTCCCCTTAAGTGATAGAAATGAATTCTCCTGAGATGGTCCCCACGTTACTTTGTTTGGAAGTCCCTTCTTTGTCAAATCTGTTAACGGACTTGCTATTGCTGCAAAGTTTGGGATGAATTTCCTATAATATCCCACCAAACCTAAGAAAGATCTCACCTGTTTCTTTGTTTTTGGTCTTGGTGCATCTAAGATCTTACTCACCTTGTTTTTACTTGGTTTCAACTCACCATTTCTAATTTCGTGTCCTAGATACTCGAGACTTTTACAACCTATTTCACACTTATTTGGTCTAGCTTTCAAATTTGCTTTTCTCAGCCTTTCAAACAACTCTCTCAAAGTTGACAAGTGTTCTTCTAAAGTCTCTGTGTGGACTAATATGTCATCAAGGAAATTCACAACATTTGGCATTCCTGCAAGTAACTTTCTCATCATTCGACTGAATGTCGCAGGCGATGTCAACAAACCAAAAGGCATGACCTTGAACTGATACAGACCTTCTGATGTAACAAAGGCAGTATATGGCCTTGAATCCTTTTCGAGTTCAATCTGCCAAAATCCCTTGCTCAAATCTATCTTGCTAAAGTACTTACTTTTTGAAATGATACCAAATAATTCATCTGTATTTGGCATTGGCTCGGCATCGAACTTGCATACTTTATTCAAACCTCTAAAATCAATGCAGAATCTCACACTGCCATCTGGTTTTCTAGCAAGAACTACAGGTGATGCATAATCGGAAGTAGATTGTTCTATCACATCCATTTTCAACATTTCCTCTATCTCTTCCTTCATAGTTTCCCTTAAATGGAATGGTGCTGGATACGGTTTTGACCTCACTGGATCCTTAGTTGTCAACAAGTTTTGTGTTTGACCAGATTTGTCCTGCCTGGAATATCTGTCAATACATCCTCATAGTCTCTCAACATTCCTTCTATTTCACTTCTTTCTCCCGTATTCAATTCTTCACCCATCTGAACATCTCTGATTGTCTCTTTTGCCTCTGCCTCTGGATATTGGATGATGTCAGCCTCTTTGACCCCTTGATACCTATCATGGTCATCATCTGATGTATCCATTATTGATGCACATACCTGATGCATCAATCCAGCCTCATTACACGGTGACACAATATCACGAGGTATGTATTTCTTCAACAGGTTTGCATGGAGTAACTTCTCTTTACCATTGACCTTGACCTTGTAATCTGAAGCACATACCTTCTCTGTGACTTCATATGGACCTTTCCATTGCATTAGAAGTTTGTTTCTATCTGTTGGTAGCAAGATCAGCACAGAGTCTCCTGGTTTCAATACTTTACCTTTTGCCTTTTTATCATATATTTTCTTGTACTTGGTTGATGCTTTTTGAAGTTCATTGTGAGCTAGTTCACACGTTTCACTTAACCTGTCCTTGAGGTCCAATACATACTGGTATGTTGTCTTCATCTCTGGATCTTCAAGTTCTATCGTCCATAATTCTTTGAGTATTGTCATTGGTCCCCTTACTGACCTTCCATACATTAATTCGAATGGCGAAAATCCTAAACTTTCCTGTTTTGCTTCGCGGTAGGCAAACAGCATTGCATCAACATATCTATCCCAGTCTTTAGGTCTTTCTGTACTCATTTTCCATAGCATGCTTTTCAGAGTACCATTAAATCTCTCTACAAGGCCATTGCACTGGGGATGATAAGGTGTTGTAGTTAATTGCTTCATGGACAATAACCTGCTTACTTCTTTCATTACACCAGATGTAAATTGTGTACCTAAGTCGGTAAGTATTTCCCTAGGAACTCCAAGTCTACAGAACATAGTTACCAGAGCTTCCGCTACTCTCTCGGCTTCAATTCCTTTCAATGGAACGGCTTCCGGATATCTAGTTGCAAAATCGACCAGCGTCAAAATATACCTGTTTCCTCTCTCAGTAACAGGTGCGATCGGTCCGACCAAGTCTACCGCAACCCTGTCAAAAGGTGTTGATATCAAAGGCATTTTCTCCAGTGGCATCTTTGCTACCTTTCCTTTAGGAAACGTCTTCTGGCAAATATCACAAGATCTGCAAAATCTATCGACATCTCCACTTACTCCTGGCCAATAAAATTGTTGTAGTATCTTTTCTCTGGTCCTTTTCACTCCCATGTGACCTGATAACATTCCCTCGTGCGCAATCTTCATCACACTATTTCTGTATTTGCCCGGAACACAAACTTGCTTATATACTTGTTTGTTCCCTGCCTGAAGTGATTTAAATTCCCGATACAAGATACCTCTCTTGTATATGAATCTTACCTTGTCTCCATTTTTCATATGTTTTACTTCTTTTTTCTCCGCAAAATCTCTTTGTGCTTTTAAACTATCATCACTGCCCTGCTCAATGATTAAATCTGCCATATTGACTTCATCAATTGGACTAGCTACCTCAATTCCCTTCGGCACATTCCTCTTATCTTTTTTCTGTTTTCTCGTTTCAACGGCATGTCCTTCGATGACCTCACATTGAACATCTGGACAACTATCATCGTCTGTGCATTTCTCCTCTTCCCAGTAAACATCAGGGTCATCTGGCGCTCTCACTCCCGGTATGTTCCCTAAGATAAGATCATAAACCGGATTTTTCATGCACAGCGCTCTCACATTACCTTTGTAATATGGAGTATCAACATAAATTTCTGCCACTGAGAATTGCTTCCTGGTACCGTCAATCAGGATACAATACTCCTTTTCTTTTAGCAGATGCTCATCTGTGACGAAGTCAGACTTTATCACAGCGCTACTACAGCCACTGTCTCTCAAGACACTTACCTCTTTATCGCCAACTTTACCCACTGTAACTGGCATTTTATTTTCACCATTTTCTTTGTAGGCAGTTGTAACAATCGGGATATTTTCCACTTTCTTGTCCCAATTTAGACATGCGCTTCCTTCATTCTTACCTTTTTCATTTTTTTCTTTATAGCCTCCTCTCTGAGACTGACCACCCGCTTTATTACCATAGTACTCTTGATAACCTCGCGGTCTTGGAATTCTAATTTGGTTAGATTTCGGGAAGGTACATTCTCTTGCAATGTGACCTTTTCTCCCACAATCATAACACGTCTTCCTTTCCATAACTGAACCCGGGCCCTGTGTTTCAACCTGACTACCACCACTAACCTGTTTTGGTCTAATCAGATTTTTCCCGTCTGTTCCTCCATGAGCCTCTAAATATTTCTCAGCTAGATCAGTCATTTCCTTGACGCTTTTAGGACTCCTTTCTCTCAGATAGAGTTCTAAATGTTTGCTACTAGCCTGCAGAAATTGCTCACGTAACAGTTAATCCTTAAGACCACCAAAAGTTAATTCCGTCTTGGATAAATTCATCCAGCGAATTAAATAATTTTCTATCCTAACAGCAAACTGAGATGATGTTTCCCCCTTCAATGGTTTACTAGCCCTAAACTTTATTCGAAAACCCTCCTCGGTCATTTCGAACCTCTTCAATAGAGCCTCTTTCAATTTATCATATTGCAAAGTGTCATCTGGGGGCAACCTTGAATACACCTCTAATGCTTGACCTTTCAATAGAGCACTTAAAGACGTGGACCAATGTTCTCTTCTCCATCCCATGGACGTAGCGAATCTTTCGAACCTTTGTAAATAGGCATCTATGTTATCCCTTACCTCATCAAATGCAGGTAATTTCGGAATTTTAGCCTTAACTCCCGAACTTGTATCTAAATTTTCCCCACTTCTCTCTGTAGCCCTTATCTTTTCAAGCTGAACATCTTTCTCACTTTGTATTCTCAAAGCTTCATTTTCTTGTTCTACGGCTTTTAATTTCATTTCCTCTTCCCTTATCTTACTTTCTATTTCTAATTTCTTCATTTCACGTTCCCTTGCCCGTTCCTCTCTTAATGCTCTATCCTCCTCTATTCTAGCCAATCTTAAGACTTCTTCTTTATCTTCCTTTTCCTTCTTTTCTACAAATGCCAATAAGTCAGTCGATTTTAAGCCTAATTTCCCCCCTAATTCTAACAGCTTTTCAAGTTTTTCAGCCATGATTACCTTTGATATTTTCCTACGTACTTCAAAATAATGCACTGTCCTTTTTCTTCCTCGTGAAGGTATTTAGAATACAGAATGATCCTTTTAGAATTTCCCTACCCCACCCGTACTACCAAATTGTCACTTACTAGTGACCGGGGACTGGGAAACAACCTTCACTTGGAAAGATCAAGAACAGGCATAAATATTTTATTATATTTATTACAATAAACTAAATCTAAATGGCTAAATAATGGCTAAATAATACAAATCAAACCTTCATCCGATCTTAATCCTTTCAGGCATGTTCTGAAAACCTGCCTTGCGTTAAACCATTTGCCTTGCCTTGCCTCATATTTTGCATTGATTTTTGCCTCTTGTCTCTTGCCCCTAGCCTCTGGATTTATCCCTAGCCTTAACCTGACCCAAAATGACCAGACACTATAATCACTTTCGGGTCACAGACCACGTGCCATATCTTCTATTCTGACAGATTTGAAAATGAAATCTTCGCGGTCTTCGCATTAATTGCTATCAATTAGGTATCAAGGGATTCAAAGAAGGAACTGCATGCATGGCGTGCACTTTGGAGAGATTTAAATTACGTTTATACTTAATGTATAGCGGCGCAGTTTGTTTATAACAGTTATGATTAACCTTGTAATGTAAGTTATAATTTTATAATATTGATATTCATAATTTCACAGAGAAATGGAATATACTTACAAAAATTTGTTGAAATAAATTATTTTGAATAATAAATCAATCAAATGACTAGATTTGATTGAGGATCACTGGCGAGGGTTAACCTAAGAACCCGAAACGTGCATTTTGGTCTATACGTTTATCATTAGTTATTAATAATTATCTATCATTATCATTTTTTTTTCAAATTACATTTTTGATAGAGATGCAGTATTCAAACTTACGCCTAACGTGAATAATTATCAACGCCACAAAATTCTTTCATTGAATCCCTTGATACCTAATTGATAGCAATTGATGCGAAGACCGCAAAGATTTGATTATCAAGCATATGAGAGGGAACGTGGTCTGTGACCCGAAAATTATTACAGTGTCTCGTCATTTGAGTTCATGTTAAGGCTGGGAATAAATCCAGCGGTTAGGGGCAAGAGGCAAGGGGCAAAAATCAATGCAAAATTTGAGGCAAGGCAAGGCAAATGGTTTGACGCAAGGCACGTTTTCAGAGTTTGCCATCCTTTCACACTATATCTTACACACAGTTTATGTCCGCACTGTAGATTAATTCCCTGTTGAGTATTAATGTCCAATTATCGTCCTAGGATCGTTAGTTCATGATTCGCTTTATTATCTCGGCACGCGCGTTTCTTTGATAAGGCGTCGTCTACCGGTGTTAATTGACCAACGGCTACTCTATAGACATCCAGGTATATAGCATCAGGCATCAAACATCAAGCATCAAGGCCCCTATAAACGAATACCACATGTCCAAGAATATTGCTCTATTTATCATCACATTACAACTCAATGAATTTCATGAACAAATTCAAGATATAATCATATAAACATCGTACAAATCAAAATACTAATTAGTCAATTTAATCAAGAACATTTCATCAATGAGATAAATGACAAATTATACAACCATTCAAAGCAGCATAATTCACATTACAATATAATTGTATAAAGCAATATACTCACAGCTTCAGTAACAAATGCACACAGCATTCATTCATTTACAGACACACAGTCTGACCAACAAATAAGAAACACACAGTTTCTTTCAGCATTCAGCACACAGCTTACAATCGGCACACAGCCTTACTTCCATCAGAGTGGCACACAGTCCAACTCTCAAAACTGATTCTACGTCCTTTCTCGTCTAAAGCTTTTCGTAGAATGTTTCTCTCTTTCATTGTCTTACAAATTTCTCTCACTCTTTCACACGGTAATTGTACATATGTCTAATATCAATATATTCTAGACCACCAAAATACATGAGAAAATATCAAATTTTCTTTGTTCATTTAACACACTAAAATTCTTGTATCTCAACCTCACACAGTAAATAGATATTTCTCTGATATAACAGATAAAAGTTGCTCTCCCGCTTATTTGATTATAGACAGACTTCTTGACTAAACAGAAAGTAGTATAAAACTTTCAACTCTAAGTATGAACACATTAACTCTTCACCTAAAGTTAAGATAACCCTCTATATCTTGACACATACGTGTATAAAAATAAATCTGCAACAAGAGGCGCACAATTAGTACCCATTGGAATCCCTACAACCTGCTTGTAGAGTTTCTCACCAAATCTTACATAAATATTGTCCAACATCGATGCAATGGACGCCTGCTTTCTCAAATGTTATCTATGTTTCTGATATGATTGCATCGACTGTTGCTTCAAACATTTCGTTAAATCGCCTTGAACTTATTCTCATCATGTTGATAAATACAGATACTTCATCGGCTAACAACGAAATATGTCTTTGTAATGTCTTCATGTACTTTATACAGAGAAACTGGAATTCTAATAGCGACTTTAGTGGTTAAGCCATTCTTTTCTTTGATTGTTCTTTTCTTCATTTCAAACTCTCTCATAAAGTCTAGATAGTCATCAGTGTGTTCCTTTTTGAATACATCCATGACCTCATTTGATATTATAGATTTCAAGAATTCCTCGAAAGCAGTATTCACATTAGTGCCTCCTATAGGGATACTTTTGCATGGACTGATTTCTTTCAAAGTCATATTCTCTTGGACTTAAATAGCCGTTATGCCAGTTGTACCTCCTGATAATAAAAGAAGAAAACCTATGCATTCTTCTCGGTAGAGACACTTAATCAAAGAGGAACTCAATAGAAATTAAAATCCACGACTACGCAATTCTCATCGAGGATTGTTAATATTTTGTGACTAAGAAAGATTAATAGAATTTATCAACCTCTTGTACAGGGACAGGGAAATCAAACCCAAAAATCAAAGATTTAAAATCCACGACGAGGCTTGCAAGTCTTGAACGATGAAGAAGAATTGTTTCAGAATGGGTAAGTGTGTTTATGACTGTCTGTCTCGGGATGAGAGACTACTAAATATCGGTCTTAATGTCGAGAAAGTAAGTTAATTCTTATATCATTGTGTCTGACCTCCAGCATATATTACGAGGGAATTACTCCCATGTATGTTCCTTTTGTACACGCAATCTCTTCCATCGGGAAATGTTTAACGTGTAAAGAAGCGGCAACTGCCTCATGGCATATAGACAAATTTGGACCAAATATGGAAGCCTGAAATATTGCAATTAGTAAATTGAATTTTGGTATGTGGATAATATCTCATTGTGATAATGATCAAGCTCAAGTTTGGGTTTAATTGAATAATTTTTCCAAGAGTTATGGCCCTTGGACTTGAAATTTCATGAAATTTTATTTTTTCGCACTTTTATTGGCTGTTGTTGTAGATATTGAAATTACTTTTTGTATGCAAATATCCTAGTGTGATACAGATCAAGTTTATGTTTTGACTTACCTAGTACTTCCTTTTAATTTTAGGACCCCTTGGCAAATTTTATGAACATGTTCATTTTACATACCCTTTCTGTAACTGAAAAGTTAAAGAAGATCCTGACAATAATCTCAACAGCACTCACAATAGAGCACAAAATTGAGCATCGACGGACCCCTAAAGCTAGAGGAGGGACCAGGTGCCCGGGAGGAGTAAGCATCCCCTGTTAGCTAGCCGTTCCCGCCGTCAATATTCACACACGAAATGAAAATATATAAATTACACAAATGTACATCCACTGTACATAGATTATCACAATATGGAAAGTGCTATAGCGACAATGTCAAGGTAAAATATTCAAAACACTTACTGTCAACCCCTGGCGGGGAACTTTGTTACAAGCTCCACACGGCAAAGGGCATAAGTGTGATCCTGATAACAACAGAAAGATATGGAGATGAGCCAAACATGACTACGTTGTAGTAATCACAGAGGGATACATACAGGAAGGACATCATAGAGAATCACCACGTAAACATGCAGACTTGAGACTACGAGAACAAGCACATCTCATCATATAAACATAATGGATAAATGTCCATAAAAAACTATAAATATGTTTGCAGATAATGGTTCCCATATCAAAACTCGGGAATTAGTCCTTCCAAAACATATTTTTACTGCGTTGCATCTATCTAAATCGATTGGTCTCGGACGTCTTCGTTATGCCATTTAAGTCTCATGTTAGTGTTCTCTTTGTCTTTGTATGTTGGTCGTCTCAGTGTCAGTGGATAATATGGTTCGAGTTACATATGTTACAATGTACATTTGGGTAACCGTAAAAGTGGAAGGTATTTGCGCACGTATCTGGATAACCACTTAGGATGTCCTAAGTTTGCACCTATTGCCCATGGTCTCGTTGGGTTATGTGTAGTCTTTTGTGTTTGGTGTATAGATGTCTTGTTTACTGTTCCGTTCGTGTCTTTTGCTGTGCAGGTCTTCTGTGTTTTTACTTGGGATGTTTTGATGATTCATACTGATGCTGCAAACAAGTCTTGTCGGAGATCCCCTCGTTTCTTATATTTCGGACAAAAAGCCCCGAATGCCCTGGAAGAGTAAGCACCTTCTCCTTACTAGCAACAATTCTCGATTTGTTATATCGTTACTTACAAACATTTATTACTATAATTTTGGTTATTTCTTAGTCATGTCAACACGCAGTTATATTTTTTTTACTAAAGTAGTTTAGTTTACCAATTATCAATCATAACAATTATGCTTTCAAATCAAGGACTATGTGTATATGAATATGGAGATCACAACATTTGTATATGGATGATTTGGAAGTACATGCGTGCATTCGTTTTACAGAGACGGGTTTAAGACTTAATTTGCGACCATAAATCCACAAATCATTCAAATAAAAGCATGATATCGAAATTTCCAGATAAAATAAATATAAGAGAATTTAAACTAAGTCGTAATATAAATCTTTTTGAAGCAGTCAAAAATAAAAGAACGCCATAAACATGTCTTGCCAAGTACTTCAAAGTTTAGATTACTCTTTTATTCTTTTGGGCTGTTTCATTCTTGATAAGAAGTATACCTGTACGGAAATATTTTTGTCAATTACTGTTTTGTTCAAATAATGAATGATAAAGCGTACATCTAAGAGCAAGAGTGCAGTTTTTCCAGAGGCCGAAAGATCGTCTGGCAATTATTCGTATGTGCCTCTAAAAACATCAAGGCGCATAATACTGATTTTACACCCTTGTCGAAAAAATCTTGGAAAAGTACAAATTCTCAAGGTGTGATTACTATTATTACTTTTATCGACAGACAAAATGTTAAACTTGATACTGACAAAGTTTGGTTAACCTGCGCCTCGGAATAAGAGAGAAACTTGAAAATGAAAACGGCGTCAACTGCATTGCACATCAGATTCTACTATAAACAAAACATAATTGTATTTTACTCTAACTCCGTTGATGTTACTCCCTATCACCTGTAATCAAAATGTTCACCTGTCATCACTTTTTCAATGAAAGCAGCCATTTATAGCTGGTCATTATCCATATTTGTCATTAGAACAAAAGACAGTTGTTTATGTGTATGGCACATCATGAATATTTCTCTTCGTGAAAAACAAGATCATCATTTTGTATCAAACTATTTTTACTATCTGTGTAAACGATCCTCTTCCTTTTAAACAGCAAGTTCTACATATGTATGTTGTTTGTTTAATAACAAAAGCCATTTTCGAAAACATAAAGTTTGAAAGGGAGATCGTGCTATCTCCTGCATGCGTGAAGGACACATGTAACGATAACTTACTTCCTTATTCCTTCGAACTTTAAAATGGAATGTGGAGGATCGACGAAGTCAAAATGAAGATATTATCAGATTTGATTTTGATTACTTTTATACATCATTACTGTATTAAAGGTAAGTCATTTTAAGTAAATAAAACTTTCAGTCGACTTTTCTATAGTGTCTATCACTGATGAGACGACATTGTTTTCTAATTGTTTACATTGGCTTTTGGTCGACATTAGTTATTCACCTGGAGTAACCCAGATAAAACCTCTCTGGTATTCACCACCACTAATGATGAAGATATTCAATAACCTCCGTGTCTAAATCTTGAAGCAACAATTTCGAATTACGAGGAGAGGGTTACTATTAAAATGGGTTTACTATGTGATGTTAAAAAGCTCAGTCAATGTCGGAATTCAATGACCTACCAAATTATTAATCAATTCAGCTTATTATTGACAACTGAAGTTCAGAAAACTGGTCTCCAAATTCTGTAAAAGCAAACAAAATGAATATGAACATTAACGTCTTCAGTAGGAGGAGGACTTGTCTGCCAAAGCTGGCATGATAAAGACCTGTTTATGTGTAAAACATCTACCAGCAAGTAAAGTTTATCAACCAAAGAGTTTTTCTAAGGATAAAATTTAAACGTTAATCATATCAGTTTTATATTTCAAACAGACGAAAGATAATAAGTAGTGTAACCGGGAATCGAACCAAGTGCAGCCATAAACTCATGTCACCTAAAACAAAAAGGATAATTATGAAAAAAAAACGATGGTAATTTGACTTATTTACATAGATTTAAAACCACCATCAAGTACACATGAGAACCAACATGAACCATGTGTATCATTTGTACATTCACGCTGACGGTGTTTGTATTTCAATGTTAATACATTTGATGCTGATATTGAGGAAATAAAAAAGATAACTTTGTACAGCTTTGTACGGAAGATAGAAATAATATATATACCAAGTCTGCTGATACGTACTTAATAAAACATCATGGTTCTCCTTAATGGAATTGCCTGTTATAATTTTATCCTGTATGTCTTCTACCGTTTATAGTTGTACATATTCCACTCTTACGATTAGTCTACGCCATACATAAAAGTACAGTTATTACTTCACTTTTTGTAAAATCATACGATTTATATGTAGATAGCATTAATCAAATTTATGGATTAAAACAAAAACATGTGTGAGAATGAAAGTAAAATCAGCTTCGAATAATTTAATTTCAATAGTTATTTTTAAGAAACAAAGAAATCTTGTTGAAACATCGATCAACAACAGTTTTCTGGGTGTCTATTTATAGCACTATTCTTAGAGCCGGGGATTCCCTGTAACACGAGTCAGCTCGTAGATGAAAATACAATATATGTTTGCTCAAAATTTCTTCTCTAATTGCTCAAAATTGTTCTGTGCATGTAGGATTTGCTAATTTGTTCTTATTCCAAATATACAGAGAAAGAAGGTATTCAATAACCCCCGTGTCTAAATCCTGACGCAAAGATTTCTAATTACGAGGAGAAGGTTCCTATTTAAATGGGTTTACTATGTGATGTTAAAAAGCTCATTCAATGTCGGAATTCAATGACCTACCAAATTATTAATCAATTCAGCTTATTATTGACAACTGAATGAGTTAAAGAAGATCCTGACGATAATCTCAACAGCACTCACAATAGAGTACAAAATTAAGCATTGACGGACCCCTAGCAAGCTAGAGGTGAGACCAGGTGCCCGGGAGGAATAAGCATCCCCTGTTGGCTAGCCGCACCCGCCGTCGATGTTTAAGCACGAAAATGAAAACATAATATAAACTTCATGCACTGTCTGACGTTATGTCTATATAGAAAGTGCTATGGCGACAATGTCAGGGAAATATATTCAAAACACTTACTGTCAAACCCCTCGCGGGCTGACGTTATGTCTATATAGAAAGTGCTATGGCGACAATGTCAGGGAAATATATTCAAAACACTTACTGTCAAACTCCTCGTGGGGAACTTTTTTACGAGCTCCACACGGCAAAGGGCATAAAAAGAAGGGAGGAGATCTCCAACAAGACCCCGTTGCAGCATAAACAGTAAAACACCAAAACACCCGATGCAAAAACTCAAAAGACGAGTACAGCACGAGACGGAAAAGAGACACACGACATGTAAACATCAAACACAAAAGACTACACATAAACCGACGAGACCAATGGGTAACCGGTGCCGACTTTGGACGGCCATCTGTCACGCAAGTAGCAAATGGTATGGTTATCCTGGATTACGTGCGTACAACCCTCTCACTTCTCCAATTACCCAGAGGTCTCGAAGAACGAACAATTGTGGTGTAAAAAAACCTCCTCACTGTAAGATGACATCACACAAACAAGACCGCGAAACGCAGAGGCCCCATAGACACAGATGAATATGTAAATGGATATAAAAAGAGGGCATGCGTAATACAGTCCGTGCTCTGCCGGCTGTAGCGAGCTCATGTATGTAATCACCCGAGGAGTCCGACTGACATTCAGAGAGGACAGGTGGTCGGGGCCCTGTCTTCTCTAAAGAGGTTTGGACAGGGCCCGTCATGGAGTCCCGTCGTCACAGTCAGTCAGAGTGCAAGTCTCAAGGATGCGCTTGTACAAGACTGTAGATTGGTCAAGTACCAAGCCTAGTGTCCGTCTGGTGACATTAGGATCATACCCACGGTATAAAAGGCGTTTGATGATTCTGACGCATTTTCGATGGTTATGCTGCCTACCTTTGATCCTTTTTATTTTGTTTATCATATAACCATAAAAGACAGGTTGTGTAATACCCATAGTAATGTACTCTGTTGCATGTATAGATCCGAATTTTACAAGAAGTTGACTGTAATTTTTGTAAAATTTCCAGAAAGTCTTAACTAGTTTATGAAAGCGGAAACCTTGACCTAAAAGTTTTTTGGTAATTTGTAAATTTCTACTGTGAAAATCCAAAATATCATTACATGCTTTAGCGTACCGGATGAGCTGTGATATGTAAATGCCGTATGACGGTAATCTTGGAACATCACCGTCAAGCCAAGGGAAATTTACTATGTTGAATCCAAAATCATCCCTTTTGTCATATACACTTGTATGAATCTTTCCGTTTACAATTTTGATATTTAGGTCCAAAAAGGGTGTTTCTGTATTTGAAAGGTTTGCCTTGTTAAGTGTTAATTCTTGTGGATAAATTTAATTCTTATATAATTCAAAAGCAGGATTGTCAATGGTTAGAATATCATCCAGATACCTAGAAGTATTATTGAAACATTTCAGCTAATCAAATTTTCTTTGCTTTTGAAGATTTTGGATAAATTCTTTTTCATAAGTGTATAAAAATAAATCTGCAACAGGAGGCGCACATTTAGTACCCATAGGAAATCCTACAACCTGCTTGTATAGATCCTCACCAAATCTAACATAAATATTGTCCAAGAGGAAGGACAAGGCATTACACAGGTCACTACATGTCCATGATTTGTATGATTTGTAGTCTGTCGAGGAAAAGAAACCCTTCGATTCAGATGTACAAATGTAAGTTTTTCGCTCTCGATCAAAACACCATTTAATGAGATTAGATAATCGATCATTAATTTTGTCATGAGGAAGTGTGGTGTACATATTAGAGAAGTCGTATGAAGAAATCGTATTGGCTTGGAAATTTCCAGATTTCATTTTTTCAATCACATCCCCTGAATTCTTAATAGACCAAAATAAATTTACATCGTTCCTGTTTAGAACCGTTTCACAATATCTAGTTATGTGTTCTTTAATAGCAGTAAGTGCTGACGTCAGATTTCTAGAAAAAAATGTAGTGGAGCAGTTACTAGAATTAGCAATAAATCGAAATTTGTAAGGAGACTTGTGCAGTTTCGGTTTGCAATATAGTGTTGGGAGATCCAATTTAGAAATAGAGATATTGAATGAAGACAGTTCACTGTTATGCTTGCCTAAAATGTTAGATGCACTTTCATTGCTTTTGATATATGTATTAGAAGACGAAAGTTCCGAAATCAAAGTTGATATGTAGTAACGTTTTCAAATGATAATGGTGTTGTTGGCTGCTTTATCAGCTGGTGCAAAGACATATTTTTCATGTAATTTACTTAGTTTGGATTTGAAATATCTTTCTGATTTGGAACGTGGATTTTGAAAAAGATGAGGGTTTTTATGGATGTTATCTATTCGAATATCCGTTATATCTAAAATGAGGTTTTTCCAGTCATTCAGAGCATGCAGTTCGACTCCTTCTGATTTACACCATCTTTTCGTATAATTATCTAAGGCTTCCGTAAGCACTTCACGGCATTTGACAAAATCTATCTTGGATGGGATTCTATACTTAGGTCCTTTTTTAAGAAGACCACGGAGCTATCTGTCTTGGATAATTGAAAAGTCACCTGTAACAACATGGCCAGCTGGTTTGTAGAGATATTTAGAAGTTGCACATTCTCAAATGAGTTAAAGAAGATCCTGACGATAATCCCAACAGCACCAACAATAGAGCACCAAATGGAGCATCGACGGACCCCTAGTAAGCCAGAGGTGGGACCAGGTGCCCGGGAGGAGTAAGCATCCCCTGTTGGCTAGCCGCACCCGCCGTCGATGTTCACGCATGAAAATGAAAATTTATTAAATACATGCACTGTCTATGGTTCTGTCTATATAGAAAGTGCTATGGTGACAATGTCAGGGAACAATATTCAAAACACTTACTGTCAACCCCCTCGCGGGGTACTTTTTACGAGCTCCACACGGCAAGAAGCAGGACACGATTCAAGTATGTCAGGATCCGTTGTAACTTTATTATAGTTAAAAACAAAGTTTCGAATAGGTTTCTTGTACTTATAACAAATAAGAGATGGCTCTAAATTTTCAAAATATTGAGGAATGGTAAGTGTGACACAAATGAGTTAAAAGAAGATCCTGACGATAATCTCAACAGCACTCACAATAGAGTACAAAATTAAGCATTGACGGACCCCTAGCAAGCTGAAGTTCAGAAAACTGGTCTCCAAATTCTGTAAAAGCAAACAAAATCAATATGAACAATAATTGTCTGCCAACGCTGGCATGATAAAGACCTATTTATGTGTAAAACATTCTACCAGCAAGTAAAGTTTATTAACCAAAGAGCTTTTCTAAGGATTAAATTTAAACGTTAATTTCAAACAGACGAAAGATAATAAGTGGTGTAACCGGGAATCGAACCATTCTAGCTGTCCGGGATTAAGCAAAGCTAATGGATTGGTATCTATAATTATACTTTAAGAACTGATTGCAGTCATACACTCATGTCACTTAAAATAAAAAGGACAATTATGGAAAAAAACGATGGTACTTAGGCTAATTACATTCATTTTAAAACCGCCATCAAGTCCACGTGAGAACCAACAAGAATCATGTGTAACATTTTATATTCACGCTGACGGTGTTTGTATTTCAATGTTAATATTGAGGAAATAAAATGATATTTTTTGAACAGCTTTGCACGGAAGAAAGGAATTATTTATACATGTTATATGCCAAGCCTGTTGATAAGTACTTAATAAAACATCATGGTTCGCCTTTGTGGTATTCACTGTGTAGCATCACGTGACTTTAGTTGGTGAAACCACGAATGAATAAAAAGCTCGATTGGAAGAAAGAAAACAGGAACTGCAATAATTGCTTTGATTAAATTTTATCTTTTCATAGCCTATAACTTTGTCTAGAATGGTACTATTACTACATGTATCATGGAATCGTTAGTAAGTAAAACGCCGTTGTTTTCACAAACATGGTGACAAAAGCTGTAGAAATTTTCGTGGAAACCACCACAACATTGTGTTTAACATAATTTGACAACGGCGTTCCTTTTGTCAGAATGTTTGTAAAAACTACAATGGTTTCTTGATTGACAAACAAAGAATCTAGTAAAGTTTCAAGAAACAGTTGATCATCTATAGTAAGTGTTATGTTGTTAGGATCTATATCCTGTATTTCGTTTCTTTCATAATTTGTTGTAGCGTATTGCAATTTGACTTCTGTTATTGTTTCATTTACAAGTTTGAGATATTCTTTATCATTTAGGAGAGTGTTATTAAATCGCCAAAACCCTTTTCCTCTCTTAAAATTAGAGAATTTTATGTTTAAATTTATTATTGAATGATCTGTACGGTATCCTGGCTTAATTTCTGTATTTTCAATTAGTGACAATAATTCGGATGAAATCAGAAAGAAATCTAATCGTGCTTTTTTTACAGGATTCTGAGACTGCCAAGTGTATTTTTTTCTGTTATGATTATTAACTCTCCAAGGATCAATTAAGTTATATTTGGATTTGATATTCATTACAATTTCTCTAGCTCTTTGATTGTTAATATTTCTGTAATTATAATAATCTATCTCTGGATCTTGAACAAGGTTAAAATCTCCAGTGAGAATCATAAAGTCATGTTCTGACTCGTCAATATACTTGTCTATATTTTTATAGAATTCAGGGTCATCTCTGTTCGGTCCGTATATGTTTATTAGTAGAATTTTGTGTTTTTCTTCAACCATTATTTCCAATATTAATAGGTTACCCTCATTATCAGATTTTTGTTTATCAACTCTTAAATCAAAATTATTATTAAGCAAAACTGCAACGCCACGCGCATTAGATCTACCCGGACTCATATATATGTCGTAACCCCAGCAAGCTCTAATATAGTTTTCTTCTTCTTTTGTAAAATGTGTATCCTGTACACAATAAATAGAATAATTTTTACCTTTTAAATAGTTTAAAACATCTCGCCTCTTACTTTGCTCACCTAAACCTCGACAGTTCATAGATAAAATTTTCAGTTCAGACATGGGTGTAGTATTCAGTAAATTTCACCATTTTTGTCATAATTAATTATATCAACAGTTATCAACATATTCTTATTCCTACTCACACTCATCTTACATTCCGAAAATAAACAGTAATAGAAATATTCACTCATACAACTTGCACACACACATGCGCACACCACACGACCACTCACACAATATGCATTCCCACTGGAAAAAATAAATTCTGACTGTTCAAATGAGCATAGATGACATATACTACTCAGTGTCTGATAACAGATGCATACCAGGAATGCTATAACCTGTAAAAAGCAAAAATGCATCCGATTGAGGGTAAATATTATAGAAACAACAAATTACAGTCACTACTACTGCAATGTATCACCGGAAATCTGGTATAGTCAACGATTCTTCTTCTTTGTCACGCGGATTGGTAACGGTACACTTGGATCCGGATTCATCTCAACGCTTAGATTTAAGTCTACGGTCAATATCGTCGTGGATGTTGAATTTGTATCGGGTTTCCCCACTTTGTCCGTAAACATAGCCGTTAAAATACCAAGCGGAATCTATATATCTATGGTCCTGTAATCTCGATATTAGTTTTGTGTTATAAAATGTCACGTCGTCCGCCAGGCGCACGCCCCCGCTGTTTTCTCTCACTTGTTTTCGTTTTCTCATTATTTTCGCTTTAGAATCTGTGTTTTTGAGTTTCAGCAAAATAGGTTTGTGCGTGTCCTTTTCTCGTTTTGGAATTCGATGCACTGCTAGTATTTCGTCCGGGTTGACCTTTACTCCTGCCTTGTCGGATAATAATTGTATCACTCTTTCCTCGGTGTTTTCTCTTCTATCCTCTTTTACTCCGTAGATCTTTATATTATTTTTTCTAGAATATTGATCGTTATAATTTGCTTTTTCTTCGGCCTTTTGTGCTGTTTTCACCGTTTCTATAAGTGTGCTTTTCATTTTCACCATCTCAGTATTACACTCTACAAGTTTTTCTCTCAAATTTGTGATATCCATATTCAGACCGTCAATTTTTTCATTTAAATCATTTTCTCTCGTTTTGCATACTTTCTCTATTTCGGAGCATCTTTTCTCGACCTTTTCCTCAATTTCTTTCTCTATCTCCTCTCTGTTTTTCTTTACTATTGCGGAAACTATATTTGTAACTAACTCTTGTAGGTATGTGGATTTTACAGTTTCTTCCAACTTTTCGTTAATTTTCTTCAAATCTTCTCTAATCAAAGTTAATGGGTCACCTTCTTTTTGTTTTTCAAGACTTTCTGCATGTTTTTCGCTGCTCTTTCCAACTTGTGATGAGCGACGAGTCGTCATATTTGTTTTTACCAGGTATTTTTCTATGGAGTTGCTACTTTGTTTTGATCGATTTACACCTGTACTCATTCGTGCGTTACGCAGGTAGCTCAGGTAGAATGGTATATGGCTCTATAGTTCTATAAATAGCTATCAGGGTACTCACGATTGTGTAAATAAACATATAAACAGTCTCCAAAATACACCAAAACTGTAACTTTTTCCACCAAATTCAGTCTTCCAATATCACTGTTCAAAACTGTTCATTATTTTTGCAAAATTCGACAGCTCTATCACTATTTCAGACTGCAGTTGTTTTCTATATGCGGAGCTAGGTGTAATCACGTCCGCTCACCTCGAATAGCATATCGGATCTATTTTACCGAAACAAAATAAAAGTAGGGAATATCTTTCAAACTGGAGACCCATATCTTTACTGAATGTTACTTACAAAATACTGTCCACATGTATAGCAAATAGATTAAAAACTGTCCTAGATTCTCTCATTAATGAAGATCAAAAAGGTTTTATGGCCGGACGATTTATAGGCGAAAATGCCAGATTAACATATGACATTTTGAACGTTTGTAAGGAAAATAATTTACCAGGACTAATTTTAATCGTTGATTTCGAAAAAGCTTTCGACTCTATTTCATGGAAATTTATGTCACAAGTATTGAAGTTCTTAAAATTTGGCCCAGAAATGCGAAAATGGATAAGAATATTAAATACAGAAGTCAGTCTTTGTGTTAGTCAAAACGGGTTCTTTTCAAAATTTTTCAGGGTTGGGAGGGGCTGTCGTCAGGGCGATCCAGTTTCGCCATATTTGTTTAATCTCTGCGTCGAAATTTTGGCTCACCTTATTAGACATAATAAGAATATAAAAGGTATAACTATTTGTAATAAAGAATATCGTCTATCCCAATATGCCGATGACACAACAATATATTTAGATGGAACTGAAAAAAGCTTAAAGAATGCTCTTAATCTACTCTATGAATTTGCTAAATTTTCTGGCCTTAAGCCTAATATTGAAAAAACTTCTGCAGTATGGGTTGGCTCCAAATCAAAATGTAATACAAAATTATGTCCAGAATATAATATTAATTGGCTAAATGATAGTTTTACAATACTAGGTATAAAATATGATTCAGAATTGAAAAACTTAGAGGCATTAAACTTCCCAGAAAAAATTAGAAAAATAAAAAAAGAAATAAATTCATGGTCAAAAAGAAATCTAACAATACTTGGAAAATTGACTGTTGTTAAAACATTATTACTTCCAAAACTTACTCATTTATTCATCTCTTTGCCAAAACCAAAAGAAGAAACAATAAAAGAAATAGAAAAAATATTTTATAAATACATTTGGAGTAATAAACCAGATAGAATTGCTAGAAAAACTCTTATTCAAAATGTGGAATTTGGGGGTTGTAGAATGATAAAATTAGAAATTTATATTAAAAGCCTAAAACTTACATGGATAAGAAGAATTGTTAAAAATAATGAAACAGTTAAGTGGATCCAACTTTTTGCTGATTCTTCAAGTGTTGATTTGGATTTACTTTTAAAAACTGGAGATGACTACATATTGCAAAAAATAAATCACATAAGAAATAGATTTTGGAAAGAAACTCTACAGTATTTACATGAATTAAGGTCCCAATTGTTTAAAAAAGATAAAGACGACATATTAAATAAACCTTTATTCTATAATAGTGACATTAAAATAGATGGAAAAACTTTGTTTTATAAGCAATGGATTGAAAAGGGAATTTTACTTATAAAAGACCTTTTTAATATAGATGGAACAATGTATTCTAGAGAATATATAAGTAACATACTGGGTTCCAACTTACCATTCACAACTTATTTTGGTATAAAAATTGCAATTTTTAACAAATGGCCAATGTTGAAAAATAGTAATAATAATGTTATACAATTTGGTCCAGAAATGCCTGATTTTTTAAAAGTTATATGTAAAACTAACAAAGGATCAAGAGTTATTTATGACTTTTTTCTATCAAACATTCAGACCTATCCAAAATCATGTCAAAAATGGGAAGTTTTACCAGCATTTACTGAAGTCATTGATTGGAACAAGACATATCGAAATATTTTTAATTTTACTGCTGACACTAAATTGATTTGGTTCCAATATCGAATAGTTCACAGAATAATTGCTACGAATAAATATCTGGTTTCAATAGGTGCAAAAAACATTTCTCTGTGCAGCTTATGTAATGATGAAACTGAAACAATAGAACATATATTTTTTTATTGTAGATATACACAAAAATTTTGGCATGATCTCAAGACCACATTAGAAAATGCTGGTATAACATTTATATTCTCAATACAAAACATTTTATTTCTTAAATTTGGCAGACAATTTGCAGCAGAAAACCTGTGTATAGTTTTAGGAAAATACTACATTTATAGAGCAAGATTTTTAAGCAATCATTTAAATATTGAAGAATTTATTCAAAATCTTAAGAAATATTATAGAACAGAAAAATATATGTATACAATTAAGTGTAAGAACAGAATTTTCAAGGATAGATGGAAAAGTTTCCATAACAATGAATGTAGTAGTTTGGGAATAAAAAATAAAAAAAATATATATCATCTTTTACAAGGACATCGGCTATGAAAAGATAAAAGTGAATCTACGCGATCATCACAGTACCTGTTTTCTTTCCTTCAAACGAGCGGTATGTCTCCCTTTTGTGTTCGTGGTTTCACCAACTTAAGTCACGTGATGCTACACAGTGGCATTGCCTGTTATAATTTGATCCTGTCTGTCTTCTACCGTTTATAGTTGTACATATTCCATTATTACAATTAGGCTACGCCAAACATAAAAGTACAATTATTTCTTCACTTCTTGTAAAATCATACGATGTAGATAGCTTTAATCAAATTTATGGATTAAAAAACATGCGTGAGAACGAAAGTAAAATCAGCTTCGAATAATTTAATTTCAATAGTTAATTTTAAGAAACAAAGATTCAATTGCTTAAGAAACCTTGTTGAAACATCGATCAGTAAAAGTTTTCTCGGTGTCTATTCATAGCACTATTCTTAGAACCGGGGATTCCCTGTAATACGAGTCAGCTCGTAAATGAAAATATAATATATTGATGTTTGCTCGTAATTCCAAGGGTACCATTTCTTATCTTATTACTCAAAATTGTTCTGCGCATGTAGGATTTTCTCATTTGTTCTTATTCCAAATATATAGAGAAACAATTGTTCGCGGTTTGAATGATGACGGCAGCCATAACTTATTATTTTCGTCTTGGAAGGCAGTTGTATCAGTGCGCAAGCCCCGAACATACGAAATATAGTCCTGTGATAGATTCAAGAAAAAGTCCTATTTTCGTAAGAAGGAGATAAGAAATAAATCTTATATTTTTCTTCTCTTGATGTTAGTATTACCAGAAAAATCGGATGGAAGATAAGGAGATAACAAAAGAATATCCGATATTCCTTTCCAGAATGATAAGTTACATTCTGGATTATTCTGGATTGCGATTGAATGGTTGTCATTATCACGAATTTGAAAACAAAAAATATTCACCTGATGTATACATCAATATGTGAATCGAGATAATCGCCGAATTTGACAATTTTTTATGGAGCTGTTGCGACGGGTGTAGCATGCAATCGGGAGACGTTTACTCTCCCTGCTCACCTGGTCTTTTTTTTTTTTTTTTTTGATTCCGACCGTTCCAATCGAAATTCTAATGATTTTGACTCACCTTCTTGACTTTGAGACTGAATAACTTCTTTGATGCTTATATCAACGCGCTTCGCGCATTGATGAAGTTTTCCGTTTCATAAATTACATTTGCTTAGTAGAGCTGGTGACATATCAAATGTGAAATGCGACGTTTCACATATTTTCCTCGAAAAAGTTGAATGTTTTATTCACAATTTTTTTTCGCGGTATCCGTCTACTTGTCTTGCGCGTGTGTGTGTGTGTTACACTGTGATCACTAAAACGTTGCCGTGTTGGAGGTATGCTTCTTTTTAAGTTTGTGAAATTTCTACATTTTATCAAACATTCAACACAAATTGTCTTCTTAGCAAAATAAGCTTATTTCCTGCAGTTTATTTTGCGTTTAAATCGGTTAAAATATGATGATATATCCTTTAAGGTAGAGTATCCCTCAGGTCAGAATTTTGAAAATTTTATGCCTGGATACCATATTTTTTCTCTTCAGAATATTGTTCAGAGTATTAAACTAACATCGTTTTGGGAAAAGACAATTTTATAGTTATATTTCATCACCTCTAAAATTGGTATTTTCTTGCTTTTCTTACTTTTCTCATAGGGTCCAATGTTAAAGTTCAGACTCCTTACGTTCTCATGATAATTATGAAACCACAAATTTTCTTTGGTTTGTATATCAGGTCTAGCACAAATTTCGAATATATGAAAATGAGAATATTGTAAAAGTTGAAATTTTGGAAATATTAGCATCTGAGACCTGAGGGAAGATCTACCTTAAGGCAGTTTAAATAACTTTCTTATCATTGATTTTCTTAGCACTCAGAGTCTTGATTGTTTCTCAAATGAAAAAATGATGATGTGAAATGTTTCATCAGTACTTCTAGGTACCTGGATGATATTCTTGCTATCGACAATCCTGTTTTTGAGAAATATAAAAATGTTATTTATTCACAAGAATTGATTTTAAACAAGGCAAACGTTTCAGACACAGAAACACCATTTTTGGACCTAAATATCAAAATTGTTAATGGAGAGATCCATACAAGTGTGTATGACAAAAGAGATGATTTTGGATTTAACATAGTAAATTTCCCCTGGCTTGACGGTGATGTTCCTAGATTACCGTCCTTTGGTATCTATATTTCACAGCTCATCCGGTATGCTAGAGCATGTACTGATGTTTTGGATTTTCATAGTAGAAATTTACAAATTACCAAGAAACTTTTAGGACAAGGTTTTCGCTTTCACAAACTAGTAAAGACTTTCTGGAAATTTTACAGAAATTATTGTCAACTTCTTCTGAAATTCGGACCAATACAGGCAACAGAGTATATTACTTTGGGTATTTCACAACCTGCATTTTATGGTGACATTATCAACAAGATAAGAAGGATCAAAGATAGACAACATCATTATCGAAAATGCGTCAGAATCATCAAACGCCTTTTATACCGTGGGTATGATCCTAATGTCACCAGACGGACACTAGGCTTGGTACTTGACCAATCTACAGTCTTGTACAAGCGCATTCTTAAAACTTGCACTCTGACTGACTGTGACGACGGGACTCCATGACAGGCCCTGTCCAAACCTCTTTAGAGAAGACAGGGCCCCGACCACCTGTCCTCTCTGAATGTCAGTCGGACTCCTCGGGTGATAACATACATGAGCTCGCGGCGGCAGAGCACGGATTGTATTACGAAGGCCCTCTTTTTATATCCATTTACATATTCATCTGTGTTGCTTGGGCCCCTGCGTTTTGCGGTCTTGTTTGTGTGTGGTCATCTGACAGCGAGGAGGTTGTTTTACACCACAATTGTACGTTCTTCGAAACCTCTGGGTAATCGGAAAAATGGGAGGGTTGTGCGTTCGTATTCCAGGATAACCATACCTTCTGCTATTTCCGTGGCAGATGGCCGTCCTAAGTCGGCACCGGTTGCCCATTGGTCTCGTTGGTTTATGTGTAGTCCTTTGTATTTGATGTTTCTGTGTTGTGCGTTGACGTTCCTTGTCCCTTGTGCGTCTCTTTTTGTGCTTGTCTGCTTTGTGTTTTTGCATTTGGTGTTTTGGGGTTTTGCTGTGGGTGCTGCAACTTGGTGTTGCTGGAGATCCCCTCCTTTGTTTCAAAGAATGGCTGATTTAATTGTATTTTCCTTGCTTTTTAGTCGTTCGATTAAATTGTAAGCGTTGTGCTTCGACCTAAGTGTTTCCCCTTTTTTCTCGTATCATAAATGCGCGTAAGATCTGCTATGGTCATGACAAAGCCTTGGTGGATATCTACTTACTCTGTATGGCAGATTCCGTCCAGAGATGCTCCAGATGCATTTTATATGCTGTCATTGAGTTTTAATGCTGTTTTTGCACTTTTAGTTTGTTGATCATGGTTTGTGAGTGCATCGTTGTGACCTGTGTCGTTAAATTCTATGTTCGATATTTGTTGTTATCTTATTACTGTTTATATCGCCGTTTCCGTTACATATCAGAATTCTTTCCTTATTATTCTATATGATTATACGGTAGGCTTTACTGAATTCGATGTTTCCGTAATAACATGAAAAAGAAGATTTCCAAGCATGGTATCATATGTTAATAGGTATTTCTATATAGACATAACCTCAGCATGTATTTTTATATATTGTTTTCCTTTTCGTGCGTGAACATTGACGGCGGGTGCGGCTAGCCAAACAGGGCTCTTCCCGGGCACCTGGTCCCACCTGGTCCCACCTGTACCTTGCTAGGGGTCCGTCGATGCTAAATTTGCTGTTATATTGTGAGTGCTGTTCAGATTGTCGTCAGGATCATCTTTAACTCATTTGTACACATTTTTCAAATTTTTTTTTAAAGTTAATTCCACCTTTTACTCTCCCCAGTTTGGTTATCTCCGCTTGCGGCGGCATATCACGGATTGTATTACGTAAGCCCTCTTTTTATATCCATTTACATATCCATCTGTGTTGCTTGGGCCCTGCGATTTGCGGTCTTGTTTGTGTGTGGTCATCTGACAGTGTACGTTCTTCGAGACCTCTGGGTAATCGGAGAAGTGAGAAGGTTGTGCGCACGTAATCCAGGATAACCACACCATTTGCTACTTGCGTGGCAAATGGCCGTCCAAAGTCGGCACCGGTTGCACATTGGTCTCGTCGGTTTATGTATAATAGTCTTTTTTGTTTTTGATGTTTACATGTTGTATGTCTCTTTTCCGTCTCATACAATGCTCGTCTTTTGTGTTTTTGCATCGGGTATTTTGGTGTTTTGCTGTTGGTGCTGCAACAGGATCTTGTTAGAGACTCCCTCCCTTCTCTTATCTAACAACCTTAAGTCAAACTTTGTCGAAACGTGTACCAAGGAAATGAAGAAACTTGTCTAAATTACTAAGTCAAGACATTTTTTTCTTTGAACTTCTTTCATCAATACGTAAAGTTAATGAATGATTGTCTCTTGTTTTACTGGAGGGATTCCGTTTGCCTTGATCATCAGGTATTGCAATCCGGAGAAGCTGACTGTCCCCGGGTATCTAGTCTCACTTCTGAATTTTATTATTTCCGAGGTTCGCAGCCGTTCATATGGAAAATCTAATGATTTTGCCTTGCCTTTCGACTTTCAGACTGAACAATTGACAGGCCCTTCTTTAATGTTCATCATTGTAAGATAATATTGAATAAGAGTCGTGTCCTTTTTTTTCAATTTGAAAAAAATTAATGAGATCTTCAACAAATTTGTGACTCAAACACAAAGACGGAATCATACTCCAAACAATCTCAATTATTAAGCTTGAAAATAGAAACAGGTATCCATGAGATTCGTTTAAAAAAAATCACACAGAAGAAATATACACTATCTTACTAAATTCAATGAACAGTTTGTCGATTACTGAAATACTATCTATTTCGATCAGTATCCCCTGTAAATTAGCTCCTTCCTTTTAAACATGACATTTCGAATGCGTAAGTTATTTATTTTTTACTATTAAAGACCGTTTTCAATGTTTCGTTAAGGTCATCTTCGCTATCAGTCATGTATGTTGAGTCAAAATGGATAGAATTCCATATACCTTTTTGATTATCTATACAAATATTAATTGTTTTAATTTATTAATTGATTAAATTGATTAACTTCCTATATGCAATGAGACCAGATGACGACCTTTTGTATATTTGTTATGACATTTAAAATTTAGGGGATGTGGTAGACAAAATCAAATCCTGAAATTTTCAAGTCAAAACGATTTCTTCATACGACCTTTCTAATATGTACACCACGCTTTCTCTCGGCAAAATAAACAATCGGTTTTCAAATTCATATATATGCACAACCAATGTATTTCCCTGAGATGTTACTTTTGAAAGGAACGTGCTGCAATTCGTGTATTAACACTCGTGACGTCACAATGCATAAGATCTAAAGAAACATGCCGCGACGGCTGTTCTAACCTGCAAACTGAACCCGCGATTTGAATTTTGACGTCACTCTTTTACCTAGAAAAGGCGATTTCAGAAAACAAGAATGAAATAGACAACTACGGTGCATATATATAGAATAACTGTCATAATTTGTGTTTTGTTACGGGTATACAACACACAGCAAGTGCATTTATCGCATGAAATGCGCTAACGCGCATTACATGTACGATAAATGCACTTGCTGTGTGTTGTATACCCGTAACAAAACACAAATTAAGACACTTATTCTCTATAAAATCGTGTTCTGATCGAGAGGGGACATCTTATATTTGTACATCTGAATCATAGGATTTATTTTCCGCTGGGGAATACAAATCATGGACATGTAATGACCTGTGTATTGCCTTGTCCTTCCTTTTGGAGAACATTTGTGTAAGATTTGATGAGACTGTAGGGATCACAATGTGTACTAATTTTATGCCTCTTGTTGAAGATTTTATCCAAAATCTTCAAAAGCAGAGAGGACATGATGATTTGAAATGTTTCTAGGTATTTTTGGACCTAGATATAAACAGGTCCTAGGTATAAACAGATTGTTCATGGAGAGCTTCATACAACTGTGTATGATTATACATACTTAATCTTCCCTGGCTTGATTGTGCTGTTCCTAGGTTACCGTCATACGGTATCTACGTTTCTCTATAGCATGTGATGCTTTGAATTTTTATAGTAGAAATTACCAAGAAACGTTTAAGTCAGGGATTTTTCTTTCACAAACTGGTAAAGACTTTCTGGAAATTTTAGAAAATTTATTGTTAAATTCATTTGAAATTCGCATCCATACAAGCAACAGAGGATATTACTTTTGGCACAACCTGCATTATTTATGGTGACATAATTAAGAAGGTTATTTTACATCACTATTGTACGTTCTGCGAAACCGCTGAAGAATCGGGATGTGCGCATGTAGCCTGGATAAATACACTGTCTGCTACTGGTGTAGCAGACTGCCGCCTAAAGTCGGCACAGATCGCCTATTGGTCTCGTTACTTCATGCGAAGTCATTTCTGTTTAACGTTTGACGCTTCTATGTGATTTGGCGTTCCTTGTACCCTTTCCATCGCTTTCTGTGTGTGTGTGCTTTCTGTTTTTGCAGTTGGTGTTTTGGGGTTAAGCTGTTCATGCTGCAACCAAGTGTTGTTGGAGATGCCCTCCTTCTTGATTTCTTTAGTAACGGAATGTTTATACCATTGCTTTGCATTAACATTACATTTATCTTAATTTCAGAGGCTGTTCCTTCCTATGTACTTTTGAAAGGTACGAGGTCAGAGGTAGAGAGAGAATGTAGTAATGTCCATAGAGGAACCATAACTATTTTCCGTGGTGATTTACCTGATGAGCTTAGCCATGAATTACATGATTATAATTCCATATTGATTTGGAACGGTTACAAATACACCTCCAATTTGGTAGAAAATACTGGTAAGGAAACGTACCCATATATTACATATCTTGCAATTTAACGACTTTTTTTATTCTTCTGAGACTCAAAAATCATCTTTACAACTTTTATATACCATGCCGAGTGTCACTCCATAAAGTGCCATGCCATACAATACCATACCGTGTGTCACTAGACGGACATTCGGCATGGTATTGGACCAATCTACAGTCTTGTACCAACGCATCCTTTAGACTTGCACTCTGACCGACTGTGACGACGGGTCTCCATGACGGGCCCTGTCCAAACCTCTTTAGAGAAGACAGGGCCCCGACCACCTGTCTTCTCTGAATGTCGGTCGGACTCATCGGGTGATAACATGCATGAGCTCGCTACAGACGATAGAGCACGGACTGCATTTCGTACACCCCTACCTTATTCTATATATATTTACATATTCATCTCTGTTCCTTGGGTCCTTGCGTTGTACTGTCTTGTTTGCATGGTCATCTTACAGTGAGGAGGTTATTTTACACAACAATTGTGTGTTCTTCGAGACCTTTGGGTAACCGGAAAAGTGGTAGGGTTGTGCGCACGTAATCCAGGATAACCACACCATCTGTAACTAACGTGGCTGATGGCCCTCCTAAGTCGGCACTGATTGCCCATGGGTCTCGTTGGTTTATGTGTTGTCTTTTATGTTCGATGTTCGATGTCTCGTTTGCTGTTCATGGTCACTTACTGTATGTGTCTTCTCTGTGTTTTCACTTGGGGTGTTTGGTGTGTTGTTGGTGCTGCAACCGAGTTTTGTTGGAGATCCCCTCCTTTCTTATGATGCGTGTATTAACATGCAATTAATCTAAATACAATGCAATCTATTCAAAACCTACATAATGTCGTTTATTGCAAGGACTACAACATGAATTCTCAATCGATGACGAAGGTTTCGACTCGGTTTCAGCGTATTTCTATGCATGGAAATAGCATTATCTGAAATCGAGTCGAAACCCTCGTCGAATCATTGGGGATTACAGCAGTCTTGATGAATTGCATGTTAAACGTCTTCAAATTCATGCACGTTTCGGGTACTTAACCCTCGTCAATTATCCTCAATCTAATCAATGTAATATCGCCAAAGAATGTGAACGTTTTATGTCTAATTACGTACCTAGAGATAAGATGTAGCATGTATGTGATGCTAAAGGTCCCACGTTTTAGAAATTTCAAGAAATTTTGATTACAGAAATTTTGGAATTCGTTGAAGATACGACCAACCGAAGATTATCGAACTTTGCTCTCATTACATGCATCACAAGTCATATATATCCCTGAAGAATAATTTCTTGAAGCTTAAAATCGAGGCTGTTAAAATTGATGAGTAGCAATGCATAGATAAGGGATAATTGTATTTTTCAAGGTGGCAGCTTTCATGCCTTAGAGGAAGGAAAACGACAAGAAAATAATAACAGTTTTGTTAATGATTTATTCAGATAATGGTTCTTTTTGTATATCTAAAAAGAAATCCATCTTGAACATATGTCATTGTCCTCTTGAAAAGAGATTTTATAATTGATTTGATTACGATTGCAGGCTGTTTCAAAAAGATTAGATCACACCGGGGATATAATATAACAATTTCGGATTTGACTATTGCCTTTTGTGAACATTTTTGTAACAGAAATGGAATAGCAAATTTTGCTATACAGGTAAGCTGTCTTATACCATAAGCATTATTATCGAAATAAAGTATATGTTGAGGTAAACAGATCTTTACTTTTACGTCTATAAAACGAAAGAATGAAGAACGTCGAAAAACATGTCTGAAGTAAGAAAATTATTTAAAAGCTTTGGATATGGTCATTATCCATATTTGTCATCATTACAATCATTAAACTGATATGGTAAAATAATAGTACTAAGATGTTTTGAACAATATGAATATTCATTTCTAAACTCATTTTTTCATATTAATACAGATGTGTTTCAACTCTATACTAACTAAAATAAATAAATCATTCCAAATTAACTTTCCGTTTTCCATGCAATATTCTTTTATGTATGGCATTACCACTGACATCTTGTCTTGATTTCTTGAGTTATATTTTTGCGTAGTAGGTTGGTTTCTCTGTTGGTGGACTGAGGATATTGTTGGCCTAGTTTATCTGTGCTTCTGCACTGACTTGATATATATGCGTATATTTTCTTATAATAAATTATGTTTAAATAAGCATCGAAAAATATGAGTTATTCTAAAAGCCGAGAAGGTAATGCACAAACATTAGAATATCCATTGGAAAAGTTACGAAAACCGGAATAAACAATATTTCGTAGTGACACCAAGTGCACGGGAGTGTCGGTGTCTCCTGTTTGTATGCAACACCCGTCGCAACAGTTCTTTGGAATGTCGGTGTTTGTCTCGATGTACATATTGATGTACATATCAGGTAACATTCTCCTGTTTGATGAAGTTGACAGCCATTCAATCGCAATGCAGAATATCACTGATCATTCTGGATAAGAGATCTGATGTCCTTTTGTTTCATATATCTTCCATTCCAAAACGACTGCGCGGTTTTCTGTAATATACATAATACTTTTTTGTGAAATTGAATAATTCGAACCAATTTAGAGCATTTCTAAGTAGAATAAAGTATCACTAAATGGAAATTTCCCCTTTCTCCGATTGGTGAAGTCTGCATCTGGATAATTAATCTGCCTCGCCTTGGAAATACCCTTTCCCAAAAAGGTTAAATAGAGACGCTCTCAATCGTTTGAAAATGTTTATTTAATTCTGTAATAAATGATTTTAATTAACATATCCATGTAATAGAATATTAATTTAGCTTCTTCTCTAGCAAATGAATTCACGATTATTTAATTCACCTCGAGAAGCAAGATTAATCTCGTTCATTTTGCTTAACCGTTGTATCTGTTATGCGAAACATGAATAAAAGCAACGGCCTAAAGTACATGTACGTTGGTTCCAGTTTCTAGCATGTGTGTGTGCTAATTTCTCTTCAGTTGTGAGCAATAAGGAGAATTTTATCACTACTACGTTGCAATTATCACGGTGAAACATGAACACAGGAGATAAAGAAAGTCATCTGACGGCAGAGGTGATACATTTCGCTTTGAATACATAAGGGAGCAACCATTTGATTTTTAGGGGGGGGAGGGGGCAGGAAGACTTTTGCCAGCCGGAATTTGTTTTTCAGTCATTTTAGGAGCCGGATTTTTTTTCACCGGCCCTTTGGGGCAGTGTTTTTACTTCATCCTTAAGTAATTTAAATCATTCAGCGCAATTTTTGCCATATTTCAAATATAATACGGAGCAAGATCATGTCCAAGGAAGAGTTTATCAAAGCATCTCTTGTTAGCAGATCACTTCTTTTAAATTTTTGGAATAGCATTTGAAACATTTGTTTCATTCTTAGTAAATAACACAAAAAGGTGTGTACTGGGCATGTGGAAAGGTTAGAAGTAGATTGAAATTTTTTAAGTTCACATATACCTGTATATATATTGTAGAATGTTGAATTTTCTTTAGATCCACAGTATTCATCTGGTTTTTCGTTACATCTGAAGTTACAATGTTGTGCATTGGATACACTTAAAAATGGGAAATCTATTTCGTCTGGATCCACACAAAGGCATTGTGATTCCTGGAAGAGTTCATCATTGGGGGACCCAATCTTATGATCCGGAATTTTTTTTCGCCAGCACTTAAGGCCGGAATTTTTTTTTTCCTAAAATCACAATCCGTAATTTTTTTTTGCAAAGTCTTCCTCGTCCCATAAAAATCAAATGGTTGCTCTCTAAATGAGTTAAAGAAGATCCTGGCGATAATCTCAATAGCACTCACAATATAGCACCAAATGGAGCATCGAAGTACCTATAGCAATCTAGATGTGGGACCAGGTGCCCAGGAGGAGCAAGCATCCCCTGTTTGGCAAGCCGTACCCACCGTCGATGTTCAGGCACGAAAATGAAAACAATATATAAAATACACGCACTGTCTTAGGTTATGTCTATATAGAGAGTGCTATGGCGACCATGTCAGGGTATATATTCAAAACACTTACTGTCAAGTATCATATTACTGCTCTGTGATTCATGTTTCAAGAAATTTTCATGATGTACTCTTCCAGGAATCACAATGCCTTTGTGTGGATCCAGACGGAATAGATTCCCCTTTTTTAAGTGTATCCAATGCACAGCATTGTAACTTCAGATGTAACGAAAAACCAGATGAATACTGTGGATCTAAAGAAAATTCAACATTCTACAATATATATTCAGGTATATGTGAACTTAATATTCCTTTTTTACGCTAAAAATTTCAATCTACTATTCTCTTTATTCTATACTTAATTCGAAACAATTGATGGCAACTTATAAACGCTTACCATTATTCTTCGGTTTATCGTCTCTTTAACGCGTTCGAAAAAAATTCTGTTATCAAAATTTCTTGAAATTTAAAAAACGTGGGTCATGAAGAATCATATCACAACCATCCTGCTACAGCTTTCGTTAAAGTTTTGGACATAATAATTGTTCAAATTCTTTGGCCAAATTCCATTGTTTAGATTGAAGATCACGAGGATCAAGTACTCGAAACGTGCATGTATGGTCCATGCTGAAAATTTATCTGTTTATTTGAATTTTGAAATTGAACATTTGTACCACTTGGTGAGTGTCACTCCTGGTGGACCAGGAGTCATCGAGGGCAATTTTAGCCAAGTTAGATTAAAGGTTGATCGTCTCTGCAACAAATTCGAAATTTCGAATAAATGCTTCTAAGTTTAATACTAAAGTTTAAGAGATAAATTATTATATTTGACAATTTCTAAAACTAAATTTTAGCATTGACATTGAGTGAAAATCTAGTGGTGTTTACTTTGTACCATGACTGACTACCAACTCGTACCATAATTTCTATCAACTCGTACTATACATTTACTCGTACCTCTGCAAACTCGTGCCATGGAATTTAGAAACTCTTACGCGTACCATTCAAAAAAGGTGCCACTACTAGAAAACAGTCAATCAGAGTGCAATTCTTAAGAATGCGTTGATACAATACTGTAGATGTATTGTAAGTACATGTACCAAACGAAGTCTCCTTCTGGTTACAGTAGGATAATAACCACGGTATAAAATGCGCTTGATGCGCTTGATGATTCTGAATCTTCTTTAAATGAATTTAATTTAGGTTTGTCATATGGCTAGAATAATTAGAAAAGATAACCATCGTGTAATTGATAATGATATTTATATGACAGACCAAATTAATTAAGAATTGAATGTTTATTTTTGCCATTTTATTGGATGATGAAATGTCAGTTGTCGTATCACAAATTGTGTAAAACCGCGTAGCGTAGCGAAGCGGTTTTACGCAAAATTTGTGATACGACAACTGACATTTCATCATCCAATAAAATGGCAAAAATAAACATTCAATACTTATAATTACCAAACATATGAATTTACTCCGAATTCGTACAAGTTCTAGGGAAAATAAACGATTGAGTACGTGGCGTATGAAAATATTAAACTGGTACGAACTAGTTCCCTAACAACAAAAATGTTCGAGAGGAAAAAAAAGCAAGCCGACATTTAATCTGGAAAAAAAGCATTTCCCCCTTCAGAACCTCAGCATGTTTTACCTATTTGCACTTACTGCTGTACTGCTATGACGTAATTTGTGACGCGTTGTTTATCGAAGGCAGCAGACATGACAGTTGAAAGTAGAACATGAAGCAATTTGTGTTTGGATTTATGCGGACTCTCAGGCAGCATTTCTTGTACCTGTAGATCTTATGTGTGAAGAAAAAACACGTTGTTAAGATTTACAGGTATCGGAATATCAGCTGTAAATTATTTCTTAGGAATCAGAACGAAATCGGCATGACAAGTTTGGTAAGTCGCGATTGCGTAGCTTTTGCGCAGTACTTTCAAATTTATTCATCCTACTTGTAGTATATCCATGTGTATTAGATTAATTTCGATGATTTTAGAAAAATAAGGGACACGTTTTTTCATGCATTTCTAATAGGCCAATCAAAATTTCCCTTGAAACACAAGAAATCCGTCAACAAACTGCCGTTCATGTTCTCATGTTGCAGTTTTCAAATCATGCGCGTAGCAACCGATGTAATCTCTGCAAACATTTACAGTACTGTGCTGTGATGTTTATGAGTCGACACATGGAACTGTCTCTAGTTTTAATGGATTATTTGAGACCTTTTGTATTGTTTATTTCATGCGTTAGACAATTCTTGATTTCTGTTGCGTTCGCGTTAGTGTGAAAGTAGTTCCGGTCAATTTTGACATTTTATCATTTCATAGCGGAAGTCACAATAAATGCGATTGACCAATCAAAATGCTTAGAATCAGATAAACAAACACATTTGGTAATTATATTGATATAAAGAAGATTTAGACAATATTCAACCTCGTTTTATCGAGTGAGATTCCCGTGTCATAGATTTTTGCGTATCACTTGATATATGACCGTGGTATATGTTATGTTCAAGAAAATGTCCTTGTTTGTGTATAGACTGCATGTCTGTGATGTTTAAAGTGATATTCACTTAGTTGTAGAATCTGCTATATTTGCTGACCTTGACATAACCGGAGAGAAAGCATGTATTTTGTACAAACACGGACTTGTCAGAGATGATGAAATAGAAGCTGCCATCTGTAATGAAGATTTAGCAAATAGAATAGGATGTCGTAAGTATGCAAATCTAAGCTACAATATATTCAACAATTCTTTCCGTACTTGTACTGGAGATGGTTCAACAGATAGTTTGTCCTTCGTGTTTCTATGGAGCTTGTATTATTGTATCGGTCTATTTGTCCTATTTCTTTTCTGATGAAGTTCGGGGGGGGGGGGGGTTGTCGGACATTTCTAAGCCTTTTCATATGGTTTTTGGAATCTGGTTTCGGCTTTTGTGTTTGACTTTCATTCACTAATTTTTTTGTTTGTGATGTTGAATGTCGTCTTCTTAATATTTCTAATATTGATGACCGTTATATTAGGTGAATCGAAGTCAAATAAAAAAGCAAAAGTCAGGAAAAGATAGGCATTTAAATTCTCAAAAAAAAAATGAAAAAAAAAACAGTTTAATGCACGCGTTGAAGCATATTCTAATATCAAATGAATCATATTATAAGTCATAGTATATTATTCAGTAGGATTGAGAGAAAGTTTTCATTCTCTACATTTCTCTTGCTGTATGGTAAAAAACAAGGGGTCGTTCTTAACGTCTTCAAATCATTAACAAAGCAAATATATTTACAGTATGGACCAGACATGCATATTTCGGGTACTTAATCCTCTTCAACGATCCTCAATCTAAACTATGTCATATGGCCAAAATCTGTGAAGATTATGTCCTAAATATACCGATAGACGTATCAAGATGGCTGGGATATGATGCTACTGGGCTCAGGTTTGAAGAAATGACCAATCGAAATTGATCGAACTTCGCTCATGTGCCCTCGGTGACTCCTGGTCCACCAGAAGTGACACTCAGCAAGTGTTTAACGTCTTCAAACTCATTAGCACCACTTTAGAGCAGATAAATTTTCAGCATGGACCAGACATGCACGTTTCGGGAAATTAATCCTCGTCATTGATCCTCAATCTAGTCAAAGAACCATAGATCTATAAAAATTTTCAACATCCTATTTAGACATAATGCTGTCCAACGACACTGATGGTTACATGAACACCTTATTCTAATGCACTCCGTTTGTAACGCGCATTCTGATTGGTTGAGCGATGAAAAAACTGCAAGGGGATTCACGTTTCACTGCAGTTTTTGCTATGACGTCATGCGTTCCTATGGTGACGCCGTTAAAAGCAGACGTTTTCTAGCTCCTTACTGACCAAAGCATTAGAATAGGGTTACCATACTGATGTTTTACAAAAACTGACAGGGTATCGGCGAATCCCCTGTCAGAAATATCCGTTTTACCGCTCGGCTAACGCCTCGCGGTAAAACTCAATTTCTGACAGGGGATTCGCCGATACCCTGTCAGTTTTTGTAAAACAAACGCATGGTAACCCCTAACTCTATGACAAACTTGACTACTTCAATTTTAGCATCACAGACTTTCCTTTTCGTAGTAGTTATATCACTTCATCGCCTGCTTATAGTGTTTTTATATCTCAATTAATGCGATGTGCCAAAGCAAGTACCAAATACATGTACATTTCGTTCTGAGGGCTAGGCATCTTTTGAATAAACTCCTCAGTTAGGGATACATTTACGTTTGTGACCAACTAACATCGTCACTGAGAATGTTCTACGGTCGATACGGGTAACTTGTCATACATTGTCTCATTATCCAGAATGGTAAATAATATTCTGCTTAGACCATTGGATACTTCCAACCACAGAAGATATTTGTAGTATAGTGGAAGTTACCGACTGTGACATGTCTGCCGAATTGAAGCGACGGGTATTGCATGCAATCAGGGGATGCTGACTCTTCCTGGGCACCTGATCTCACTCCCTTATTCGGAGTGCGCTTCTGTTCATATGCTGGAATTCCTTTGTTTTCTATTTTATCATGATTTTGTATGCCCTTCTGTTAAGGATTTTCGAATATTCCAGTCTGTTTTTTATATTGCGATATGGTTCTTGTTCATATTTTTCATTGTCATTGCTATTGCAAAAACAAAACCACAGTGAGCAGTAAAACATAGAAAATACTCAAACAACAAAGAATAAAATTACTTGAATGTTTCACAAAGAATTAAAGTATATCCCCAGTGGAGATGAGATAATTTGTACGTGGAAAGCAAGCATATTCTGTTTGGTAGCAACACCTATCCTTTTGACCATGCAGAAAGTGTGATACACGTATCCAATTAATTTCTTAAATTCGATGTTTTGAGTGGTTCAAACCTTTTCTGAGTAGCAACATCCCTTCATCGCCTGCGTATGGTGTGGTCATATCTCAGTTGATACGCTATGCCAGAGCAAGTACCAAATATACGGATTTTGCTCTGAGAGCTAGGCGTCTTTCAGAGAAGCTTCTCAGTGTGGGATATGTTTGTGACCGACTAACATCGTCACTGAGGAAGTTCTACGGTCGATATGTGGAACTCGTCATACACTATCATGTCCCACTCTCCAGAATGGTGGATTTTATTCTGTCATAGACCATTTGAACCATCCAACCAAAGATTGTACTCTATACCTTCCAAAATGGAAGTAACCGGATATGACAATTATATCGAATTGAAGCGACGGGTGTTGCATGCGAGCAGAATATGCTTACTCTTCCTGGGCACCTGGTCTCCCTCCCATATCGGGAGTTCGCTTCTTTTCATATGGTGCAGGTTTTTATTTGTTTGATTTGGTTCCTGTTTTATCCTAATATTATATATGCCTTCGGTTTATGATTTTCTGAAATATTTATTTTGTGCTGTATATAGGGATATGGCCATTATCAATATTTGTCATTAAACCTCCCAATCTGGAGGACAACGAGATATAATGTTTTATCATACGATGCAGTGACAATTTTAGATGTAACAATACATGTTCGGGTGAATTGGTTTTGGTCTCTGTTGCAATCATATAACTTACCTTTAAAAATCCGGAAATTCTTTTATATGTTACTATGTGCTTATTACAATGATACACATTTCCATCCTGGTTTTTAAACAATCTCATTTTCACATTTAAAGGGATAGGCGCAAAAGTTACCATATTTGGTCCCAATCAAAATTTTTAAAACGGTTCTATTTTCTTATTCATTATGCTTCTTTTAAACAAAAAAGGACAAATTTTATATGATTTCTCGAAAACCTCACCTTTTAGGACAAAATGATTGAAAATTGAGTCCTATGTCTTCTCATTAGATTTTCGGCAAAGGAAAAACAAACCTACTGTTGTAAGCCCCAGGGGAAGGGCATATATCAAGTTTAAACTCATTTGGAACAATCCTTTTTATATTCTGAATGTACATGGAAAGTTTAACTTTGTTTCATGCGCTTGCTCTATATGTACCATAAACTATAAATATGGGGCCAAAAAACGGCAGATTTTGCCCCTACACCTTTCCAGTTAAGTTTGGTGATGAATTCCCCCTGATTTAATTATCCGAAATATCACAACATTCTTGATGGTTCACTCAGGCTATTTTGTTTTAAAGTAGATTAAAATATTTCTTCAAGAGGGAAGGGATGATACAAATAAAAACACAAACGCTCGAAAACACAAATTTATTTTGTTTTGCTGCAAGAAATTTAGAACTATTGGTAGAACTATAAATTTCGAAAACTTGCATGTAACCCTTTGGCTATACTACATTTTTTAGATTAAGGATCACTGACGAAGGTTAAGTATCCGAAACGTGCATTTCTGGTCCATGCTGCAAATTCATCCATTTTCAAATTTAAAGACGTTTATCATGTTGATTTAATTCATCTGGTTTCAAGATCAGATGTATCTAATGTTAATACATTTAAATGAAGCTTTAAAAGTGAGTTTGATGATTGCATGGCATTTAAGATACTTTTTCAAAACTTTTACCCCATATTTAAAAAATACCCTCTATTCAATCTAGGGGACAACCATTTAATCCTGAGGGGAGGGGGCATGGCAGTTTTTGAAATAAATATTCTGACCCAGATAATGTTGAAAATAAATAATCTGACCCTCTTTGTTGTAGAAATGAATATTCTGGCCCACATATGTGCTCAAATTCGAACAATTAAACTTCAGTTTGCTTTGCTAGCAACAAGACAAGAATTTTAGGCTCGCTTCGCTCACCTTACACTTACAAAAATTTCGGGCTCGCTTCGCTCGCCCTTCCAAAAATTTTTTATCAAGTGTTATTTAGACATTTAAACAGGTCTGTATTTCAATTGCAAGTATAAAACAAAATTGTATATTTGATAAGCTTCATGGGTCCGTGTAACACTTAACAATTCAAATTTCTAAAAAGTTTTGGAATTTTAGATTTTTGATATTTCAACCAAAAACCTAAAATTTCAAAGTTTTGAAATCGTTTTGAGTTTTTAGAAGTTAAGATTTTTTACTAAAATTTCAAAAATCTATCACATTTTTAATTTTTGGAATTTTACATTTTTGAGTAAAAACCTAAACTTTCAAATATTCAAAACCGTTTTAGACATTTCAGTTTTTGTATACTGTTTAAAATGTAAAAACGGGTCGGTTTTACACTTAACAATTCAAAATTTTAAAATATTTTTAAATTTTTGATATTTGATATTTTAGACAAAAACCTAAAGTATCAAAGTTTTAAAATCGTATAGAGATTTTAGAAGTTTTGATTTTTGACTACAATAATAAAAATCTGAAACGTTTTGAACTTTTAGAATTTAAGTTTTTTGACTAAAAAACTAAACTTCCAAACTTCCAAAATCACAATATTCGTTTTAGATATTTGAAGTCTTAGAATTTTTATATATTTAGAGTTCTTACATTCAAAAATGTAAAAAGTCAAAAGAATCTTTAAAGCATGTGAATGATCATGATCCTATTGCCCTCACTAACAGTAGAGTCGCAATCGGTACAGATTCTGAATCAGATATTAACCGCAGACTACCATAGTAAATAGGAATATGGGGAGATAAGTTTGAGTATATAAATCCATAATGCCAAAGATCAATCATGTTAATCGCAGAAACCATTTGACTAATCCTCAACTGCTATCTGTCATTTACTATTAACTCCGTATATTTAAGGTGAATTCTTTATATGCTATCATTGAATAATCGTCTTATCATGACTTGTATGAACCACCACCCCCCCCCTCCCCACACACACACACACGGATCGAATGATCGGGGGCATATTGTTTTTGTCCTATCTGTCTGTTTGTCCGTCTGTTGTCAACTTCAACTTTAACCTTTGCCATAACGTTTGAACCATATACATTAGAGAAAGAGACGTCATAGCCCTTTCAAAGGACACCAAGGTCAATGACTTTGTGACCTTTACCATGACATTTATGCTAAATATAAAAAATAGCATTTTCCGACTTTGTTGTCACCGTGGACACATACACATCTTGTTTTCTACTTCGTTTCCTTTCGTGGTGTGCTGTATTAATTGCGATCTTTATGACTAGAACTCTCCAAACCAACTGTTGACTTTCAAGATTTTTGAACGTAAAAACTCTAAAAGTCTAAAGTTCTAAAAATCCAAGAAGTTCAGGTTTTTAGTCAAAATCTATATTTCTAAAAGTTCAAAACGTTTTAGTTTATTGAGATTTCAGTCAAAAATCTTAACTTCATAAATTTTTATACGATTTGAAAACTTTGATATTTTAGGATTTTGTGTAGAATTTCAAAGATCTGAAATTCTAAAACATTTTAAAATTTTGAATTGTTAAGTGTAAAACGGACTGTTTTAATATTTTAAACAGTATACAAAAAGTGAAATATCTAAAACGGTTTTGAATATTTGAAAGTTTAGGTTTTTACTCAAAAATCTTAAATTCCAAACATTAAAAACGAGTTAGATTTTTGAAATTTCAGTCAAAAATCTAAACTTCTAAAAACTCAAAACGATTTCTTAATTTTGAAATTTTAGTGTTTTGGTTTAAATATCAAAAATCTAAAATTCTAAAACGTTTTAGAAATTTGAATTGTTAAGCGTTACACGGACCTGCATGTATTATAGGAATGCCTGTAGAACATTACACATCAACTACCTACTTTTGTACTCGACATGACAAAAAATGCCTCTCCCAATGACCAATGTGCTGTAAGAACTAAATTTAGAATATGCAGTTGATACATGTACATTCATATGTATATAGACTTATTGAAGTGCCAAGAAAGTCTTGCACATTTTAAATAATAGATGGCATATTTAGTTGACATAATCAGTGACATACATTGTAACCAGGGTGTGTTTGCATATATCCTTGGTTTTGTTTTGTTTTGGGGATTTTTTTTTTTTTTTTTTTGCTTGTCAGGATTGTAAATACTGTGACCTCCAGTTACTACAGTTATCTATATGAATGTGTATTTCATGCATGTAACAAAACGCAAAATAAGACACATTTTACCATAGATAAGAACATATACGTAAATCAAAACTATTATTACAGTCTTGCAAAGAAACAATAGTGAGTCCTCAATTGAAATGAATGACAGATATGGATAATGACCATATCCCAATACAAAGTACGAAATCGATAATTAAGAAAATCATTAACCGACGACATACAAAATCAGTGTAAAAAGGAGCCAAAGCAAACAAACAAAAACCTCCTTCATATGAAAAGAAGCGAACTCCAAGTGAGACAAGATGCCCAGAAAATCAGGTGTCCAGGGAGAGTATTCATCTCTTGCTTGCTACATATTGTAGCATCAAACGTCGTTCTGGTCAATAAAAACCGATAAATAAAATAAAGAAGATCCTGACGACAATCTCACCAGCACTCACAATAGAGACCCTAATTGAGTATCGACGGACCCCTATAAAGCTAGAGGTTGAACCAGGTGCCCCGTGTGGAGTAAGCGTCCCCTATTTGGCTAGCAGCACCCGCAGTTCACGAACGTTAATTTTAAAAAGTTCAATTACGATGATTTCGAATCGTTTTTTCTTAAAACATCTAACACATTATGGCGAATCGATCATTTATTGTGCAGTCATGTGAATATGGTGTTCAAGATGGGGAAGTTTTGTAAATAAATATTTTTACTGCACTTCACGGACAGTCAGTTTTTACACATTGAGCACTATTAGTCAACACTGTGATGCTCTTTATACAATTACATATACTACATTTATATATTGAGAAGTTTCTGTAAACTCCTGAAAAATCGGATGGAGTTATCAAAATCGATTAATCAGATAAGTCTCTCGATTGATTATCGATTATAATCGGATTCTTATAAAACACTGCAGAACTTTGATACATTTCATGATTTGTCCATTACCGAACTTTTTATTGACGGCAAATTGTATGGAAACTCGGCAAAATGTTTAATACGAGTATAGATACTGACCTAAGTCAATGATGTATCAGATGAATTAAATAATCAAGTAAGACGTACGAACTGTTTCTCTACCAAAAATACGGTTTAAAGATGCCAATATTTCAAATTTCAAATTTCCCGATTATAATCGAGTATCTAATAACATCGATTATCGTTATCGGAAGGAACTTGCGACGATGTCGCCGACGCCGGCTATAATCGGCACAACACTTGAGCATCATAAACATCCACAAAATGTTAACATGGTCGTTTGAAATTCAGTGAAACAAAGGCCATACAAACTCATGAAAAACGATATCGAACAAGGTATAGCGCAACTAAAGGTAAACGATTTATCGAGCTTAAGTGCATTTCAACTTCGAAAGCTTACTGTACTAATTGGTTTATTGATAAAGGTTCAAGAGACAACACTGTTGAATGGATATATTATCAATGGTTTGGTCACATGACATGGAAAGCTGCAACGGACAAGTGCCTTGAATCAGTTAAAAGCAAATCATATCTTGCATCATACTCTGATGTTGAAAGTAAGAATTTCGGTATTACCTGGCTGAATGAGAGAAAGTATTCAACGATTTTGGAGAAGAAAAACGGTAAAAAGTAATTTTGTTATTATATTTTTTTATCTTATGATTGTAAACAAATATGTAAAATAGTACACTGTAATTCTTTTTACTGGTTTCCAAAGTTTTCAAACAAGAAAGGTGGGGATCTTCAACATGACTCCTTTATGTTTGATGTTTCTATGATGTGCGTTGGTGTTCCTAGTCCCTTTTGTGTCTCTTTCTGTACGTGTCTGCTCTATGTTTGTTGGAGATCCACTCCTTTGTTCGGTATAATTATTTGTGTAATATCTGCCATTACATTTCTTACATATCACAGAAATGACGCGTTGTTATCAATATTTGCTAACAAAATTGTCATTAATTTTAAATATCGTGAATATCTATTTTATATGCAAAAAACCAGGGTAACTCTAAGAAGAATCGGCTGTAACAACCACAGCAAAGTATCGAAACACCGCAATCGAAAACAAGCAGGACGTACACATCATTAATCGCAAAAGTGTTGAAAAAACACTCACAACCTAAATACATTCAACATTATATACTTCACATAAACCAAGGAGACAAAAGGAAATTAAGTGCTACGAAAAATTAAAACAGTTTAACAGTTAGTTAAGGAAGTTCTCAAATGCTTACCCTTGATGGTATGTGGAATTTCTGCAGTTTAACTATCCGCTTTGTCTGAATAAATGCGACACAAATAGCGATATTTCACGACTCAAAAATGTCTTGGTACACAACCAAGCAATATCGCCTAGATGACCTTCTTTCTTTGAAACCTTATGGCAGATGGCCGTTCTAGGTCGGCAAATGTTCCTAATTGGTATCGTTGGTTTATGTTTGATGTTTCTATGGTATTGGTTCATTGTCCCTTTGGAGTCTCTTTCTGTGTATGTCTACTCTGTGTTTTGCATTTGGTGTTTTGGGGTTTTGCTGTGGATGCTGCAACTAAGTGTTGTTGAAGATCCCCTCCTTTCTTTTATACTATACAATTCATTTGTTTTGTAATCATTTTCAATTCATGTTCGTATCAGATGACGAAGATCTCGGAGAATGCCAAGAAATATTAGTAGAAAATGGTGCGATTGACATCAATAACCGCAATTGTGACGATTCAGAAGGGATACAGTATGTATGTAAAACAGGTCCGTTTATTATATATGCATGTATAGTCATATGACATTTGCTTTGATCTTGCATAGTTTTAAAACAATTTACACAAGGGAACAACCCATTAAAATAACGTTCTTCTTTTAATTATTTCCTCTTGTGGATATTAAAGCTTCCTAGATTGCCGCCTTATATAAATTCTCATCTTAGCAGATTACATTTTTCACAGTGAAAATAAAACAAGTTAAATGATCAAGATTGCAATATATGTTTCACAGCAATGACATAAGTATTTTCAAGAAAGTTGAAGGATCGTATTCCTGGTAACCTATTCTCTTTTTGCATTTTTTATTCCTTCCTATTTTGCTTATTAATGATTTACTGAAAGTGAAGCACAAAGCCGAAATCATAATACAAAGGAGGGGATCTCCAATAACACCAAGCTGCATCACCTACAACAAAACCCCAAAACACCCAATGCAAGAACAAAACAAACAAGCAAAAAAGAAACGCAAAATGGATAAGGAACACCAACGCACAACACAGAAACATAAATGACCAAACATAAACCGACTAGACAAATGGGTAACATGTGCCGATTTGGACGGCCATCTGCCACGCAAGTAGCAGACGGTGTGGTTATCCGGATTACGTATGCACAACCTCCTCCACTTTTCCGATTACCCAGAGGTATCCAATGACGCACAATTGTAGTGTAAAATAATCTCCTCTCTGTAAGACGAAGAACATACAAACAGAAAGCAGGACGCAGGGGCCCAAGAAATACGCAGATGGATTTGTAAATGGATATAAAAAACGAAATACAGTCCATGCTGTGCCGGATGTAGCGAGTTCATGCATGTGATAATACGAGGAGTCCGACTGAAATTCAGAGAGGACAGGTGGTCAAAATTCATATAACGCAAGGGCCCAAGTATTAGTAGTAATATACTAATCATGAATAGGGAAGTGTAATTCTGAAGGTAAATTCTTCGTGTGCACATGATTCATGTAACTAAGAGTTTTAGTCAACCATGGTCGATAATATAACATTTAACATTAGATCTCAATATGAAGTGGTTTGGTCTGTCTCATCTTACACTGGGCACAGATAATCCACTCTTGTCATACGTATGCCCTTTGTTGCGTGGAGCTCGTTAAAAAACTTTGAAGGTAAGCGTTCTAAATGTTTTTCCCTGGGGTTGTCGCCATAGTACTTTCTATATAGAAGAAGAAAGAGATCTCCAACAATACCCCGTTGCAGCATCAACAGCAAAACACCAAAACACCCCGATGCAAAAACACAAAAGACGAGTACAGCACGAGACGTAAAAGAGACACACGTCATGTAAACATCAAACACAAAAGACTACACATAAACCGACGAGACCAATGGGCAACCGGTGCCGACTTTGGACGGCCATCTGTCACGCAAGTAGCAAATGGTGTGGTTATCCTGGATTACGTGCGCACAACCCTCTCACTTCTCCAATTACCCAGAGGTCTCGAAGAACGTACAATTGTGGTGTAAAACAACCTCCTCACTGTAAGATGACCTCACACAAACAAGACCGCGAAACGCAGAGGCCCCAGAGACACCCGAGGAGTCCGACTGACATTCAGAGAGGACAAGTGGTCGGGGCCCTGTCTTCTCTAAAGAGGTTTGGACAGGGCCCGTCATGGAGTCCCATTGTCACAGTCAGTCAGAGTGCAAGTCTCAAGGATGCGCTTGTACAAGATTGTAGATTGGTCAAGTACAAAGCCTAGTGTCCCTCTGGTGACATTAGGATCATATCCACGGTATAAAATGATTCCGACTGACATTCAGAGAGGACAGGTGGTCGGGGCCCTGTCTTCTCTAAAGAGGTTTGGACAGGGCCCGTCATGGAGTCCCGTCGTCACAGTCAGTCAGAGTGCAAGTCTCAAGGATGCGCTTGTACAAGACTGTAGATTGGTCAAGTACAAAGCCTAGTGTCCGTCTGGTGACATTAGGATCATATCCACGGTATAAAAGGCGTTTGATGATTCTGACGCATTTTCGATAGTTATGCTGCCTACTTTTGATCCTTTTTATTTTGTTTATCATATTACCATAAAAGACAGGTTGTGTAATACCCATAGTAATGTACTCTGTTGCATGTATAGATCCGAATTTTAAATGAAGTTGACTGTAATTTTTGTAAAATTTCCAGAAAGTCTTAACTAGTTTATAAAAGCGGAAACCTTGACCTAAAAGTTTTTTGGTAATTTGTAAATCTCTACTGTGAAAATCCAAAATATCAGTACATGCTCTAGCGTACCGGATGAGCTGTGATATGAAAATGCCGTATGACGGTAATCTTGGAACATCACCGTCAAGCCAGGGGAAATTTACTATTTTGAATCCAAAATCATCCCTTTTAAATTAGAGTCCTACGTAGAAGACACTACAACTAAGCCAAGTTAGAGAACACAATGAAATTAAAACACTTCAAACATCGGGTCACGGGGAATTGCTTTACCAACTCCACACTGCAACACGAAATAAGTGTAGATATAAAAGAAGGGAGGAGAAATAACCTCAGACAGTGCATGTTTTTAAATATTTTTTTTTCTTTTCGTGCGTGAACATCGACGGCGTGTGCGACTAGCCAATCAGGGGATGCTTACTCCTCCTGGGCACCTTGTCTCACCTCTAGCTTGCTAGGGGTCCGCCGATGCTCAATTTGGTGCTCTATAGGATTGCTGTTGAGATTGTCCTTCGGATATTCTTTATCTCATTGAAGTGCGAAGTAGTGAGATAGCAATGACTCGGCTTCACTTGAGCTAAGAAAAAATGAACAGGAATTTTTCTTTTGAATTCCAAGAAAGGAGGAAATCTCCATCAAGATTCGGTTGCAGAACCAACAATAAAAACACATACAAATGTATATTTTATTAACCAGAAAACCAAAATTTCTTATATCAAAAATGAAGAATATTTTCGCGGTCCACAAGGTTTTCCGATAAAATATTATGTCCACATGATAATGATTTTGCAGGTAATATCAACGAGATAAAATCTACCAATACCTACTCACAGACCGTAACGTCAGCATCACAGGATTCCTCGACAGGTAAAACTTGAAAAAGTAACACTTTCTTTCCGTTCATAAATGTAAATAAGATAGAAATAAGTGTAGAGATAATATTCGTTAGAAATTAATTTTTGATACATGTACTGTCACAGCAAACCGACCTGATCGGGCGGAGTTTATTTTCACCTGGTCATCGGAAGAGTTTAATTCTGTCCAGGTGATACAATCTTTAAAAAAAAATTCAGGTAATGAGCATTACTCTTATAACTATATGCAATTTATAAAGAGTTTAAAAGTCTATCCTTAAATTCTATTGATTCATATCAGTCGCTTGATTGAATTTGCTCCGCCTGGTCAGGTCACTTTGCTACGACAATAGTTCTGACTTTACTGTGTATTTTGTTTCATACAAAGTATTTGTTCAAAGGTACCAAAAGCCAAAAACACAGTACATCGAAGCCTTCACATCAGCAGGACGTATCATCAGACATAAAGCTCTCTCCTGACGATGAAAATAACAGTGATACTGGTAATATTAGTTATTTGTACTAATTAGACTTTTCTTTCAAATCAGAAGCTTAAGCTTAATATTTGTGCACTTTTTAAACTTTTTTTCTGTTTTATGGACAAGTTAATTTCAGGGATACCCCTGATCATGCATCTAGTTTTAGTTTTTACGCACTGCATTAAAATTAATTTTAAATCCCGTCATGAAATTGAACCATAATCTCTAAATACTAGGGGGTATCTCCCTAATTGCAAAGCTCTGTCCTTAGCTGGGTTTCGGCATAAGTTTTTGTCATGTTTAGAGTTAAGCTCTTTGCGCCTACCCTCCAACGATTTTTGCCATATTTTTCACTTATATACGCTTCATAATGTACTCTACACAAAAAAATTGGAACCACTCATGTTTTGCAAGAGGAAATTGAAAGTCTTTATTGTAGACGGGGCTAGGAAAATCCCTTTTGGCTTTACAAACTAGGGGATCTCCAACAACACAAGGCTGTATTGAACTCGTTTGACATTTAAAAGTACAGCTGACGAAGATTCAATATCCGAAACACGTGTTTAGCACTATGGTACTATAAAACATATATTTCAATATTTTCAATTATATCTCAAACAATTTCTTTTGATTAAATTTGTTTGTCGCGAAATGAAGGAGCGTTTTATAAGAATCTGGAAATGATTTACAGCAAGACTACACTGTATTTATATCGTTGATATAATTTGTAGAATAAGGGGATATACAGAGTCTCGCAGACCACAGCGGAATATACACTCAACCGATTGCAATAAAACGAACGTCATGTTTAACAAACACACCAAAACAATACGTGCAAGTAGCCGGATACAATGGCAAACAAAAAACAATGTGAGGGCAAGCACCATCGAAATATATGACACTACTGTGTATTCAATTATATATAGATGACAAACGTCTTCAAAATCAACAGATAAATTTGCAGTATGGACCAGACTTGCACGTTTCAGATACTTAATCCTCGTCAGTGATACAATTTTGCATTAAATAGCCGAAACAGATATGTCGTGTAACTAGTGTTGGACTTATTTTAACATCAGGTATGCTTTTTTGATTTCGTATTGAACACCTTTTTGATGTTGCCTTGATGTGACATTCTTTTTACGGATATCTTGATAATATCTTCTAATAAACTGTCAGAACCAGTATCTTCTTCAAATTGAAATTAAAAAGTTATCTATGAAAATAGTACGCAAATACGTATATCAAAGAATTCATGAAATATCATTCACATATATTATGTGCTTAACGAAACAAACAGTGTAAGAAAAGAAAACTATTTTTATTAGATGCATTCCATATTTTTACAAAGAAAATCTGTATGTTCTTTATCTTTATTTAGGATTACTGATAGGAGGTGTAGGTGGGGCTGTAACACTTATTACAATCACAGGAGGAGTGTTTATGGTGTTTGTTTTAAGAAGAAGGTAATGTCCCGTAATATGGATCATTTTATAATTGAATGTTAACTTTCAGTTGTTTTTTGTTGTTGTTTTTTCTTTAAAGTCTCGTTGGTATGAATGAATACATTAATTTTCATCTATTTTGCTCTTAATTTTACATAACTCATTTATATTTGTCAATAATAGACATTCTGGACCATGCAATAAAAAGTCTGAATACCAATCACAGGAGGTGAGGTATTCTACATCAAATGGCGTTTCCAATTCAACGTACGGCTCAGGATCGGCATATGAAATAATACAAGGTAACCAAGATAGAACCTCTCAAGGAGACTACACAAATATCAACGACGAAGACCTGCGAATCTCAGAAAATATACATTCTAAAGCGAACATCTGTGACGATCCGAAGGGCTTTCCTCCTCCTAATGGACCACTGTATATGGTGTTAGAAAAGGAAACTACATCTGAATCAGCGTCTTTTAGTCCGTTTACAAATTACGAATCAGCTCGTCCTATTCTCGACCAAAAATCAAACGAAAAAAATGTTTCTGAGAATGATGAGTGTAAACGGAATGCGGATGATATGGAGTACGACCATTTACGACAAGAGGCTTACGAACTTAAAGTCACTGACGAAAACGTGTATAACCATACCGACACTGACAATGAATATAGTCACATCTCTCAGATCACTAAAACCAATGATAATCATAAAGATGATGCCGACGACGATGATGAGTACACTCATACTGGGGATTTTGAGGCACACAGTGGAACAAGTGTTCAGAATGACATGGACGGTACATATGCACATGCTAATGACAATTATGATAATGGGGATGGCATGAATGGGATCAGACCGTATGAACTCGCTCTGAATGTACATCGACATGAGACTGATACGGATGAATCCAAACCAAATGCACAACTTAACACAGAAGACGGGGACTATTCATTTGCGAAACCCATTGATTAAAACCACAGGAAAAATAGAAGTCAAAATAAAAGGGTTCTTTATTACCAAAATCATTAATTATAACGTATTTTAATATTCGTTACTTGTTGTTGATAAATGCATTTATATAAATAACACTTTTAAGCAGAATCCGACTACATTAAAATGTAGATAACGAAGAATCCAATGGATTTGAAATTGAAGCATCACACACATGAAGCGTAAATATTTATGTCTAATCTAATTTTATGACAATTAAAATCTACTTCCAGTATCTTCTGTTACACTGTTCAAAATTACTCTAAGATTTTAATGATTTGCCTATGAAAGAGGAAGTAATATTATAAAAACTTGCCAACCGAAATGATTTTTTTTATGTGCAGTAATACCTCGAACATGTGCTTCTACTATAACAGTAATGTGAAAACATAATTCATGAACATGAATAAAATCTAAAAAGTCGAAGACATAGAAACAACACATAAATACCATATAGAAATAAAAGAAAAAACAACAGGCATTCTCTTCGTATCACAATCAATACAAAAATATGGATATGAACTCCAGCAAATGTAATGTATTTTCCCCGACCAACAAGAACGTAGGATAAAGATATGCCTTATGAGTATATAATACGGATGGAAGTGTTCCAACTCTTTACTTAAATTCGGGAGTGAGATCAGGTGCCCAGGTAGAGTCAGCATCTCCTGCTTGCATGCAACACCCGTCGCTTCGATTCCGTAGAATTTTCACATCCGGGTACTTCCATTTCGGAAGATATACGCATATTCTGTGGTTGGATTGTTCAAATGGTCTACGACAGAGTATCATCCACCATTCTGGACAGTGGGACATCATAGTGTAAGACGAGTTTCCCGTATCGACCGTAGACCTTCCTCAGTGACGATGTAAGTCGGTCACAAAAGTATCCCTGACTGAGAAGCTTATCTGAAAGACACTTAGTTTTCAGAACATTACCTGAATATTTGGTACTTGCTCTCGCAAAGCGTATCGATTGAGATATGAACACGCCATGAGCAGGCAATGAAGGGATGTTACTACTCAGAAAAGGAAAGTTAGTGATACTGATATTGAAGTAATCACGTTTGTCATAGAGTAAGGTATTCATGTAAGCATCAGTGTTGTTAAGCAACATTATGTCCGAATAGAATGCTTAATTATTTGTATCTGTAGCTCCTTTGACTTCAATCCTTGAATGGTAGATTATGCTGATTTAATCCGCGAATTATGGATTATTGATGGGCAGCATATTGTCTATGTATCTGTAAGTGATTTTAGAATCGGAAGCTAAGTATCTTTTCCCTTCAGAAACCAAAGATTGAATGAATTCACCTTCATACGAGTATAGATTAATGTCGACAAGGAGTGGGGTACAGTTGGTTTCCATTGAAATTCCGACAATTTCCAGGAAGACCATCCCTCCAAATACCACAAAAAAGTTATCGATCAGGAATGTTAAAAATCAGAATATCTGTTTCAGTGTACTTATTTTAAGAATCGGACTTTTCTTTTACAAAGTAGGTTTTGTCATAGTTATCAACAATAAATCTTTATTTGCGATTGCCGTTTTTGCTTGTAAATACATAACTTCTCAGTCAGGGATACGTTTGTGACCGACTAACCTCGTCACTGAGGAAGTTCTACGGTCGATATGGGGAACTCGTCATACACTATGATGTCCCAATCGAATGGTGGATGGTATTCTGTCTTAGACCATTTGAAACATCCAACCACCGAATATACTTGTATCTTCCGAAATGGAAATAACCGAATGTGACAATTCTACAGAATTGAAGGGACGCGTGTTGCATTCAAGCAGGAGATGCTTACTCTTCCATGACACCTGGTCTCACTCCCATTTTGGGAGTTCGCTTCTTTTCAAATGGTGGAGGTTTTTCTTTGTTCGCTTTGGTTCTTGTTTTATCCTGATTTTGTATGCCTTCGGTTCATGATTTTCTGAATTATCGATTTTGTACTGTGTATTGGGATATGGTCATTATCCATATTTCTTTCTTTAAATTCTTATTGTGGTATCGTTGTGTAAAGTGTCGAAAAATCAAAGGCTTTAACTCGAATGGATTTCAGATGTACTAAAAGTTCCTTCGAAGGTAAGATCGAACCAGATTTGGTTAAGTACCCGAAACGTGCATGTCTGGTCCACCTTGCCAATTTATCTGTTCTTAAATTATGCTATTCAACTTGAAGAGGTTTACATTTATACCACTTGGTGAGTGTCACTGCTGGTGGACCAGGAGTCCCCGGGGCACATGTAGCCAAGTTCGATCAATTTCGGTTGATCGTTTCTTCAACGCATTCTAAATTTCTGTTATCAAAATTTCTTGAAATTTCTAAAAAGTGGGTCCTGTAGCATCATATCCCTACCATCCTGCTACGTCACTGATGAGGGTTAAGTACCCGAAACGTGCATGTCTGGTCCACGTTGCCAATTTATCTGTTCTTAAATGATGCTATTCAACTTGAAGACGTTAACAGCTTGAGGAACCAGCGGATTTTATGCATTTTAGGTATACGATATAAGTATGGTTAATCTAAATCTTGTTTCTATTTATTTGTGTCAAATCCAAAGGAAGCGAGAGGAAATTAGTGGTTATCTTTTACTTCTGAGCCAGAAAAATTCAATGGGCTAAGTAGGACTTCCATGTGACGAAATCAAACCTTTACTTTAATGAGTTAAAGAATATCCTGACGACAATCTCAACAACACTCACAAAAGAGCACATAACTGAACATCGACGGACCTCTAGCAAGCTTGAGGTGGGACCAGGTGCCCGTGAGGAGTAAGCATCCCCTGTTGGATAGCCGCATCCGCCGTCGATGTTCACGCTTGAAAATGAAAACAATATATGAAATACACGCACTATCTGAGGTTATGTCTATATAGAAAGTGCTATGGCGACAATGTCAGGGAAAAATATTTAAAACACTTACTGTCAAACCCCTCACGGGGAACTTTTTTTACGAGCTCCACACGGCAAAAGGCATAATAAGGCTGTCGAAATAGTTTTTTTGCTGGCAGATACGTAGTTATTTGAGATTTGTATGCTGGTGTAATGGTTATCCGGTCCAAAAAACCTCCTTTATCTTCGATGATATTTTTGAATTAATTGACAAGTTTCCGATATACCGAAATGAAATAATATGTATGATGTCAAATTGATAAAGTGCCAAAACAAAACTTCTTTCAGTCGACAGAGCTGAAAAGAAGTAATAAATACACCTGAAAATATCCGTTTCACGGGGGACGAGTTAAACTGCAAAAGGAACTAAGTGTTTGTATTTAAATAAGTGTTCCTACTCTATACCTTCCCGAAGAAAATTTCAAACCAATGTATTATGCTGCAGACACATGTTTCGGATATTGTATTCTGATTATGGTGTAAGCATGAGTTAAAGAAGATCCGGACGATAATCTCAACAGCACTCACAATAGAGCACTATGTTGAGCATCGACGGACCCCTAGCAAGCTAGAGGTGGGATCAGGTGCCCGGGAGGAGTAAGCATCCCCTGTTGGCTAGCTGCACCCGCCGTCGATGTTAATGCACGATAAAGAACACAGTATATAAAAGGAATGCACTGTCTGACGTTATGTCTATATGGAAAGTGCTATGGCGACCATGTCAGGGAAATATATTCAAAACACTTACTGTCAAACCCCTCGCGGGGAACTTTTTTTACGAGCTCCACACGGCAAAGGGCATAAGTGTGACACAAATGAGTTAAAGAAGATCCTGACGATAATCTCAACAGCACTCACAATAGAGCACTATGTTGAGCATCGACGGACCCCTAGCAAGCTAGAGGTGGGATCAGGTGCCCGGGAGGAGTAAGCATCCCCTGTTGGCTAGCCGCACCCGCCGTCGATGTTAATGCACGATAAAGAACACAGTATATAAAAGACATGCACTGTCTGACGTTATGTCTATATGGAAAGTGCTATGGCGACCATGTCAGGGAAATATATTCAAAACACTTACTGTCAAACCCCTCGCGGGGAACTTTTTTACGAGCTCCACACGGCAAAGGGCATAAGTGTGACACAAATGAGTTAAAGAAGATCCTGACGATAATCTCAACAGCACTCACAATAGAGCACTATGTTGAGCATCGACGGACCCCTAGCAAGCTAGAGGACGGATCAGGTGCCCGGGAGGAGTAAGCATCCCCTGTTGGCTAGCCGCACCCGCCGTCGATGTTAATGCACGATAAAGAACACAGTATATAGAAGGCATGCACTGTCTGACGTTATGTCTATATGGAAAGTGCTATGGCGACCATGTCAGGGAAATATATTCAAAACACTTACTGTCAAACCCCTCGCGGGGAACTTTTTTACGAGCTCCACACGGCAAAGGGCATAAGTGTGACACAAATGAGTTAAAGAAGATATCACAATCGATACGTTATTCTAATGCAAGCTTAACCTGCAACGACTACGCTCTAAGGTCAAGACGACTTGTCGATGTAGAACAAGAGGTAAATTTGTGAGCAACTGGCTTTATCACATCGGAAACGTTTGGACTAGAAATGAAAATATACCAAAACATTATTTTGTTTGCCAAAAATGGTCAACGACATTTTATGTTGATACCGTCCAAAGGCCTCGTTTTATAATTTTCTTAAAGGATGTTTTGGTTATTTTTTATTCGAATATCTATATAAACTCATGTTTTGTTTTGCATTCTTTTTTGTATACCCATTGGTTCTGATTTTGGTTTTTATTTCTTTCACTCCTTGATATAAGAGCTATTTCTTGATTACATAAGGTATACTTCTGTCACTGGTGCCGGATTTAGCTGCTACACTTTTACCATGTAGTTCAAATGCTGAACAGATACAGTTAAAGTGTAAGATGAATAAAAGCTATCACACTACTGAAAATATATGGAATATAAGGAGGAAATTCCCAACATGCTGACGTTAAACAATTCCTAAAAACAAAATGTCACAAATATCAGATATACATCAAAATCTTGATAGATAAGAACTACGTGTAGTTGAAAGGACAACATTAGTAAATCAAATTTTGATAACTAAAATCAAACAAACGACTGTCCATGTACACCTAGATTTCTAACGCAGAGTCCATTGATGTCAAGACAAGGGTTGTAGGTTCGGAAGATGACGAAACAACATTAGTGTTTTATGCTAAACCTCTTCAAATTCAGTATATATTTTAGTAATAACTACAGAATTGAACATGACCATTTGTTTGCATACTGCATTGCAGGAATATCTTTACTGTCTTTTACAACCACATACTCATGCATATCTGCAGCATCTACGCTGCCGGATATAGGAACAAATTCCTGTGGATGGAATCCATAGATTACTGCTCCTTTTAACACAGAAGATTCGGCTGCCTTTGGTATAATGATGCGTGTTTCGGGGAATGTCTCGCATATTCGTTGTCGAAGCAGTGGGCATTCAGAAAATCCACCTACCATAAATACAACATCGATCCAATGGACGCCTGTTTTCTCAAAGGTTTTCTGTGTTTCTGATATGATAGCATCGACTGTTGCTTCAAACATTTCGTTAAATCGCCTTGAACTAATTCTCATCATGTCTCTAAATACAGATACTTCTTCGGCTAACAGCGAGGCCTGAACTGATTCTGCTAAAGATGTCTTGGTGATATCTTCATAGACTTCATACAGCGAAGTTGGAATTCTAATTCTAACCTTAGAGGCTAAGTCTTTCTTTTCTTTGATCGTTCTTTTCTTCATTTCAAACTCTCTCATAAGATCAAGATAGTCATCAGTATGTTCCTTTTTGAATACACCCATGACCTCATTTGATACCATAGATTTCAAGAATACTTCGAACGCAGTATTCACATTAGTGCCTCCTATAGGGATACTTCTGCATGGACTTATTTCTTTCAAGGTCATATTCTCCTGGACTTCAATAGCCGTTATGTCAGTTGTACCTCCTGGTAAAAAAGATGTACCTATGAATTCATTTCGGTAGTGATACTTTTACATAGATGGATTCTACTTTACAAGATGAAATAAAAAATCTACGACTATCAAGTTTCATAACGGTATGTAAATCTTTTGTACCTAGGAAAGATTAGTAGAATCTATCGAGACCTTGTACAGGGATATCAAACCCAAGAATCAACGACGAGACTTGCCTAGTCGTGAACGTTGCAAAGTTTTGATACGAAGATTTAAAAATAAATTCAGAGTTGTCTATGGGGATGAGGTAACCCCCGGTATCAGCTTTAATGTTGAGAAAACATTTTATTATTGTTATATTTTTGTGTCTTACCTCCAGCATCTATTACGATATATTTCATCCCAGGAATGACTCCCATATATGTTCCTTTTGTACCCGCAATCTCTTCCACCGGAACATGTTTAACGTGTAAAGAAGCGGCAACAGCCTCGTGGCATATAGATAAATTTGGACCAAATATTGAAGCCTGAAATATTTTTTATACAAAGTTTATTAACGATAAATGATTCCTGTTAATCATGACTAAAAAGAATGTACGAAAATACTAAATGTTAAACGTCTTTAAATTCAATAGCATCATTTAAAACCTGATAAATTTACAGCATGGACCAGACATGTACGTTTCGGGTACTAAACCCTCGTCAGTGATCCTCATTCTAAACAATGTAATATGGCCAAAAAATATGAAAACTACACTATGATTTAACAAAAATGTCCTCCCTGATTAAAATACTGTATATTTCGTTTGACTATCAGTAACGCGTATAGATATAAAAAAATGATGAAGAATTGTCAACTGAGTAGTACATGTACAAACATATTTTTTTCAATTGTCTTTACAATCATGCAAAATATACCAGACACGGTAAATAAATCTATTTTACAAAAAGTGAATCATTCATCGTTTACACATACTTTACGTTTTTATTTTCGCTATCATGGTTCGACGCCGTTACTTTCACAAGGTTTACGCAACAAATCGCAGAGCATTTACCCTTTTACATGAATTTTCCTGTAGACCCGGTTTTTTGAACAGATGATCACAGTGTTGTTTATGTCATTTTAAAAGTAACTCATATAATACTCGTATAATTGGGATATGGTCATTGTCAATATTTGTCATCATACCTTAGCTGCCGCTTTTCTCATGAACTCTACAGCAGCCGAACTCCATAACTCTGGTACTGTTATCACCCAATGGACGTCGTTGCTATCAAGATCAAAAGCTGGGTTCCTTGAACTTACATTATCCATAAAATGCTTTCTCAAATATCCTATGGAATGAGCAAATACATCTATTGCTTTTATGTCCTTTCCTGTCACGTCTTGTAGCATCAAGTCTTTAAAATTGTCCTTAAAGATAAATCAAAATCTAAGATAGGACAAGTGATATCTACAGACATCTATAGAAAACCCACTGATACGCAGCAATGTCTACATTTCAAAAGTCAGCATCCTAAAACATGTCTTAGGGCAATTCCATATAATTTAGCCAGAAGAATTTGTACAATGTGTAAGTGATAAAAATAATTCGTCTCAATGAACTTCGAACAGCTCTTTTAAATAGAGCATTTCCTGTTTCACTGATAAACAAAGGTATCGAATTAGCCAAAAATATTCCATTATCCGATCTTAGAAAAGTTAAAGAAAAGAATTCAGAAGATGTTTTAACATTTGTAACCACTTTTAACAAATGTAATTCCGAAATATTTAACGAAGCATACAAAAATTTTAATCAATTGAAGATGAGTGTTGCGGGGGGACAATATTACATGTATTTGCGTTCTCAAATGATGAGTGGACCATTTCAATAAATTTATTGATGAATGGATAATTCAGATAAGTAAATAGATCAGATAAATGAATTGATAAATGAATAAATGAAATAAATATAGATAAATAAATCTGTGTCTATTTAGATAACATGCAGACAATCCGTAAATTCTGAAAGCCGTACATAGATACTGCATGTTCTCTGTGTTATATTTTGTATTCAATACTGACAATAGGCACCTACAGGCTAGCACTTGAAATCAATTGAAACGAACAGCACATCGCAGCGAAATACACAAAGATAAGAAAAATTGAAACAGCACTTTGTCACGAAATAAACATCGTACAGAGAATTGAAATGAACAATGATAACCCTCGTTTTTTTTCAATCTTTGCACTTCTGTTTAGTTAGTAAAATTCGGCAGATCCTTTCTACGATTTGAACGATTTAATGTTATCAAGAAATTCGTAATGTGATTTTGTATGGGCAAGCTCTTTTTTTCTTGTTAGCGGTCTTATACACGAAAAGTCACGGAATAAATTAATTTCGCATCTTATTACATGAACGAGCAATGTAGTAAGACGAAACATGGATTAAATTTATTTTCTTTTAAATTATTCTTCCTCTTTTACACTCTGTAAGAGCCGAATCTACACCATATAGCTACATAATAGGGATTCATCTAGAAATATTTTCGTATAAGTACTTACTAGAATTTTCAAAATGGCTTCGCCCATACTTGGTTGAAGGTTTTTGAAAGTGTCAGTATGCATCATTTTGTCCTTATTTTCGATCATTTTGCCACTTCTTTCGTATATATATATATATGTTACCATTAAACCCTTCGGACCCGCTTGCTCGCTTCGCTTCGCTATAATTTTCAAACATATGAATTTTTCCGAATGCGTACAAATTCTAAGGAAAATAAAATGTTTGAGAACGTGGCATATAAAATATTGTACGAACTAGTTCCCTATCATAAAAAATATTGGAGAGAATAAACCAATCCGATGTTTATTCTGGATAAAAAATATTTCCCCCTTCAGAACCTCAGCATGGTTTACATATTTGCACTTACTACTGTAATTTTATGTCGTAATTTGTTATGCGTTGTTTATCGAAGACAGCCGATATTGCAGTTGAAATGTAAACGTCTTCAAATTGAATAGCATCATTTAAGAACAGAAAAATTGGCAACGTGGACCAGACATGCACATTTTAGTACTTAACCCTCATCAGTGATCCTAACTCTAAACAATGTAATATGCCAAAAAGTATGAAAGTTACTATGTCGAAAAAGTGTACCGAAAGAAATAGCAGGATGGGTGGGATATGATGCTACAGGACCCACTTTTTAGAAATTTCAAGAAATTTTGATAACAGAAATTTAGAATGCGTTGAAGAAACGATCAACCGAAATTGATCGAACTTGGCTACATGTGCCCTCGGGGACTCCTGGTCCACCAGCAGTGACACTCACCAAGTGGTTGTTGAAAGTTGAACATGAAGCAATTTGTCTTGGAATTTTTACGGACTCTCGGACAACACTTCTTGTACTTGTAGATCTTATGTGTGAAAAAACGTAATTAATGACAAATATGGATAATGACCATATCCCTGTATTCAGCACAAAATCGATAATTCAGAAAATCAGAAAACGAAGGCATACACATGTAAACGTCTTCATATTGAATAACATCATTTAAGAACAGACAAATCGGCAACATGGACCAGACATGCACGTTTCGGGTACTCAACCCTCGTCAGTGATCTTCAAATCTAAACAATGTAATATGCCAAAAAAGTATGAAAGTTACCATGTCGAAAAAGCGTACCGAAAGACGTAGCAGGATGGGTGGGATATGATGCTACAGGACCCACGTTTTAGAAATTTCAAGAAATTTTGATAACAGAAATTTTAGAATGCGTTGGAGAAACGATCAACCGAAATTGATCGAACTTGGCTACATGTGCCCTCGGGGACTCTTGGTCCACCAGCAGTGACACTCACCAAGTGGTATAAATGTAAACGTCTTCATATTGAATAGCATCATTTAAGAACAGACAAATCGGCAACATGGACCAGACATGCACGTTTCGGGTACTCAACCCTCGTCAGTGATCCTCAAATCTAAACAATGTAATATGCCAAAAAAGTATGAAAGAAAGGAGGGGATCTCCAACAACACCAGGTTGCAGCACCCACAGCAAAATCCCAAAACACCCATGCAAAAAACACAGAACAGACACCCACAGAAAGAGACACAAAAGGGACAAGGAACACCAACTCAACATCGACCAGACATGCACGTTTCGGGTACTCAACCCTCGTCAGTGATCCTCAAAATCAGGATAAAACAGGAACCAAAGCAAACAAACAAAAACATCCACCATATGAAAAGAAGCGAACTCCCGATATGGGCGTGAGACCAGGTGCCCAGGAAGAGTAAGCATCTCCTGCTTGCATGCAACACCGGCCGCTTCAATTCGGTAGAACTGTCACATCCGGTTACTTCCATTTCGGAAGACATAGAGTACAATCTGTGGTTGGATGGTTCAAATGGTCTATGACAGAATAGAATATCATCCACCGTTCTGGAGAGCGGGACATCATAGTGTATAACGAGTTCCCCATGTCGACCGTAGAACTTCCTCAATGACGATGTTAGTCGGTCACATACATATCCCTGACCGAGAAGCTTATCTGAAAGACGCCTAGCTCTCAGAGCAAAATCCGTATATTTGGTACTTGCTCTGGCATAGCGTATCAACTGAGATATGAACACGCCATAAGCAGGCGATGAAGGGATGTTGCTATTCAGAAAAGGAAAGTTTGTAATGCTGAATTAAGAAATGAATCTTACATTTTTTTCTGTTGATGCAGGCATCACCCGAAAAATGGACAGAACACTGCATCAATGCGCGTAGCGCGTTGATGCAAAAATTTTCTGTCCAATTTTTCGGGTGATACCTGCATCAACAGAAAAAAATAAGATTAATTTCTTATCACTTATTTATGGACTGCTTTCTTGGATCTTAAAACAATCAATCACCGCACTATATTTGGTAAGTCGGAAGGTTTCGCAGTGATACGTCTGCCAAAATAAGTTATAGCAGCCGCCATGATTCAAACAGCGAACGATCGTCGCTCTATATCTTTGGAATAAGGACCAGTTTGAGCAAATTCTACATACACTGTTAATTTTTATGTTTTATATAAGCAAACATCAACAAATTGTATTTTCAGCAACGAGTTCATTCGTGTTTGAGGGAATCCCCAGTTCTAAAAATAGTGCTATAAATAGACTTCCGTAAAAATTGTGTTGATCGATGTATCAACAAAATTTCTCAGCCATTTAGAATCTTCGTTTCTTGAAAATGACAATGGAAATAAAATGATATTGAAGTCGTCACGATTGTCATAGAGTGAGGTGTTCAAGTGACTATCAGTGTCGTAGGACAAAATTAGTATACAGGTATCGGAATATCAGCTGTAAATTATTTCTTGGGAATCATTACGTAATCGGCATGACAAATTCGGTTTGCTGATCGCGCTGTAGCTTTTGCTTATATTTTTCAAAATAATTCATCCTATATCCATGATTAATTTTGGTAAAAGCAAATGAATGAAAGTTTTCTCAATGGATCCTAGTAGGTCTATCATAATTTCCCCTAGAAACACGAAAACCCGTCAACGAACTGCCGTTCACTTGTAACGTGTTGCAGTTTTCGAATCATGCGCGTAGCAACCAATGTAATCACTGCGTTATATTCACAGCACTGCGTTGTGATGCTTATAAGTTAATACATGGAGATGTTTCAAGTTTTAATGAATTTTTTTATACCATTTGTATTGTTTATTTCATGCGCTTGACAATTCTTGATTTCTTTTGCGTTAGTGTGAAAGCAGTTCCGGTCAGTTTTGATATTTGATCATCTCATAACGGAAGTCAGAATAAATGAGATCGACCAATCAAAATGCTTAGAATTAGATAAACAAACAAACATATTTGGTAATTATTATACCTTAAATCTTACGAAATCTTGAAATCAAGATGATAACAGATGCATTTACTTTAATAACCAACTCAGTTCACTGAATCGTAATCTTAGTTAATTGACCTTATTCTTTGTGTTTCATGTTTACATGTCGTATATCTCTTTTCCGTCTCATACTATACTCGTCTTTTATGTTTTTGCATCGGGTGTTTTGCTGTTGGTGCTGCAACGGGGTCTTGTTGGAGATCTCCTTCCTTCTTTTACAAACAGCCTTTCCTTTATCTGAGTATCCTTTTCTACAGAATGAAATAAGATATCATTGTCCCAGTTTTGTTTCTTGAGTATTCCAAAAACAAATACATCTTTTTTTTAGGAGATATGGACTACCCGAAACGTGCATGTCTGGTACATGCTACCAATTTATCTGTTCTTAAATGATGCTTTAAGACCAATTTGAAGACGTTTAACATTTTAACAATACAAATTTCGAACAAAACCATGACAAGTTACCGTCCATCGACCTTACACAAATACTCTTAGAAGAAAATATTGATATATCTGCAGGAAAAAATCACAAACTGTAAGAATTGAAGGCAGATCAAACTTCAGTCACAAATGTAAGAGAATAGTCGATAGCCTGCTTTACCGAGGATACGATCCTAAAGTTATAAAAAAACACAGTCCGTGGTACTGGACCTATCTACAGTTATGTACCAGTGTCTTTTCTAACGTTGCACACTAACAAACCGTACGACGGGACTCCATTTTATTGTGCGTTGACGTTCCTTGTACCTTATGCGTCTCTTTCTGTGCTTGTCTGCTTTGTGTTTTTACATTGGGTGTTTTGGGGTTTTGCTATGGGCGCTGCAACCTGGTGTTGTTGGAGATCCCCTCCTTTGTTCCATGACGAGCCTTGTTTAAATCTCGTCAGAGAAAACTGGGTCCAGATTCTCTGTCCAATCTGAAAGTTGGTCAGACTTCTTGGAAGCTTGATCTTGAGCTCGCTTCAACCAGCAGAGCACAAACTGTTAAACACATGCCATAGAATGTTTTAGTTCTATTTTCATAGAATATGTGTGAGAAGAGGCCGCTACGTTTAACTCTTTCGTCTGTGGTGTTACCTTACAGTGAGAAGTTTTATGTTTATACAACGATTGTGCGTCTATACAGACCTCTGTGTATCCGGATAAATGGGAGGGTTGGGCGCACGTAATCCGGGTAATTACACCATTTTCTAATAGCAGATGACCGTCCAAAGTCGGCGCCGGGTGCACATTTGTTTTCCTCCTTTAATGTGTTGTCATTAATGTTTGGTGTTTCTGTATGTCTGTTCGATTGTCTTGTTTGATGTTCAAGTTTATATTGTTGAGTCTTTTTGTAGTTTGTAGTTTTGACTAATGTCATTTACGTATCACTTTCTTGTGCGTTTTTTCGCTGGTGAGTGCAGGGTAATCATCCCCTTTTCTTTATGATTGAATAGCATTCCTAGCCGAAATACACGACAAAGTCCTTCCAACGTAAAGACAGTACTCGGAATTTGTTGCACACTGAAATCCCCTTGAAAATCAAAGAAAGAATCCAGTTCTAAGTAATTGAATACAAGGTTGTCAGACAATTACATCTCTTCTCTATCAGTGTATATCTAAATTCATAAACTCCCAATGTCTTTCATCTTGAAAAGAGAATATTTACAGAATTTACGAATTGCAGAATAAATTCATATCATGCATATTGACCGCACTGCAAAAATGATTATAAAAAGGGGGTGTTATTTCGGAATATCCGCGATCGATCATACATTAATTCAAGTATCCCCCCATTTTTTTTTATCTTAATCTATCTTTCTACAATATCAGAACTGCTCATTTGTGGAAAAAGGTCATATAGTTAAATTAAACCTAGGCTTAAACCTAACAGAGACCAGGATTAGATCATTGCTCAAACCTAAGCTCCTCTCGAGTAAGAGATGTGCAAGCGAAATTGAAATCATAAGCTAGGCTTGAGCCAATATTGTACTGATCTGACGTGCGCAAGTAGCAATAAGATGCATTCATATATAATATTTCAATATCTACAACAACAGCGGAGAAAAGTTCCGAAATTTAAGAATTTCATGGAATTTGCTAAGTCCGGGCCATAACTGCTGTAAAATGGGTCAATTAAACCAAATTAGAACTTAATCTGTATAACACTACGATGTATTCAAATATGAAAATCATTTCAATATCCGCAATACCATGGAAGAAAAGTCCGGAAAACTTAGAATTTCAAGAAATTTATTAAGCCCAAGGGGCATTACTCTTGTAAAAATATGTCAATCGGAACCAAACTCATACTTGAACTGTATCACATTGAGATACGCGCCTTGCATTGTTCTTTCCTTTGAATATTGAATCGTTCTCGGCCTTTCTCCCTAACAAAGAATTGCAGCATAGACTAGACATGCACGTTTCGGGTACTTAACAATCGTCAATGATCCTCAATCTAAACAATATTATATGGTCAAAGAGTGAGAAAGTTACTAATATGTCCAAAACTGTACCGAAAGACATAGCGGGATGGGTGGGAATCAATGCCACAAGACCCACGTTTTAGAAATTTCAAGAAATTTTGATAACGGAAATTTTTGAATGCGTTGAAGAAACAATCAACCGAAGTTGATCGAACTTGTCCTGCATACTTAGTGTTAAGTTAATTTGTAACATTTCCTTACCTGACCAACATCACTCAGCATCATTTTGAACTGTTGTACATAAAACCATTCTTTGTGTTCCTCATTCTCCATAAGCGTGGCATACTTCTCTTCAGCTTCATACCCAAAACTGTCAAATGCACCATGAGGGTCCAAAAGCAAAGTTGTAGGTGTCTTCGAAGATAGAAGTCCATTATGGGCATTTTTCCAAATATATGTACATATCTTTTCAGAAGGATTCCTTTGAAATTGATCGCGCCATAAAAGTGCATAGCCAGAGGTACTGGTTCCAAAGTCAATCGCCACCACCACTATAGATTCATTAGATATCATTTTTCGTAAATGCAGTTCTAATCCTTAAAGGATACTTAAAACACTTGAGCAAATTGTTCCAATGGCTGCCCCTTCGTGCGTACATGAATGATATCAACGACAAGTTTTGCTTCGGTTGACCTGTTTTTAACACTACTCCATTTTGAATAAATTAACAAACATCATTGGATACGAGAAACTAGATATGTATACAAATTGAGAAATCAATAATAGGGATGTTGTTTCAATATGTTTGAATGGAAAGTCCAATATAAGTAGTATCCCTGATCTTGTACTCGAATACAAGGGAAACTGGGCACTGATCACATTTAAACTTCACATTAAGAGGTATTAAAGCATGACCCAGATAAGTATTATTGGGGAGCAACAAATCTACATGTATGGATTTTAAAGAATCGGTTTTAGATTTTTACGTTTGATACTTATTCGTGTAATTGAAATTTAATTATAACTATTATAATGCTGAATGAATTTATACAAATAACTTCAATATGATCTATAGGAGTACATTTAGGTCATGTTTAGAATTTAAATTTATATTTCCAATGAGTTAAAGAAGATCCTGACGATAATCTCAACAGCACTCACAATAGAGTACAAAATTAAGCATCGACGGACCCCTAGCAAGCTAGAGGTGGGACCAGGTACCCGGGAGGAGTAAGCATCCCCTGTTGGCTAGCCGCACCCGCCGTCGATGTTTAAGCACGAAAATGAAATCAATATAAAAACTTCATGCACTGTCTGACGTTATGTCTTTATAGAAAGTGCTATGGCGACCATGTCAGGGAAATATATTCAAAACACTTACTGTCAAACCCCTCGCGGGGAACTTTTTTACGAGCTCCACACGGCAAAGGGCATAAGTGTGACACAAATGAGTTAAAGAAGATCCTGACGATAATCTCAACAGCACTCACAATAGAGTATAATCTTGTTCGCCATCCGCAATCATTTAAGATGGCAAGGAGCCAATCTCTTTCACGGGGGAGGGGGGATACTGAGCACATCGCTCTAGATCAATTGTGACGGCATAATAGAGACAGCTACATTGGCGAGTTATTCGCAAGAAATGAAGTCCCTATTAATAAAAAATAAATAAATGTTGACGTTATTTTTATCCCATGTAATAAATAAAAAACTTCACTGATGCTTCTATGTAATATTTTAATCCACTAACCATGATGATTTTATCAAGGGGTTGATCAGGTTTTAAAAATCACACATAACGTCTCAAGTAATACGGAAGTATTCCAACTCTATACCTTCCCGAAGAAAATTTCAAACAAATCTAATATGCACCAAACACGTGTTTCGGATATTCTGAAAATCCTCATCAGTGATGTTTTCAGCCAAAGTGACTTTTAATTCAACCCTTTTTTAGCCACAGACAAAATTCATTTTAGTAGCGCCCTCTGGTTATATTTATTGAAACTAAATTTGTGCAATTTGCTGTAGGGTCGATTCATATCCAAATAAAATTAATGTTCAAAATAGCATGGGAGGCATGGTGTTAAGATGTTAACCTAATTAAATTTCGATGATATTTTTGAATGAAATGACAAGTTTCCGAAATAGCAAAATTATATTTATAACGTCAAATTGATAAAGTGCCAAATCAAAGTTTCTCTCAGGCGACAGTGCTAGAAAGAGGTAATTAATACACTTGAAAATACCCATGTCACGGGGAATTAGTTTAACTGCTCCACACTGCGACAGGAAATAAGTGTTGATAATATGATATGGACTCTATTGAAATTTGTGGATGTTTAACGTCTTCAAATTCATTAGCACCATTTTAGTGCAGATAAATTTACAGCATGGACCAGACATGCACGTTTCGGGACCCTCGTTAGTGATGCTATATCTAAACAATGAAATATGGCCAAAATCTGTTAAATTTATGTCCTAATTATACCGAGAGACGTAGCAAGGTGACTGGGATATGATGCTACAGGACCCAGGTTTTAGAAATTGGAGAACATTTTGTGAACAGAAATTTTCAAATGCGTTTGAAGAAACGACCAACCGAAATTGATCGAACTTGGCTACATGTGCCCTCGGGGAGTCCTGTTCAACCAGCAGTGACACTCACCAATTTCAGATGTTCTAAAAATTCCTTTGACTTCTTTAAAAATCCACAACTGGTAAATACCGCTCCAGGAATATAATGTCAAACAATATTTTTGAAGTCCAACTTGATTTCAGATAAACCCTTGGTGAGTAAGATTTATACAGATTTGGTTGAACATTTTGAGGAACCAGCGATGTTTGTATAGATTTTATGCATTTTAGGTATACAGTATATGTATGGTAAATCAAAATCTAAATTGTTTGTGTCAAAGCCATAGGCAGCGAGAGCTTGTTTGTGGTTATCTATTATGTCTGAGACAGAAAAGTTTATTCGGGTATAAGTAAGGTTTCCAGTTGTCGAATTCAAACCAAACTCTTTAACAAGGTGGTCAAAATAGTACTTTTTGCAAGTAAATGTGTAGTTACTTGAGGCTTTGTCTGCTGGTGTGATGTGCACTTGGAGGTAGGTGAGCTCTGTGGAAACTTCCGACTCATTAAAGACAGACTGGAATCTGGTGTTCACAGTTGCTTGTAAATCTTAGATAAAAGGTATCATGAAAAGAAACAAGATATTACTATAAGTTGTAAAGGAAGGAAATGCTACAATCGCTACTTAACTCCCCGGAGTTTTAATTTCTATATTTGAAAAATGACTTTACGTAGATAATGACTGTACGTCTGTAACGATTGTTTTGTATGATGTTTTAGTGAATATAGGTGTGCCTTTTTGCGATTTTGAGTTTGTATGATGTCATTTATGTGTCACTCTCTTGTGGGTTTGTTTCGCTGGGTGGCCATGCTGGAGATCATTCCCTTTTCTATAAAAAACCATATTCCATAGAGCCATATTAGACCAGACTTACGCATTATGGAAGATACCTTTTAGTTTTGGAATATTAATTTTAAAATATTTTTTCCTATTTCGATGTCCTCTGTTACGAACCCAGTATCACGCGATATTAATTTATTTTTCCATTTTTAATAAATGTGAACTGTTCAATAATATATTTATAAAAAAAATTTAAGTCCTTTCTTTGAAAATCTAGAGAGGTAATTGGGTACACAGTCCCTTGATTCGTGGATAATTGAGGATAAATTATTTCCTGATCAAATTAATAAATTTCTCATGGCGATTGCTGGAGATCAGTTATTATATGGACGTTACTTATTAATTATCATGAGGATCTGATTTATAAACCCCTTAGAAATAAAATCAATCAAGATTACTCCTTTTTACAGGAAACGCTTTATTTTGCGATTAATGAAACCATTTCCATATATTAATTGTATTCCAGGAAATGAGCATCCGGTACTTTAAGTTCGTGTTTTTACAGATATATGTAAGAATTATCTGTCTTAGATTAAGTCTTCAATCGGAAATTGATAAACTATAAGAATATGATTGGTAATGTATGTACCGTTTAGTTTTGAATCTTCTATTCAAATAAAACAAGTTCTAGTTCAAATCTTATTCATTAATGTATTTCATTTATTTTCATATCTGACTACATATTCCACGTCTGAATTTATTATCTAAAACTTAAATCAGGATTATTTCTAAAACCCAATCAGCAATGAGCATGACATACTCATATCCATTGATTTATCTAGGAAACGTTTTTGGCGGGGCTGTCAAGCAACCTTGGAGGTGGTTCCAGCCTATGATTTTGAAAACAAAATATAAAACCGAAAAAGATCATGGGTTTTAATTCCCAGCATTCCAGGGAATCCTGACCCTCCTAACCAATTTACAACCTTTAAATCCGTCCTTGATATCTATACACCAACACCAGTCATTTGTTTACAAATAATTACTCTTTTTCCCCAAGATTGTGCCTTAGGCACGGTCCATTTGATATTCGGGGGGGGGGGGGGGGGGGGCTTGGGTTTTTTGTCGGAGCAAGATTATTTTTTTCGCCTCGGACCGGGGCAAAATTATTTTTTTCTTGCAAAGTCGGAGCAATGAAATTTTTTTAACAATGTTATGAGCATATATATTAAGAATGCTTGTGTTTTATCAATTGATATTATTTATATTTTTACTCAAAATCTAAATATTAATATATACTTTGTTTTTATGCAAGTATTCAATTCAATTTAAATAGAGAGATAAAAGATTTCTACAATACAATTCTAAATAAACAAAATTTATATAAGGTATATGAATATAAGAGGGTCTTTGGGGAAGGTCTTCTAGACAAATTTTAAAATGTAGAATTGTAAAATGGTGAATAACTGAAGTTGAAGACTCCTTCCAAGCTTACAAGAACATAAATTTGAGACTGTATGGGATACATGCAACATGTATTAATAGTTATACGTGAGTATTATTAACATTTTTGATATCTTCAAATATATGAACTTTGACATAAGCAAGTAATGATTGATAGAAATCTATGGCGAGGGAAGCGAGCCAAAATTTTTTTTGATAGACAGAAAACTGTGGCGAGCGAAGCGAGCCGGAAAAATTTCAAGAATTTAAGCAAAATTTTATGGTTATTCTTCAAATTAAGATTATTTGTAAGAGCAAGATTATTTTTTTCTGTCAAACCATAAGCAAATTAATTTTTTTCATCAAAATTCAGAGCAAAATTATTTTTTTCGAAAAAAACCCAAGCCCCCCCCCCCAGAATATCAAATGGACCGTGCCTTATTCGACATTATAAGCGCATTCACTCTCTTCTTTCCGCGACAAAGTTTCACGTGTTGTTGATTTGGAGGTTTATTTCAGTCTCATGTGTGTGTGTTTTTTTTTCAACGGCAGTGACATCTTCTTGAGATACTTCGTCTTTTCTGATATAAAGAGCTATCATAATTAGCATAGATAGACATATTCAATATATGCTTATTTTCCTATCTTCGCATTTTATATTATTTGAAGTGGAGTGCAACCCTATAACTGATCAAGTACTTTTAAAATAAGGAAAACAGCCTTTAGTTTATGTACAAGCTTATCCCTAATCAGTGATTGAAATTCAAACATGAAGCCAAAATTAGAGTAAAAAAAATCCTTTACTACAGGCAAAAAAAGTCTCTTTGAAAGGAAATATCTCCGAAAGCTTAGGTTGCAAAAACCAAATGAAAACCTGATAATTAGAAACTTTTCAAAGTTGTAATTGACGAATTTACCTTTTTCCTATGAGTTTCAATGCAGTTCGAAATACGAGCTAGAGTGAAGATGGTCCTTTAGTTTGTTAGTTGTTTTCGTGTCGGGTTCTCGTTGTCTCATCCTTGTTACTTGATGCTCTTATGTATGTTGTCCAAAGTTCGTTTCAGCTTTCCATAGTTTTCAATATTGTCTTTTTTTAGATTGTCTTTTTCTTTATACTTTGCTATATTTGCTATAGCATTACTAAAAGGAATTTATCAAACATGAGGAAGTTTGATCTGAATGGTTTCAGTGAAGCAAATCAATCAGTGCCAGAAATATTAATGCATATTCACCATATTGGACCAATGATAGCTTATGGCCGAGCAAAGGATTATACAAGGAAAAATAATAAAGATCTAATTCTTATAGTACCTACCTTGAATTTCGAAAATCCTAAAGAACATTTGTTACGCTCATAAAAGAGCTTTCATTTGACATAAAAAGCAATAGAATACAGAAATGAGAGGTTTCCTACTGAAATAAATATCCGAAGCACAAATCGCTATATTCCCAATGATAATTCAAGCAAAATGATCGCAAAATGCCGTGGAATGCCAACTTCAAACAACCATAACAAGACTTCGGCCTGTTTTCAGGAAAATCCTATAAAGGTTATTTATAGATATTATACCGAAAATAACCTATAAGTGAATGTTTCGACATTCTGCTTTAACTCCTTTAAGGTACCTGGCTTGATTGGAAACTACCATATCACTGTTTCTTCGAGGTGCGAAACTACCATATTTTTAACCAAACCTTGAATTTTCTATCAGTTCATGCTTTTCAAATATGACCGGTAGTAAAGTTATAGTTTGAGATCAAGAAAGAGAGATAACTCCAAAAGAAAGGAGGGGATCTCCAACAACACCAGGTTGCAGCACCCACAGCAAAACCCCAAAACACTCAATGCAGACAAGCACAGAAAGAGACGCATAAGGGACAAGGAACGTCAACGCACAACCACAAAGGACTACACATAAACCAACGAGACCAATGGGCAACCGGTGCCGACTTAGGACGGCCATCTGCCAATAAACAGTTGTTCATAGGAACATAGAATGTGAGGTTAGTGAAAGAGGGGTCTTCGACGGTATATACGTAGAATGGAATGACATATCAATAAATATGAGTGTACTCCGGTGATAAACTAATAAAAAAAATATATGGCACTAGTATTAAAATGTAGACCGTCAATAGCTCATGTGGTGAAGACACGTTAAGAGGGGAGGGGGACTCTATCAATGATGATTTTCATTGTTCATGGTGTCGTTGTTAGTGCTATGACGCCATCAAAACTCATGACTATCTGGTATAAATTTTCTTTCTCGAATAATTATTTGCTTTTATCTTTCTTAATATTGCTGTTGTCTAGGAGAAAGAAGATTTTGCTGCTTTTGGTTGTCAGTTGTTTTCTAGTACGGAAGGACAGTAGTGGATAAACATTCCTGAAATATCTATTCACTGTTGACTATTCTCAGCAATAATATTCATGGATTATATCTTTCTGTAGTTTAGCCAAGTGTTATGCAATATCGTTATGTAATGTTTCCGATCATGCGCCAAGTCTCTGTTGTCTCTTCCTTAAGGTCAATAATGGCGGGCTTAGCTACACTTTAGTTTATTTTGCATCTTAAGCATGCTTGTAATAAAATGAGAACGCAAACTGCACGAAAATCATGCAACACGTTCAAATGAATTCAAGTTGACCCCATACGATGTAGAAATTCGATGTTTTTTTTAATTAAATTTTGTTGTGGAGTTTCCGTTGGTCAAGGTTTATATTCTTTATTTTCATCTAGATTGTCAAGGGATTGGATGTACTTGATTGTAGTTCACGAGGTCGCGGCTTCATATTTGTGTTTTTCAAATGGCTTTGTCAAGATAACCCCACTCCATGCAGAAAATCGATGTTTTTTTATCATTTATTAAATCAAAATATTTCTTTTTTTTGTGTGTGGGTTTTATTTAAGGTTGAATGAAACTTTCATAGTCACATGGTTAAAGTGGAAAGGTAGTCCGTTCTCCAGCTATAACATCAATGTTATAGCTTTTCTTTTTTGCTATGAAAGAAAATATTAATGAAAATGACGAGAATGTATTTATATTCTTGAAGAATAAAGAATACAAATTGTAACATAAAATTAAGTATCAAGACCTATTACTGATGTTCCTCCATATTTGTTTTAATCCCTTTCTGATTTGAGGAAGGTCTACTATCACTATAGTACCAAGCATGATAACGAGGAGCGCTGCGCCCAGACTTCCTATAGCGGCAGACGAGCGTCTATCATCAGGCGCAGATATTTTTGTCCTTTTGTATGAAGATAATTCCTTTTTCTCGACTGTTAGATTAGCCCGGATTTCCTTTATTTCTTTCTGAATTTCCTCGGCACTCTTGTTATTCTGTGTACTACCTGCACATTCACAGCATGTCGTGGGTACAGATGTACTTAAGATATCCTCTGCAGAGACTACACTACTTTTAGATTCTGACGAAAATAAAAAATAAAGTTTCCTACTTTAAATAATATTGAATTAGACTGTAATTTTATGCTCCCCGATGCAAAATAGTCGCTGTCGTGTCCATCTATCTGTTCGTCCGTCTGTCCGAGCTCATATCTCCTAAACCCTATATTAGACATTTCACACAAATGTCCCTTGGGATAGATCCTTTGGGACAAAGGTAATTTAAGATCAATCGTCCAAGTCAAGGTATTTCTACAGGTAAAAATTAGATTTTTTGCAAGAATTAGTTAGACAAAGGTCATTCATAAAGGTCAAGGTCATTCAGGTCTTTAGCTTTAGAAAAAGTTAACAAAGTCATTAAAATATATTGCAATTCAAATTGGTCTGAAATTTGGTTATCAATACAAAAATGCATTGATTAGAAAGTGTGTACCAAAAAAAGGGGGAGCTGTGCTTAAGACATATAATTTCTTCAAAAAATCACAAACTGTTTTGCAGCATGTGGTCTTTCATACAAAGGTCTTCAAGGTAATATTAGGGTTAAAGGTCAAGGTCATTATGATCATTTCTGAAAGGTCAAAGACACTTAGGAAATCAATTTTTTGGTATCAAAATTATCATGAATGGGAGCATCCATGAGATTTACTGATTTTGTGTTTATTTGATATTGTCTCGCCTGAGAATTATATAGATCTACCTTAACTTCTTAATAGAAATATATAGAAAATGATAAAACTTTATTTTTTGAATCAAGATATTGTATTACAAAATTCATTACATCTGTAAAGCAATTTACGCTACAATATCTAGTTTGATATAATTTCTAATTTAACTGCCTCATACCTGTTATTGTCATTGAAATTACTGGCAAACCTGACAAAATAAAAATAATAAATTTTAGAATATTTTTTTCCAAATTCTAGAGGTAAGGAGCTAGAAAAGAAGAATAGGGGAAGTTATTTCAACGAAACATAATGGTCAAATTTGAGCATAGTATTGTCATGGTTATATAATATTTTCAGGTACATTGGTGTAAGTACATAGAATGAAATCTGAGTATACTTTGTTTTGTTTTGTTTTTTTTTTTTGTTTTGTTTTGTTTTGTTTTTTTTTTTTTCTTTTAACAAAAAGAAAAAAATTCAATTAGCGTTACATGGTGTATATAATTCAACGCAATAATTTTTTATCTTTCAATCTCAATATCTTGCTCTATCTGTTTTTGTAAATGGTTGTCGGCAATATTTTATTTTCAATCAACATCATATGGATATAATGACCCTTTTCTCGATGAATGTCTACTGATCAAGCATACTGCACCAAGCCAAAGGTAGTATGGTACTTGATCAATCTGAAGAATTGTACAAGCGAATTCTTGAGAAATGTACTCTAACTGACTGTGACAACGGACCTCCATGTCGGCACCTGTCCTCTTTGGATGTAAGTTGGAGTACTATGGTGATTCCATGAATCAGCTCGCTACAGCCGGCAGGACACGGACTGTTTTTCAGTTGATTGTCTCTTCAACGCATTCGAAAATTTCTGTTATCAAAATTTCTTGAAATTTCTGAAATGTGGGTCCTGCAGCATCATATCCCATCCATCCTGCTACGTCTTTCGGTAAATGTTTGGACATAATAATTTTCACACTCTTTGGCCATATTACATTGTTTAGATTGAGTATCACTGACAAGGGTTCAGTACCCGAAACGAGCATGTCTGGTCCATGCTGAGAATTTATCTGTTCATAAATGATGCTACTGAATTTGAAGACGTTTAACATTTGTACCATTTGGTGAGTGTCACTGCTGGTGGACCAGGAGTCCCCGAGGGCACATGTAGCCAAGTTCGATCAACTTCGGTTGATCGTCTCTTCAACGCATTCGAAAATTTCTATTCTCAAATTTCTGAAAAGTGGGTCCTGCAGCATCATATCCCACCCATCCTGCTACGTCTCTCGTTAAATGTTTGGACATAATAATTTTCACACTTTTGGAAATATTACATTGTTTAGATTGAGGATCACTGAGGAGGATTAAGTACCCGAAACGTGCATGTCTGGACCATGCTGAAAATTTATCTGTTCTTAAATGATACTTTTTAATTTGAAAACGTATAACACTTGTACCGCTTAGTGAGTTTCACTGCTGGTGGACCAGGAGTCCCCGAGGGCACATGTAGTCAAGTTCGATCAACTTCGGTTGATCGTCTCTTCAACGCATTCGAAAATTTCTGTTATCAACAATTCTTCAAATTTCTGAAAAGTGGGTCCTGCAGCATCATATCCCACCCATCCTGTTACGTCTTTCGGTAAATGGTTGGATATAAAAATGTTAACACTCTTTGGAAATATTACATTGTTTAGATTGAGGATCACTGACGAGGGTAAAGTACCCAAAACGTGCATGTCTGGTCCATGCTGAAAATTTATCTGTTCTTAAATGATGCTATTGAATTTGAAGACGTTTAACATTTCACTTTGACTTTATTTGATCTGTTTGACATTAAGTACTACTAACGAGGATTCAATATCCGAAACACGTGTCTAGTACAAAAAATGGTACTATAGAACATATATTTCAATATTGACAATTCCGTATGCCCTTTTTATATCCAGATACAAATAATTATCATTGTGTTGCTTGGGACCATGCGGTTTGATGTCTTGTATGTGTGGTCATCTTACAGTGAGGAGGTTATTATACACAAAGAGAAGGGAGGAGATCTCCAACAAGACCCCGTTGCAGCATCAACAGTAAAACACCAAAACACCAACAACTGTGCAACTAATGTAGCAGATAGCCGTCCTTAGTCGGCACCGATTGCGCATTGATCTCGTTAATTTATGTAAAGTTTTTTTCTGTTTGTTGTTTCTATGTCACATTTGATGTTCCTTCTCTTGTTGTGTATGTCTTCTCTGTTTCTTCGTTTAGGGTGTTTAGGTGTTTTGCTGTGGTGCTGCAACCGGGTCTTTTTGAAGATCCCCCTTTCTATCAGGAATGCTAGATACTTACATGGAAGCGTTGTATCGTTTATTTGTAAAGGTGCTCTCTTATCAACGACAACTACAAAAAAAAATATTTTTCAAATTGATCATACGACACATCAGTATGAAATAATATTGCAAATTTGAAAACCATAAACAGAAGTTCATAGAAAACCAACCAAATATTGTAGAATGAAATATCAGCAAAATTGCAGTAAATGGAAATATTTCTTAAGGCCCCTTCACATATATGCGAATCTATTAAACGAAGACTTGCGAATTGGGGAAATTTCCCAAAACGCTGCGAATTGTCAACGAAAATGTCCCATAAAATTTGAAATGTAACGAACAGCGAACGCAGAGAAACCATTTATTGCGAATCGATTACCAATTATTCCGAAAGGTTACGTTTCTGCGTTGCGTTCGTTTGATTGGACAAACAAAACTTATTTACTAAAGAGCGAATGGGTGCGTGCAAATACTGATATTAACGCAGCTTTGCGCATTATAGCGAATACTTACCATCAAAGCTAGACGCAGCTTCGCGAAAATGTATGCCAAAATCCTAGCAAACGTTCAAAGAAAATATTGAAGGCAAATATTACAAAAAAAATATTTTAAGTATGACCTTGTACTTGGTCTTATTCTCTTCATTTAATTGTGTTATTGTTGAAATGTGATAAATAAAATTATAGGAGCATAGACAGACTAATTTTGAATCGAAACTGTTCAAAAAAAGATCAAGCGCCTTCTATATACCGAGCATAATTGCATACTACCAAACCGTGGCGGATTCTGACCAAATTTCATCAGTCTTATCCTTTGTCCTAACAGAAAGTTGGTAAGCACGGTCTGGTTGTTGTACATTCAGTTCACAGGGGCCGCTGCCAGATCTATTTTTACTTCAATGAAATCAGTACTGCAATCAAAATTTCAGCCCCACTTCCTCTCTTTCCATATTAGCTGCAACAATGTTCGCCGATTTTTATGCCCCGTAATCGAAGATTCAGGGGCATATAGTTTTTGGTCTGTCCGTCCGTCTGTCTGTTTGTCCGCAAAAACTATAGCCTTGGCCATAACTTTTGAATGGTAAGTGATAGGGCTTTGATATTTCACATGTGTATTCCTTGTGACAAGACCTTTCCATGGATACCAAAATTTTGACCTTATGACCTTGACCTTGAAATTGACCTACTTTTGAAAATCTAAACATTAGCCATGACTTTTGCATGGTAAGTGATAAGACTTTCATATCATATGACTTTCTTGTGGCAAGACCTTTCCATGGATACCAAATTTGACCTTGTGACCTTGACCTCAAAATGTGAACTACTTTTCAGCTGTTTTACCGACAAAGATGCAAACGGGGGCATTCGTGTTTCACAAACACATATTTTTTATTTTCTCTTTGTAGTATATATAGATACCGCTGGAAATTGTTGTAGCTGATGACATGGAAAGAGGCAAATGGGGGTTATTGGAATTTAAATTGCAATAAAATTATACATGAAAATAAAAAAAAACTGGAAAAGGTCCCTTTATTCAGTTCCTTTTTATTTCAATTAGGCTCCTGCGTCTTATTGTCTTCTTAAGATCTCAGGGTAACAGGACAAGTGAGATTGTTGTGCTCACGTAATCCGGATTATTACTCCATTTGCTACTAACATGGCAGAAGGCTACTGTCCTTAGTCAGCACCGGTTGTCCATTGTTTTATGTGCAGTCTATTGCGTTCAGTGTTTGTATGCTATCTTTGATGTTGTGTACAAAAAACCCGGAGCACGCAATTAACTATGTAAATAGTAGATATGCGTTGTCCATCTGGGGCGTAGCTGCCTATACGCCAGCACGCCATGGCGTGCACATCGCGGAGTTAGAAAAAATGTGCACGGATTTTTCAGAGAGAGAGAGATTTTCTGTGAAAATGGAAAATAGCACTCATGATTGTCTCCCATAGTTTTTCATTTCAAATATCGCCATCTTCTCTAAAATTGAATATTTTTAGCAAAAATACCAAGTCGTTTTGACATTCATGTTTCGGAAATGAATCCTCATCAGTGGTACTTGTACTTCGAGTAAATATGATTCAAAGATGACAAAATAATTAAAAAGTAAAACGTCCATATGAAATCAGACACTGATCGAGACAGCTTTTTCGTCAAAAGTGAGAGGCTTCAATTTTTCAGTAGTATCTATTCTGAGAAGTTATCAAATGAAATATGTGGCAAACTGCTTACCTCCATTTTTTTTCAGAAAATTCAGAATGATAAGACAGGTTTTAAAGTGACGTGTTCAGTGTTTGCGCATTTGACTTTATTTAATTAAACTTCTTTCACGTCTATCAATGAAAGGAGGGGATCTCCAACAACACCTATATATAGTTGCAACACCAACAGCAAAACCCCAAACACCCACTGTAAAAGCACAAAGCAGACACGCCCAGAAAGAGACGCAGACGGCACAAGGAACGCCAAATCACAGAGAAACATCAAGCACAAATGACTACACATAAACCAAGTAGATAACAATGACCCCCCCCCCCCCTTCCCCCTCTCCTTTCCACTTTCTCTTTGCTATGCGCTGTGCGCCTCGGATGAAGCCTTCGGCTTCATATATGTTTTTTTTAATTGGCGTGCACTTCAAAAAGCTCTAGCTACGCCCCTGTCCATAAGGATGGCAAGAATGAACGGAATTCTAAAAGCATTCCTGGCGTACAGACTTGCGGATGTATGGACAATCCTGATTGCAAAACTGTATGGCTATTCAAGAGATTTCGCAAGACTGCGATTCGTCTTGCTTCGTTTGGATTCGAACGTTGTAGTTACATGTCGCAATGGTTCGTTCAAAGCGTTCGTGCTTCGTTTTAATCAGTCGTTACAATTCGCAACTATTCGTCATAAAATTGGTTTTGAATTCGCTACGAAACGCAGACATTTGCTACGTCTCGTACTTGTTCGCAAAACGTCGCAATGATGCGTCTTCTTTGCACCCTCAATGAACTGATATGTAAATTACGGTATAAAATATGCAAATTAAGAGGTCACAATCAAATTGCTTGCGACAGTTAACGAAGCATAGCGAAGGTGAACCGAATGCTTAACGCATTGAAACGTATTATTACGAATGGTGGACGTAATTTTTATTCGTCAGAATTTTTTAAACATGTTCAAAATTTGTCGACGAATAAAACTGATGGCAACGAATTTGAACGCTTACGATCGAATCCATACGAAATCAACAACGATGTAAAACGTTGATATGCTAATGGAAACGAATTTTGCTAAAACCTTATTCGCCAGTTCACCCAAGTTGACGTCGGAGGGCTTTCGTCTATATGTGAAGGGGCCTTTACAGAAAGAGGATGATATAAATAAAACACACTAATTTGATTTTTTTTTTTTTTGGTATTTGAGTGTTTGTGTTTTCATTTGTAAAATGAAATAGTTTATAACGTAGATAGAATTATCAAACTGGTGTAAAGCACCAAATACGATTTCAAACATATGGAATAAGACCCGGTACCATGAAACAAGAATTCAATTCTGAAAAAAAAATAATGACATATAAAGAAAGATTGATTAAGCACAAGAACACGAGGGAGATTATCACTGAAGAGCTTACAGTATTACAAACTGGAAGCCCCGATGTCCATGAAACGGAGAAGATCAAAATTCTATTTCCTTGATCAAATTTTCTCTGATAAACAAAAACAAAGTGTATGTATCTTACCCCGAGTTGGATATTTTTCGTCCATATTTTTGAAAAATACAGTCGAATTTGAATAGACATCGTCCTCAATCAATGTAAAAGTAGCGGGATCGACAAAGTCTGATATCCTCCCGTAGAAACATTCTGAGGTATCATTTGTAAGTCGCACGAATCTGGATACGATATTTCGCCTTTGAACAAAGGAATATTCCCTACACTCTTCATACGTGAAGTTTACACCGGTTTTCATGATCAAATTATCAACAGGCACTATGGTCATGTTGTAAAACTCTTCCAATGTGCTATTTGCTTAAAAGAAAAAATATATAAAAACAATATGAAAATTACGGTGGCTGTGAGCAGACATGAGGAAAAAATAATGAATTTGTGGCCACAGTTTAGCTAAATCGTTTGAACAGTTTACTAAATCGTGCGTACAGTTCATCAAATCGTTCCCACAGTTTATGTTCATGCTAAACGTATACAAATTCAATAGCATCATTGCTTAAATCGAGCGCACCTAATCGTGCGCAAAGTTTATCTAATTGTTCCCACAGTTAAAGCGAACGATTTAGCGATCTAAGGCGGTATATCCGAGTCTCTGAAGATGAAATTATATATATATTGGGTATATATTATATATATACCCTAATTGCAAAAGTAAAGGCCGATTGCAATGACAACGAGATCAGTCATTTTGAGGTACTTCTCGACTGGGCGAAAGCACCTTGCATCTCAGTTCAATTTTACCTTCATATACATAGATGACGTCTTGTCCATCAATAATCCGAAATCTAAGGAAAATCTACATGAAATCTATCCTCATGAACTAGAGATCAAGGAAACAACAGAGAGCGACAGATCCGCTTCGTACTTGGATATACTTCTATTTTTCGACGCAAACGGTCATAGCACTTTCTATAAAGATATAACCTCAGACAGTACAATGCATGTATTTTATATATTGTTTTTATTTTCGTGCATGAACATCGACGGCGGGTGCGGCTAGCCAACCGGGGATGCTTATTCCTCCCGGGCACATGGTCCCATAGGTCTCTAGCTTGTAAGGGGTCCGTCGATGCTCAATTTGGTGCTCTATTGTGAGTGCTGTTGAGATTATCGTCAGGATCTTCTTTAACTCATTTGAACACCTCACGGTATGACAAGCATGACGATTTCAGCTTCCACATAACTAACTTCCCTTTCATGAGTAGCAACATTCCATCTTCTCCTGCTTATGGCGTTTTTGTTTCTCAGCTGATACGGTACGCCAGGGCATGTTCCAAATATGACGATTTCATCATTAGAGCCAGACGGCTTGCAAGTAAGCTACTTGTTCAGGGTTATATCACACAACGGCTGAAATCATCACTGCGGAAGTTCTTCGGTCGCTACGGCGATATTACAGAGGCATATCAGATCCCCCTTTCCTGAATGATCAGTGACATTCTTCATTGTGACCGAATGGCTGTCGTCATCACCAAACAAGACATTCCTGATCTGTACATCAAAATGTACATCGAGACAATCACCGAATTTGATAGGTTTCCTTGGAGCTGTTGCGACGGGTGTTGCATGCAATCAAGAGACACTGACTCTCCCCGGGCACCTGGTGTCACTTCGGAATGTTGTTCATTCCGGGGTTCGCAACCGTTTCGATGGGAATACTCACGATTTTGCCTTGCCTTCTCGACTTTGAGACTGATCAACGGTTAGGTACTTCTTTGATGTTTATTGCATATCAATGTTTGATATTCTAGTGATCTGGGAAATAAGGTCATAATATAGAAATGTATAGAAATGAAAGGCATATAGAATTTATTCAAACATGACCTGCACGGGTTTTCTGTTTCTATGAATGCAAAAACAAAACAAAAAATCTACATTCGTTTTGTGTCTTGACACTACAGGAGGAAGGGAAGGGATCTCCAACCAGAGTTACATGACCCTGTTGAAGCACCAACAGTAAAACACCACAACATCCGATGCGAAAAGACGAAGACGAGCGCATTAAGAGACGAAAAAGAGGCATACGACATATAAACATCAAACACAAAAGGCTACATATAAACCAACGAGACCTATGGGTAACCGGTGCCGACTTTGGACGGCCATTTGCCACACGAGTAGCAAATGGTGTGGTTATCCTATATTACGTGCGCACAACCCACTCACTTTTCCGATTACCCCGAGGTCTCGAAGAACGTACAATTGTGGTATAAAACAATCTCCTCACTCTCCTCACTGTTTGATGACCAAAGACGGCAAAACGCACGGACCCAAGCAACACAGATGAATATGTAAATGGATATAACAAGAGGGCATACTTAATACAGTCCGTGCTCTGCTGTAGTGAGCTCATGTATATAATCACCCGAGGAGTCCGACTGACAGAGAGGACAGGTGGTCGGGGCCCTGTCTTCTCTAAAGAGGTTTGGACAGGGCCCGTCATGGAGTCCCGTCGTCACAGTCAGTCAGAGTGCAAGTCTTAAGAATGCGCTGGTACAAGGCTGTCGATTGGCCAAGTACCAAGTCAAGTACAAATAATGTTTGACTAGTACTTCGAGTAAAAGATTTTCTTTTAATATCTTGACACCAATAAATTCAGACATTTTCAAATTTTCGCGGGGCATTTTAATAATACGGAAGTGTTCCAACTCTATACCTTCATGAAGAAAATTTCAACCCAATTTTTCCTGCGCCAGACATGTGTTTAAATTCTCATCAGTGTTGCTTCCAGAGGAGCCACCAAAATTCATTTCAGTTGCGCCCTCTTTTATATTTTGAATTAGATTTGTACATTTACTTTACAGAGAGTGCGCGGCTCCAAATTCCTGTAGGGCCGATTTAGTAGCATATCCAAATAAAATATATGTTCAAAATAACATTAGAGGGATGATGCTTAGATACAAACCTTCTTTAATTTCGATGACAGTTTTGAATGGAATGACAAGTTTTCGAAATAGCAAAATAATACTTATGATGTCAAATCGATAAAGGATCAAAAGAATCAAGACCCATATTTGAATATTGCCTTATTTATACGTTGAAAACGTTTAACATTGGTAAATGAAGGTCAAACATGAATCCAAAATAAAAAATACAAATTCACAATCAATGGACATACAATATCCGGTAAATGCGCAGTCCATTACTTACAGTAAAATATCCCTTGTTCATTAGTTAAGTCACCTGATAATCAGAACGTACGTGTTCTAGTAACGATTTCTCATGGATAGCGTGTCAAATGCGATATGAATACACCATGTACAGGAGACAATGTAACCTAAATACTAAGTAATCGTCAAGAATGACAAACATGTAGGTATATTACATTAAATTGCTAACCATTGACGTTAAAACATTATTCAGGAATTCATATTTCGTAATGCTTTTCTTGTAAATTTCTAGAGACAGCCTGCGGGATAGATAAACGGACGGACACATGGATGGATTTGCCCGGATAGAAATAAGATACTATCTAGACGAAAATGGGTCAAAATTGTTAAATGAGTGTGTATTACAATCACAAAAGTACAATCTTGGTCAGTATCGTTCAATCATAACATGTCTCGTATCTTAGTTATAGAAGAAATATCGTTTAATAATAAAAATAGGTTATCATTTGAATACAACTACATAACAGGAATTACAAAACCTGAGCTAAGTGAGAAGACTGAAGATCCACAACTCATAAATGATGTCACAAGGTCAATTTACTACATAATGAAATTTACAGGATTTGCAGTAAGAAAAAATAACTGAAGCAATAATAAGCCATAGACGGTTATTCTGAAAAGAAACTAATAATCTTACAAGTTTTTATGTCTTCGAAACACGTCAGTGGTAGTTGTTCGTCACAAGATGATGTCATGACTGGGTTATCCTTATTCGTATTTGTCATGTTGAGAATCGAACACTCTTCTTGGTTTCCGATAGCATAGGAATCTTGTATGTTAATATTCTTTTCTGCACATGAAACTGCTTCAAACCAATCATTACTAAAGTATCTGAATCTAATAGCTGGAACCCAAATATGATCGGAAGAAGACCTGAGAAAAAAATATGAGACGCTTTATGAGATCGAGATAGACGATCTGGTCAATGTGTATCGAAGTTATCACTAATGAGACATCATAGTTATGAGGTTAGTTACTGACCGTCTATAGAGATATGTCGGGTTGAACAAGCCCACAAATATCTGTGGACGGTCAGTAACAAACCTAATAACTGTCATATTTTGTCGAGGACCAAACTCTCCATTTTTTGTTGACGAAAATTGCCGTTTCATGACTCCCTTTACGTGCGAATATTTTTACGGCAATGGCGGAATTGTTCACGGTCCTTAGAAATTTAGACGGCGTGCACGTGACGCGATTTACGCGCTCTGTTTGTTTCGAACTAGTGTGAGGCAAAATAAAATGGCATAAGATGCACTGAAATTTTATAATAGAACATATATTTCTATAATATAAAATTTCATTACTTTTGAAAGTTCCATTTTCCAAGCATTTATTAAACATCATTTCCTTTTTTAAACTTCTATTTCTAAAGTTCCATTCGGCAACAATAATCCGACAGCATATACTGTAAATTTGGCGTTTTTGTATTATTTTCTCGAAAATAACCCCCTCGTGAAAATTACAATCAGTATAATAAAACTGAAGGGAATACTTCCGATTTAGCCAAAATTCTCCCATGCCTACTGTTGCAAAGGCATTTCTCGAAATCCACCCCCCTCCCCCCAAATAATCATGTTTGCCTATTTCTTTGTTCTAGTTTTATCCATATCAGTGAATGAAATTCAAACATAAAATTCGAAAGTAGAATCCAGAAATCACACAAATTCTTGAAAAAAATATAAAGCAGAATTTTCTCATGAGAAAAGGAATGTCGGACAAATAAATGGAGACAACAACACAGCTTCATAGAAACACGAAGGACAACTAAATATGATGAATAATCTACAGAATCCAGTACAAGTAAGGAATGTATTATAGGTAGCACAGTAAAAAAAAAACATTCGCGCTGTATTAACCAGCAAAGTCAAAACATTTTTAAAGTGAATACTGTTGCGTCTTTTTGCGGTTTGCAGTTTTGTCTGATGCCATTTATGTGTCAGTTTCTTGTGGGTTTGTTTCGCTGGGTGAGAGCAGGGTGGTCATGCTGGAGATCCTTCCCATTTACTTATATCATCAAGTTCAAGCAATTTTATTTGTTTTGTGGTAATCATGAGTAAAGATCAACTTCTGTCATTTCATTTACAACTTCCTCCCTGAGGAAATTCAAAGTAACTGAAAGACCCTTTATGTATGTCAGGAATAGAATTAATTTCGTCCTTAATTACCCAAACATTGTTTCCATTTCACTGAATGGAATTTCAATGAAATCTTCATTATTCCTGGATTGATTTACTAAAAACACGCAGAGTTTCTGTCGTATCAAAGATATATTAGAGAGATTATCTAAAGCTAGAAACTTCCGTTCTCATTGATACATAATTTATTCACTTGTCATCGTAACAGCTCTCTCTTTTGAAATGATCTAAAGATTGAATAATAGTAATGCGAAAGACTGGTAATTTACGGATGACCGATAGCGTTCAATATGAAGAAACAGGAAATAAAAAAAGTTTAAGCTCTTCCTTTTGAAGAAAAATACAACATACAGGGCAACAAACAAATGTTTTAGGACTTATCTTTAATTTGCACAATTGATAAATCCACTAAAATATCAAAGCGAAATACACATCCTAATCCAGGATGGACAATGGAAACAACTTGATAATGACAAGAAAAGTGGAGACCAATTGACACCTCGACCTGACTACCTTTATCAGATAAATGACTGATGATGTTGTTTTACATGATCAAGTTAGGTTTGCTAGCCTTCAGATTTCTCAGGCACACAACAATGGTAGTACAGTCCCCTCATTGCAATCCCCTGTATTGTGAAAACCCCTATATATCGATGATCGAAACGTGCTCCGTGTACTTTTGTATTTTCATTTCGACTGATGTGAAGAAGATGATATCTGCATAATGGTGTATAGAAGCGACATATGCATTATTATGTCGATCAGTGTAGCATCATCGTCAGTGAATGAAAGTCGAACACAAAACCAGACTCAGATTTCAAAAATTACAATCTAAGGCTTACACTTTCTTGCAAAAACATAAGACAGAACCTCCTCAAGAGAAATATAAGATCAGACTAACAGACGGAGACAATAACACAGCTCCATAGGGACACGGAGGACTAACAGACGGAGACAATAACACAGCTCCATAGGGACACGAAGGACTAACAGACGGAGACAATAACACAGTACCATATGGACACGAGGGAGACCTTTATCAATGAACATCCCAAGAGTTCAGTGCAAGAACGGAATGCACTGTAGGTGACGTTATCCAAAACGTGCCCTGCTAGTTTGCAAAGTTTAAAAAAAATGAAATGTTACATAAATCGTGTTACATATATAAAATGCTAGTGTAATATCTAAGTAAGTAGGACAAAAAGGAAGCTAAGGCTTATTCTAATTTCTCTTCCTGTATCATTTTAAAAGAACAAAGAGGAGTTTCGCTCATGCATAAACGTTTACATGATAGTATACGTACCAATTTTGGTGCCTGAGTAGCTCTTCCCTTACGTATTTTCGTTGGGAGGACGCACCAGTGGCTATGAGTAGTTTATAACCCCTCTCCTGACAGACTCTTGATAGGACCTCAGCACTCATGTTATAACTTTCTGTAATGTAGTAGGTTCTAGGTTTCAATGAACCGTAGTATGCTGAAAATTCAATAGAAATAAAAGTTTTAAAATAAAAATTGGATTTTCATTTTGTAAACAGGAAAAGATTTTCACATTTTATTCTGATCTTTAAAGTTTGAATTAAGTCGTAACAACTTTTTTTATACAACAAATGCGAAATTGAATCCACATAAAATTCATGTCTGAAACTTCACATGAAATTCATGTAAAAATTCCATGTAAAATTCATGTGAACATTTATGTAAAGTTCATGTAAATTTCACATGAATTTCATATGAGGCACAATTGGCTGTGTACATGCTCCCGATGTAGTTATGCTGCGTGGCGACAAAACAGAATCGGGGTCATGTAGAGATCTTGTTTTAATCAGATTGATATCACATGAATCGTGTAACATGCTTAATGCAAGTATAGTATCAAAGCAGACAGAACCAAAAAGGAACCCAAAGCTCATCCCAATTTCTGTCTGAGTGTTACCCACAGTTTTTCTGATCTTCGTAGACGTCTTTGTCCACCCGAACAATAAATGTCATGGTTTGACGTCATTTGCTTGTTTTGTTTTTTTTTTTTAAGAATCGATCGCCAAATATCATATTTCTTTTTCCGTTTAACAATGAATTTTGTGAATTCGTCTATACATGAACATGGATGAGGAGAATTGTAGATATGACTGCTATCTAATTATGTCCATCAATTACGAACTACGATCGTTAACTTTTTGAAATATAAACGACCATTCAATTTCCTTGATCAAATTCAAACAATCTGAAAATCGGTAAAGTACATTAAAATCCATACAGCTGCTTTGATGACAAGATAATCTTTAACTAATATATGTATAACGTTAGTTGAAGTACATTATCAATGCATGTATAACGTAAACATTCCTTGATTTTTGAAACTTTAATTATGAAGTCATCATTAACATGTTTCAGGTTTTGCGTCGTTTGCACAATGGTACCAATAGTACCATTGAGTAGCACTTAAATATCCATTAAAAAGCTTTATATTAGGTCGATCGATAAAAAAAGTAGGATGAATGCCAACGATGCGTTAGCAATGGAAAGATGTTGCAATGGTCATATATAATCACATGAGAAATACAGGGTCCTGAATCCCTGTCCAACTGTTTAGTTTATATATACCAGCTGTACGTCTCAGAAGCCCACTTTTTATCTTGGTAAGATCCAACTTGTATGCAAATGATCTGTTTAATTACACCAATACCAATAGAAGGCCAGCGCCTGGTGCACATTGGTCCTCCTGAGTTAATGTATTGTAATTTGTGAGTTAATGTATTGTAATTTGTGAGTTAATGTATTGTAATTTGTGAGTTAATGTATTGTAATTTGTGCGTCATACTTTGGTGTTTCTGCATTGTTCGTTTATCTGGTCATTCGATGTTGTTGTTGTTGTTGTTGTTGTTGTTGTTGTTGTTGTTGTTGTTGTTGTTGTTGTTGTTGTTGTTGTTGTTGTTGTTGTTGTTTTCTCTTTGTCCCCTGTGTTAGTTTTGTCTGATGCCCGCTGTGTGTTTCAACATGTGTGCTTGATCCGCTGTAATTAGCACAGGCTAGTCCTTATTGAGATCTCATATATATCATTGATGAAATTATTTTTGCACTAAAATGAATCATTTTGTCGATAAAATAACTGACAAATTCGACGATTTATTATGACTCAGTGCAAAGCATGTTGCTCAAAATAAACATAAAATTAATGTCAAATGTCCTGATCACACCGTAAAAGGCTGTTTTCAGAAGGAACATAATTGTGATATTTGAAAGCCTAAGTACTATACTTCGCCAAGACAATTATGACCGGATTTTTGTCCCTCGGATTTCGCGAAAGCTAACTGAAAAATAAAGCAGGTCGTCCGACCTAATATAATCTATATAAATGAGGCAAAAAGTCATTACATCATACTCATTTACCTTAATATAGATTTTGTATATTTTCTTTAGATTTTAGGTTTTATTTCTCTTTTGAGAATTCATGCGTGATCAGAGGATCTGAAAGGATAATCCATCTCTTTTATAATGATTTCAAAATGGACCAACACCTTCGATTTACAGCTTTAACAATCCCCACTGATACATATTTAAACCTTTCAGTGTAATAGATTCTCTGTTCATCTTTTGTCCCCGATCACAATGACATCTGACAATAAAGATAATGTAATTTATTCTCCAGTTTCTGTGACAATAAAGTGTTCCAGCGTTTTCGTTTGATGAGGGAATGAAAATCTTCTACTTGATTGATCAAAGAATAAAACCAGATAGACAATAATTTCATAATCAACAAAGTACATCATTAAGTGCATGATGTTCCTGGATTTTCTTGGAAGAATGTTAAAGCAGGTCCAAGTTACACAAGAACTGCATTAGTCTCTTAAAATTATTGACAGGTTTTTATATTTTTTTTATAACCGTTAGACTGACGTAACACAAATGAGAGTGTACTTTCTTTCGTGATTTCATGATGATAGGGGCTATCGAACCATACAATTTTGTTTGTTTTTTTTTTCCTATGAAAAGAGACAACTATTATATATCCCTCACTGGTTGCCTCTTTCTTTCGTTGGCTCTGATGGATCAGATTTAGGTTATCTTTATCTATTATACCTCTACTGATTTTTTCCTATATAAAAAGAGACTCATTAAATTTAACTAAATCCCTGAAAATCGCCTGATAAGACTATTTCCCTGCAAAGGGGTGCGTTAGTTGAGAAGATTATTTCCCTAGGGAGTTAAGCCCCGTTTACACTATCAAAGTTTTCTTGTACAAGAAAACTTGGTCAATGTTTTTGACGCTAACTTTGATAGTGTAAACGATCCAAGAAAACTTTGATCAAAATCCGTCAAAGAACTTTGAAGGACTTTGACGGAATAGAACTCCATCCTATTTTTCTTGAAACTTTGACGGATTTTGACGGGAATCGACCAATCAGAATAGAGACTCAAAATTATTTCAAACGTATTTAAAGAATCAAAGAAAGAAATATATGTAATTTAGGACGTTAAAAGTAAAGAATATAGCGACAAAGACAGAAGACGTGATGCAGTGAATTCCATCTACGTTTTTTGTTTTAAAAATCCTTGAACTCGTGCTTAAAGGTTCCATATAGACCAATGAACAACTACAAACATAAACTATTAATTTTCATGAAAAATTTTCACAGTATTTACAGGAACCATATCTGTTTTGGTGCATAATTACCACGTTTTCTTGTACAAGTCGTTCAAAGAACTTTGATAGTGTAAACAGACAACTTTGTCCAAGAAAACTTTGACCAAGTTTTCTTTGACGGACTTTGACCAAGAAAACTTTGATAGTGTAAACGCGGCTTTAGTTTCAAAATGGGGCGGAGCTTCTTTGGGGGTGTGTCAGTATCAGCCAATCAGCGCCGTTGAAGGTTGATCGGATGACGCTATCAATACGCGAGCAGAGTAATCCGCCTCCTATCCGCTTAGCACATAAATTAATCCGCAATGAAATAAAACAATCAAAACATTAAACATGTATGAGTATGATAAATGATGTTTCTGTTTATCTTATCATCAAAAATTAATATTTTCCGTTATTCAGTCGAGAAGGCAAGGCAAAATCATTAGAATTTCCATTTGAACCCTGTGAACCTAAGAGATATGTTCGTTTCAGAATAATGTTTGTTTCTGTATACCTAAGACATATGTTTGTTTCAGTATAATGTTTGTTTCGGTATAATAAAACAGTTAAAGTATACCATTGAGGGAGTTAGCACGATTCTGGTTCCCCGAGACCAGACCTATTTCCCTCGGCTTCGCCTCGGGAAATAGGTCTGGTCTCGGGGAACCAGAATCGTGCTAACTCCCTCAATGGTATACTTTAACTGTATAATGTTTGCTCTCCAAAAATTCATGATCCAAAATGAACGTTTCCAGAAAAGAACTAATGCTGATATGAAAAGAAAAAATAGAAGGCAAGGATAGAAGGAAATCACAAAATTTCAATGTATCAAAGGTGAGAAAACCAGAATTCAAAATCACAATCAATGGACAAACCAAAAAAGAAAAAATGCAAAACGTAATTGCAAAGAAGCAAAAGAAAATAACCAATGAAGATAAGATCAGATGCACATAGATCGTAAGCATCTCCTGATAGCAACGGAAACGTTTGAATAAAAGCATCATATTTAGTCTTGTGCTGCAAGATTCGGTATCGTTTGACAGCAACTGATGCAGCCAAATATTACGCTTCAGACGACAATATAACCAAATGCCACCACAGACTAAGAGAAAACCTAAAGCCGACAGAAATGCTCTTAACCTTTCTTATCTTCTCTACTTGGGAATACAAGCTGTCGGAGCAACTACTGAATTGCAGCTTACTGCAAGATGACAAGGCTAGGCGAAATGAATAAAGTATTACGGGCCAAAAGGATTTTGAAAAGCCTACCTTATCAAGAAATTCGAATACCATTGGAAGGTTGGTAAAAGGGTATTTATATTCCCTGTATTTCAAAAATCCAACATGAAATTACAGGTTTACAATATATATTCAAATGAACAGGTAAATTTACAACATTGACCAGACATGCACGTTTCCGGTACTCAACCATCGTCAGCGATCCTCAATCCAAACAATGTTATATTCCAAAAGAGTGTGAAAATTATCATGTCCAAAAATGGACCGAAATACGTCTCAGGATAGGTTGGATATAAGGATATGATGCTACAGAACCCACGCTTGAATTATTATCTTTTAGTTTATAACTATTTTTGCCTTTAATGATGAAAACAAACTTACATGTAAGGGTGATATTCTCGCCCCATACTGGAATTGAGAGCACTGGAAAAGAGATTTTTAAAATCATATTTCTGAATGAATAGTAAAGCTTATTGATGTTTTTTTTTTCAAAAGTTATTCTTCAATAATTTGGTTTTGTGTCCAGTTTCAGATTTTTTTTTTAATCCTGTTACAATCATTATTCAATTTAGACTTCAATTTACAATTCTATTTATCGAGATATATTGATTTCTGCTTTTCGTTATCTTGAATTTACTTGTATAGTTTTTCTATGAATTGAATTAATCTATTCCTAAAAAGAAACCCGATAAGTTTTTACAGTACAATTATCATGTTAGCAATTAATGAATTTCATTTGACTCCCACACAATTATAAATCGTCCTTTCAGAAGGGTAAATGTATCTCAATGTACTTCAAAAGAAATATTAAAAATTATCTTATTGTTGTTTACTTACGTAGAATTAAGTTAAGCGAAAACATATTTTCATGTAAAATAAACTTCCTTTTTTCCTCCTTCTTTTTTCTCTCTTGAAAACACTTCCTGAACAAATTCTCCCTACCGATTTTACATTACATCAGGAAAGAAACATGAAACTAATCTCGCTGATAAAGCGACCTTCGATTTGAACATTCATTATTCTACTAGTCAAGCAATCAGCTCTTTCGGGTAGCTTCAAATCATTTGCACGTTGATTGGACAATATTGTGTCATGTCATGCACGGATACAAGGATGTAAGGAGTCAGGGAGTCTAGGACCCTTCTCTCCTTCCTTTCCGATAACAATAAATTTCATAAAAAAAATGTTTTTTTTATGATTTTCTTGAAATTTTGCAGGAAAAATAATGGTCTGCACCAAACATTGTAATTTTTCTAGATCGGCCAATATATGTTAATTTGACTTAAAAAAAACACCAAGTTAACTTGTAAAAAGTAAAGAGCCATAAATCTATATAGGATTGATTATTATACATAAAGCAGAATGGTTTGCTTTCTTCTGTTCTTGGTCATACTGTTCATATAGACAGTATTTACTTTCATTATCCTAATGCATTTTATCGATCATAGCAAACATTAGGGGATAGCGATAAGGCAATGAAAAATCTGGAACAATCAGTATGCATTGTACCTTTTGAATACTTTATAAACATTATGGTCTTTTGGATATAATATGCATCAGGTAATTATGACAAACGGTCAAGTGATATGCAAAGGGGCGTAATTGGAGCTAATATAAAATCAGCTTTGCTTTCCAAAATTGGAGATTCATACAAATATTAAATATTGAAGATAAAATTACTAACATTTGTTTTGATAATCAAAGATCAAAGAATACCATGCACTTGCATAATAGTTAAGTTTGAATTATACATTATTTCATCAATACAAACAATTATATATTTCTAAGTGAAACAGTGCTTTTAAAAATACTATCTTTTGGAGCAGTGTTTTTTGAGAAACAACTGAGAGCAACACTTTAGCCTCCTACCCAGACATACTACTATCGATCAGTGATAATGGTCTTTATGACAAACGTGACTATTTTCATTACACCATAACAAACTTCCCCTTCATGTCTAGCAACATTCCCTCTTTGCCTGCCTTTGGCATGTTCATTTCACAACTAATACGCTATGCAAGAACATGTACGAGAACTTCATTATAAGGACAAAGAGATTCGCTGGTAAGCTGCTTACTCAAGGTTATTTACGACAACAACTTATAAAGATGTCACCGGGGAAGTTCTACGGTCGCGACAAAGAACTTATTGCACATTTCGACATTTGCCTTTCAAGAATGATTAAGGACATTGTGTGTGGCTTTCGTATGGACTGTCTTTTACCTTTTATCGGATTTGCCATGTTTCTATTTTGCATTCGGGGCGGGTGTTGCATGCAGTCAGAGGACGCTTACTCCTCCCGGACACCTGGTCCTGCCTCCATTCTGGTGTTCGTGATTGCCTTGTGAATGGAAACTTACTTAATTTGCAATATTCACCTGGATCTTCGATTGGTACATCTTCGTTGGTATACTTTATGCATTACTATAAACGTTTTGTAATTTGGGGTCAATTTAAAATCACTAAAAACAAATTCAAACCGAATTTCGCAAGTTGTCAAAACTTGATGTACGAACAAAATTCTTAACTCTGCATAAAACATAAAAGAACGTAATCACGCGAAATTGCAGTTTTTTTATTATTATTGATAAGAACACATTATTTCATCAACACCAACAACTACATGTTTCTAACTGAAACAGTGCTTTTAAAAATACTATCTTTGGGAGCAATGTTTTATGAGAAACAACTGAGAGCAACATTTTAGCCTCCTACCTAGACATACTACTATCGATCAGTGATAATGGTCTTTATGACAAACGTGACTATTTTCATTACACCATTACAAACTTCCCCTTCATGTCTAGCAACATTCCCTCTTTGCCTGCCTATGGATTATTCATTTCACAACTAATATGCTATGCAAGAACATGTTCTAAGTACAAGAACTTCATGTTGAGGACAAAGAGGCTCGCCGGTATGCTTCTTGCTCAAGGTTACTAGTATTTACGGCAGCTCTACGATCGCGACAAAGAACGTATTGCACATTTCGACATTTGCCTTTCAAGAATGATTAAGGACATTCTTTGGTGTGGCTTTCCAATGGACTGTCTTTTACCTTTCACCGAATTTGACAGGTTTCTATTTGGCCTCCGCGGCGGCTGTTGCATGCAGCCAGAGAACGCTCACTCCTCCCGTGCACCTGCTCCTGCCTTCATTCGAGGGTTCGTGATTGCCATGTGAATGGAAACTTACACAATTTTGTAATATTCACCTGGATCTTTGATTCCCGAACTTCGATTGTTACTTCTTCGTTGGTAAACAAATTCAAACTGAATTTCGTAAGTTGTCAAAACTTGATGTGCGAACAGAATTCTTAACTCTGCATAAGGCATAAATGTTAAACGTCTTTAAGAACAGCTCAATTTGCAGCACGGACCAGACATGCACGTTTCGGGTACTTAACCGAAATAACGTAATCAAGCGAAATTGCAGAGTCTTCAAACAGTATCCCATGCAGCAAGTACTTCTGTTCAATGAGATGTACCCATGTAGTTCAAAAGGGTTTTTGTTTGGTAATTAAAGATATCTTCTCTTATTCCATGAAAGATTTTTATTCAATCCATGAGCAAAGTTCTGATATTTCGTCTAGCTCTGACCTGCTTACGTGTTTACATGTACATCACATATTCCACTGAGTTCATAAAATGTCTCTGCATGATGAGATTCACCAGCAAATGGGACCAAGAGCACTGGTACTTTTATTTAAGATTCATCATTCGCTCCGTCCCGTTCTATCATATCGGTGACACAATGGAGGGTAAGCAGAGCTGGTCAGCCTGGTGTTACTGGGAGGGCAAATTCATTTAAAAGAAGGGAGGGGATCTCCAACAAGACCCTGTTGCAGCATCAACAGCAAAACACGAAAACTCCCGATGCGAAAACACTAAAGACGAGCATACCAAGAGACAGAAAAGAGACACACGACATATAAATATTAAACACAAAAGACTACATATAAACCAACCAGCCCAATGGGTAACCGGTGCCGACTTTGGACGGCCATTTGCCACGCAAGTAGCAAATGGTGTGGTTATCCTGGATTACTTGCGCACAACCCTCTCACTTCTTCAATTACCCAGAGGTCACCAAGAACGTACAAGTGTGGTGTAAAACAACCTCCTCACGCAAACAAGACCGCAAAACGCAGGGGCCAAACAACACAGATGAATATGTACGGTAAATGGATATAAAAAGAGGGCATACGTAATACAGTCCGTGCTCTGCCGGCTGTAGCGAGCTCATGTATATAATCACCCGAGGAGTCCGACTGAAGTTCAATGAATGAATGCAATATTAATTAAAACAACTGAAACATTTTACAAAAGAGCAAAATTGATATCAATAATATACCGTCCCGACCAGTTGCCCTTTGTGCGTGGGAGGGGGGGGGATTGAGTCCATTGATCCTCATTTATAAATCAGTGAATGAAAGTCAAACATAAAATTTGAAATCAGCTTAAAAAACTTTTTCGAAAGGCTTACAAATTCTGGAAGAATACAAAACAGAACTTTCTCACGTGAAAAGAAAAATTGGATAGACAAATGGAGACAATGACACAAAAGGCCTGTGCAAGTGCGGAATGCACACGAAGGGCAATTTCTCATCTATTAGACAATTCAGGAGCGGAATACATTGAAGTGACTGATGAAATTGTACTTCAGTCTAGACTTGGTGTGTTTTAAAAATGTACTAGTACTTTGAATTGTGAATACAGACAAAATTTAATATACGATAAACAGGGGGTGCTGTTATCTGTTTATCTCCTGACAGGTTCTTCTCTGAACGGAGAGAGAACGGAGAGAAGCAATCCAGCAGTGTACTTTATGGAAGAACAGAGTTTTTCAGTGCTGTCGGAGTTCTCTTGCAACATATCAGACACCTGTAATCCGTCCAGCATACCTGATGTGTTGACTTTTACAGGTTTCAGAATTATCCCATGCACATCGTAGCAGGTCTATAATACTTGAGTAACCTGTGAGAATAGCGTCATTTTAGAAAGTCTTCTTATCTTTCCGATGTGCATTTTAGTTATATGTACTCGAATACCAGAAGAAATCACCCTGAGATGCTAGATTTTATGTTTTTGTCAAAACCATCTAGCCATGAAGGGAATCAAGCATTTGACAGATTTTTTAGATATCGAGAAAGTCAAAGAGGCTAGTCTCAATGTGAAATGTAGTATTTCAAATCATTCTGAAATTAGAGTACCTTCCTCATGGCATAGCTCTGTCCTTATATGGCTCTTTGGCGTACATTTTGTAGATCAAGTTCAGAATTTCACTCTTCATATATCAATTCACTATTTGGATGTCCCCTCTTTCTGCCTTCTGTTTGCTAAAATGCCCATATGGTGCATTAAATAATAACAATGATAATTGCGGAATCACTAATATGACATTGATACCAACAATACACTGCCATTAGTTTAAGTACACCATAGGATGGCCTGAACTGATGGTCCAATCTATATTGCAGACAGTCTCTGTCCCATACAGATAGCTCTACCAGTCATATAGCCACACATCAATTTTAAACGTAAATGGAAGTTGACTTTTATGATACCATAGAGGTCATAAAGCAACAAACAACAGCACCAATCAGGGGTGCCAGATCGAATTTGTCTATCCGGATGCGTATATAAACAAAAGGAAATTGAAGGTTTCAATGTGCGAGAAAAATATTCAAGCACAACATTTCAGTTCCTGATAGAAAAATATCAGTCTCGGTAGGTTGGATCAAACGTCCTAACCTCCACTAACGCCTCCTTTGGGACTTGTTTATCCATCCCACCATCGACTGATATTTTTTATCCGGAACTCAAAGTGGTGCTAGATTGTTTTAATCTAGACTCTCCTTTACATTCGATCTACACAAATGTCGTGGTTCTTATATTTTCCTTTTGTAGCCTTCATTTCACTAAAAGGCAATTTGAAGATAAATTTCATGAAGATGAAAAACTAATGTGTAATTATATAATAGGACTCGCCATCCTCAGGATTTGGGTATTATCACATGTTGAAGTGACAAATATGAATAATGACCATATCCCTGTATACAGCACAGAAAATCAGAAACCGAAGGCATACAAAAGCAGGATAAAACAGGAACCAAAGCAAACAAACAAAAACCTCTACCATATGAAAAAAAGCGAACTCCCGATATGGGAGTGAGACCAGGTGACCAGGATGAGTAAGCATCTCCTGCTTGCATGCAACACCCGCCGCTTCAATTAATTCGGTAGAACTGTCACATCCGGTTACTTCCATTTCGGAAGACATAGAGTACAATCTTTGGTTGGATGGTTCAAATGGTCTATGACAGAATGTCATCCACCATCCTGGAGAGTGGGACATAATAGTGTATGACGAGTTCCCCATATCGACCGTAGAACTTCCTCAGTGACGATGTTAGTCGGTCACAAACATATCCCTGACTGAGAAGCTTATCTGAAAGACGCATAGCTCTCAGAACAAAATCCGTATATTTGGTACTAGCTCTGGCATAGCGAATCAACTGCGATATGAACACGCCATAAGCAGGCGATGAAGGGATGTTGCTACTCAGAAAAGGAAAGTTTGTAATGCTGAAATTGAAGTTGTCACGTTTGTCATAGAGTGAGGTGTTCATGTGACCATCAGTGTCGTAGGACAACATTATGTCCAAATAGGATGCTGAATTATTTGTCTCTGTAGTTTCTTTGACTTCAAGCTCCGAAGGATAGATACTGCTCGGGTAATCCACGAATTTTGGATTATTGATGGACGACAACACATCGTCTATGTATCTGTAAGTGAAGTTGAAGTCAGAAGCTAAGTATCTTTTCCCTTCAGAGACCAAAGATTAAATGAATTCAGCTTCGTAAGAGCACAGGAAAATGTCGGCATGGAGTGGGGCACAATTCGCCCCCACTGGAATTCTGACAATTTGCTGGAAGACCTTTCCTCCAAACTCCACAAAAATGTTGTCGATCAGAAAATTTAACATCTGAATAATATCTGTTTCAGTGTACTTATTTTCAGAATCGGACTTTTCTTTTATAAAGTAGGTTTTGTCATACTGTAAACGACTTTATATTCGCGTGACCTTATTTTCGCGACAACTCGACGACAGATTAATTCGCGTGACTTTAATTTCGCGAGCTTGTCATCTGAATGTTTCCAATATGTTTCTTTTTTCTGTATTAATTCATTTAATTTCCTTATCACCCTCTATTAATTGCTGAAATGCTTACTTCAAATAAGCTGAAATTAGACGTTTTGTATCGTCATATTTTTGCGTACTAGTTAATCTTATCAACACGTCATTTGTTTACTTTTTTGTCTCTTATTGAAGTTTATTGAAAACGGGATGATTTAAAATACTAGTATAAAGAAATGCTCCATGTTTATCTCCTCTAAGATATTTTACAGTTCTTAAGTATATTGTTTGTCTGGGTAATTAAGGCTAATTGGTTAATTGCTAAGTTTGTAATTCAAACATCCCTAACATCCATGCGTATGATTGTCCGTTGTCTAATTAGGGCAATTAATTCTAATGGAAAGGGAAAAAAACGTTTGAATTTTGTCAAATTTGATTTACTTTTTATCTTTCGGACGGTCTTTTTATTAGCGAGGACTTTGTTTTCGCGTTTGATCAAGCACGCGAAATTACGCGAAAATAAAGTCCTAGCGAATAAAAAGTCGTTTACAGTAGTTAACAACAAAAAATTTGTATTTGCTATTACCGTTCTTACTTGTAAACGCATTACGAGTCTTTCTTTCAATTTAGAATGTGGAATTGTGGTGTAAAGTGTCGAAAAATCAAAGGCCTCGATCGAATGGACTCTACTAAAATGAGTGGATTTCAGATGTTCTAAAAGTTCCTTCGAATTCTTTAAAATCCATATCTGGTTAATACCACTGCGAGAATATACTGTCGAACAATATTTTTGAAGCCCAAATTTGATTTTAGATAAAACTTTGGTGAGTAAGATCGATACAGATTTCGTAGAACATTTTGAGGAACCAGCGATGAAACGTTGTTTGTACGGATTCTTATGCATTTTAGGTATGCAGTATAAGTATGGTAAATCTAAATCTAAATTGTTAGTGTCGAAGCCAAACGAAGCAAGAGCTGATTTGTGGTTTCTATTATTTCAGAGGCAGAAAGGTTTATTCGGGTGTAAGTGGGATTTCCAGGTGTCGAATTTAAACCCAACTCTTTAACTAGACTGTCGAAATAGTACTTTTGCAAGTAATTGTGTCATTATTTGAGGCTTTGTCCGCTGGTGTGATGACATAATGTTCTTGGAGGTAGGTAAGCTCTGTGATAACATCAGGGTTTTTAAAACTACAAACCGCAACTCCTAATAAGATCAGAGGAATTGAGATTCTCAAATCCACGTTTTTTTGGAACCGATACATAAAAAGATGGCCACTGAGGGTTCTGGTTGGATGCTACATTTTCGACATATTTTTCATTCTCTGCATGTAATTTTACAAAACTTCATAGGATATAAGTACCAGTGTTTTCGAGCCGATCTATTAGAAAACATCGTCGATGAGCTCTAATTGGTTGACACATGTTTAATTTTTCATACGTAACCCAAGGTCCTTGACCAGTCGATGGTTGTGAAGGGCTATGACTAGTAAAAGCCTTTTTGACTTATCCGCAACCGCTGTATGGTATTTCATAAATAAACATCAAAGAAGTACATTTCAGTTATTCAGTCTGAAAGTCGAGAAGGCAAGGCCAAATTGTGAGAATTCCCATCGGAACGGCTGCGAACCCCGGAATGATCAACACTCCGAAGTGAGACCAGGTGCCCGGGGAGAGTCAGCGTCTCCTGATTGCATGCAACACTCATCGCAACAGCTCCATGGAAACCTGTTAAATTCGGTGATTGTCTCGATGTTCATTTTGATGTACATGTCAGCCGTTCCATCAACAAGCACTGCCGTCAAAGTGTCATTAGCATCTACTTTCTAAAACGTCTCGGCTAGAACTGCTTAACGGAATTTTATGAACTTTGATGGAATATGTACTCATGGTCATATATATCATGTATAATACTTACCTTTTTTATGAATAGGAGACAAGGACAGAGACATTCAGACATTCATAAAGACAATTACAAACTTGTAAAAGAAAGGAGGGGACCTCAAACAACACTCAGTTTGCAAGTAAATGTGTAATTATTTGAGAAGGGGCGGGAGGGGGGAGAGTGGTACTTTTTCAATATCCTGCCTTTGTTAGAAACACAGTTATTCTTATCTTTTCCATATGGCATTTCAATGCACTTTTAAAAATGAGGATTTTGAATGTCTATTTTTTTCAGATAAATTGACCAGAACCAGAATGATATTTTTGATAATATGACGTCATCAAGGAATTAACGAATAGTCGAATACGGTGAAAAATGCATATTTTTAAGTCTCATAGGAAATGTTCCTGTGGATAGAATTTTAAACATAAGCTCGTAGAATCAAGGACAGATACGAAATAAGTAATTTCAGATGAGAAAAATTTATTTTGGCATCCAAGTGTCCAATACCTCCTTAAAATGTATTAGGCGGTAACTTGAACTAGGCGGCCAGTTGTACTCGACCAGTAATTCGAAACGTCTGGGACGAAGTAGAAAAAGATCGAAGTGTCTGACAACCTAAAGAGACAAGGCAGGGTAGGTTGAAACTCGATGAAAACTGTAGCTTTCTTTTGATCAAAAGTCAAATACTATTTATGGAACAATGTGATTGTTTTATACACTACAAAAGCGATATATCAATGTTAAAATTTCTTGTGGTGATCCATTATTATGCATTGAATCATTTTATAACTCAATTCTACTTTCGTTTTGAGTTATGTTATTTACAGACCCCAAAGGTGATAACATCGTACTGCAATGTTGAATACTGACCCTTTTCTAATAAATACTACTCTGATAATTACTTCTGTCCACATACTAATTAGATATGACACTCTACTGGTGTCAGAACATTTTCCGGGCAGTAACAGTTTCCGGACAGTCATCCTTTTCAAGTACTTTGAAGGAAATTATTTTCAAATTTTGTGACAATTTTGTAGATTTTAGAATGCAGAATTCAAATCACGTATCATATAAACAAAATTTTGCATCTAAGTTGCTTTATCACACCATCTTTTTACCCCTTTCTGCCCCGTTTAATATCGCGCACCGGGGGAAGTCGCCGAGAACAATACTTTTTTAATCTACATGATTTGAGAAGTTTCGGTTCTATTTTCAAAATTATTTTTACACAGTCATTTGTAGAAAAGATTGAAGAAAACAATATCCAAAAATTAACAAGTTTGGGCTGAAACATGAGTATATGTTGGAAGGGCATAGCATTATTTGAGAGAAATTTGAATGTTTTTCATTGATGGACGGAGGAGTTATCTCTGAAAAACCTTCAAAATCTGTATCTGTATGAATACTGGAAAATAGCTCACTTCTGAGCAAAGTTCATTTAGGAGGGTGAGTGCGCGATATTAAACAAAATTAGTCAATATAGGCTGCAATTGCGGCCTTAAATTGATCAGCTGTTTTGCTGTTTATAACATCTGACGGAAGTTTATTCCAGTCCTTGATCGTGGCTGGTACGAATGAATTTTTGAAAGCTTTGGCAGGCTTTCTACTGTTCCTACTTTTTCCTACTATTTCCTACTTTTCCTACTTTTTTATTTTGATCCTATTTTTTCCTACTTTTTCTTCAAAACCTCCTACTATTCCTTCTTTTTCATATCAAAAGTAAAAAATTACTTGCTTCACTTGTAATCGACATCTGATTCAAAGTTTTTGAAAAATTTCGGGCTCGCTTCGCTCGCCCATTCTGTATATTTTACATGAAAAAATCAATCTGCCTTTATTTCTCTCTGTGATTTCCTCAAAGATGAACATTAACAGTCTACAATCATTGCTTACTGTGATTTGTTTGTTATGCTTTCTGAAAATTGTCATTAAAAGTGATGGAAAATTTCCTACTTTTCCCCTTTTAATTCCTACTTTTTCCTATTTTTCTCCTACTTTTTTTCATTGATTACTCCTACTTTTTTCCTACTTTTTCATCAAGGTAGAGTAGAAAGCCTGCTTTGGTGTTACAACTAAACACTTTAATAGACTTACTATGTTGAGTTCTAGATGATTTGGTATTTATTGATAAAATGCAAACATTCTTAATACGCACAAATTCACTTCAAATTCGTCCGGAAACTGTTCCAACACCAGAACCTTCCCCACAGCTCACTCCAGAAATCACAAAATTGAAGTTTGCAGGTCTCATTTGTTGGAATAAATTAAGAATAAGGCAGTCCATTTGATATTCGGGAGGGGGGGGGGGGGGCTTTGGTTTTTTGTGGGAGCAAGATAATTTTTTTTGCCCTAGACCGGGGCAAAATTATTTTTTTCTTGCTAAGTAATGGAGCAAGAAACTTTTTTAACAAGTGAATTTGTGCGTATTAAGAATGTTTGCATTTTATCAATAAAAATTCTTTATAAAATTTTACTCAAAACTCTGAATATTACCTTATTTTTATGTATGCAAATATTTAATTCACTTCTAACCAGAGAGATAAAAGATTTTGACAATATACAATTCTCAGTAAACTAATTTGTATAAGGTAGTACATGTAAGAGGGACGTGTGAGGGGAGAGTCTTCTAAGACAAAATTTTGAAATTTAGAATTGTAAATTGGTAAAAACTGTAGTTCTCCTTTAAAGCTTGTACATGAAATTAGACTCTATGATGATACATAATGTATGAATAGTAATACATTGTATTGATAATAAAAGCCATTTTCAAAATTTTTCTATATAAATTGAAAACAGTGGCGAACGAAGCGATCCAAAAACTTTTCAGGAATTTTAATCAAAATTCTATGGTCATTTTTCAGATGTAGATTACTTGTAAGAGCAAAATTATATATGTCAGTGCAACCAATACTACTGCTCAAAATGAAAAATAATAGTTTTAGATGGGGAGTATCCTTGAGTTAATTGGCCGGATTGCAAAGCAATTCCGGCCTATAGATTGACGATGTCCGTCTGTCCGTCCGTCCGTCCGTCTGCCATCAACATTTTTGTTAAAGTTTCTGGTTGAGGCAAAATCTAAGGAACTACATGCAGTAGAAACTTTATATTATACATGAAGCTTGCCCATGACAAGACCTTTCAATTCATGCCATAACATTTGACCTAGTGACCTTGACCTTGGACTTTGACCTAGTTAAAGATTTTGGTTAAAGTTACTGGTTGAGGCAAAATCTAAGTAACTATATGCAGTAGAAACTTTATATTATACATGAAGCTTGCCCATGACAAGACCTTTCAATTTATGCCGTAACATTTGACCTAGTGACCTTGACCTTGGACTTTGACCTAGTTAAAGATTTTGGTTAAAGTTCCTGGTTTAAGCAAAATCTATGGTACTGTATGCAATAGAAACTTTATATGATTAATGAAGCTCGCCCATGACAGGACCTTTCAATTTATGCCGTAACATTTGACCTAGTGACCTTGACCTTGGACTTTGACCTACTCAAAGATTTTGGTTAAAGTTCCTGGTTTAAGCAAAATCTATGGTACTGTATGCAGTAGAAACTTTATATTATTAATGAAGCTCACCCATGACAAGACCTTAAAATTTATGCTGTAACATTTGACCTAGTGACCTTGACCTTGGACTTTGACCTAGTTAAGGATTTTGGTTAAAGTTCCTGGTTTAAGCAAAATCTATGGAACTGTACGCAGTAGAAACTTTATTTGATACATGTAGGTTGCCTCTGACAAAACCTTTCAATTTATGCTGTATTATTTGACCTATTGACCTTGACCCAGTTAGTGACAAAAACTTACTTTGCAATCCGGCCATACCGTCTTTAGCGGTGTTTTATTTTAGCATGACATTGCATATTGATGTTTGATATTGGGTACATCAAGAATGCTAAAATAAACTTAGAAAAGTACCCATCTAAAACTATAATTTTTGTCATAAATTTTTGCTTTCTTTCTTTATAATAATGATGTATGCCAACATTGGTTTAATCAATAAAGAATTGAACTGAATTGAATTATCTTTGGTAGAAATGTCTATTCCAGAATATTTATTTTTTAAAAGATACCAAGAGGGTCGGATTATTTATTTTCATCATTTTTTTTGGCCAGAATTTTTATTTCCAAAATTAAGTCCCCCCCCCCCCACCCCTCCTTAGAATCAAATGGTGTCACCTTACAGTAAGACTGGGCTTAAACCATGATGGACAGATTTGATATTTGTAGTATTCTTAAATCATGCAAATGATGTAGGTGCAAAAATGACGGTTCTTATTGACAACTTTCCAATGGTACTTAAACCATATATATGTACAAATAACATAACTAATCAACCTTAATTCTACATTTAGCTTGCCCTTCATCAACCTTAATTTTACATTTAGCTTGCCATTCATCATGGCCCACGCCATCCCCCAGGAGCAGCACCTTATGGTAGCCGCCATTGATTTTGGAACCACATATTCAGGATATGCTTTTTCCTTCCGTCATGACTTTGAGGCAGACCCTCTGAAAGTTTCCGCTAACAACTGGACAGCAGGGTCGGCAGGATTGGTCTCACTTAAAACACCTACCACTGTGCTGCTTAATGATAAGGAGGAGTTTGAGGCTTTCGGATACGAAGCTGAGGATAAATACACAGAGCTGGCTGATGATGATGCACATGGCGGTTACCATTACTTTAGACGTTTTAAGATGATGCTGTTTGATCCAAAAATAGTATGAAAGAATTTTTGTGATTTTCATCTACGATTTTAATTTTTAAAAGTTTGTACATGTATCTATATATCTTTGAATTTGCCATCAAATTCTTTAAGGTAAAATTGACATTTTGATGCTAGTGATAAAGTGTTTTTTAAGTTTTCAGTATTCTTTGCAAGTAATTATTTCAACAACTCAAAATGCAAAACACTTAATCTAAGCTTTATTACTGTTACATAGTGATAATTTTCATGACAGCGTTTGACAAGGCATACCACAATAAAAAGTCTGACGGGATCTTCCCTCAAAGCCATTGATGTTTTTGCTCACGCCATAAGATACCTGAAGAAACACTTGACAGACACCTTGGAGACACGGGCCACAGGCGTTCTTGATGGGGACATACATTGGGTGCTCACAGTTCCTGCTATATGGGATGATCCAGCCAAACAATTCATGAGGGAAGCGGCAGAAATGGTAAAACTCTTCTATAAATAGAACTATGTCATCATCATACATAAGGTTGTCTTCTATAGATAGAACTGTGTCATCATCATACACAGGGTTGTCTTCTATAAATAGAACTGTGTCATCATCATACACAGGGTTGTCTTCTATGAATAGAACTGTGCCATCATCATACACAGGGTTGTCTTCTATAAATAGAACTGTGTCATCATCATACACAGGGTTGTCTTCTATGAATAGAACTGTGTCATCATCATACACAGGGTTGTCTTGTATGAATAGAACTGTGTCATCATCATACACAGGGTTGTCTATCTTTTTGTAACTGTCTATTATCAGTTGGTCATATCGCTGTCACATGTGGTTGATAATGAATACTGTAAACATAGTTATTTTTGCTTTGGGAAAATTTGGTGATATTAACATCAATTCATTATGCCGGGGAAAGTATAAGTGATATTTCTGCCTTTGTAGGAATGCAGCGGGGTTATTTTTGCACAGTCAGGAATTAATCTACCTATGCGTCCTGCATCCCTGATGCATAAAAATCGCCCAGGACAAATTTATTTCCAATCACTGTGTCCCACTGTATGCATTTAATTCACTTTCGTATAGTGAGTTCGCTTTAGTTGATGCTTACATAAAACTTTCAAAGTCGAGAAAGTTTATTAGCAAATGTTCTCTAAATTTTTGACTTTGTGACTTTGACCTTGGAGTTTGACCTACTTTTGAAAAACTTTAACCTTGGCCATAACTTTTGAATTGTAAGTGATAGGGCTTTCTCACACGTGTATTCTTTGTGACAAAACCTTTCCATGGATACCAAACTTTTTGACCTTGTGACCTTGACCTTGGAATTTGACCTACTTTTGAAAAACTTTAACCTTGGCCATAACTTTTGAATGGTAAGTGATAGGGCTTTCATATTTCACATGTGTATTCCTTGTGACAAGACTTTTCAATGGATACCAATTTATTTTACCTTTTGACCTTGACCTTAAGAGTGTGACCTACTTTCGAAAATTTAAACTTTAGCAATGATTTTTGAATGCAAAGTGATAGGGCTTTCATATTTCACATATGAATTTCTTGTGGCAAGACCTTTCCATAGATACCAAATTTGACCTTAACCTGAAAATGTGAACTACTTTTCAGCTGTTTTACCGACAAAGATGTCAACAGGGGCATTCATGTTTCACAAATGCATGTATTTTGGGGGTTTTTTTTCATTATACACATGTACGAAGCGTCGCTTGCATAAATAAAGCAACCAAACAAACGGTCAATTACTTGATTTGGCAAATTTGACTATTAGATTGAAGTTTGGGAAATAGATGTTTTATTTCTAATAATTTATCCTGGAGCATAATGTTCTCGCGGACATGAAACGTTGCAAATCAGTCATCTGTCTTGTATTTGTAGACTTAAGACGCTGCAAGAATAGACTGTTTACAGTACTTGGGACTCATTAATTTTTGCTGGGACGCATTAATTTTTGCTTGGACCCATTGTTTTTGACTTAGGACCCACTGGCCAAATTTCATCGGGTCCAAAGGACCATTTTAGATCAAATTGTAGATTAATCTCTGCATTTTGGAAATTTTTGCTAAGTTCATTGATTCATAAAAAAAAATATGCAATAATTGCTCCCACTCAAAAACTCCCATGTTTACTGTATTCAGTAGATTTTAGTTTGTATAATGATCTTAACTTCTAATAAGGTCTTGATCTTACATATTTTCATGTATATTTGACCCAATATCATCGGTTTACCGTGAAAAATTTTCAATCATGCTGTCAATAAGACATGTCTTTTGTATGATATACACAATATAATTATCTTTTATTGGCTTGATATTCAGGCTGGTATAACTTGCGGACAGCTTACTATTTGTCTGGAACCAGAGGCTGCCTCAATGTATTGTAAATATCTACCAATAGAGAAAATGTCGGGGACGGAGGACGGATTTGCTGCTTTCAGACCTGGACGTAAATATCTTGTTCTGGATGCAGGAGGTATGTTCTTTTACCATTCTCAAAGTGAGGAAGTGTTTGCTGTGTTTGTTTTTATACCCTTTAACAAACAAAGTTTTGGGGGGTATGTAGGAAATACCTTGTCCGTCAGTCTGGTTAAGTAGTTCTTAAAGCAGATTGTTCTTTAAGTTTAAGTAATAGGGCTTTCATACGTACCGGTACATTCACCATCATAAGCGCTAAATTTTGATACAAAGACATTTGATCTAGTGACCTTGACCTTGAATTTTGACCTTATAGTTATATTTTTGATAAGAAGTTCTTAAAGCATATATTTTTTTCACATATTAGTGATAGGGCTTTAATTTTTCATACGTACATGTAAATTCACCATAACAAGTACTACATTTTGATACCAAGACATTTGACTTAGTGACCTTGACTTTGAACTTAGACCTTGTGGTATTAATTTGGTTAAGAAGTTCTTAAAGGGAATATCGCTTCAAGTATAAGAGATAGAGCTTTCATATTTATACCCCTTGCAAACCAAGTAATGGGGGGGGGGGTATGTACATGTAGGAACCACTCTGTCCGCCTGTCCGCCTGTCTGTCTGCTTAAGAAGTTTTGAAAGCAGATTTCTTTTATATTATTTATGGTAGGCCTTTCATATTTCATACACACATTCACAATAAAGAGTACTACATTTTGGTACCATGACTGTTGACCCTGTGACCTCGACCTTCACCCTTTACAGCATTTTAGGTTCAGAAGTTTTGAAAGCAGATTTCTTTATACTGTGTATGGTAGGCCTTTCATATTTCATACACACATTAACCATTAAGAGTACTACATTTTGGTACCATGATTTTTGACCCTGTGACCTTGACCTTTACCCTATACAACATTTTAGGTTAAGAAGTTTTGAAAGCAGATTTCTTTCATACTAATAATGGTAGGCCTTTAATATTTTTTACGCACATTCACCATAAAGAGTACTATATTTTTGGTACCATGACTTTTGGCCCTGTGACTTTGTGACCTTGACCTTGACCTTGACCCTATACAACAGATTTGTTGATGAAGTTTTGAAAGCATATCTGTTTTATACTATTAATGGTAGGCCTTTCATATTTCATACACAAATTCACCACAAAGAGTACTACAGTTTAGTATCATGACTTTTGACCTTCATAGCATACTATAAATGGTAGGCTTTTCATATTTCATACAAACATTCACTACAAAGAGTACTACAGTTTGGTATCATGACTCTTGACTTTAGACTTATGTTGCAATTTAAGTCAAGAAGATTTGAAAGCAGATTTCTTTCATACTATCAATGGTAGGCCTTTAATATTTCATGCACACATTTGCCATAAAGAGCACTATATCTTTTGACCTTGTTACCTTGACCTTAAAGTTACCCTAGGTCTCGTCAAGATCAAACCATAAATCAACTATTTTTGTCAAAATTTTAACGCAAACGTCTATCATGCTTAGAAATTAGAAACTGGCTGGTTACAATAGTCACATATGCCCTCACTACCGAGCTATGATCAATTATTGCTTATAAAATGGGTACCCTAATATAACTTACTTTCCTCCGTAGAAGACTGATTGCAAACAAGTGTAAGCACTTATTTGCATAAGGCTAGTACTGTATCAAAACAAAACAAAATGGCAGACGGATAACACGTGATTGTTATTGTTAATTTGGTCGGCCATTCAAGATAAATGATGCTTTATATAGAATTATATCATAATTGTTTTATGACATCACAATCAAATAGCTGCATTAGCCATATATTACAACATCATACTAAGTATAGAAGTCTGCCATTAAGCGCTCTATTTTTCCCATAAATCTGGAAATTTTTGCGTCAATTTATTTTTGCGGTTTTTAGTAAAAAACCTATAGATTTATTTTTGTGATTCTAATTTTTGCGAATCCATCATGACTTAAAAATATAATTATGGCATACGGTATTTGTTAACTTGCTGTACAAGATTATTGCATCTTTTAATCGATCATCTTTAAAAAAAACTGGCTGGTGAATAAAGAAATGATACCTATCTCATTTTCCTTTCCAAATGATATGATAACAATATGATTTCCGATTCGGAAGAGCTCGTATCGCAGCGTAGTTTGCACATAAGCTAACCTTTGAGATGAATCCGAGAAGTATACGGATCGCAGATGATTCAGTAATGACATCTCCAATCAGAGGAACTTTATTTACATTATTTAAAGTAATTAACTAAGATTAATTGCAAACAAAGACCCACTCCAATTGTCTAACAAGTTATTGTTCACACTTATTATCAGCGATCGGCGCAACATACCTGTATTTCACATATGGTTTGTTATACGCATATGCATACACGAACATGCGTGATATTCCTTTTCTTTCGTAATGTTTGAATTCTTCTTTTTTAAGCTTGAGTGATTTTGTCACTAAATGAGACATATGCGACTTCCCCTCCCTCTGAGTCCGATGTTAAACCGGACACAATGTGGCTTTCATAGCCACGTATATATATGCATGTGCACGAGCGTATATCTCTTGAATTGATGTGTCCGAAATATGATTTTCTTCACGTGGATTTATTTTTAAGAAAAATATTTTTGCCAATCCATCATGCCCGCAAAATTGCTAAAAATTAATCGACAGCAAAAATAACCAGATTTACAGTATCAGCTTCTTTAAGAAGCTTTTCCTTTAAATTTTTGAATGAATCTTAAGTATTGCAATAAGATACATGTAGTTTGCTGTATTAAATGTTTACTAGCTCACAAACTAAAGTTTATACAACATTTTAGGTGGAACAGTAGACATTACAGTCCATGAGGTACAGAAGGATCAGACTTTAAAGGAGCTTGACAAGGCTAGCGGTGGAGCATGGGGAGGGACGAGGGTCGACCAGTCGTTCAAAGAGATGATGGAAGAACTCGTTACTCCGGCAATCATGGAGCAGTTTGCACTGAAGCACACGGCAGATTATATTGATATGTTTCGTGACTTTGAAACCAAAAAACGGAACGTCAAAGAAGATTCATCAGCAAAAATTACGCTAAAAATTCCAATTTCTTTAACAGAGCTGTTTGAGGAGGAAACAGAGGAAGAAATTTCTGACGCCATCAAAAAGTCTAAATATAAAAAAGAAATATCCTGGGTTGGAGACAAGCTGAGAATAAGCAAAGATTGCTTCAAAGGATTCTTTGATGCTGCATGTAATGGAATTGTTTCCCATGTACAAAAGTTACTGGATAACAAAAATGTCAGAGGAACGGACAATATTTTGATGGTTGGGGGATTTTCGGAATCCCCGTTACTACAGCAGACTGTGAGGCAGGCCTTCCCCCAATGCCGTATCATCATTCCTCAGGAGCCCGGATTAGCCGTGCTTAAGGGGGCCGTCCTCTTTGGTCATAAACCTAAAACCATATCGTCCAGGGTAGCCAAATTCACGTACGGGGTGGAAACATACACTAATTTTGATAGACATAAGCACAGAGAGGAGAAAAAGAAAATTGTCGAAGGAAAAGAAAAATGTGCAGATTCATTTGACAAGCATGTGACATGTGGTGATGAACTAACAGTAGATGACATTCAGAGTAGAAAAACGTACTACCCACTTTATGCAGATCAGAAAAAACTTAGCTTTAAGGTGTTCGCTTCCTCAGAGAATGACCCGACGTATACAGATGATTACGGCTGCCGGTATCTGGGAACTCTGACCATGGATATATCTGATACGACGGGAAAAGATAGAGAAGTGGAGGCAAGCCTTAGCTTTGGTGGTACAGAACTACACGTAGAAGCAAAAGAAACGAAAAAAGGAAAAATCAACGTCAAGACGGCACGGTTTGACTTCCTGGATGGAGAACCATAAAGAAAGATAACTCCTACAGAACATCTTCTTTTAATATTTTAAAGTCCTTAATCTATTAACATGTATGTTCACTTTAAAACTTCATGGAATTGCTTTGCATTGTGGTTTAGCTAGAAAGATGTACATGTATGTTACAAAGATGCAAATGTATTCATTTATTTTTTTATGTACATTAAGTGGTATAATTGTAAAACATTACACATGTACTTGGTAAATACATGTGAGTATGGCTCTCTGGTTATTTTACTATGTTAGGTACGTTTTGTATGAATAAGATTTCTTTAACTTTCCAACATACATTTATTTCTTGACTACGTAAATCCTTTTATATGAATGTAAGGAAGGAAAATAACACAATTACTAGCATAATAAGTTTAGAAATGTGTCAGTTTTGATGAAAAGTAGATTGAAAATATTTATTTTTGTATTTTCATTTAATATGATTTTGTGCAAAATTACATTATGTCTTTGTCTATCTTCGATCAAATGCTCTACTTGTTTATTACCTTCACTTTTGACCTTATTGCAAAATGAAGTTCACCTTCGACCTGTAATCAGATGATCTTCACCTTTGACCTTTGATCACATGCCATACTAATTAGTTTATGACCTTCACACCTTTGACCTGTAACAATTTTAGGTAGTTAAGATCAGATGATGAGTATCATGTTAAGTTTGATATGCCGTTTACTTTTAGAAACTTTTTCAGGATTCTTGTTCAATGTTTTCATAAGTGCATTTAATTGACAAATAGGACTAGAAAATATGCCTAAAATTCAATCTCATAAAATCATAAGATTAAGGACACCGTGGTTATTTGAAGATGAAGGAATTACAAGTTGTACAATAGTTAGCTTTTTGTTTGAGAATGACGTTAATACACAATATTAGAATTGCTGACATTCTTGAGCGTATCATCAAATTCATTGTTTATAATATTACCAAGCTCGGTCTTCATAGTAGTATTTGAGGAGTCAGATACAAATATAGGAAGCATTATTCACAAACACGGCTACCTCTTGCTTTAAAACGGTATCTATGATAAGATGTCAATTCTTTAGTCCCTAGATAATAAAGTTATATCTATGACATCATTTATGTTAATCCATGTACACGTATGGCTAAGGGCTGCAATCATCACCTTATGTAACCTTATAATGTATGATATTTTATGGTCAAATTGATATGTATGTATTTTTTATCATGTCTGTAAGCTTGCTTGATATTGCCCATATTGGAGATTATAGTAAAAGTGCTACATGTACATCGTATTTCTTTTACTATAAACAGATATCTTTACAGATTCTTACTCTATCTTAAGAGAAACAAGGAAATCAACAAACTTATTTTTTCATAATTTGCTATGCAAATACATGTATATTCCATGTAAAGATTTTTAATGTGAGTTCTGTTATTTCAGTAAGTTTATGTGATCTCTGACATTCTCAATATTTTACTTTTAATACTATATGAAGATATTTTAAAACTGTATGTTTATCACAGTATGCTCTATATACATTGTATTTTCTGTCTTTGATATTGTACATCTTTGTAATAGAGCTTTGTTACCAAGACTGTTGATCTTTTGGACTCTGTTAGAGTGACCTAGATTTTCAAAACCAATTTTTCTTTGACAATAATATGGACCTTTATTTCTATGAAATGATACTTGACCTCCATTTGACAAAATGTTGTGTAGAATCACTATCCCTTTATTAAAGTTCCTTTCTATCTTAAAAAATAGAATTAAGAACAGCTGATATTGATAGTCAAACAACTAATATTCCTAAAGCAATCCAGTTCATCAATGATTACAAGCGTTATGATATGAGTGCTTAGTTTCATCTCTAGTAGTGCTTGTTATGATCAATCCATTGTTTACTAATTGTTATAAATATATGTATTCATTTTACATGATTCAAAGGGTCTATGAATACTAAATGTTTAAAGGTACATGAATATTTTTTTATGGGAAACACTTTGAATTTCCATATATACCTTGTTTGATCTACATTATATATGAAGCTTTGATTTGAAAACTTCATAAACTACCTGTATATTCAATATTAAAAAGATTTTGCAATCCCGATTACTTTAGAGTATCTCTATATATAGATATAATACTAATATCCTCCCGTAAAAATTTGCATTATTGAAAAATTGACCGATAAGTGATACATTTTATAAATGCCTTTGCTGTAGAAATGAATTCTTTGAAGAAATAAAACCCATCTATCTACTTTGCATTTTTCTTGTCATTATCCTGTAAAAATTCTATATCTGTTGATAAGACATGAAGCAAGTTCCAGAACTACTGTTAAAATCATCCTGGTGACAAACAAACTTATTAGGAGACCCTATGGGGCCTTTATTGCTCACTTGATATTCTGTACAACTTTTGAGGAGTTGTAAATGAGTCAGATTATCAGATCCATTTGTGGTCATCTTGCTGGATGGATCAGACCTGTGGAAAAATATTTGATTGCACTACTGGTGAAGCAATCTATTATGGGCAATATCACGGGAGTGAACATTGGTACATGTCCACTGAAGGATCAGAAAGGAAAAGTACATAAACCTTCAATTCTTGCTGAACATTTTTCTCCATTGAAATGTGTCCAGATTAAAACCTATGAAAGAATATTAGTGAAGAGGTGTAAGGGTATGAATTTGGCTCAATATGTTCAAATACATACATATAGGAAAATTGTTTCCACCTTTATACCTTCAGTAATGCACCTTTTATCCGAGATTTGAGGAAAATAGTTTTTGGCCTGCTTGTTTGTCTGTGAAACTTTAAATGTGGCCATGACTTATTAATGATGATAAGCTTGTCATATCTACAGTTTTCCTTGAGACAAGATCTTTTATTTTGCACCAAAATGATTTACCATGAATCTTCTCCGACATCATAAAACTGAGCTTGGTCATAATTTTGAATGGTAAGTGATTATGTTCAAATTTCACATGTAGATATATGTATTTCTTGTACTTTAGTACAAAATGTTTCACCTAGTGACCTTGACCTTGAAGTTTGACCTACTTTCGCAAAAGTTGCTCATTACTTTGGAATGGTTTTGTATTTCACATGTAACTCTTTCGATGAGACCTTCAAATTGTACATGTAATAAAATTGTCAACCATTGCATCTAAAACGCAAGTTTGGTAAATTTTACACTTCAATCCATATTAAGCTTCAAGTTAATCCAAGCAAAATAGATATTGTTGGACTGACATGCACTGCCAATTACAGACAGTAGCTGCTTAGCAATTCAATCAAGAAATAAAAATATATAAGGATTGAGTATTTACTTAATCATTATCATCATCATTGTCTGAATCACTATCATCGTCATTATCATCACTGTCCTCCTCCTCCTCCTCATCATCATCTTTAGATTCTGTTTTACTAGACTCCCCCTCCTCTGCCAATCCAGCAAAGAAATTTTCCTTTGCTGCCGATTTAAACGCTTTAGGTTTGTTAGTCCTTTTAGCCTTCTTTTTTGTATTCACTTTTTCCTCTTTTATTTCATCAATGTTCCAGAATTTGATTGTCTGATCATGTGAACAGCTGGCTATATACAGATGGTCATGTGACAAGCTCAGGTTTTCTACGGGAAAATCTTCATGTTCGCCTACAACACCTAAAAACCTGTTTGGTAATATGTTCACAGCCCTGAAAAAAAAAATGAAACAAAATATTAAGCAACAATTCTTTGATATATTCCAACCAATTCAGGGTTTAAACAGTTTTGTCTCTCACACAATTTAAAAAATTCCTACTGTGACTCAAACTTTGCCAATGTTGCCTTGATTTAAGATCATGATACATGTACATCTTTATGTCATGAACAATGATTCTGTGATTTATTATTCAAAAAGGAATAACAGTCATACCCTGAAGAAGACTTTCACTGTGACCTTTACAGATATGAACTTGTTCAAGGTCAATAAAAGCCCTTAGATCCTGGATATCCTCATCATACAAGTATGTGTACTATGTACACGATGTTACAGATATGTTCAGGGTCAAGACACATTCATAGGTCCTGGACAATAGAATGTGAAATATAACATGTATATAAGTCAATCTAAGCTTGAGTTTCAATGTTTTGGATGGACAAAATTTTACCATCACCATGCTCCCCCCTCAATAAACATAACATGATGCTTAGTACCCAGCTATACCATGTACACACAATGCTGTCAGTGATAGGTATCAGTCTCAGACATGGGGTGACCAGGGAATCTGTCACTGGTGACACCCCCCCCCCCCCCCATACATACCTGACTGTACCATCACTAGATCCTGTACAAACAATGCTGTCAGTGATAGGTATCATACAGTCTACAGACATGGGGTGACCAGGGAATTTGTCACTGGTGACACTCCTCCCCCGCCCCCTACATACACACCTCATACATACCTGACTATACCATCGCTAGATCCTGTACACACAATGCTGTCAGTGATGGGTATCATACAGTCTACAGACATGGGGTGACCAGGGAATCTGTCACAGATGACACCCCCTCCCCCCATACATACACACCTCATACATACCTGACTATACCATCACTAGATCCTGTACACACAATGCTGTCAGTGATAGGTATCATACAGTCTACAGACATGGGGTGACCAGGGAATCTGTCACTTATATTGCCCCACTCTCCCCAATTAAAGATGTTGAGGACTCCCTCGCCACTTCCACATATGACTTTCTGTTTGTGCTGAAAAGAAAATCAAATTCTAATGATATGAGCAAAATGGATAAACAAATTCAGCATACAGCTTTCACAGAAATTTCACAAATGGTACAAATACATGTACACCCATCATAGACTATTACAGAAATGTGACCTTTGACCTTGTCATTCAGAAGGGTTTTAGCTCTTACCCTTTGAGACAAATGATGTAATATTCATAATGGTTCACTTTGTATCCTGCCTACAAGGTTTTGTGAGCACTAACGACACCTTAGTTACTTGAAGCCTTTTTTATTTACTAACATGCCGGATTGCAAAGTAAAGTTTTGTCACTAACTGGGTCAAGATCACTGGGTCAAATATTACGACATAAATTGAAAGGTCTTGTCAGAGGCAACCTTAGTAACCTGTATAACATTATGGTTCCACTGTGTTTATAGTTCCTGAGATTTTGCTTCAACCAGAAACTTAACCAAAATCTTAAACTAGGTCAAAGTCCAAGGTCAAATGTTATGACACATATTGAAAGGTCTTGTCATGGGCAACCTACATGTATAATATAAAGTTTCTACTGTATGCAGTTCCTTAGATTTTGCTTATACCAGAAAGTTTAACCAAAATCAAAGTCCAAGGTCAAGGCCATCAGGTCAAATGTTATGGCTTAAATTGAAAGGTCTTGTCATGGGTAACCTACATTTTTAATATAAAGTTCCTACTGTATACAGTTCCTTAGATTTTGCTTCCACCAGAAACATAAAATCTTTAACTAGGTCAAAGTCCAAGGTCAAGGTCAGTAGGTAAAATAGTACAGCATAAATTGGAAGGTCTTATTATAGGCAGCCTACATGTATAATACCTGCGTAAAGTTCCTGAGATTTTGCTTCAACCAGAAAGGGGTCGGGCCATGAAGCCCGATATTGGCCCTAATTTTGAACATTGTACTTCATAGAATTTTAAACTGTCTCGTCAGAGGCAACCTTAGTAACCTGTATAACATTATGGTTCTACTGTGTTTATAGTTCCTGAGGTTTTGCTTCAACCAGAAACTTAACCAAAATCTTTAACTAGGTCAAAGTCCAAGGTCAAGGTCACTAGGTAAAATAGTACAGCATAAATTGGAAGGTCTTGTCATAGGCAGCCTACATGTATAATATTATGTTTCTATCTGCGTAAAGTTCCTGAGATTTTGCTTCAACCAGAAAGGGGTCGGGCCATGAAGCCCGATATTGGCCCTAATTTTGAACATTGTACTTCATAGAATTTTAAACTGTGATTTGACATTTTGAAACATTCTCTACAGAATCACAAATATATCTTTTATCAACATTGCATTTATCAATAGCTTTTAGCCCTTTGAAAACACCAAAATAGGTCATATTCTGCGAAATTGATGCAAAAACTACATATTCCTATTAAAATGCATGCGTTAACTAAGATGAAAACTTTATATGTGAAAGATTATCATTATATCGTTTTTTCATAAACATTTTATCTCAGTTAACGCATGTGGCCACATTGAATTCTTCCACAAAACACAAAATTCCCAGCAATTTTCGCCATATTTTGTCAATAACGTCAAAATGACGTCACTTCATGATGTCATTACAGTTAAATGGCACTTTGTTTGGTGATATTTTTATTTTCATTAAAAGCGGTAAACATTAGTGTTTTTTCATGAGAGAAATCAAGTATTTCTCATGAAATTTATTTCTAGAGAAAAATCGAGGGCCGATTAAGGGATGTCGTGGCCCTACTCCTTTCATCAAGTCTTGAACTAGGTCAAAGTCCAACGTCAAGGTCACTAGGTAAAATGTTACGGCATAAATTGAAAGGTCTTTTCATGGGTAACCTTCATGTATAATATTAAGTTTCTACCGCATACAATTCCTCAGATTTTGCTTCAACCAGAAACTTAAAGCAAAATGTTGACGGCAGACGGACAGACAGACAGACATCGTCAATCTATAGACTGGAATAGCATTGCACTCCGGCCAAAAAAATTAAAAATAAGATGCGTATTCTCTTCTTGAGTAGAAATCATAAATCAAAATTCAATTTGGGTAAGTGAAAGTTACTTATCATTGGGAAACTGATATTCTATGTGTTTTTACTAAAAGTGACCTTGACCTTTAACCTATTGATTCCAAGATCAACATGATTCTTTTCATCTTGAGACTTATCACTACATTAGGTTGGGATCGATGAAAGGGTTCTTGAATTATCATCTGGAAACTAATATTTCCCAACATAGACCTTGACCTTTGACCTACTAACTTTTTTAAAAATTCCCTCTTTTAAAATATGTTTATATTTATCCATTTATTTTTTATCCTAGCGGTGAACTCACCTGAAAATAAATATGTGATGGTAGGATGTAATGAATGAGGAACAAAGTACTGTATAAGTAGAATCATTCGCTGGTACTTTCTTTCGCGGTTTGATAAAAGTAAACCCTTTCAATTGTACAATGATTTGCCGATCTGCTCCTGTTGCTATTGAATTATGCATTTAATATTATTATTCACTGAGACAAACTTTTGCAGTTTGAGGCTGACCGCGAAAGTAGGGAAGGTTAATTAAGAAATAAAAAATGACAAGCCGGGCTCTATTGTCTCATAATGTCCGAGCGTCCTCAGCCAATCACATTTATTACAGAGCCGCGTCAGCAGCGAGGTGATAAATGTGATTGGCTGAGGACGCGAGGGCATTATGAGACAATAGAGCCCGGCTTGTCATTTTTTATTTCTATTCTAATGATGACCAAACTTAGACCTGTAAAAACCAGTTCCTGCCGATTTATCTGCAATCAAAAAATGGGTAGGCGTGGCTTACCGCTATAGGGCCTATATTGGAGAATAGAGCCCGGCTCGCGTCTGTTGTCTTAATAGGGAGAAAAGAATCAAGTCATATTAGAATACACAGCAAATGATTCTACGTATACAGTAAATTAATGCCCCATTGCATGCCAGGTACATAAAAACTCATGATGGTTTTCAAAATGAGCACAAGAAAGATAAGTAGAAAACTAATTTCTCAAGATGATCAGATTACATATAGTGGGCTATGAAACACCCCAGTTGATTGGGTGAGCAAAACCTTACCTTGACCAATGAAAGAGATAGGAATTCCGAGTCAAATAGCTCAGACTGTAATTCCATTCTTTTCTTCCTGATGTTGAACGCTGTCAGTGTTCCGTCACCACTACATAAAGAAAAGTTTTGTTAGAATTATTAGACATCATAACTTTAGTAGATTAACTACAAAACTTGTTAGTAATACCTAAATTATATGTACATGTAAGGGAATTTCTTTAAAAAAATATACCATTAAAGAATACAATAATTATCAATTCTTATATGATTTCAAGAAAGTTGTAATCAATCTCGACCACTGTTATAGACAAATACACATAGTATAACAAGATTTCAAACAACATTTTTAAAACTACTGGCCAAATCCATATTAATTCTGTCAGATAATCAAACCCACCTTGTTGCCAGGAGAATTTTCCTTTGGTCGTCTATTGCCATATCACTGATGAACTCTTCACTTTCTTTCATTTCCATGATAGCTGAATTGGTTCTCATATCCCACACCTAAACTGACAAACAATAAGGTGTATCTTTTAAAAACTACATGAACAGTAATATCAAAATTTGGTATCCATAAACCACTCAGTTATTTTTATTGATAATTAATAAAAACAGAAACATGGGCAAAAAGAATTATATAAATGTCCAAGAACACTTTGGTTTCTATAATATGAAACAACGTAATTTCAAATTGTGACATCATAATGAATACACACCAAAAGATTATTTCAGGAGTTAAAACCTTTTGTGGAATTGTCATTTCATTTTTCAATAACAACACATATGTATGATGTTTAGATGTCATGTTACATCTTAGATATTACAATTATTTTTTGATTCAGAGCTTCTCTCTTTCAATTTAAAAGAAATAAATGTTGATAGACAAAGCCATTATCAATGACAGGCATGTATTTATATATGCCAATCATAAATTTAAGTGGTATGTCTACGTACCTTAAGATGGCCATCATCGTCACCTGTCGCCACAAAGTTATCTCCTGTTTCTAGTAGACTGTATATTGGTGCACTGTAAAAATCGGAATGAGGAATATAAGTCAAGTATCATCAACTAAAGTTTGATTGAATCCAAGTACATTTGTATTTGTTACTTTTTTCTCTCATTCATAATCACATAGCAAGATAAATTTTTTCCTCTAAGTAACAGTTACAGAATTTGGCCCACTTACCTATGTGCCTTAGATATTTTAGTTTTCACAGCTCCAGTGTTAAGATCTACAGTCTGTATGGATTTATCTTTAGATGCCGTGTACAACTGGTTCCCATCCCCGGAGAATCTTATCGCTCGGCATGCTTTCTTATGATGATTAAGGGTCATCAGTAAACTATTCTGTTTTTCTGTACTGTATGAATGCCTGTAATATTTGTCATAATAATTATCATTATACAAAAAGTACATGTATATGAAAACACAAAAGTCGTCTGCCTTAGCGTTTGATCATAAATGTCTAACTTTAATATTACCTTTTCTCCAAATCACCATGATCACAGCCTGTCATAATATTCATGAGATTACTCACTGTGTCCAAAATTATCTCAATATACATCTACATAATAAAATGTACATCAAAATACAGCTTACAGAGTGACTTCCCCTGTGATGTCCCCGGCAGCTATAACGTTTTTACTAGGATGAAAACACAAGTCCACCACCACATCATCAAACTGTATTGTCTTGGGATGAACCATGTCTTCTTCCTGAAATTTTTAAATTGAACATGAGTGAAATGAAAATGAGAACCAAAATGGTACCAAACATGCCAAAATGCTGTACTTTTTATGGTGAATCAAGGAGAAATCAAAGTAAAAATTTCCACAACCTTTAGTAACATGGGGGCCAGTAAATATTTTCACCCAAATTAGTTATGGCAAGAAATCATGGATTCAGCCAGGACATACAGGGGAAGGCTGTAATAATATACATGTACAAATCATGGATTCAGCCAGGACATACAGGGGAAGGCTGTAATAATATACAAATCGTGGATTCAGCCAGGACATACAGGGGAAGGCTGTAATAATACACAAATCATGGATTTAGCCAGGACATACAGGGGAAGGCTGTAATAATATACAAATCGTGGATTTAGCCAGGACATACAGGGGAAGGCTGTAATAATATACAAATCTTGGATTCAGCCAGGACATACAGGGGAAGGCTGTAATAATATACAAATCGTGGATTTAGCCAGGACATACAGGGGAAGGCTGTAATAATATACAAATCGTGGATTCAGCCAGGACATACAGGGGAAGGCTGTAATAATATACAAATCGTGGATTTAGCCAGGACATACAGGGGAAGGCTGTAATAATATACAAATCGTGGATTCAGCCAGGACATACAGGGGAAGGCTGTAATAATATACAAATCATGGATTTAGCCAGGACATACAGGGGAAGGCTGTAATAATATACAAATCGTGGATTCAGCCAGGACATACAGGGGAAGGCTGTAATGATATACAAATTGTGGATTCAGCCAGGACATACTTTAAGGTTGTTTATGACAGGGAATAAGAGACTAGTTCATTTTTATCTAGTAAAAGTTTTAATCATTTAGCAAATAAAATTACGATTCATTGTTTAACAGATGAAATATCATTAAATAATGATAAGAAATGTTTTGCCAAGAGTTATCTCTCTTTGTCCGCAAACTATATATATATGGAATTCTAATATGACTTGATTCTTTTTCCCTATTAAGACAACAGACACGAACCAGGCTCTATTCTCCAATATAGGTCCTGTAGCGATAAGCCACGTCTACCCGTTTTCTGAAAGCAGATAAACCGGCAGAAACTGGTTTTTACCAAGAATCTATTTTGTCGTCTGTGTTTCATTGATCTAAGTTTGGTCATCATTAGAATATAAATAAAAAATGACAAGCCGGGCTCTATTGTCTCATAACGCTCGGGCATTATGAGACAATAGAGCCCGGCTTGTCATTTTTTATTTCTTAAAAAAAAACATGTGTTTGTGAAACATGAATGCCCCCTTTGTCATCTTTTTTTTTAAGTAAAACAGTAAAAATTATAATAAGGTCAATTTCAAAGGTCAAGGTCACAAGGTTATATATTTTAGTATCCCTGGAAAAGTCTTGTCACAAGGAATATACATGTGAATCACTTACCATTCAAAAGGTGAGGCCAAGGTTAAAGTTTTTTAAAAGAAGGTCAAACTCCAAGGTCAAGGTCACTAGGTCAAATATTTTGGTATCCATGGAAAGGTATTGTCAAAAGGAGAACACATGTGAAATATCAAATCCCTATCACTTACCATTCATAAGTTATGGCCAAAGTTAAGTTTTTCAAAGGTAGATAAGATAACTTAAGATCAAATATTTTGGTATCCATGAAAAGGTCTCGTCACAAGGAATTGATTTAAGAAATGAATCTTATATTTTTTCTGTTGATGCAGGTATCACCCGAAAAATTGGACAGAAAACTGCATCAATGCGCGTAGCGCGTTGATGCAAAAGTTTTCTGTCCAATTTTTCGGGTGATACCTGCATCAACAGAAAAAATATAAGAATCATTTCTTATCATTTAATTATGGAAAACAGACTGTTTTCTTTTATCTAAAAACAATCAATCACCGCACTATATTTCGTAAGTCGGAAGTTTCGTAGTGATCCGTCTGCCAAAATAAGTTATGGCAGCCGCCATGATTCAAACAGCGAACGATCGTCCCTCTATATCTTTGGAATAAGGACCAGTTTGATCAAATTCTAGATGCACTGTTAATTTTTGAGTAAGTAGAAAAGAAATGGTACCCTTGAAATGATATGCTAACATCAACAAATTGTATTTTCAGCAACGAGTTCATTCGTGTTTGAGGGAACCCCCAGTTCTAAAAATAGTGCTATAAATAGACTTCCGTGAAAAATTTTGTTGATCGATGTATCAACAAAATTTCTCAGCCAATCAGATTCTTCGTTTCTTGAAAATGACAATGGAAATTAAATGATTCACATGTGAAATATCAAATCCTTATCATTTACCATTCAAAAGTTATGGCCAAGGTTCAAGTTTTTCAAAAGTATGTCAAACTTGAAGGTCAAGGTCACTAGGTCAAATATTTTGGTATCCATGGAAAGATCATGTCAAAAGGAATGCACATGTGAAATATCAATGCCCTATTGCTTACCACTCAAAAGTTATGGCCAAGAATACATGTAGTTTTTGCAGACAAACACACAGACAGATAAACAGACAGACAAACAAATGGACATGCCAAAAACTACAAGCCCCAAATTCTTCAATTACGGAGGCATAAAAACCAATTATCGTTTAACATGGGATGTTGAAATGTGTCCGAGGTTTTTCATTTGGTATCTGAGAAGGGGACAATTTTTCAATTTACTCACAAATATCAAACTCCTGTACATAGCTTACTGATTCTTTCGTCCTAACTGTATCTGTACGTTTACGTTATATAGTCCACTACTGGCGCTTAAATAACCCTTAAGGGAGAGTGCTTCCTATAATATAAGACTTTGACCTACATGTAGAGGCTAGAGAGGAGGGGGGTCTGCCATATATATATATATATTATAGGACTAACTGATTCTTTTGAAACACATTTCATAAATTCTACTCCTCAAACCAGCCTTGGCAACTCAATTTGGACTTTGATCGATTTTCAAGTACGAATTGTCCTGAGTACAGATTGACTGCGATACGAGTTGTCATGCTTACATTATCGAATTTCCTCTGATACGATTAAATGTCGTTGAAGTCATTTGACATGTCTTACCATCTTCTATGCTATATTTAAGTTTCAAATTAAAATCGATATGATCATCAATAGGTAAAACAAACGAAATAATACGATCTTATCAAACGAACGCACCTTGCTTGCCATCTTTCAGAATCTTCAAGGTAAAGTAACAAAACGAATATTCAGTGCGCACGGTGCCCTCTGTTACTTCAAAGTTTGTACAAAGATCCAAGGTCCTTAGTGTATTTTCGAAACAAATGAAATGGCTATTGTCAATCAAACAATCTGATAATGCATACAACCAGCGGCAGTTTCTTGTTGAGTTAGTCACAAGTCGAATTGTCATGTAAAAATTAGGACAAGTCGTACAATCGTTTGTTCATCATAGATGAGAAGCTGATGAGTCCAATATCCCATGGTTCTTTTGCGTGAGACAACACCATAGTTCAAAGTTTGTTTAACACCAGAAATTTCATTTGATTTTAAAATGATAATTTTTCCATTTTGATATTTTTTTTACGCAACATACACTGACACAGTCGGACTGTACATTATTCCTATCTTTTGGTAGTATGAATCTAGGCATTGCCCAGTTGCCAACGAGGGAGTGTAGCATATACTTCAAAGTTATTGTCAATTACTTTTGAAGCACCAGTTTGTCTGATCATCTGCCAATTTATTTATCTACCACTCTATTTAAATTCTGTTAATTTTGAATTCGTAATGAATCACTCATTAAAATTATACATAAAATATCCTAAATTAGATAGCATTAGCATGATCATGATGATTAGTATCACGAATATCAAACTTCACATGCAAAGTCGCACATACTGTAACATCACAATTGACATACGCGTCATATTCTTTTGAGTACTGACATCATTACATCAGAACATTACATTTTGCAAGGAGGCTTAAAGACTACAGTAATGTAAATGTCAGTTAAATTTTATTCAGCTATGTATAACAAAGGAAATCAAAATTGGATAAGTGCTTATCGATTTACTGATTTCAACCAAAAAATTTACTCATTCATCACGGTAATGAACATGCAGTTACTCCTGAATAAATGTTTGGTTGGCTAATGTAGTTTCCGGTGGAAGTGGAGGAAAGAATATGTACAGAAAAGAATCGGCTTTTAGTATAGGCAGCTTCTGAAAGTTCAGTATCTTTCAAAAGTCTATGTAAAAGAATGAATTTGTAAACAGATGTGTACATTATATAGACTTTCCTATCTATAGGGTCGCTTGGCGACCTGTTAATATAATTGACAATGCCAGGCTTCAAGAAGTTACATGTATATTATATTATTCTGAGTGAGTATGCGAGATATCTGTACCAAATGCTAGATTTCAATTTCTTCTAAATTTTTTCAATTAGCTAGGTAATAAGTTTTTTTATTATAAAGTGGAAATCCGCCCGGCCCCGTGACGGTGTTTATCCAATATCTGGTTTGCAAACTCAGAACCACTTAAACAGTACCTTAACTATTATTAGGTCTTCCGACTTCCGTCATGTAATGTGACGTCCTTCATATTTCCAAACCAAAAATTGTATAGGAGGAAGACACTCTTGTTGCAACGGCAACAAGAAACCTTTCTAGTTTATTCTATTCTGTAAGTCATTTTAATTAGTATATGCTAATGATTTTACGTTAACTTATTAATTAATTTTTTGTCATGCTATATTGTGTAAACAATGGTACACTAAGTTCTTTTTTCACAGAATCAACTTTACATACCATGTCTTCTCATCTGCTCCACTTGGTGCCTGGCTTTAATCCTAAACACTGTAAGAATATACAACAGGACAACACAGCTGTTGTCTATGATGATAGTAAACAGAGATCTGTAATAGCCTACAGTCAGCTGATCTCTATGTCTACTGAGGTTAGTATATAGAATGTACAACAGGACAGCACAGCTGTTGTCTATGATGATAGTCAACAGAGATATGTAATAACCTACAGTCAGCTGCTGATCTCTATGTCTACTAATAATATAGAATGTACAACAACACAACACAGCTGTTGTCTATGATGATAGTCAACAGAGATCTATAATAACCTACAGTCAGCTGATCTCTCTGTCTACTGAGGTTAGTATATAGAATGTACAACAACACAACACAGCTGTTGTCTATGATGATAGTAAAACGAGATCTGTAATAACCTACAGTCAGCTGATCTCTCTGTCTACTGAGGTTAGTATATAGAATGTACAACAACACAATACAGCTGTTGTCTATGATGATAGTCAACAGAGATCTGTAATAACCTACAGTCAGCTGATCTCTCTGTCTACTGAGGTTAGTATATAGAATGTACAACAACACAATACAGCTGTTGTCTTTGATGAGAGTAAACAGAGATCTGTGATAACCTACAGTCAGCTGATCTCTCTGTCTGTTGAGGTTAGTATATAGAATGCACAACAACACAATACAGCTGTTGTCTATTATGATGGTAAACAGAGATCTGTAATAACCTACAGTCAGCTGATCTCTTTGTCTACTGAGGTTAGTATATAGAATGTACAACAACACAATACAGCTGTTGTCTTTGATGAGAGTAAACAGAGATCTGTAATAACCTACAGTCAGCTGATCTCTCTGTCTGTTGAGGTTAGTATATAGAATGTACAACAACACAACACAGCTGTTGTCTTTGATGAGAGTAAACAGAGATCTGTAATAACCTACAGTCAGCTGATCTCTCTGTCTACTGAGGTTAGTATATAGAATGTACAACAACACAATACAGCTGTTGTCTATGATGATAGTCAACAGAGATCTGTAACAACCTACAGTCAGCTGATCTCTCTGTCTACTGAGGTTAGAATATAGAATGTACAACAACACAACACAGCTGTTGTCTTTGATGAGAGTAAACAGAGATCTGTAATAACCTACAGGCAGCTGATCTCTCTGTCTGTTGAGGTTAGTATATAGAATGTACAACAACACAACACAGCTGTTGTCTTTGATGAGAGTAAACAGAGATCTGTAATAACCTACAGTCAGCTGATCTCTCTGTCTACTGAGGTTAGTATATAGAATGTACAACAACACAATACAGCTGTTGTCTATGATGATAGTCAACAGAGATCTGTAATAACCTACAGTCAGCTGATCTCTCTGTCTACTGAGGTTAGTATATAGAATGTACAACAACACAACACAGCTGTTGTCTATGATGATAGTAAAACGAGATCTGTAATAACCTACAGTCAGCTGATCTCTCTGTCTACTGAGGTTAGTATATAGAATGTACAACAACGCAATACAGCTGTTGTCTATGATGATAGTCAACAGAGATCTGTAATAACCTACAGTCAGCTGATCTCTCTGTCTACTGAGGTTAGTATATAGAATGTACAACAACACAATACAGCTGTTGTCTTTGATGAGAGTAAACAGAGATCTGTGATAACCTACAGTCAGCTGATCTCTCTGTCTGTTGAGGTTAGTATATAGAATGCACAACAACACAATACAGCTGTTGTCTATTATGATGGTAAACAGAGATCTGTAATAACCTACAGTCAGCTGATCTCTATGTCTACTGAGGTTAGTATATAGAATGTACAACAACACAACACAGCTGTTGTCTATGATGATAGTCAACAGAGATCTGTAATAACCTACAATCAGCTGATCTCTCTGTCTACTGAGGTTAGTATATAGAATGTACAACAACACAACACAGCTGTTGTCTATTATGATGGTAAACAGAGGTATGAAATTACCTATAGTCAACTGATCTGACTCTCTGTCTGTTGAGGTTAGTATATAGAATGCACAACAGGGCAACACAGCTGTTGTCTTTGATGAGAGTAAACAGAGATCTGTAATAATCTACAGTCAGCTGATCTCTGTCTACTGAGGTTAGTATATAGAATGCACAACAGGGCAACACAGCTGTTGTCTATGATGATAGTAAACAGAGTCTGTAATAACCTACAGTCTACTGTGTCTACTGAGTTTAGTATATAGGATGCACAACAGGGCAACACAGCTGTTGTCTCTGATGATAGTAAACAGAGATCTGTAATAATTTACAGTCAGCTGATCTCTGTCTACTGAGGTTAGTATATAGAATGCACAACAGGGCAACACAGCTGTTGTCTATGATGATAGTAAACAGAGTCTGTAATAACCTACAGTCAGCTGATCTCTATGTCTACTGAGGTTAGTATATAGAATGTACAACAGGGCAACACAGCTGTTGTCTATTATTATGGTAAACAGAGTCTGTAATAATCTACAGTCAGCTGATCTCTATGTCTGCTGATTTTAGTATATATAGTATTGTTAGGTTCAAACTTTAAGACTGCAACAGCATCATGTAACATTTATAATTAGATTTGCATATACATTTAGTTCTCTTAGTTGAAATAGATGTAAATCTATAACTTAGGTGTAAATGAATTTTTAATAAAGAAGTTTGGATGTCAAAGTTTCAGATTCTAAATTAGATACCGGTATAGCTTGTATTATTTCTATTTCTCTCATTTTCACACTGCCTATTCATATAAAATTTGTTCATTTTAGTCAACACTTTACTAGTTACTGTCTTTATAATCAGTATGAATGTAATGTACTTATAGATAAAGAAGAAGATAGAGAGTGTGTGTGGGAGATGTGAAGTGGTGGGTATATGTATCCCAGATAGTCTACATGTGATACCAGTCATATTAGGGTAAGTACCAGATAGTCTACATGTGATACCAGTCATATTAGGGTAAGGATCTTAAAGTAGAGAATAAGTGTCTTAATTTGTGTTTTGTTACAGGTATGCAACACACAGCAAGTGCATTTATCGTACATGTAATGCGTGTTAGCACATTTCATGCGATAAATGCACTTGATAAGTGTTGCATACCTGTAACAAAACACAAATTATGACATTTATTCTATATATATGCACCAAAGTTGTCAGTTTCATTCTTGTTTTCTGAAATTGCTTTTTCTAAGTAAAAGGGTGACGTTAAAATTCATCTCACTGCCGGTTCAGTTTGCACGTTAGAACAGCCGTCGCGGCATGTTTCTTTAGATCTTATGCATTGTGACGTCACGAGTGTTAATACATGAATTGCAGCTTGTTCCTTTCAATAGTAACATCTCAGGGACTTACATAGGTTGTGCATATATTATGATTTTAAACAGTAGAAAAAGGCTGCATATTCTTTTACTGTCTTATCTATATGTCTATCAACACTTTTGTCGTAGCACAATTATTGAAATAGTTTCAATTGTAGAGCTCTTGTATTTTGTATTTAGATTCTCAATAATGTGAGGATAATACTACATGTAGTATTTAATTTTTCAAGGTCATAAGGTAAAAGGTTAAGGTCATACCTTGGACTTATATACTACATGAATGTATCATCACAGTGATTGTAACATAATACCTTAAAGTTCTTTAGTTTTGAAGGTAGAGCTTTCATATATCTGATTTATGATCTTACTTGTCCTCAGGATACTGCTGGGCATTTAAGAAATGACTGTCTTACTTTTGGTGTTCATGGGTGTATAATTCTGGTTGGTCAGAAGCGAAGCGATTCTCTGAAAATTTGCATATGTCCAACAAGAATTATACACCCATGAACACCAAAAGTAAGACAGTCATTACTTATATTTACTTTCATTCTAGTTATCGGACAATTTTTTTTGCATGCACATCCCATATTTTGCCTGTAACAGCATCAAATTTATTTTAAAGTTGGTAAATTCTCCCTACATGCAAAACCTTAAACTTGACATCACAATAACAACCCAAGTGATTGGAATATAATTCTAGTCGCGTAATGGGTGTTTAACATGGGGAATCTACCAGTAATGTACATGTAAGTTTAGCCACTATGACCCATCTCTTGCTGTTATATCAGGTCTCCCAGTCCATAATAGTCAGATGTGATATGAGGATTATACATATAAACCATGCCGTTAGAAGGTTTAATGTTAAGGTCATTACTTTAACTTCTAATGTTTAGGGATTGACACTTAGGTTGTAACATAGTAATAAAAAAACGAACACTCGAATACACAAATTTTAGGCCCTTTGGCCTTTATCAAGTGTAAAAATGACAATGTATACAATAAGACTAGGTAAAATCCATCTTTGCTTCTCTGGCGTTCATTGCAAATGTTTATGTTAGTCTATGACGTCATAATATCCGTGGCACATGCATCGTTTGGGGTTATCCGCAAAAACTTTACAAAGTCTCTGTAATAATAAACGAACTAGCAGAAGATTTAGGTCTTGAAAACCATCTTCTGCTAGATCGTTTATTATTACAAAGACTTTGTAAAGTTTTCGCAGATAACGCGAAATGCATGCATGTAGTTAATTCTCTGGATATACATGTATACGTCTTTTCTTGACCAGAATAAATTACCGTCATATGATCGATAATGTTGGTCATATGATAATAAATTCATATAAAGTAGATTTAGACAGTATTTACCAGGTTGGAACTTATCATTTGCGTACCATGTGATATGTGACAGTGATTATGCAGCAAACAACATAAACAGTGTATAATGCCCACATGATTTAATCTAACATCTGTGTCTATTTACATAAGACAGTAGTTTACGAAGCACCTTGATGATTCTATGTCATACATATACCTTTTTTCAGGGTACTATCAGCAGGGTGTATATTCTATAACTTTGATCCCCTGGGGCAGGCCTTTGTGAGACATTTCATCAGTAATGTTGGAGTAGGATTGCTGATTGTCAGTAGAAGTTTTCTGAAGGTAAATCATTAACAAATGTGCTATTTGAAATTGTGGCCATGATATGAACAATGCCACATATCATAAATAATTATTATTTATCATATGAATAAAAATGACCTTGATATCAGTAAACATAAAAGTATGAGTCAATATTGGAGTAAAAAGGAGGTAAAAATATCAGGTTTCTTACAATTTATATTTTCACTACAGAAATTCATAGGCAATAATTTTACTAAACACATTTGTATAATGGATGACAAATTGATAGGCACTGGCTCTTGAGGCTCTTGTATATCACATATCTCAACAACTGTAAGTTACATGTTGTAGAGAACAAATGCTATATATTTACATAGTATATTCTTATTTGTAAACATGCAATTCAGGTTCTCTAACTTTGAAGCTAGGGATATACATGTATATAATCTGACGAGATTGCTGTAAGGGTAAAATTGAAAATCTTATGTATTCCTATATATCTTAACTACAAAAGTATTCATCTATTCCTCTTTAATAGCTGTAAATGGTTTTACTTAGAACTCTGTTTAAATGTGTTTAAGTGTATTAGTATTTCTTTCAGTCTGTAGAGAAAGTATTGTCAGATTATGACAAGGAGTGTTTAGACCCAGACAGCACATCCCGTTTGTCAACTGATATCATATTTATGAAACTCCGGAGTGTTCCCACAAAGTCACATGACCCAGACTTGGCATACTGTATCACGACATCAGGTACTACAGGTGTGCCCAAGGTTGTTATGGTAACACATAGCTGCATTGTACCCAATATACAGCATCTGCAGTGAGTTCAAATTCTTTATTGTCATTCACACATTTAACAATTGGTAATAGTAACATAACGTTTCATTTACTAGGACAAGATTCATGACCTAATATCATGGATATCTTTGACTGACCTAATATCATGGATATCTTTGACTGACCTAATATCATGGATATCTTTGACTGACCTAATATCATGGATATCTTTGACTGACCTAATATCATGGATATTTTGCGTGTTTTATCAATATTGTTATAGTAATGAAATGTTATATTTCAGGAAAATCTATTCTGCAGCAGAGAAGGATATTATATTCATGAGCTCACCCTTGACCTTTGACCCCAGTATTGTGGAGATATTTGTGACTTTGACCTCTGGAGCATGCCTTGTAATGACCTCAAACAGAGTAAAGCAGTCACCAGCCAAGCTTCTAGAGATACTGGTCAGTAATAAGGTCTCTATCATACAGGTAAGGGGAATTTATGACATAGAATTAAATCTAAAACATATAGAAGGATGACTTATCCCTATTCAAATAACTCTTCAGGCATAAGTAAATAATATTGATTAATATATAGTCTTTTAATTTTAGCATGAAGTTGTTGACGTTCTCCATAGTCTCAGTGTTAAACATCAGCGATGTCATGATGAAATTAACATAGAAAACTTTCCATCTTAAACTATTTTAATTCACTCTGAGCAAAGTATTGGTCATACTGATATGTAACTTACACTGTTAGTTACGAGAGCTCGAGATCAATCCCCTATATGAATTTCAATCAGAAAATTTGCCGATAATATAGACAAAACTTCATTTTTTCAATTTTTCAAGTGAGCTGCGTGGACTGTAGTAATAACCATATAAGTGATGACAACAACAACCAAAGCTCAGTTTTTTTGAAATCTTCCAATGAATGTCGGACATTTGGGAATTTTTAACCTGTCCAAATAATAGATACAGTTTTTATCGGACCAAATAATCTTTTGTTGGCAAATACATAACAACAACCAAAACTTTTCATGAACTCTGAAAGCCAGGATATTACTTCTCTGTATAACAGGCCACTCCATCCCTGATAACCAGACTGAGCCCCCGGAGCCTGTCCTTGTCTATACTGGGTCCACACAGCAGTCTTAGGGTCCTGGCCTTGGGGGGTGAGGATTTCCCTCCCCTCCCTGTTATAAGGAGCTGGAGGTCAGAGCAGAACACAACAATGTTTATCAATCTATATGGGATAACGGAGGTGTCATGCTGGGCTATGTATCATGTATTGTCAACTGAGGACCTGAGGTAAGTTGTCTGTTAACATGCAAGATTTTACAAACTTTGTATTCTGTGACTAACATGTATACATGTAGGTACCTGGTTTGGTTTAATTATTCCTTGTTCCTCTGTAACAGTGGGATATAGCATCACGGAAGTGCATTTATGGGTTGTTTGTTTGTTTGTGTGGATCCAGATTCCTGTGGACAACACATAAGACAAAGATTTTCAAGTTCAGAGGTCAAGGTCACCATGGACTTGTTTAAAACATTGTGAAAAGCAAAGAGGAAAAAGCAATCATCATGGATCACCAAACCTTCCACATATGTTCCCTATTGTGAGAGGATTGAACATATTGGTTTTCAAGGTCAAGGTCATTAATGGATTTTATTCTGAAATCCTTCTGCTGATTGAATAGAAAATACTATCGACCATTTTCATATTACCGATAGACTTGCATTTAGACATGCCAAGACCTGACATCACAACTTTTCTATGACGTCAAAGATCTGTAACAAGATCACAGTAAAAACATAAGTCAATTGTTGTGATGTCGGGTTGTGGCATGTCTATAATGTAAGTCTACTGCGAAAATTGTGTATTGCGAGAGGATGCTATACTTGTGTTGTCTTTATTAGTTAAACCTGATGTCAACTACCCCCAAAAAATGTTTTCGAAGTCAAAGTTAATTTCTAATGTTGAATTTGTTTTACCCATGGTATTTGCATTCTATTACCTAACACAGTCATTTCAGGCACATGTAAGCAAAGTATTAAAGAAAGCTGTTTGAGAATTTACCTGCAATTTTCTGGCTCTTATTTTCATAATTGTGCATAATTAAATACATTGTGTCATTATACAGGCATTAAACACATAAATTCTCTATCATATGATAATAACATTCTATTTTAGCATTGGTGATGAGAGTGTTCCTTTGGGTCAACCACTTCAAGACACAGAGGTCAAGGTCAGAGATCACCATGGTAATCCTATAATCTCTGGGATAGGAGAACTTTACATTGGTAAGTGTTCATGATAAGTTATTTTACTTGTATATGAATTAAGATTGAATCAAGGATGGGTTAGTGCAGTGGTAGCACACTCACCTCTAAGGCCTCAGGATTGAATCTTTAATTGGCAAAAAGGGTCTTATGCGGGAGAGTATGGCAGTCGCCCACCCAGTCCAAGGAAGTTTTTCACCAGATACTCTGATTTCCTCCCGTTCCAAGGACCCCTTCACGCCAACATTTGAGCAAACATTTGAGCCAACATGAGACATTAATATAAGTTAAATGTAACTTGTCTGTTAAACATTGTAAAATAAATAAATGTTAAATATTTTCAGGATAAGAGTGATTATACAAAAAGGTTATGATTAGAATGATGAAATATGCTAATCTTTTAAATACGTGCTTGCATGTGAGTTAAATTACAGTATTTACAATGAAAAATTGTGATCCCTATAAACAATTAGAAGATTCCTAGTAGGTATTTTATTTCAATAGATTTGGTGAAAGATGTTATAATTACAGATTGAAGAGGTGGGGGTACTGAAGACAGAAAATTTCAAATATCAAGCAAAAATTCACAAAAAATGCATTATTTTATACAATTTTGATGTATATTATGCTTCTGTACCTTTTCATGTCAAATTTGGATAAGAGAAATTAACTTTGAGGTTGTGATAGCAATATAACTGGCAAAATCTGCAATCTGGAAACTGAAAAATAGTTTTATTTCGTACTTATCAGCCACATATGTAGCTTTCAGGCGCAAAATACACACAGTGTAGAAATAGACAATTTTCTCGGTTATTTACTTCCTAATGGTTAAATATTTCATCGGAACACACTCTGAATAGATGATCCATAATATTAAAAGAAAAAGGTGGCAATTTTAATCTACTCTTACTGCTCTAAGGACTAATTCTAAAATAGGCATCCATCTCCCCATTTTCATTTTTGGCCTGTGGGACATTGTTCCTCCCCTCCCTAAGTTCAGAACCCCACTTGGCCAGAAAATGTTTTTTATTGATATACACCTTTGGTGAAAGTGGTATTCTGAACCGAGGGGGGGGGGGGGCAATGTTGTAGAAAAACTTTTCCATTTTCCATTGATTTCTATGGAATTGCTTATTTTGACTCAAATACATGTATCAGTCTTATTTTGAATAGTTTATCCAATTTTTGAAAGAAGTTTCATATGTGGACCGAGTTACTTGTCATTTTTAACGAAAAAATTTCTCAGCTTTTGCATTTTGAAAGTTCTACTTTTTAGGGCAGATTTTACGTCTTACCGTATCTTAACAGCTCCTTCTCTGTCTCTACATTTTAGGTGGATCTAAGAGGTTTTGTCAGGTAGATGGTATTGATGGGAGGAATGATGATACAGACAAATTATACCCCACGGGTGATATCGTAGAGGTTACGGAGGATAGCCGTATACTGTACAGGGGACGTAAAGACTCACAGGTCAAACGGAACGGAATGAGGATAAATCTACAACAGATTGATCGTGTAAGCATTGAAGAAAAGTTTGATATGGTTTCTTTCTTTATCATTTCTTATCAGTAATTCAACTGTATAATTAGCTCAAATATTTACAGGTAAATTTATGAAAGATCTGTTCCATAATTTCTTATCTATTTGTACATACAACTTCATATAAGTGACCCTATATATTATTCTGTGATTCTAGTCTTACTTCTTTACAGGTTTTGATGGAATCTGGTCTTGTGTCATGGGGCAAAGCAGTATTCCACAATAACAAATTATTCCTATTCTACCAGAATGATGAAGTTACCAAATCCAGACATATACTTGATGACTTTGTAGATGTTAAGCAAGATCTCCGTTGTTCCATAGTCACTTTAATAAGGGAAACTCTACCATCACATTACTGGCCTGATGTAGTTAAGATACTTGATGTTATACCAATAACTAATCATGGTAAGGTTGAGGGATTATATCATGTATTATGTTTGCACTTACTGAATTACTGTTATCATTCCACAAAAGCTTTTTAGCTCACCTCACGAAGTGAGAGGGAACTTATGCTATCACCCTGTCGTCGGCGTCCGCACTAGTATGTTAAGCAGTTTTATTTCTTTAATATAGATGCTAGGGAGGCCAAACTTGATTAGATGATGCGTCTGTATGAGTGGAATACAAATCTATGTTCAAATGTAGGTCATGGCCTTCATTTTCTGTTTGAGTGCACATGTTAGGGAGATTTTGGTTTCAATGCTAAGAAGTTTTATTTCTCTATTATAAGTGCTAGGAAGGCCAAACTTGCACAGATGATGTGTCTTTATGAGTAAATCATAAATCTACGTTCAAATGTAGGCCATGACCTACATTGAGTGCACATGTTAGGAAGATTTGGGTATCAATGTTAAGAAGTTTTATTTCTCTATTATAAGTGCTAGGAAGGCCAAACTTGCACACATTATGAGTAGATTACAAATCTACATTCAAAGGACTAGGTGCGCTAACCCCTCATATCGCCCCTATAATTTCGACGAAAAATATTTTTGATAAACGAATTATTAATTATCTTTTTTTGCAAAGTTGAATGTTTGAGAAAATACCGCGTCATAATTTTGATGTATGATGTCATGTTTTGATGTCATTTACCCTGAATGACGTAAAACTTAGGAAAATCATCGCATTTTACACACAAATCTTCAAAATTCATCTATGCTCCAGGCCTCGCCCACAAATTTTTTTATGCAAATTGAAAAGCCAATCAGAAATCCATCAATTGACACAAAAATATTTATGGGCAAGACCTGGATAACCACTTAATTTTATAGTTTTGTATCGAAATACATCGCTCGTTTATTGATATTTTTAATGATTTCAGCGTTTTTAGACGTTTTTAGCGATGTATTATTCAGTATAGGACTGTGAAATAAAAAACAGCTTTCATGATTTGGACTCAATATACATTTGACATTTTATAAACTAGAATATTATGGATATATAAACAACTTTGAAAATAGGGCCGAAATGACAGGTTACCGCACCTACTCCTTTAGGTCATGACCTAAAATTCCTGGTGAGTGCATATGTCAGGGAGATTTGGGTATCAATAGAGTACACCCATTCATGCAGAATTTGGTTCAATAAATTAAATGCTCTACTCCCCTTTTCTATTTTGTATTTGTGTGGTAGCATTTTTTTAGGGGGTTCTTAGGGGGAGATACTTCGTCCAAGCACAAATAGTATAAACTATGAAATTGTTGATATATTACAGGTAAAATTGGTATGACTGTATTAAAACAGATGATTGATGAATATGATGGAGAAGATGAGTTAAGTGATGAAAACCAAATTATAGATATCAGGAAAATACTGATGGTAAGGTTTTAGCCTGTAACCTCAGAAGATAAAAAAAGGAATGCACATACGTAGATATGTTTTACATGAACAATTTATACAGTATCTTCAAAAGAAGATATTTTTTTTTGCTGCAAAAATGTTCAAATTATATTTTTATTCTTTTCCAATTAATATGATTAAATTGTGCATATTACTTAATTAATCATAGTGAATTTGCATTCTGTAATATTGACTCGTTTAGTATAAGAAATGCTTGATGAGTCACTATACTTTTACAGTAGTTGTTTTCTTTTATGCACATTCATGTATATTTCATATACACAGCCAATTGTGCCTCATATGAAATTCACATGAAGTGAGCATCATGTAAATTTCACATGAAAGTTCATGAAAATTTCTTTCTTTTTCAAGCAAAATGGCCTTTACATGCAATTTGTTTTAAAAACTTCTGTAAATTTCATGTTCGTGCTCAATTTACATAAATTCCATGTGAACATTTATGTAAAGATCATGCCAATTTAAAATAAATTTCATACGAGGCACAATTTAGCTTGATTTTAGATATAAGAAATGGAGGGAATTAAAATTGTCTTTCATCATTTCAGAAACATTTACAAATTGACAAAATAAGTGATGATACAAATTTCCTAGAAGTTGGAGGAAACTCTATGTTAGCTGTACAGGTCCTCTCGGAGATAGAACGTTTACTAAATCAACAGGTCCCTGAACTACTGGAGATAATACTTGATAAATCTGTGAAGGATGTAGGAGACACGGTACAAAAATTACTGATCACTCAGACTACGATGAACAATCCTAATATAGAACATGAAAATCATCACTCAGAAAAATCAGACAGGGCTGGAATAACCGAAGACACTAGTAAATATGAGGAACATAAAGGAATAAATGATAAATACGAAGTATTAACATCAAGAAGCTTGCCTAACGAGACTTCACATGCAAAGAAGAGGAAACTGGACATCCAAGAAATATCAAATAAAAATGACAGCCGAAAAATGAATCTCGGTGCACACCAAAATATCATGTCATATGGTTTATGTTCTATAAGGAGAGGAAACCAGTTTCAATTAATCAATGAAAAAGTTATTCATAATAGAATGGATAGATCTAGTATGAAAGAATGTCAGAGATGTACATGTAAAATAACAGTAGACAATACTCAGGAGACACACAGTGTATATAGCCCTCAACTAAAGGAGTTATGGAGATATGATACAGGAAAGTGTGTAGATGCCTCACCACTGATTGTTAAACTCAGGTAAAGATACAAACTAAACAGAAAATAAAATATCAAGGTCTATTTTGAAGATTTTTATTGGCCGGATTGCAAAGCAATTCCGGTCTATAGATTGACGATGTCCGTCCGTCCGTCTGTCCGTCCGTCCGTCTGCCGTCAACATTTTGGTTAAGGTTTCTGGTTGAGGCAAAATCTAAGCAACTATATGCAGTAGAAACTTTATATTATTCATGAAGCTTGCCCATCACAAGACCTTTCAATTTATGTCGTAACATTTGACCTAGTGACCTTGACCTTGGACTTTGACTTAGTTAAGGATTTTGGTTAAAGTTTCTGGTTGAGGCAAAATCTAAGCAACTATATGCAGTAGAAACTTTATATTATACATGAAGCTTGCCCATCACAAGACCTTTCAATTTATGTCGTAACATTTGACCTAGTGACCTTGACCTTGGACTTTGACCTAAATACAGATTTTGGTTAAAGTTTCTGGTTGAGGCAAAATTTAAGGAACTATATGCAGTAGAAACTTTATATTATACATGTAGGTTGCCCATGACAAGACCTTTCAATTTATGCCGTAACATTTGACCTAGTGACCTTGACCTTAGACTTTGACCTAGTTAAAGATTTTGGTTAAAGTTTCTGGTTGAGGCAAAATCTAAGCAACTATATGCAGTAGAAACTTTATATTATACATGAAGCTTGCCCATCACAAGACCTTTTAATTTATGCCGTAACATTTGACCTAGTGACCTTGACCTTGGACTTTGACCTACTCAAAGATTTTGGTTAAAGTTCCTGGTTTAAGCAAAATCTATGGAACTGGATGCAGTAGAAACTTTATATTATACATGTAGGTTGCCCATGACAAGACCTTTCAATTTATGCCGTAACATTTGACCTAGTGACCTTGACCTTGGACTTTGACCTAGTTAAGGATTTTGGTTAAAGTTCCTGGTTTAAGCAAAAGGTATGGAACTGTATGCAGTAGAAACTTTATTTGATACATGTAGGTTACTATGTACCTCTGACAACACCTTTCAATTTATGCTGTGTTATTTGACCTATTGACCTTGACCCAGTTAGTGACAAAAACTTACTTTGCAATCCGGCCATACCGTCTTTAGCGGTGTTTTATCACAAATATAATTGGTCAATTTTCTTTAATCTATTTATGAGGAGAGTCCAAAATTAACTTGTTTTATGTCTTTCATTTTTCAGATTTTAAAAAATTGACTAAACGTTTTAGATTTTAAATCTATATCTCAAGCTACTTATAGGTAAACAAATGGTAAAGATATCTCCATCTTTCATAGTGATGGACAGGCAGCTGTTTATATGGGATCACATTCACATAGATTTTGTGCTGTTTCCATGGAAACTGGTGGTTTATTATGGGAGACAACTCTTGGTGACAGAGTAGAGTCATCAGCCAGTCTGAGTGCGTGTGGACGGTATGTTATAGTAGGTAAGTACAAGGAATAAGAATATTTGAGATTAAGAATTTGATCAAGTTTTAAGTTCGAGTTAAGCATTTGAGTTATAAGGATTACTGTACAGCCTGGTTTTTCTTTTTTCTGCAATTTTTACACAAGATAATTTCAAATACATTGTACACATATTCTAAGCACTGTGCATGGAAGTTCTTGCAAACTTACTATGATTTTCAGTCTAGCTATACAACTTTGAGATGTCCATGAGAAATATTTTTTAAAAGCCAGTTTACTTGTGGTGTCGAGAGTTGCCAAACCCCTAACCCACTAGTGGTATTCATTTAAGGAATGAGTGTCTTACTTTTTTGCATTCATGGATTGTATACTCTGGCACAACAAGCACAAATGAAGCAGATCTCAAAATATTTACACCTGTCAAACCACAGTGTAAAAACCATGAACCAAAAAAACTAAGACACTTCTTCCTTATATTCACTTTCAGGGACATTTTATATGCATGGAATATGTGGTTCAGAACTATCCTTGATTTTATTCTTATTTAGAATAACAGTGAAAATTGTGGGTTAGAATGATCTCATTATTTCAACTAGTTCACTGCTATGTATGATTTATAAAGTTTAATTTCAAACTACTGAACAACTCCTTAAATTTCAATCCTTTCAATTAATAAAATTTGACAATTTTTGAGCAATTTGAAAAAAATAGTAGCTAATTCATGTATTAAAGGAGTATGTATGGTTTATATAGTAAAGTGGCCCCCTAAAATCGACTTCTCCAAAATTTGATTTTGTTGTCATTTTAAGAAAGTTAAATATCTATATTTTGAGAAATCTAGTTACAAAAACTACCCCTCGATTTGTAAGACATTGTAAATTTTACATAAATATCATGAAAACCGGTGATTTTGTCAAATTGTCACGAAAAATAGCATAATTCTTGATTATTTTCATTGAGATAATATTGAGCGGGATCGTGAACAACTTTTTCCTTTTGCATGCACTTAGAGACGTACAAAAGTAACAACATATCAGAATATAAAAGTTGTTCAGAAGCCCGCTTGATACTAACTGATAGGAAGTTTGTCGAAAATGATCCCAAAACTGACGTTTTTCCAGAAATTTAGCAAAACACACCATTTTTGGAGCCCAAATTCTTTGAAAGTGAGAAAGGAAACTAAAGAATATGCATCATTTCATTAGTAGCCTACGTTGTAGAATAAATATTGGTACAAATTCATTACTTCATGAAAACTTCAGATTTTGCCCTGAAAGGGGGCCACTTTACTATATAAACCATATATAGTCCTTTGAAATATCAAATTCTGTTCCCTTCTACTCCATCCACTTTGAATTAATACATGCACATAACGTTTGGATCAATATGAGTTCATTGTTAGATGAATGAACGTATGAATAGACCATTTTCCGATCTTGTTAGAAAGCACAGAAAGTCCGAGTCAACATCTTTTGGCATTGTTCTACATTATGACATCACTGTTAAAAGACACAATTCCATTGAGACGTAACTGTGAAAAAGTGCACAAAATTGCTTACTTCGGACATTTTTCATAATTTTTTCAGCCATTGTGAATTTTGGCAAGTGGCCTATTGAATATAACGTACATGTATAGCATAGGAAATCTACTTGCAATATAAAAGACTAAATATGCATATATATTACATTATATTAAGGTACATATGTGACCAAAATGATATTTTCCTTAGGTTGCTATGACAGAGCTGTATATTTCTTGTTCATCAACACTGGAGAGATATACTGGAAATTCCAAACAAAGAGGGAAGTTAAATGTTCACCTACCATTGATCCAATAACCAACTTGGTCATCATTGGTTCACATGATAAACATCTATATGCACTTAATACTGAGGTGTGTCATGTTCATCCATTAACCAAAATAAGTGACATTGGTTCACGTAATAGATATCATGTTCAAGACTGAAAGTCATAAAGCTGAAAATGTATACTGGGGTCTTCTACTGTACCATTAAGTTAAGGTCCATGAAAGTGATTGGATCCTTATGGAAACACACTCTTTCTGAACTGCTTTTTTGACACATTTGTAAACAGTGTGTATACATAATTATACAAAGAAGCTGATATAAAGATTAGGCAATTGGAACTTTTTATTAAATCAACAACTGTTACTGTTTCCCCTTTCTTAATCAGCAGTTGAACTATTTTATCTAACACTAACGCACTTTACCTCTACGATAAATGCACTTGCTTTGTGTTGCATACCAGTAACAAACGACAAATTTTAAAAGACACTTATTCTATAACAATTGAGAAATCTAAGTATTACACTTCACCGTTACAATCATTTTTTGCAGGATTGCAAAACAAAATTTGGTCTATGAAATACATGTAGCGAAGTCAGTGTCAGTTTGACCTACTTTTAAAAAATATTTACCTTTGCCATATCTTTTGAACCTTAATGAGTAGGGATTTTATATTTCATATGTGAATTCTTTGTGACAAGACCTTTCATTTGAGACCTTGAATATGGACCTAGTGACCTTGTAGTTGACCTACCTTTCAAAAACATTAACCTTTGCTCTATCTTTTGCATCATAATGGCTACAGCTTCCATATTTCACTTGTAGAATCCTAATGAAAAGACCTTTTAATAAATCCTTGACTTTTGACCTAGTGACCTTGACCTTGAACTTTTCAAAAACCTTAAACTTGACTATATCTTTTAAAAAATAAGGGGTATTGGCTTTCATATTTCACACAAGGATTCCTTATGAAAAGACTCTTTCATTTGAGACTGTGACCTTGACCTTGAAGTTTCTACATTTCAAAGAAATTGAAATTGGCTGTATCTCTTGAACTATAAGAGGTAGTGCTGTGATAATTTAACTTCAGATTCCTTCTGACAATACCATAGATAGATAAAGCATGTATCAACTAAAACTGCCACTTCTCGAACCGACCTCCGTCTTTTAGTGGTTTAGTGTGAATGTATCTGATATTTAAATTATATTTATATTACAGTTTTATATTTACAGTCCAAGCTGTGTATATGGAGGAGGGAACTGGGTGGGGGGAGTATCTTTTCCTCTCCATGTATTAGTACCAGTCCCCACGTCATTGTAGCTTGTAGTCTTAATGGGAGGATAGTCTCAATTAACCCTGTAAGTACTGTATGCATGCCATGCTTCATATACTTATGTAAAACTGAAAATGTATTTGTTTATAATCAGGATTATTTACATTTGTAAGTTGATTTCCAGTATTATTATAAACATTCTCTATTAACCTAATGTCTTTAGGCACATCAGCATACAATCAATTGATATCAAATTAACAAAATTGAGTACATGTAGATATATTAATTATACAAAAACAATGTATGAGAGCTATATAAAAGTGCCTTGAGTATTATTGAAAAGTTGTACTTAATGGAGGTAAGAATTTAGGAAACAACATCTTGAAGAATGTGATGCTATAAATTTTATGTACATTATCATTTTAAAGAAGTAATGTAATTTCTGTAACAGACATATGGAGAAATTCTGTGGCAGTACAGTACAGAGAAGCCTGTGTTTTCCTCCCCTGTTTACACCCCAGTAGGGCCATGTGTAGGATGTGTGGATGGACACATCTATCAACTCAATCATACAGGCAAACTGGTAAGCCTTGAAGACCTTTAGTTCTTAAAGTAGTAGACCCTGTAATCAACTAAAACTGGATGAAATGTAACATGTCAAACACAAACTGTATTTTTTAGCATTACCAAAGTTTATAACTTTCCGTTTATTACAAAATTTAAGCTCTCGACCCCTCCAAGATATCAAAATATACCGATAATTTTTGGCCGGATTGCAAAGCAATTCCAGTCTATAGATTGATGATGTCTGACCATCCGTCTGTCCATCTGCAGTCAACATTTTGGTTAAATTTTCTGGTTGAAGCGAAACCTAAGGAACTGCATACAGTAGAAACTTATCATTATACATGTAGGTTGCCCATGAAAAGACCTTTCAATTTATGCTGTCACCTAGTGACCTTGACCTTTGACCTAGTTAAAGATTTTGGTTAAAGTTTCTGGTTGAAGCAAAATCTAAGGTACTGTATGCAGTAGAAATTTTATACTGTACATGTAGGTTGCCTATGACAAGACCTTTCAATTTATGTTATAACAATTGACCTAGTGACCTTGACCTTGGACTTTGACCAAGTTAAAGATTTTGCTTGAAGTTTATGGTTGAAGCAAAATCTTAGGAACTATATGCAGTAGAAACTTTTTATTACACATGTAGGTTGCCTCTGACAAGACCTTTCAATTTATGTCATAACAATTGACCTAGTGACCTTGACCTTGGACTTTGACCTAGTTAAAGATTATGGTCAAAGTTTCTGGTTGAAGCAAAATCTCGGGAACTACATGTATATACACAGTAGAAACATAATATTATACCTGTCAGGTGAGTTGCCTCTGACAAGATCTTTCAATTTATGCTGTAATATGCCAGTGACCTTGACCCAATTAGCGACAAAAACTTACTTTGCAATCTGGCCGTACCGTCTTTGGTGGTGTATTTTCTTATCCATTAAAGGTCAATTGTTTGATTATAAAAGAAAATTGGGATGTAAACCCTTTTTTAAGGAAGTACCTTAAGTTAGGGTAAATAAGGGTAGATTTTCACAGATTATTCATTAGGTAGTAAACAAGCACTCAAACCTTTCCAGATTGATGACTGAAAAAGTGAAGTACAGGTCCACGTAAGGACCAGGCATTTGATAAACCTTAAAATTTTTGCAGAACTTTTTTCTCTTGAAATGTGTTCATATCAGCCTCCATATGCATGTTCTGAAGGAATTTTCCTCATACTTGGATGGTGAAGAAAGTTATAGCGGTAGCAAATTTGGTTGAATTTTATAGAGAAATTAAATTTTACCCGCCTTTATTTTCCTTCATAATCCTTTATAAATTATTAGGTGAATATCTCGCTTCACCATCGCTACCTTGAGAAATGAATATCGTATGTTTGATTTGTACCACATTTATGTCTCAAAACAGAAATAAAAAGTTTTGCAAAAAATTTTGATGTATCGCCCCTGCCTGATTCTTGACCTGTACTTAAAGCATCACGAGATCAGCTCACTTTTTACGACATAAGTTTGTTTATAAACATTGTGTTTGTATACATTGTAAATTTGATGGCTTATTATAAAACACACAAATTAAAGATGCTATAATTATATACCTGGGACAAGTGAATGTTTCTTTACCTGATAAGACCAAAATAATAAAATTAAATAAGATACCCCATTTGCTAGAGGATATAGGGTCTTCAACTTTAAATTGCTTTGAGAAATTAGTAGATCGTATCATCGCTTTGCACCAGGACAGGGAAATCCCACCAAAGTGTCAATTCAAGATCTGTAGTCCATGACAAGGCTTGCCAAGTCATCGGTGCTGCAAATCTTTGATACAAGGGTGGGATTTCTCTGTCCTTGTAAAAAGTGGTGATCCATTATTTTTCTCTCACCTATAATTCAGTTACATATACATGATATTATATAAATAAGTATTGCGTTTTATAAATAACGCAAGAGTACATATAGATACGATCTTTATGTATGTTGTTTTAAAAAAAATGCTGTCAGGGTCTATGTGACAGAGATGCAGGGTTTGAGACTAACACCATTGTTAGCAGAATGGTCTTAAAATGGGTAAATATGTAGATCATGCTTGTAGTCATACCTACTGGATATTTTGGTACATGTACATTTCTGAACACAAGTGGAACAACCTCCGTCCCCCTTTCTTTTCTTAATTGATGGAATGATGAATAAATACACATAATCAAATTCAAGTATTTTAGCAATTTATTTTCTCTTTTCCTAGGTATGGAAATTTTCTACAAGTGGACCAATATTCTCCTCCCCTACAATGTTCTGGCTGCATAACGACAGTAATGGTGTAAACAGAGAATCAGGACAAATGTCTGTAGACCACTATGTAATGTTACCAGGTAATACAGACAACTCTAAACAGGTGCTTGTGGAAGATACTAAATATAGAACCCACTCATCATGTGACTACAGAATACTTATAGGATCACATGACCATCATGTGTATTGTCTCAGCCATGATGGCTCTCTTCTGTGGAAATTAAAACTCAATTCCTTTGTCTACTCTACTCCTTTTGGATTCACATCAACTTTTATGAAGGGTGAAGAGCATAAACCTTTAAACAAAAGTTCTATAAATTCCAAATGTTGTCAGGAAGTTAATGTTGTAGATCAAGCACAAGATCTGTCAGTGATACACAAGGCTGGAGAGGAGGAGTGTCACAAGATATCGTTATGTAGCGACTGTAGTAGGGTATGTGACACGTGTGTATTAACGTCTAGTACAGGAAGTCTACACCTCGTTAACACAGCATCAGGTGACCTGGAGTGTTGCTATACCCTGCCAGGGGAGGTCTTCTCGTCACCAGTCGTGTACGGTGACCGTATTGTTGTGGGATGTAGGGATAATTTCATCTATTGTCTTCAATATGAAAAAGTAAAGGATCTTTAGAATATTATGTCAACTTTGTTATATTTATTGAATGTAAGTTTTGTAGGGAATACATGCATAGAGTTGTTATTGTGTATAATTATGTCTGTTAACTTTTTATCACAAATGGAAACAAATTGAACAATGTATAATTGTAGAGAGGATCAAACCTATTCATTTTCAAGGTCAAAGTCACATTTAAAATCCTGTGATCACAATAGATTACAAACTAAGCAGTATACATGTATACAGTCACTTAACATGGGGTGAACCCTATATCATACAGTCAATTTTCTTCAAGGCTTGTCCTATATAGTTACAGATCAACTTTAGGTATGGTCACTTTGAAGTGATAATATTGAGTTGTTTTTGCCTTAGGTTTGTCCCATAATGACTTTTTAAAAAATTCCAATTTTCCTCGCTTGAAGCATGTGCTGCCTTTGGTTGCAAGTTACCTTGCCATCTGCCCATCAGCCTTTCTGGGTAATTTTTTACTGCATATATGAATCTGAATAATATTTGACAGAATTGTTGCCATGGACCCAAGGCTGTATCATGACCTTGAGCCACATTCGTAGGTCAAACGCCAAGGTCAGTACATTTGTATGTGTGGATTGAAAAATCTTGCCTGAACCATAATTTTGCATTGCCTGCATGGATTTCTAATATTTCAAAGAATTGTTACCAAGGACCCAAAGGATATGTCATGACCTTGATCCGAGGTCATAGGTCTAGTTCACAGTACATGTGAGTTGAAAAATTGTGTCCTTACCCTAGCGCTGTATATTGATATTGAAATGCTGATCATTGATACTTTCAATACATTTAATAAATATAAACTTTTAATTTGTTTTTATTTTCATGTTTCTTCTGATTTTTTTCCAATCACTTGTACGTTTAGGCATATGAGTGCAATTAAAAGCTTCTGGGCACCTGGACTCACTCCTATATTGGGAGTTCGCTTTTTTTCATGTGATGGAGTTTTTTTTTTTTTTTTTTTTTTGCTTTGGTTCCTGTTTTATACTGATTTTGTATGCCCTCGATTTATAATTTTCTGAATTATCGATTTTGTTCTGTGTATTGGGATATGGACATTATCCATATAAATTTGTCATTCTATCTTACATTGAGTTGAAAAACGAAATGGTGAGGTCAGCTGTTTGGCAGCATTTTCACAAAATTGATGCCGAAGAAGCCAAATGTAATTATGTAAAAAATATGTCAAAATATGGTAGACAAAGAAACACTTTCCATAGCTGCCATTGTTATCTTTTCATTCCTTTTTTTTATTTTTGAATGGAAATTTGAATGGGAAACATACATTTGTTGTTTATTTTTGTTCTGTTTTATAAAGTTGTCATTGATTAAAACTAAAAACTCCTTTTATTGATTCATTATAATGATAAATTTGAGAAAAATGAAAAAATGCGTATTGTATTGAAAATATTGAGTATTGAAGCAAAATGTATTGTATCGTATTGTATTGAAATATTTATTTCAATATACAGCACTACCTTACCCTTACTTTTCACTGTCCCTATGGATCTGAAAAATATTTTACAGAATAGTTTTCCATTTACCGAAGTATTTGTTCGGGTTCGGACCATCATTTTTCACTGCCTGCATGGAGCAAAATATTTCGCAGAATTGTTGCCTTGTAACCAAGGATGTGTCATGACATTGTTCCAAGGTCATTCGTTAAAGGTAAAGGTCAGTACTTGCAGATTAAAAAAAATCTTGTCCTGGCATTAATTTTTCACTTCTTTGATTGATTTGATTATTTCACAGAATGTTTTTCCTTGACCTGATGATATTATACTTTGAACCAATGTGAAAGATCAAGACCACACAGTTTTTGATTTGTAAGATTTTGGGATGAATACAGATAAAGTTTTCATTCAGTATTGACTGAAGCGTTCTAGGAAGAGTTGCAAGACTTGGATTTATGCAGGTATTGCACATACCATAGATCGCTCAGTGATCACAAGCTTGTTCTGGAATAATACTAAGTAAAGACATTTTGAATTTGCATTTCAACAAAAGTCGTAAAGTTTTGATAATGGAGACAGGATCTTAAAATCGCAGTTTCCCAAAAATGTTAACATGTGTACTACCCGCCTTCTTTAGAAGGCCATCCACTATAGTACAGCAAGTTGTGTAGTTATCCGGATTACATGAGCGCATTCCTCCCATTATTATTAAACTATCATTACTAGGTACTTTACTAGACAGTAACACACAGGGGCCAAAGGTTTACTAAAACTATCATTGCTAGGTACTTTACTAGACAGTAACACACAGGGACCAAATGTTTACTAAAACTATCATTACTAGGTACTTTACTAGACAGTAACATGCAGGGACCAAGGGTGATGCTAAAACTATCATTGCTAGGTACTTTACTAGAGAGTAACATGCAGGGACCAAGGGTGATACTAAAACTATCATTGCTAGGTACTTTACTAGAGAGTAACATGCAGGGACCAAGGGTGATACTAAAACTATCATTGCTAGGTACTTTACTAGAGAGTAACATGCAGGGACCAAGGGTGATACTAAAACTATCATTGCTAGGTACTTTACTAGAGAGTAACATGCAGGGACCAAGGGTGATACTAAAACTATCATTGCTAGGTACTTTACTAGAGAGTAACATGCAGGGACCAAGGGTGATACTAAAACTATCATTGCTAGGTACTTTACTAGACAGTAACATGCAGGGACCAAGGGTGATACTAAAACTATCATTGCTAGGTACTTTACTAGGCAGTAACACACAGGGACCAAAGGTAATGCTAAAACTATCATTACTAGGTACTTTACTAGGCAGTAACACACAGGGACCAAAGGTAATGCTAAAACTATCATTACTAGGTACTTTACTAGGCAGTAACACACAGGGACCAAAGGTAATGCTAAGACTATCATTGCTAGATACTTTACTAGACAGTAACACGCAGGGACCAAAGGTGATACTAAACTATCATTGCTAGGTACTTTACAACACAGTAACTTTGCAATTTGAAATATGCACATAAACAATTATTTTTCTGTACATGTATTTTCATGAAAGGGGATGGCCGGGTTATTATACCCCCTGCAAAGTTGGGGGGATATAGGAATCGCCCTGTCTGTCCGTCCGTCTGTCTGTCCATCACACCTTGTCCGGAGCATAACTCCTCCCCTGTATATGAATTTCAATAATATTTTCATTTACCGAGTACCTTACTAGTTAAATTGACTCCTAGGATTTTTCTTTTAGTGTAAAAAATATGAGTTAATAAGCAAAAGGAACATAACTGTGTGTATAGAGTCCACAGAATAGAATTCAATACTAGTAAATTGTTGCTCTCTTAAATCCTTGATCTGAGATTCATCAAACCATTAAGATGAGTCGGTATTTTCTACCAGTACAGTCAAAATCACTGTTTTTGTTCTGAAAATCGATTAGATTTTTCCATTGGGATTTTAATCCCTGCATTCACCGATATTTTATAATCTCGATTTCTATCCAATAACTCTCTTAATACGTGCGACCTCGCTGAATCGAGCCGGAAGCCCTACTCGGACAACGTTCATACAAAAGGGTGAAAAGTTATCTCGGTGAACAGATTAATCCTGTCTGAATGTTACTGATAGGAATCGGAGTTCGCCGAAACCAAAGTAATATCATATCTCCTTTGGCGCTTTGTTGTCATTATCACAAATTGCGTTTAATTTACTCGTCTCCGATGTTTGTAAACTTGGAAGCAAGACTGCTCATTTTTTGCACCAATGAATGAAGGTGAACAAAATCACTGAAATATGTAACGGTATCGAATGGAAAGGTTTATTGGATTTTGTGTGCTCCTGTAGTTGGAGATTCATGACATATGATATTCTGTCCGTTTGTCTGTTGATCTGTTTTTAAGTCCGCAAAAATTTAGTTTTGGCCATGACTTTTGAATGGTATTATATTCCGTTTACGACAAGTTTGATACCTTGACCTTGTTGGAGTTCGACCTGATCCAGGTATCAGTTTTTGGCCGGCAAAGCAACTCCGGTCTATGGATTGACGTTGTCAGTCGTCTGTCCGTCTGTCGTCAACACTTTGGTTAAAGTTTCTGGTTGAAGCAAAATCTAAAGAACTATATATAGCTTACCCGTGACAAGACCTTTCTATTTATGCCGTAACATCTGACCTAGTGACCTTGATCTTGGACTTTGACCTAGTTAAAGATTTTGGTCAAAGTTTCGGGTTGAAGCAAAATCTAAGGAACTGTATGCAGTAGAAACTTGAAACTATACACGAAGGTTGCCCATGACAAGACCTTTCAATTTATGCCGTATCTTTTGACCTAGTGACCTTGACCTTGGACATTGATCTAGTTAAAGATTTTAGTTAAAGTTTCTGAAGCAAAATCTAAGGAACTGTATGCAGTAGAAACATATTATATATGAAGGTTGCCCATGGCTAGACCTTTCAATTTATGCCGTAAAATGTGACCTAGTGACCTTGGCCTTGGACTTTGACCTCCTTTTATAAACATTAGATTTTGGGATGTCTCTTCAAATAAAGAGTATGGTGTTGTGTTATTGTGTGAGTAGGTTCCTTTGAAGTAGTGACCTTGACTTTAAAGTTTGACCTACTTTTGAAAAAGTTAACTTTGGCTATACCTCTATATCTGTAAGAGATCTATATCTTTGTATCTATAAGCGATAGAGCTTTGATATTCCACATGTCGATTCCTTGTGATGAGTTTTCACGTGATACTACATGTATGACCTTGACCTAATGACCTTTGACAATTTATGTTCATATACCCAAATCCACAAACACCAACATAAGTTTAGTCATGTACGAGACACATTGTATCTCGATTATAAATTAGAGCAATATAGGTCCAAACATATAGGCATTCTTCAACTTTTTACCGACAAAATCTTATTTGTACTCTGGCCATACCATCTTTAGCGGTGTTTTATTCGATGTGTAGGCATATGGAATTATACATTTATTTTCAAGTATACATTATATGAAAGGGTTTAGTGTACAATATATATGCACACATTCGAAGAAGCAATGTTTTATTATGAATGTGTTGACTTCGGCACGATGTATTAATTTTAAAGGACTTTTTGTATCAAGAACCAATAGGTAGTCTATTGTATACCTTTCATCAAGTCCTAGCATAGTATCATATACCTTCTCCGGTGAATGCCTTTGTCTAGGAGAAACCCAGGATCACGGGTGTAATTAAGTACAAAATTATTTTTATCATACCGAACAGCTTGTTTAGGATATTAGATACTGTTATTTGAATCAGTTTGTTGAAATCAAGACGTACAATTGTCAATTCCTTTGAATGTATATGATTAAGATCAAACACTTATCTACTAAATTATCCCGATGTATCGATCGACAATTGATATTTTGCTGAAACTTTAGACCATAACATTTACCAGACATGACGATTTTCTGAGAACCGCGTATAGAAATACACTAAGCTCGCGTTCGGGGCTGAAACACGATAGGCCGAACTGGAGGAAGTCGATCTGACTGGAGACCTACAGCGATTAACTTGACGACATCCCCTCTAGTTACGTGGCCCCATGTCCCGCCAGGAGCGGATCTAGAATTTTGGAAGGTCCCAGCTCGTTTAGTGGAGGGTACTCGTTCGGCTAGGGGAGTTGCTCCAGTCTATGCATATACAATTGGGAAAGAAGGGTATGTTTTACAAATTCCAGGAGTAAGTCGGACCCCCGTATCTCCTCTAGATAAGCGTATGCAGTCCCAGAGCAGCCCAATCCCATGCTTGGACACTGATACTTGACGTTGTTAATTGTAGCCGATTTATCGTTATGACAACTAGTTCTATCAGGGAAACACACTCATTAAAACAAGGAAAATAATCGAACACTCTGTTTTAGGTCGATAACAATACATTAAGATCTTAAATTCTGACATGTATTATTCATCACGTCAAATACGACAGTAAACCAGGCGAATAATCATTTTTCTGCATCTTTGATGTATGTAGCCCGGTAGCTTTGTCAAACTGGTTTACTCCTCGGGGAGCCCTCTTCATGAGAATATTGATTTTCAACCAATTACGGGAAAGGAGAAACGGGGTGGAACGGAAAATAGGAAACGGGGGGATGTTCTTTTTTTCATTTGGAAATGCATCGTTTTGTTTAGAAGAAGAATTCGATACTTGTGATATAGTAAACGCATTAGAGCTGAAGTATGACAAAGTAATGTAGTGTCAATCTACAGGTGGCACTGCCATAGAGAAGAAACAATGTTTATTGATTTTGTCTACATTGTAATAATACTTTTTGTTAGCTTACTGTTGGAGAGCAATAATCTACCCGACCAGCTGGGTCTTGTCAATACATGGGCTTGGGTATCGCAATGCATTTTATAGTGGGGAGGGGATGCAAGGACAGTCGAGTCCAGATCAACCGAGGGCAATTTTTACATCCTTTTTTACGTCAAGTTGCTGTGGAACAAAGTGGCAAATAGGAAAAGTTGTCTCTGGTTTCCGTATGTCTGTCCGTCTGTACGATACTTGTAGTCACGACTTTTAAAATGTCTTCACTTCATGTCTCCTACATTTGTTAATATGACGTAAATTATCCATACGCGGAATGTCAGACACATAGAGAATTAACACTGAAGGTCAGACACATAGAGAATTAACACTGAAGGTCAGTCACATAGAGAATTAATACTGAAGGAAGGTTAAGGCCATTAACGAGGTCCCGAGTCTCAGTTCAATTCAATTCTTTATTCTCAAAAGGTTTTTTTTTTCACAAAAGTATAGTAGGCTCATACGAAAGATTCCCATAGTTAAAGAATTAGTTCTACAGATTTTCAAGCTCAGGGGTCAAAGGTCAAGGTCACTTGAGGTTGAATACCTTATGAACAGCATATAAGACAAAGTAATCATCAAACCTTCCACAATAATGTTCCCCGTACAGAGAAGATGAACTCTGATCATTTAATGGTAGACTAAAAGAGGTCAAGGTCCTTGGGGGTCTTGATGCTTTTAAAAGTTCTTGTGAACAGGACAGAAGACATGCATTTGCAAGGGAGTGTTGCGCCTGTGTTGCCTTGTTGGTATTGGTATTGTTGTTAAAACTCTTGGTTTTGTTTGTTTGTTTGTGTTTTTTATTCCCTGTTTGTCATTATAAATCTGGGGGGGGGTTAGTTTTTTTTTTTTTTTTTGGGGGGGGGGGGGGGGGGTATCATCACTATTAGCACTGCGAACCTTTTAACGGACAAGCAAAGCGCATTTCCCTCAAAACTTGACATCTCAGAATACAAATTTATAAATACTTTTATTTAAGTTCCACGTGTACATTTCATGAGATTTTCGGTAGATATGATTAAGTAATGTCATAAAAAGCATCACAAAGCATCTTCAACACAGCCAATCTATATATCTCCAGTCTCATTTTGATTTTTTGGTCTTCGTTTGCCAAGAAAATATGGAAATGACTGCGCTGTGCATCAATATCTCTAAAAGCGCGCTGGAAAGGATGATCAAACTCAATTTACAGGAATTCCCAGTAAAAACATAATTATCAAGAGTAGAATTGTGTAGTAGATGATAAGTTAGAAAAGTATTATATCCATTCTATATCTCACACTCATTGTCCTTTTGCACTATGTTCTAGTATAAAACAGTATGATTTAAAAGTCGGTATCACCTGATCGAGTCTAGGCATCGTACACAGAATGTAGTAGTTCTAACAATAGTACATGATTTAATTGCACTTTCTCCCATCTTTTCTGATGGTTTGTGATACGTATGATACCTCACAAAGGCTATAAATGAGTAGCGTGACAACTCTGCTGAGGAGCCTTGCCGCACGCGGACAGACCCGCGGAGGAGGCGCCTCTCACTTCCTGTGATGACGTATGATGCAGGGAGCTGTCATTATGCGGCACTTCTGAGTATATTTGTCCAGTGCCCGTATGTAACATTAAGGCAGCAAGCCCAGCTGGCTCACATGACCGGCTGGTCACTAACCGGGCTTGTTTCTTCTGACATACACCGAGTTTACAACACAGACACTGTTGTCTTCTCCAGAAATATTCCATGGTTTTCCAAACGAGGCTCCGGGAAATATGAAACATTACAAGAAGGACGAAAAGCGCGAGGAGCCCGATAGGTAGCGCCACTAGTCCAATTATTGCCTCATTACTTAGTACCATTACAGCTCACCTTGGGTCACTCAAGATATCAAGTCTCGTCCAGTAATTTGTTTCTTTTGGACTACATGTACATCACCTACAGAGTCTTGTCGGCCGTTTTTTTAACACCGGAATACATTCACATGGAAAAGTTTCACATTTTGATATAAATAGTCTGTTTAGCTGGAAAGGAAAAGAGAAAAACTTATATATATTTCCTTGTTATGTTATGTTGTATGTGTAAATTAATTAAGCCAAGATGTCAATAGAATGATATTTGAAAAATGTATTACGAATTTGTATTAGAAATCTTTCATTTTGATAATATTTTGCCGTCAGCATTTCAAAAAATTTCTCAGGCTCACTTCCGCTCGCCAGAATTTATTACGTACATATACGTTACTTTTAAATGATGCTGCGCTTTCCTATATACAACACATATATTCATTGCACATACATGTAGGTCTATAAAACAAGGGCACTAAGGAAACGAAAAGAAACTGAAAATGCCGAAAATGACACGAATAGTGGATTTTATTCCAATTCTCCGAAGAAAAAAAAATCGCTGGTTCGCTTTCGCTCGCCATTTGTTGAATTTACATATTAGAACTGACAATCAATAATCAAGTACTATGATGTGAAAATTCAAGATTTTAAGCTTTATGCTCGTCAATGCTCTCCAGTCACCTGTTTTATTAATAATTAAACAGAACTAACAAAAGCTTTATTTTCCTGGGTTTGCGTTTGTTTGTTTGTTTTTGTTTTTTGGGGGTTTTTTTTTGCTCTTCAAAATATTCGGACTTTAGGACCCCCCCCCCCCCCCCCTCCCTGAAAAAAAAAATCCTGGATCCGCCCATGTAGATGTGTCAGTTTTACGGTACAAGTAATTGAAGTATACGTTTTCCAAGGTTATACGTTGCCAACATCCCTGACCACTTTGCCAGACATAAAGCGTATATCCTCTATTACCGTTCTCAGTATTCGGACGCACGAATTGTGGTGTGAACTTAGTGAGGCTTGAGAATGTTATGATACGTGTTGAAATCGCAGTACGGACGTCCTCGAATTATCCGGCCGAACGTCAGGCCACCGCAAATGTCATGAGAACGCGCTATCATGCTGAACTTACTTTTTTAAAAGATCGAAACACGAACTTCATGGACGTAGAAACAATTTATAGCGAATTTTATGAGAACGTAATAAGGGTTGCTGGAATTTGTACATACATTTGTACTTGTACGTCTCTACACGTTCTCGTGGCGACCCGTATTTCGTTGCTATGAGAAAGATTCGGAGCTCGGATTCCCGGGAAAAAGATGATCTTTCAAGCAATTTGTCGAGATCTCAGACGTGATAAGATCGGGACGGTAAGAAATTCAATGACTTCACTCAAACGCGACATATCAAAATGCAAACTTCAGTAAATATTTGATACATTCGTTAAAGGTCGCAATTGCAAACGTTTTTTTTTTTTAATCGAAAAGCCTGTAGAGTGAAAAAGTGACACTTCTTTATTTACAGGGACTTCAATGACGTTGCAAGAACGTCTCAATATCTACAGTAACACGTCCAAGTCTACAAGCGTCAACTTAGGCATCAAATAAAAAGAGGCATTAGAAATAACGTTCTCATGGCGTTCAAATAAAGGGGTTGTTGAAAATGTATTTCTGTGGTGTGTTTTTTTTTTAGATTCAGAGCGTTGATCGTGGCTTAAATGAGACCGGAATGTTGTGCTTTTTTCAAAATTTTCAAAAGATTATGTACATGAACATTTTGAATCAATTTACATTTTTTTCTTCATATATATGGTGCAGTCTCCGTAAACTATCAAATCATTTTTTTCTTTACATATATAGCTACGTATTTTCCATTGAAATAATGTAAAAAAAAAAACTGAATGCAATAAACAATTTAATTTATTACAATTACAGAAAAAATCTATATTCGTAGATAAGGATATCGGCTGTGGCTTTAAGACAACAGGAATATATATATAATTTTGCGGCTAATTTCAAAGGGAAAAATTAACTGTTAAGATAACCCTCTTTGAGTTTATAATTTATTTATCAGTGAACAGTCGCTGGATTCTTCTGTTTCGCATTAAATGCACATACCTTGTCACGCGCTAAAATTAAGAATGTTCATTTGCATTGATTAAAATAAGTTTTACATTTTATTCGCAAGCCGTATAATTAATTAAAATGTGACTACAGCAACAAATATCTAATTATTATGAATTCATGATCAGTAAACACTTTTACATTTACAAATTATGATATGATATGAAACCATCTAAAATAATTCTGTAGTGAAATACCTTACCTATATATCTCTAACCACATCCTCCCGTCTTCCCATTACGTTAATGATTGCGATAAATACCGTAACGGCATTGTGACATACATATATTATGTTCTCCCCCCGAGGATAGATAGGCGTATGTTTACCAGACTATCTGTAAATACGACTTTGTATGGAAATATTTTGGATTTAATCTGCACTGTTGCTTCTGAACGATCGATAATGCACTATAGTATTCAGTCGTTACTTCTGATTGAAACGCTTAGAGCGAATTGTACTAGACAAGAACACGCACCTGCTTCGCTATAACTCAGTGGTCTGTCGTACGCTTTGATACTCGTGTAATTCAGGTGAAAATATTGCAGCGTTAGAATAACATCGATTCGCTGCGAGGGTAAACAAGTTTGAACATTTCATCGACTAATATCTCTCATCAGAAATGGATATGTAGCCTGCTGTAAGCAAAATTGAAAAATTAATTAAAGATTAATGGTCTGTTGTCAGGCAGTATCTGGAAACTCGTCCCTTTCAACGTGTTAAACGCTTTAAATGATCTTATTGTAGTAAACTGGCGCTTGTACTATAGACTGGGTCAGTAGGACATTTCTTTAGTCCTGCTTACAAGACTCCGGTATACTGTTAACGCACCGGAGTCTTGTAGCCGCCCGCCATGTTGGTATGTAGTTCTTTACGCATCGTGTTGTATCGGAAACTAGAACAGGGAAATAACAATGATTATAGCATTGACAGCGAGTAAGATTACATTGAAAAGATGGATAATATAATATGATTCAAGGCAAAGCCTTATGTGCGAGCGGAGGAAAAAGAAACCAAAAATTTTGTAAAACTTTGTGATAGTCGGTTTAAGAGCTCTACAGAGCTCATGTTATTTGTTATGTATGTACAAATTTCCGACTCTAAATAAAAATTACTTTACTTTACGTTTAAACCTTAAAAACCTTGATCTCAAAATCGAAAATTTTTCAAAATCATAACCTTGGGACTCCAGGAATCTCTCACCGCCGGTCAAGCTGGACCTCCTTCCCAATGCTAAAAAAAAAAAAAAAAAATAAATAAAGCCTGTGTTTGTGAAACACGAATGCCCCCGGTGGCATCTTTGTTAGTATAAACTTCTTTTTCTGTTAAGTATGTGAAAGGTCAAGGTCAAAACTTTTGGTATCAATGGAAAGGTCTTGTCACAAGAAACCCACATGTGAAATATGAAAGCCCTATCACTTACCATTCAAAAGTTATGCTCAATGTTAAAGTTTTAGAAAAGTAGGTCAAAGGTCAAGGTCAAGGTCACGAGGTCAAAATTTTTGGTATCAATGAAAAGGTCTTGTCAGAAGGAACATACATGTGAAATATGAAAGCTCTATCACCTTCCATTCAAAAGTTATGCCCAATGTTAAAGTTTTTTCGGACAAACAGACAGACAAACAGACGGACAGGCCAAAAACTATATGCCCCCGAATCTGTGATTCCGGGGGCATAAAAACTGACATTTTCAGGATTTGTTTCGCCACTTCATTCCTACTACAAGCTAGAATAACGTAGCAACCCTACCCCCCCCCCCCCCCAAAGCCGCGGTAATAAAAATGCGCACAGTGTATTGTTTAAATTTCTGAGACACTATTGTATAATTGTATACCCTGTAATTTGAATACAGCTTGATAGAGACCTGGATGACATTGTACACACAGATACTGTATTTAAAAGAGGTTGCCATTTAAAAATAAACAAAAATTAGAAGAATAAAGCCTGTGTTTGTGAAACACGAAGGCCCCCGGTGGCATCTTTGTTAGTATGAACACTATTTTCTGTTAAGTACATGTATGTGAGGTCACTGGGTTAAAAGGTCAAAGGTCAAGGTCATGAGGTCAAAAATTTTGGTATCAATGGAAAGGTCTTGTCACAAGGAATACACATGTGAAATATGAAAGCCCTATCACTTACTATTCAAAAGTTATGCCCAATGTTAAAGTTTTTGAAAAGTAGGTCAAAGGTCAAGGTCACAAGGTCCAAAATTTTGGTATCAATGGAAAGGTCTTGTCACAAGGAATACACATGTGAAATATGAAAGCCCTATCACTTACCGTTCAAAAGTTATGCCCAATGTTAAAGTTTTTGAAAAGTAGGTCAAAGGTCAAGGTCACGAGGTCAAAAATTTTGTATCAATGGAAAGGTCTTGTCACAAGGAATACACATGTGAAATATGAAAGCCCTATCACTTACCATTCAAAAGTTATGCCCAATGTTAAAGTTTTTGAAAAGTAGGTCAAAGGTCAAGGTCAAGGTCACGAGGTCCAAAATTTTGGTATCAATGGAAAGGTCTTGTCACAAGGAATACACATGTGAAATATGATAGCCCTATCACTTCCCATTCAAAAGTTATGTCCAATGTTAAAGTTTTTCGGACAAACAGACAGACAAACAGACGGACAGGCCAAAAACTATATGCCCCCAAATCTTTGATTCCGGGGGCATAAAAATCTGGATCCGTCCCATGTACTTTACACGGACGTATATCATTAGCGAGGGAGTCTGAAATCCCTCCCCTTTCCTCTCTAATGACCTTGAAATCAATTGAAAAAAATAAAATCTTTCTTCTTTACCAAATAATTATTTCGATCATAGCGAGCGAAGCTCGCATTTATGGTAACGCGTATACGTAAGTATGGTAAAATGCACGAGCAAAAGATATACATACTTTGAGCTGAAAAAGTATTGTAACAGGACCAAGGATACGGGTAAAAGTGACTCGATTCCCTTAATTAAACGACAGAGCAGGAGAACATACCTTGACAAAGTCGCAAGGGATAGAATTCTTCTATTTTATGGCAAAGTAAAATTAAAGTGAAACTCGCCGAATTGTTCGTCTGAAAATCAGAAATTCAGCAGCATTACTAATCCGCCATCTTTATCACTACTGGCGACACAACGGTACGTAACTCTGCAGTATATTTGACGTCATTATTCCTCTATATGTGACGTCATTCTAGCAGTGCGCCTATTTTCACGTGCAAGAATGGTACATGATTGTAGCAATGATATAGACTAAATAATCCAGTCTCTCCGCTGCCGCTAATAGAAGGAAAAGTAACACAAAACTGCCGCGATTTTCTAACATTTTTCAGTGTATTTAACAAACAAGATAGATATGATCGAAATAATTATGTAGTAAAGAAGAAATATTTGAATTTTTAAATGGATTTCAATGTCACTAGAGAGGAAATATGAGGGATTTCAGACTCCCTCGCTAATGATTTACGTCTGTGTAAAGTTGATGGGACGGATCCAGATTTTTTTTTCTCTCCGCTCTCTTTTTTTTTTTTTTTTTTTTTTTTTTGCAGTGGGAAGGGGAGGTCCAACTTGACCTGCCGGCGGGGATTCCTGGAATCACAACGTTATGATTTCGGAAAGTTTTTGATTTTGATTTTTGATTTTGAGATCAAGGTTTTAAGGTTTTACAAAATTTTTGTTGTCTTTTTTTCTCCGCTCGCACATAAGGCTTTGCCTTGATTCATATTATTTATCTTAATTGTATGATACACTGAAAAGCGTTAGAAAATCGCGGCTGTTTTGTGTTACTGTTCCTTCTTGTGCCATTACTACAATCGTGTACCATTCTTGCACGTGAAAATGAGCGCACTGCTACAATGACGTCACATACAGAGGAATAATGACGTCAAGTATACTGCAGAGTTACGTACCGTTGTGTCGTCATTAGTGATAAAGATGGCGGATTAGTTGCTGCTGAATTTCTGATTTTCAGACGAACAATTCGGCGAGTTTCACTTAGTTTTATTGCGCCATAAAATAGAAGAATTCTATCCATTGCGAATTTGTCAAGGTATGTTCTCCTGCTCTGTCGTTTAAGGGAATCGAGTCACTTTTACACTTATCCTCGGTCCTGTTACCATACTTTTTCAGCTCTAAGTATGTATATCTTTTGCTCGTGCATTTTCCCATACGTACGTATACGCGTTACCATAAATGCGAGCTTCGCTCGCTATTAAATTATTATGGTCTAACCTTTAAAATGTTACATAAAGTCCAACACTTAGTGCAATCTTGTCATTATCTGACCACATTGGATTTACCGGTGGAAAATAGCGATAGGAAAAACTCGAGCCCAAGTTTTCATTTGGATCATTAGATCTCAAACAAATAACATATTTTATCAACAAATTAATCACAGTAATAAGAATTATAATTTAATTTGACAAAACAAAGGTGAGAAAATGATGCTCGTTTGAAATACAGGCGAAATAAATATATGTTTTATGCTAGGCGAAATCCCTCATTGCCATTTAAGAGCTGACAGATATAACCTCGCGTCTCGCTGCAAGGTTATATGTTATAGAACTAGACGTTTCTTTGGCTCACTCAGTAGAGCATCAGACTTAACATCAGAAGGTTGCGAGTTCGATCCCAGGTGGGGATAGTCTCGTGTTTTCTACATAATATTTTCGAAAGGTGACAGTGGCCAGGTTTTTTTAACAGTGTTTAAAGTACTTAGTTAAAATGGTCCTTTGATCTTTTATTACTTTTAATACGCTTTTGTCCTTATGTTACCTTAACACCCTCATTTATTTACCTTCATTTTACAACGGTGACTTTTTTCTGAGTTTAGATTGTTAGAAGATTTTTTATTTGATTTTATATTCTTCTTCGTGGTATATTCCAATACACCATCAAAACTGAGGATTATTTACCGGTGCATGCGTGTCCTACATTATATACCTGATAGGTCCACACATATTCAGGTAAAAAACATGAAAAAGAAGGATGATTCAAAGCAAGAATCATCATAAACAAAACTCACTCAGCAGTCAGTGCATCTACTCTCCTCTTGGCTGTCTTTGGAAACTGAATTTAATGAATAAATCTGCCCAATACAATACCACATATTAGAGAAGGTAACTGAGAACCCTCCTTTTTTTAACATCTGCACTTGAGAAGTTTCAGCACTAGCTTAGACTGAATAACACCGACCCTTGCCTACTGCTACAAGAGACTGAATCCAACTATTTCAGTCCCTATCTGTTGCCCAACAATTTTCCACATTTAAGACCTACGACTTTATTTCTTGTACACCACATGTACTGTCTTTGAGGTACAAACCAATTTTAAAAATTATATATACTATATATATTAACTTAATTTATGCTTAATCAAAGGTTTACAAAAATTTAAATTGATCTTTTCCTATTTCAGAGTTGAAGCATGCATCTATCTCACCAGCAGCTACCTTCAAAGTTCAGTAAATCTCTGGATATTCCCAAATTTGGTCGTCCCACACGGAGTCCCAGGACACCATCTACATCTCTACAGTCTTATAGTGATACCTTTGAAGAATCATCACAGAAACTTCATTATTACTCTGACACTTTCATCAGCGAGTCTGAAGACATTAGTCATGGAAAAGATACAAAACAAAGTGCCTCTGTCATTGATACAGTCATTGATACTGCTAGGACAGACAGAAGGAATCAGAGTAGGTCTGTACGTCTTTATGATGAAGTTACTGAAGTTCCCACAGAGAGGATTGATACTGTGATCTCAGGTTATATTGAAACAGAGCATCCTAGGACAGTTACTGTTGGTATAGAGACTTGTATTTCTGAGCTGGAAACAGACCAGTTCCGCACCGTCACGGAGAGACTAGAATCTCATGGATCCGATACGGAAAGGATAAATTCCTCTCCCTCACATCTCTACTCATACTCAGATACATTCCAGTCAACGTTGCCGTCCAAAGATAGATCGTATGGAGATAAATACTCACAGTCAGGAGATGAGGAGACCAGATTTGAGTATACTGACAGCCATACTGTTGACTACTCTCGGACATCAGCCTCTGGGACACTTACTGACCACACCAGCCCAGCGATGACATTTGAGGAGTATACCTTATCATCAGAGGTTTCAGAAAAGTAATGTTTTCTTAATGAAATAGACAACATGCATACTACATGTACTTATGCCTCAATAATTTGATAAAGGAATTTGTTTATAGTTTGTTGTATCATTACTTTGATGATCACATTGTGTTTGGTTTCATTTGATGTATTATTATTTATCTTATGAGAATTTTTTTTTTATTTTCAGAGATTATGTGTACAGTTCAGAATTTGAGGAGGATTCACAAAGATATGACTACAGTTCAGAGTTTGAGGCTACAGACAGCCAAGATTCTGAAAAAGTTTGTTGACTTATTAATTTAGTAAAATTTTTATGATCAAAGTTGATGAGAAAACTTTCATTTAAATTTCATCAGTAGGGTACTAGTGAAAACTTTTTAATCTTGGTTATGTTTCAAGTATAAACACCCTTTGAATTTGATGTCTGAATGTTATAGCAAGTTGTCTCAAGTATGATTCCCCCTGTAGCAAAGATCAGGGGGGGGGGGCATAGTGTTTTTGTCCTGTCCATCATTTGTCTGTTTTGTTATCTAAAACTTAAAATATTTCACATGTTCATTGCCTGTGATGAGATCATTCATTTAATATCTTGATACTTTTATCCAATAACCATGACCTACTTTAAGGAAAATACTCCTATGGCAATATCTCTTTCTTCTGTAATAAAAAAAATCATATTTCTCATGTGTCTGCCTCATGATAAGACAATTCCGTGGATACAATAACTTTTCATCTTGTGACCTTGACCTTCAAGGTTGGCCTACATTGTAGTACTTAAAGCTTTTAAGGCTTGCCTTAACTTTTGAAATCTAGCAAGTATGGGTTCATTTGTGTATTCATTTTGGCAAGGGTTTACATTTTATACCTTGACCTTTGACCTGGTGACCATGACCTTTGAGTATGACAATCCATTTGGAAATACACTAAAGACGATATCTCATTCGTCTTTCAGACATGGCGTTCATAGTTCATATGTGCATTGCTTGTGACTAGATCTTTAACTTTTGACGTAGTGACCTTGACCCAGGAATTTGATCTACTTGTAGCTTGCAGGAAAATACAATTACATGTAACTCAATATCTCTGTCATTATTTTTTATATAAGGACTTTGTATTTCACATTCATGTATGTTTTCATTTGTGACAAAAATTCTCATTTGGTTATCTTAACCTTTGACCAATGACCTTGACTTTACAGTAGAGCCTTCCTGCTCTTAGAGGAAGCTGTCAGCAAAGATTGTGTTTCACAAACTCATCTTGTTTGTGTTTGAGTGAAATATCTATACTACTAGTACTAGTATTTGAGTTTTTCTACCTTGTAACTTTGAACTTGACAGTTATTACAACAACAACTTGAGGAAGACGAACAACAGCGGACAAAGGAAGCGGAGGAGAATTTTGTGTCACACCTAATATCTGTAGTTCGACAAAAACCATTCAGGGAAATGGACATAGAGGAATTGATAGACAGAGAAATAGAGGATATGCCAGGTGTTAATAAAATATATGTAATAGTAGATATTATTATATAATCAATGAAATCTGAGATATATGTATATATAATGTGGAAAACTTTATATAAAGAGAGATAGAAGCCATGTCAGGCCATTACTGTAAGTACAAGTCATAAATCTATAAAATGTTAATAAATCGCTTTTATGTCGCTTAGATATACATGTAGATCATTTCAACAATACAATTCTATCCACTTTCATTTGCTTTTATAATTAATGATGATTGATTTTACAGAGGAAGAAGACCTCCCTCCACAGAAAGTTCATTTCTTAAAGAAAAAACTTCATTTGTTAAAGAAAAAGAAAAGGAAAGGTTAGTTGCGATATTTTTCAATACATTGAAAATGGTACTCAATATATTCAGCCATGTTATTGAGTAAATAATACGCAAGATCGCAACTAATTTAAAGTGCTTGTAGCATGTCCGTTCTGATTTGCATTTAGTCACCTACCTAAACCATTGTTCAAAACTTGGGCACCTTTTCTGCCCAAGTAACTTGATGACGTCAAGACAATGGAGAACAATCAGAAAGTGCGCAAAAACATCCATATAACTTTTGTTAGATGTAGATGCGATCTTCCGTATTCAGTGTAATTGACTTTATATTTCACAAAGGTGATTGATGATATTCATCTTTCACTAAAGTGTAAAATGGAGATTACAAAATACATGATGCACCGATTGTTGTGAGATTACAAAATACTGTAAACGGGTTTAATTTTGCGGTGTTAAAAGTTCGCGGTTTTCTGAATGCAGCCAATTGCGGTGGTTTTAATTTCGCGGTATCGAAAGTTGCAGAAGAAAATACTTGAACACTTTTGATACATGTATGAAAATTTTGTCGCACTAACACATGTGTAATTTGATTGTTGTTTGTAGTAACAAGTATTTCTCGTGGTTATTAATGACAAACACGTAGTAATTAGTGATAATTACACAAAAACATTGAATTGAAATGGAGTACCAATAAGTAGATTGAAACTAATTAACTGTGTCCATTTCACTATGCGCGTCATCTTCCTTTTTATGAAAAAAAAATTATTGGTATGATAATAGATGCATAGTAAATTATATTGTTGGTACCTTTTAATGTACAAATTATTTTAACAACTAACAGGAAAAGCATGAATGATTCAGCTGTACATGTACAATAGCTTTCATACATCTGAAGCATATGAACATATTTTCCTCTATGATTTGTTTTGTCTGTTATTCACAATTATTGCAGGGGTTTAATATTCACGGAAAATTCGAAAACCGCGAACATAGTGAAATTAAAACCACCGCAATCATTTCCCCGTTCACAGTACATGATACACCGGATGTCATGAGATTACAGAATACATGATACACTGAATGTCGTGAGATTACAAAAAACATGATACACCGAATGTCATACACATTTTCTGTTTATCATATCCTATGTGCCAAATGATCTTTGTCCTTTTTATGGCATTTAATGAATGGGTAAAAGCAATAAATGCAAAATGAAAAGGGGCATTCTGAAAAAAAAATCAACTATGGAAACCTTGACCCAACATGCATTTTGCTCTTTGCACTTTGTGTTTTTCTCTTTGATTTTTTGCGTTTTGCTCATTGCTTTTTATGGAATACCAGTCTCCAGGATAGCCAGTCTATATGTATTTAATATTAGACCAATCATATTCATTGTTCCTTGAATTGACATAATGTGAAAACGATGCAATGGAGGAAGAGAATGCTCTCTGCGTGTTGCTCCTTGTGCTTTGCGCTGGGCACAACTTTTGTTTTACATAAAGACAATGTCAGTGGGGATCTGGCTTACAATGAATTAATAAACTGACAACTATTTTTAAGGAAGAAATATGTGTTTGTCAAATACTTCATTCACTCTTTGGTTAAATCGCTTAGTTCTATATCTTAGATTTAATTAGAAAAAGAGGGGGGAGTTTACTGCGGTGCAGAAGGCTGGGTTATCTGGATTGTCAGTACAATTAACCCTCTCACTGGAATTAAATGTGTCTAAATTTCACAGAAGTGGTGTTTCTCCTCCTTGTAAGGAGGTGACATAAGAAGAAACGAGCAACACATAAAAAGGAAAAAGCAAAGGACAAAACACAAAAACAAGGAGCAAAATGCATGTCGGTTCGGGGTTTCCATCTTTAACAGTGGCAAATGGCTCACTTCCTTTAGCATTTTATTGTAGAAGATTCACAATTTTGATACCCTTTGACATGTTCCCTTTTATAAAGGTAATCCTACTCCAGAACCAGAGATTAACCAATGGGAGACACAGAGAGAGCAGAGAATTACTGATTACGGCCTTCATCCAGCTATCATGGAGAAATTAAAACTTAAAAATTTTATTATGGCCATGGAAAAGGTACAGATGTATAATTATGCATGTATTATAAAATTCTGTTTTTGATTGGAATAAAGTAGAACTCCTTTGATTTACTTGTAGCCTTCCTGAAATGAACCTTAATTTCATTACTATTTTCTCATTCATTTTTATTTCCTTTACACAGGCAGCAAAGGAAGACTTTCATGATCCTAAAAAGTGCAGAGAATGCAGGTAAAAAGTTATATTGTAATCCTATGTAACTACGGACAGAGGAAAATCTGCTAAAAACTGCTTTTAAGATTTCATTACGATTTTGTTAAGTTAGTGACTTTCTACACCAACTAATTTTTAGACCATTTTAGAAAATGTTTATTCCTCAAGCCAAGATTTATCAGACACATACAACCATATGCACAATATAAGTGATACATAAATGAAGCAAAATGTAAAGATTACATGAATGAATCACTATATATCCCTACCATTTTATGGCGGGGGTATAATGATTAAATATATATTGATATAAGAATCTGATGAAACTTTCAGGGAACATGAGAGTGCTATTGACACAGCGGCAGCAGAAAGGAATTTTATAAGGATAAAAACCCGAAATACCAGACAGAGGGTGATGGAAGACCATTACCATAAGCATCTAGTCAAAATGGTAACGGCTTAGTCCTGACTTTGTCAAAGTTGTATTTTATGTAAATATTATAAAATCAGTCATGCAACGTATGGGAAAATAAAGAAACAAAAAGTAATTTAACTTGATATGGAATTTGTAAGAAATTACATACATGTACTTGCGAAAAAAAGTTGTATGGGTAAGAAATCAATTTATGTATATAATCAATAGAGATTTACATTTTTTAGCTCACCTGAGCCATAGGCTCAAGTGAGCTATTGTCATAGTGTTGCGTCTGTCGTCCGTCGTTGTCGTCGTCCGTCGTCGTCGTAAACTTTTCACATTTTAAATTTCTTCTCCAGAACGGCTGAAGGGATTTTGATGAAACTTGGTAGGTATGAAGTACTCATGGTCCCCTACAAGTGTTGTTGTTTTTCGTCCGGATCTGTCAACAGGTGGCGCCACCACAGCCAAAAGTAGGTCACGGGGGGTACCCTCCTTTGACAAACTTCTTCTTCAGAACCGAAGCATGTATCGACAAACGGAAAGCATCAGGATGATCTAGAGAGATGTCTTAAAAAAAGTGTTGTTATGTTTGGTTCCACTTCGAAGTCAAATTTTTGGCGCGTTTTTGACGTCTTTTCGGACTTAGTCAGAAATGCACATTTTTGCACTATTTCTTTAAATAACTCAATAAGTGTATGATTTTACACACTCATTTACTACATATTTATCATATTTAACTTACTTAATGCTTTGATATGTATTTTATGCTTAAATTTTATTTTTTTGATTTTTTATGAATTTTTTTCTTATGTAAAAAGGAAGGGGGGGGGGGGTTGATTTTCATACATTTTCTGCTTCTTTTCTATAACCACTCTTCAGATTGTCATGACAATTTGTAGGTATGAGGTACTCATGCATGGTACCCTACAAGTGAAAGAATTTTGTCAAGATATCCACTTTTGGATTTTTAAGGAATATTTTTTAAGATTGTACATAGGTATAATGTATGTTTTCCATGCCCAATGGACCCACTGGGAGTAGCTTCAAACCCCGGCGGGACCCCAACAAAATTTTTTTCCCTTTTTAGCTCACCTGAGCCATAGGCTCAAGTGAGCTATTGTCATAGTGTTGCGTCTGTCATCCATCGTCCGTCGGCGTCGGCGTCGTAGTCTGTCGTCGTAAACTTTTCACATTTTAAACTTCTTCTCCAGAACGGCTGAAGGGATTTTGATGAAACTTGGTATGTATGAAGTACTCATGGTCCCCTACAAGTGTTGTTGTTTTTTGTCCGGATCTGTCAACAGGTGGCGCCACCACAGCCAAAAGTAGGTCACGGGGGGTACCCTCCTTTGACAAACTTCTTCTTCAGAACCGAAGCATGTATCGACAAACCGAAAGCATCAGGATGATCTAGAGAGATGTCTTAAAAAAGTGTTGTTATGTTTGGTTCCACTTCGAAGTCAAATTTTTGACGCATTTTTGACGTCTTTTCGGACTTAGTCAGAATGCACATTTTTGCACTATTTCTTTAAATAACTCAATAAGTGTATGATTTTACACACTCATTTACTACATATTTATCATATTTAACTTACTTAATGCTTTGATATGTATTTTATGGTTAAATTTTATTTTTTTGATTTTTTAATGAATTTTTTTCTTATGTAAAAAGGAAGGGGGGGAGGGTTGATTTTCATACATTTTCTGCTTCTTTTCTATAACCACTCTTCAGATTGTCATGACAATTTGTAGGTATGAGGTACTCATGCATGGTACCCTACAAGTGAAAGAATTTTGTCAAGATATCCACTTTTGGATTTTTAAGGAATATTTTTTAAGATTGTACATAGGTATAATGTATGTTTTCCATGCCCAATGGACCCACTGGGAGTAGCTTCAAACCCTGGCGGGACCCCAACAAAATTTTTTTCCCTTTTTAGTTCACCTGAGCCATAGGCTCAAGTGAGCTATTGTCATAGTGTTGCGTCTGTCATCCATCGTCCGTCGGCGTCGGCGTCGTAGTCTGTCGTCGTAAACTTTTCACATTTTAAACTTCTTCTCCAGAACGGCTGAAGGGATTTTGATGAAACTTGGTAGGTATGAAGTACTCATGGTCCCCTACAAGTGTTGTTGTTTTTCGTCCGGATCTGTCAACAGGTGGCGCCACCACAGCCAAAAGTAGGTCACGGGGGGTACCCTCCTTTGACAAACTTCTTCTTCAGAACCTAAACATGTATCGACAAACCGAAAGCATCAGGATGATCTAGAGAGATGTCTTAAAAAAAGTGTTGTTATGTTTGGTTCCAGTTCGAAGTCAAATTTTTGACGCATTTTTGACGTCTTTTCGGACTTAGTCAGAAATGCACATTTTTGCACTATTTCTTTAAATAACTCAATAAGTGTATGATTTTACACACTCATTTACTACATATTTATCATATTTAACTTACTTAATGCTTTGATATGTATTTTATGGTTAAATTTTATTTTTTTGATTTTTTATGAATTTTTTTCTTATGTAAAAAGTAAGGGGGGGGTTGATTTTCATACATTTTCTGCTTCTTTTCTATAACCACTCTTCAGATTGTCATGACAATTTGTAGGTATGAGGTACTCATGCATGGTACCCTACAAGTGAAAGAATTTTGTCAAGATATCCACTTTTGGATTTTTAAGGAATATTTTTTAAGATTGTACATAGGTATAATGTATGTTTTCCATGCCCAATGGACCCACTGGGAGTAGCTTCAAACCCTGGCGGGACCCCAACAAATTTTTTTTCCCTTTTTAGCTCACCTGAGCCATAGGCTCAAGTGAGCTATTTTCATAGTGTTGCGTCTGTCATCCGTTGTCCGTCGGCGTCGGCGTCGTAGTCTGTCGTCGTAAACTTTTCACATTTTAAACTTCTTCTCCAGAACGGCTGAAGGGATTTTGATGAAACTTGGTAGGTATGAAGTACTCATGGTCCCCTACAAGTGTTGTTGTTTTTCGTCCGGATCTGTCAACAGGTGGCGCCACCACAGCCAAAAGTAGGTCACGGGGGGTACCCTCCTTTGACAAACTTCTTCTTCAGAACCGAAGCATGTATCGACAAACCGAAAGCATCAGGATGATCTAGAGAGATGTCTTAAAAAAAGTGTTGTTATGTTTGGTTCCACTTCGAAGTCAAATTTTTGACGCATTTTTGACGTCTTTTCGGACTTAGTCAGAAATGCACATTTTTGCACTATTTCTTTAAATAACTCAATAAGTGTATGATTTTACACACTCATTTACTACATATTTATCATATTTAACTTACTTAATGCTTTGATATGTATTTTATGGTTAAATTTTATTTTTTTGATTTTTGATGAATTTTTTTCTTATGTAAAAAGGAAGGGGGGGGGGTTGATTTTCATACATTTTCTGCTTCTTTTCTATAACCACTCTTCAGATTGTCATGACAATTTGTAGGTATGAGGTACTCATGCATGGTACCCTACAAGTGAAAGAATTTTGTCAAGATATCCACTTTTGGATTTTTAAGGAATATTTTTTAAGATTGTACATAGGTATAATGTATGTTTTCCATGCCCAATGTTACAGGTGCAACTACAGGAGAAAAACCTTCTTTGTATGATTAATCATTTTTAGATCGACCTTTCATCCATAGTTACAGCTGATAATTCAACAAGTGATACATGCTTCAATGTCTTATTGATTTACCTTTTATGTGATATGATTCAATTATTTAAATTCTTTATACTTATTTAGAATTTTATTTTTAAAGTCGGGAACAAGATTTCAAAAGCGGCCATGTTTTGCTGTGTACCCAAAGGGGATTCCCCTGTGATAGAGGTTTCATATTTCACATGTGTATTCCTTGTGACAATACCTTTCCATTGATACCAAAATTTTTGACCTCGTGACCATAACCTTGACCTTTGACGTACTTCTCAAAAACTTGAACATTGGGCATAACTTTTGAATGGTTAGTGATAGAGGTTTCAATTTTTACATGTGTATTCCTTGTGACAAGATCTTTCCATTGATAGCAATATAACGCTGACCCTGACCTCTCACAAACTTAACAGAAAATGGCGTTTATACTAACAAAGATGCCGCCAGGGGCATTTTGGTATCACAAACACAGGCTTTATAATTTCTGGCATGCTAGCTATCAATAATGAAAGGTTTTGTGTTCAATTTTAAATAAACTTTCTTTATGAAATCATTTCATTCTTTTATTCTTTCTCTGCTGCACATTAATGTGGAATTTTACAATATGATTTTATTTTTGATGTTGCATAATTCAACTATACTAGCTGGGCATATGACCTTGGACCACTTTATCCGTCTTTTCAAATCAGTAAAAAAGTTATTCTTTTGAAATGTGACTATTTTTTCTTTTTTGTACTTTTAAAGATTGTCTGAAAAAAAAAACTTCTCTGCATCCGGCAAAAATCTTTTTAGAAAGGTTGTGGGCTAAAATCCTGGTACTGTCACTATCAGTATTCAATGTCAGTATGTCAATTAGAGTGTGCATGGGTATCAGGTGAGCGTTGTGCCCCCTGGGGCTCTTGTTGTCTGATATAATGCGAAAATTTGCAGGAATCGGTATGAAATGGACACTTGAACTTAGTGTGACACATAACAACAGGAAGCCTAAGACTTCAAGTTGATTTGATAAGCTACAAATCAAATTGTTGCTTTTTATTTCTGTATCAAAAGTTATGTGCTCTTGAAAATTTTACAATAGGAATTTTGTAAAGAATTGTCGTGTTTTCTTTGTAATCCAATCAGTTCTGAAGTTATCTGCCCCTGAAGTTTTAATAAAATAATTCAGTGTTGTTTCTTGCTGTACAGGACAACATACATGTATATTGTTAGCATTTTGTCATTTTAATTTTCCAGGATTCCATCAATCTGATAGCAGACATAGCTCGATCCTTACCTCGACACACTGACGATCCCCAGGACATAGAGGATCAACTGTTCAAAGGATTAAACCTCTCAAAGTCTGTGACACAAAACAGGGTCAATGGTAATGGTTAAAGGTCAAGGACATCAACAGGGTCAAGGCCACACCCTAACCTTCAGTACCTTGTTCTTTCTCAGGACTAATTGATCAACGATCAACTTCATATAAAAAATGAATAGATTAGATGAAGGCAGTATCAAAGAACGAAAGTGTCGGACGAGGATGGAAAGCTTAGGTCATATCACGCAATGTGAAAAAACATACTTGACATTTCAGCTTGAAAGTCTAGGACATGTTGCGATAAAAACAACTGGCGTTACATTGAGTAGATTGTTTTTTATTGAGATGAGGTTGAAAGTGATTTATTTATCAAGGAAATGTATCACAACATGGTGACCTCAGATGACCATCAGATCAACAAGAACATTATTAGTCCCCTACCGGCAACGCCGAAGGGGACTCTTATTTGAACAATGCCTTTCACTTTAAATTAGCTAGTAATCTACTGAAAGATAGCGATATATAAATGTACATTGGATGTGCCAAAGAACTGAACAGTTGATGTTATATTAGTATATATACATGTATATTGGATATGAAAATTAAACACTATTACATGCATGTTCTGTTTTTTTCTTTCTCATAGAAGTATATTATTCTTCCATTGACCATTTCCATTAGCCAAGGGCTCTGATTTAGGCAGTCACATTTTATGGGCCCCACCAAATTGGTGGGTGCTCTAAAGTAATAAATGCCTGTCTGTCCATCAAAACAAGAGCCCCAGGGGGCACAACGCTCACCTGATACCCATGCACGCTCTAATTGACATACTGACATTGAATACTGATAGTGCCAGTACCAGGATTTTAGCCCACAACCTTTCTAACAAGATTTTTGCTGGATGCAGACAAGTTTTTTTTTCAGACAACCTTTAAAAGTACAAACAAGAGAAAATAGTCACATTTCAAAACAACAACTTTTTTTACTGATTTGAAAAGATGGATTATGCGATCCAAAGTCATATGCCCAGCTAGTATAGTTCGATTATGCAACATCAAAAATAAAATCAGTTTGTAAAATTCCACATTAATGTGCAACAGAAACAGAATAAAACAATGAAATGATTTCATAAATTAAGTTTATTTAAAATTGAACACCAAACCTTTCATTATTAATAGCTAGTATGCCAGAAAATAATAAAGCCTGTGTTTGTGAAACACGAATGCCCCGCGGTGGCATCTTTGTTGGTATAAACACCATTTTCTGTTAAGTATGTGAGAGGTCAGGGTCAGAGTAATGTTGGTATCAATAGAAATTAAGATCTTGTCACAAAGAATACACATGTACAATATGAAAGCCCTATCACTAACCATTCAAAAGTTATGCCCAATGTTAAAGTTTTTGAAAAGTAGGTCAAAGGTCAAGGTCAAGGTCACGAGGTCAAAAATTTTGGTATCAATGGAAAGGTATTGTCACAAGGAATACACATGTGAAATATGAAAGCTCTATCACCTTCCTATCAAAAGTTATGCCCAATGTAAAGTTTTTCGGACAAACAGACAGACGGACAGGCCAAAAACTATATGCCCCCGTATCTTTGATTCCGGAAGCATAAAAAACAAAGACTTTTCGGTTTTGCCTTTATTCATATTAAATTATACAGAAATCTATGAATGAGAGCTTTTGAATAGTATTGATTTCATCTTAATACATGTAACGTACAGTCAAAATCGTGTTAATCCAATTAACACAGACAAGTTGTTAGCGGACAATATTAATTCAAGTGAGTTGTGCAGAAATTTAGCCAATTTATTTTCCAAACAGCAGTGTACAGTGTATCAAACCTCATGACCCAGTGAAGCCACTTGGACAAATTATTTTCGGTAAATATGCTGAAATGCGGTGCTTGGAAATGTATTTTTAACATATTGAATCAATAGTCGTGATAAATTTAACTTCGAACTTGATCTTGTCTTTTATGCAATCTACAGATAGGTTTGAAAATATGCAAAATTCGGAACATTTTCGATGAGGACGCAGAGTTCCTGTAAAAAAAGTGAAATTTGTGAAAAAAGGACATGCATGACCCCCCCCCTTTTTCTTTACATTTTTATGCGTGCCAAAGATTCACAATCAAAAAAGACCAATTTTACAGACTTCCGGGCATTTCAAGTCAGTCAAAATTTTTAGTGTGCACCTTTTTATTTCCTGTAGTTACCCCTACTAAAGGGGCAAGGAGGTATTGAACCAATCAAATCTGTAACACAAGATATATGGCGACTATGTTTACCATAGATACAGAAATAAGACAGAGAAAATAATCATTAAATAGGGAAATTGTTCTGAAATATGCATGTATGAAAAAAAAGCAATCCAAGGAATGCTTGTGTCGCCTGCGTAGCGGATTTTTTTTTTATTGAAATTAGGTCAAATATCAAGGGCAAGGTCACTAGGTTAAAAATATGGAATGTTTAGAAAGGTCTTTTCATAAGGAATACAAATGTGAAATATCAAAGCCCTATCACTAACCAATCAAAAGTTATGGGATGTGACACCCAAGTGTGACAGACAGACGGACAGACGGAGGGACGGATGGACGGACAGACGAACAACAGACAAAGTGATCCCTAAGTGTCGCTGTGCTTCGCAGGCGACACAAAAAGTCAACATCTTAAAAATAAATTCAGCGTATATTTGATAGCGTATGTGGCCAAGTTAATTCGAAGTATGAAAATAAGTACACAAAGCCAAACTAGCTATAGCTTGTCTTATTTAAAAAATCATTAAAAATCTAAAAGTTGATATTTTGACAAAATTCTTTCACAGTTTCATTTCTAGCGATAAATATCAAAATAAAAAGAGAAAAAAAACTGAAAAAGGGAAAAAAAAATTGTTGGGGTCCCGCCGGGGTTTGAAGCTACTCCCCATGGGTCCATTTGGCATGGAAAACATACATTATACCTATGTACAATCTTAAAAAATATTCCTTAAAAATCCAAAAGTGGATATCTTGACAAATTCTTTCACTTGTAGGGTACCATGCATGAGTACCTCATACCTACAAATTGTCATGACAATCTGAAGAGTGGTTATAGAAAAGAAGCAGAAAATGTATGAAAATCAACCCCCCCCCCTTCCTTTTTACATAAGAAAAAAATTCATAAAAAATCAAAAAAATAAATTTTAAGCATAAAATACATATCAAAGCATTAAGTAAGTTAAATATGATAAATATGTAGTAAATGAGTGTGTAAAATCATACACTTATTGAGTTATTTAAAGAAATAGTGCAAAAATGTGCATTTCTGACAAAGTCCGAAAAGACGTCAAAAACGCGTCAAAAATTTGACTTCGAAGTGGAACCAAAAATAACAACACTTCTTAAGACATCTCTCTAGATCATCCTGATGCTTTCGGTTTGTCGATACATGCTTCGGTTCTGAAGAAGAAGTTTGTCAAAGGAGGGTACCCCCCGTGACCTACTTTTGGCTGTGGTGGCGCCACCTGTTGACAGATCCGGACGAAAAACAACAACACTTGTAGGGGACCATGAGTACTTCATACCTACCAAGTTTCATCAAAATCCCTTCAGCCGTTCTGGAGAAGAAGTTTAAAATGTGAAAAGTTTACGACGACGACGGACGACGACGGACGATGACGACGACGGACGACGGACGCAACACTATGACAATAGCTCACTTGAGCCTATGGCTCAGGTGAGCTAAAAACTATTATTGATTATAACTTCATCTTAAGAGATGGGGCTCTCATACACGTGTATTTAGCATGTGTGTTCCTTGTGATAAGAATGGAGTTTTACCTACTTTTGGTAAAATTTAGCCTGTTCTCTTTTATGCTGTCCAGGGGCATATGTGTTTTACAAGCATGTTTTGTTTTGGTTTCAAAATTTGAACAAGTGACATTGTGACCTTTGACTAACATTTGAAAACATTTAACATATGCCATATTTACTTCAATGGAAGGCAATAGACTTTTTGTACTTTAATGCTTGACAATATTCATTGTTCTGACCAGGAGCCGCATTGAACACATTGTTTTGAAAAAAAGGGTGCCAGCCAGGGCCCTGTTTGACTTTTGTCAGTTTTCTAGTTTACTTCTTTGAAGTGGCCCGATTGATTGACTTGCAAACTGCATTAACAGGAGGTTCCAATAAACCCAATTGGGGAAAATAATGGTTGCAAAATCTATCAGCTGTATATCATCATGAACAAAACTGAAAGCTCAAACAGTGATAACTATGCCATTTGCATATGTATAACCCCTTAGACCTCGACACAGCAAGTTTGTTATGTATCAGAATAAACTTGCTGTGCAAGTTGTGTGTCACTGAAGAGTTGAGAGCTTTCAATACATGTATCCCTTGTAAACATAGTCGACTGATTTAACAAATACAGATAATTACCTGTAGCTGTTCTGCAGATAATAAAGACAAACTACAGTTTTCTAATATTAAAGTTAATTTATTATAACCAAGCATTGCTCTTGTGTCCCAGGACGGAAGCATAGAGACAGATCTATTATGGCATCTACACGTATCTTGGTGTTAAAATGACAAACAAAATCATGTTAGAAAAATCAAACAGCAGAGTATATGACCGTAAATATATAAACATTATCATTCACGTATTGCCAATTCCAGAATAAATACACGTATATCAAAATATGAGTGTAGATTAAAATACAGATTGGTTTTCATTAAAATATATCTACATGTACATATATAAATCGGGGTTTCTATACAGAATAGAAAATAAGATTTTCATATGTACTTACATGTACATGTAGCTTTGAAAGTGCTAATTTTTTATGTACGAGGCAGAGAAATCACCATTTCTTAACTTTGACTGAAACTCCATAGGGATCAATCCAGTTTAAAAAAAAATTATTTTTCACCCTCCCAACTTGTTATCTTAACACCTAGATTTTGTCTTTAACTTTTTTAAACTCTAAATCTGTATTGATTACAAAATGTATATACATTGTAATGCTCTAAGTCTCCCTAATATGAGCATTTAATTTCACAACAGACTTTTGTATATTTCTTGATTTACATGTGTACACATATAATAAATATAATCACAAAATAAACTATAAGAAAATACAATATATAGGATAATAGAATAAGAACAAGTTACACTGTCCATTTGGGGGTTTTATGCGGTAACATGACAAGGGTTGGAATAACATTTAGGAATTGAAATTTCTTCATTTCTCAATTCTTACCAATGCCAAAAAAAAAGATTCAAAAAGTGAACTTGGAAAGTTGAAAAATTACAAAGTTCTTCAAATATTCAAAAAGATATGCATTTGTTTTCTTAAGAAGGGTACAAGTATGTTAATGTATAAATAGATAAAAATTTGCGTAAATTAAAGACAAGAATAAGGCGGAGAAACTACTTGAGTTACTGAAATCAATGAAAAAGAATTAAATTATTTAAGGGAATGTGTCTAAATATGAATATCAGTTAAATTAGAGGAGTACATGTGAAATATGTCATTCTGTTTTCTAAGAAATAATGGAATTACATGTAAAATGAATTAAAAATATTTCATCACAGAAATAATCCCAGTTCCCATAAATTATAAAATTCACTCTACATACATGTATATATCAATTTTTTTTTTAAATTCCTTCATTAACAAAATTAAATACATGTATAGTCATCTTCTGAATGAAATTTACAATGCAAATGAAGAACCCCTTCAATAGTAAGATGTTGAGATACATTTGATATACATGTATGTAGTATCTGTTAATCACTAAAGAGACTTTAATTAAAAGGGGCATAACTCCTTGAAAAATAGGTCAAGCGTGACGAAAGTCGAATTTGCTCTGTAACTATCCAAGACCAATTTGTGTATCAAATTTCATCTTAATATCTCCATCCGTTGCAGAAAAAAGTCCGGAAAACTGATATTCGGACAGACGGACAGACAGACCAAGAGGAAACTAAGAGTCCCCTTCGGCATTGCCGGTAGGGGACTAATTAAAGAATTCACTAAAGCTGTGACTTAAATACAGTAATCACTTAATATGCATTTTATTTCATGATAGGAGACTATGATAGGAGACTTCTTTTGACTAAAATAAATTGTTCTTTTAAGATATTAGTAAACCATAAACTTGGTCATACTACATTGATCACTAATTATAATTCCCATACAGGAGATTAAAGTTCAAGGTCATCAGAAGGGTCAAGGCTTAAGTTTGAAGAAGCATGTTACTTATCATAGTGTATACTCCTGAAGAAGCATGTTAACTACTCCTTAATTTGCTTAAATACCAGAAGTATTGGATTCTCCTATGCTCTTTATAATCACACATGTACATAATTTATAATTACAAATTTCAAAACTCAGTAAACTTACATAGTGTTATGGGTTTTTTTTTTCATGTAACATGAATAACTATAAAGTACAGGCTTTCTACTCTACCTTGATGAAAAAGTAGGAAAAAAGTAGGAGTAATCAATGAAAAAAAGTAGGAGAAAAATAGGAAAAAGTAGGAATTAATAGGGGAAAAGTAGGACATTTTCCATCACTTTTAATGACAATTTTCAGAAAGCATAACAAACAAATCACAGTAAGCAATGATTGTAGACTGTTAATGTTCATCTTTGAGGAAATCACAGAGAGAAATAAAGGCAGATTGATTTTTTCATGTAAAATATACAGAATGGGCGAGCGAAGCGAGCCCGAAATTTTTCAAAAACTTTGAATCAGATGTCGATTACAAGTGAAGCAAGTAATTTTTTACTTTTGATATGAAAAAGAAGGAATAGTAGGAGGTTTTGAAGAAAAAGTAGGAAAAAATAGGATCAAAATAAAAAAGTAGGAAAAGTAGGAAATAGTAGGAAAAAGTAGGAACAGTAGAAAGCCTGAAAGTACCAAAATATTTTTCAAACAGCAATTCTTTAACTTAACAGTAAATCTATACCATAACAGTAAATCTATAACTTTACAGCAAATGTATGGTATAATAATTATAAAATGCAGAAAAAATACAGAAATATTTATTGGATAAAAAAACTCTGTCTACAACCATTTCATAAACAAAAACAAGGATTTAAAAGTCTTGAGAAATACAACAAGGACAAATGTCAATCACAGCAATTTTTATAGTAATCTTCAATAATCAGACAAATAAATGCAAAAGCCTTAACAGATATAAATACTCGGAGCTGCTATCTCTGCAACAACAACATCGAAATACGGAAAACAAAATATCTACAGATCTACTGGATACAAGTATGAACAACCGTAAATCGTACAACAACAAAAATAAAATCTACAAAGAACCCGTCTGATAACAGAAAATAAAATGGGATGGATAGAGTAAAGGAAGGACAATGAGAATATAGTATGGAAAAAAGATGTGTGTGGGGGAGGGGGGGGGGGGAGAGGGGGCGGAGACAGGGAGGATAGGGGTAGGGATAACTGACCTGAGAATGCACAACCTGTGTGGGGGAGGGGGACTAGGGTTGCATAATAAGTAGACAGTATATAAAAGGCAACCTGTGATAAATTTACCATTACATACACATCAAAATAAATAAGACACTATGCTGGAATTCTCTATTGAGTATTAACTACTAACTACAGTAACTCTTGTCCATGATTACTTTATACATGTTAGACTTGTACATTTATCATCTTTTATAATGATAACAATGCAAAAAGACGTCATCTCAAATAATGTCAGCCCCATATTCCAGACTGGAAAATGACCTATTTATTCATCACCAATTTTCTTTATAAGGGAAATCAAGCTGTAAAGAGGAAATGAAGGTACATGAACTGCTAGATTACTGAAGGTGCGACATGACACCTGCTTACTACCTTTTACATTATAACTTCATAATACATGACCAATGAAACAATGCTTTAAGAGGCCGTTTGATTTTCCAGTCCATCCAAAAATGCAATGTCAGACATTTGTAAATCAGCTTTCAATGTACAACATAGTTTAAAATAATCTTGCAAGCAAAAAAAAAAAAAGTAAAAAAAAATTGTTACAACATTACAACATACATGTATAATTGGTCCAAAATTAAAGAATTTGGAAATACTTAAAACAGAAGAAGAAAAATTAAAGTTGTAATTGTTATTAGATCTTAAGTTTTTTATGGCTTGTGAAAAATCCATGACAGATCACATACAATCATATATACAGAGTGTAATATAACGATCAACTACAGAGCACCACTTGCATCACAGATCTTCATTTTTTGATTTTATAAGTTTCCGATTTATCTAAGACTAATTTTACTATGAAACATGTATACATATTGTAATAGTGTAATAGTGACAGAAAACCACTGTCTAGTTCAGAACTCTGTGACATGAAAATAACAAGAAAATAGACATTAAAAGTCGATATTCTAGCTATCATATCCCAGCTGTCAAAACATCTTGACTTATGTTGTTACTCCTAGGAACTAAAACATTCACACATTGTTTTAGATGTACAATTACGTGTATGAATAAAACATATTCGTACATATATTTCAACCTCAAAAATACTCAACTGGCTCATTTTTGCTCTTCACACTTATAAGAGTAAATTGATAAAAACTAAATATGTCCAAAAAAACAAACAAACAAACAAATAAAGTCATTTTTTTTTCTTTTGAGATTTCTCCCTTTATCTGTTCAAAATGTCAATTATTCCAAGTCAAAAGCCATTAAAATGAAAAAAAAACCAGCAAATTCAGAGACATCAACATTTAGCAGAATACGCAAGAATTTTATCATAACAGCAAAATTACATGTAAATACACAATTACATGTACATGGATGTGCATTTACAATTGTTATGAAGTTGCTTTTTAGAAACATTGGAAGCCCAATTACATGTGCCATAACTCACTTTTATGGTGACATTTAGAATGATAAATATATTTTTTATTATATAAAGGCATAAAAAATGAAAACAATGTCATTAAAATCACTGAAATAATGAATGCTTTTTTGTATCCAAAATTCATATGCAACACATTCAAAATGATTTTAACTTAATCTATTCTACATTACATATTCACATACACTAGTCAAGTTCACTATGAAATTATTAATCTCACAACCTGACTAGAAATGAGTGATTGAGTGAGTATAGTCTCTCCCATTCCCTGTACAAATACATGTATATGTACAAAAAATTATGGTACTGCAACAAGCTGTTTGTGAATCACAAATGTCTAATTTTAAATTATATCAATAATATTGCTGATGTTTAAGTAAACAATGCTTGTACCATTTGTTCCGTGTGAAAGAGAGATTTTTGGAATCTTCATGTATTGATACATATTATAAAGAAGTAAAGTTGTGATATTTTTTAATAATGAATTTTAGATGATCAACAGCACTGCACTTTTTTTTTATCTTCATGAAGTAGTCACTTTCTGTCCCCCTTTGAGGGCAGGAAATGCTCATATACATGACTGTATAGACATGAAAAAGTCACTTTCTGTGCAGTAAAACTGTCCTCCTTAGAGGGCAGGAAATGCTCATAAAGGCAATGTTACAGAGATTTTGAAGTTTTCATCATCCTAAATTTTGATACATGTAGGGGACAAAGGTACTGAACAGCTGAAATAGTGACTTTTACAAAAGAAACAGATGAACAGACATTTAAACACGCAATAGCTCCCTCTAATAAGGAAAAGGACCATTTGAAAATTAAATGCTGAAAAATTAAAATTAGCTACTCATATACTTGCGGATGGATCTGGAAATTACTTAAAAATTGTTCTATTATCAATTTACTCTGACACAATAAATTGGTCATTAACATAAAATGAAATTATCAAATAATTAAAGGTTGCAATTTATCACCGAGCTCAGGTTTGTTTACCACCTTTTACCTGAGGTTGCTTTTCACCAGGTTGTATTCGTTGTTTGTTGTTAGGTTGCTGTGATGTCATTTGACTGACAGGTTGCTGTGACACTGTTTTACTGTCTGGCTTTGTAAGAGTTTTGTTGTCTGGTTGTTTAGTTTGTTGCTTAATCTGCATGTTGCTGTCTGGTTGCTGTGATGATCTGCTGTCAGGTTGTGGAGACTTGCTGTCACGTTGTTGTGATGATTTTGCTGCAGGTTTTTCAGACATTTGCTGTACGCCTGATCTAGGATGACTCCATGTTGTGATTTGTTGTATATGGCTGTTAAAGATACAAAGGCTGTATTGAACTTCATCAAAATATTAGTCTATATTGAAGAAATAAAGAAAAGTTCTCTAAAGAAAAGTTTTATTTATCAATAGAAAACAAGAAACGCTACATTTCTATAAATTTTTGGCCAAGTGGAAGCATAAGATAATACAATATCTAAGTTATGTTCATGACTTTACATTGAAGACTTTAACTACCAGTCATAACCCTCTTATCTTATACTTTCACTTGATAAAATTCATGAAGCCAAAAGGAGTAGGTGCAGTAACCTGCTATTTTGGCCCTATTTTCAAAGTTGTTCATATATCCATTATATTCTAGTTTATAAAATGTCAAATGTATGGTGAATCCAAATCAGGAAAGCTTTAGTCTGGGATGTATCACTGGGTTGGGTGCACCCCCCCTTGATCCTCCAAAACTGGCCTAACTTTGTAGCATTTTTTGCGCTCTTTCAGATAAAAATTTGTCTCATGGAAATTTCCATTGCAAAAGTGGTGTTTTTTGGGAAAAACATGTTTTTTTAGTCAAAAATCGCTGAAAATAGGAAAAAAATTATAACTTTTATATGGTTGATGTTTTTAAACATTGAAAAGTGTAAATATATAGTATTTTTGATGCTCTTTTAGGTGAAATAAGTTGCAAGTTCCAATTCCTATTTTTACTGTGTGTTTTGGGGTAAAAAAGTCGAATTTTTGCCAAAATTCACAGAAATTTGAGGAAATTTTAATTTATTTCTGCTTCTCAGCTCCTCAATATTGCATATGATTGTTCAATGATGATTTAAAAAACACCTTTAAAGTCTCCTCTTTCAAATGACATATATTTTATGTTCTTATTTTTTTGCAAAATCCTCGAAATTAATTATTTTATACAGAAACCTGTATTTTCAATCAGAAATCTCAGATTTCTGTATATTTATTTAAAGAACCCTTATTTGTTATAAAAGCAATGATTGAAAGCTATTTTCTAGTGTAACTTTTCACACTCTATCAGATTATAAATGTTTTACTAACATTTCATTCAAAATCAACGTGTTTTTTGGGGAAAAACATATTTTTTCATTTAAAAATAGCTGATTTCTGGAGAATATTTATTGAATCTATAGAAGTTCTTGAAATGATAGCAGGAATGTATTTTGAACTGTAATTATTTAGGTTCACTCATAAATTACATGTATGAAACATAAAAGGTATATTTTCTACTTAATTTTGGGGCAAAATGCCTGTTTTTTGTCTAGAAATTACAGATTTCTGGAAAAATTTTATTAATTCATTTTCTTTGCTAAAACTATACATTTAAAACAATTATCATTATAGAAAGTAACCATCCAAGAATTAAGGAAAACAAGGGCAGTTTGGGGTAACGACATATTATTGAGTCCAGGGAAGTCCAATTCAAGAGGTTGTTTAATCTTATTCAACAACAATTTTGAATACGAAATTTTGAGAACTAAAACGGATTTGAATGGTAATTTATTAGCAGTGCAACTCAAACTAAATCACGATTACTCTTTAACGTTGATTAATATTTATGGGCCAAATCGGGATAAACCTGCATTCTATAGAACATTAAGAGATATCATAGGGGACTTTGGTAGCGATTTTGTTACAATTACGGGAGATTTCAATTTGGTTTTAGATCCCGATTTAGATTGTGATAATTATAGACATGTGAATAACCCTAACGCCCGAAATGAGGTTTTATCCATCAAGAATGATTATAACCTTTCAGATATATGGCGGGTACATCATAATGAGGAAAGATTATATACATGGTTTTCAAATGCACCAATGAAAAGAGCTCGGCTGGATTTCTTCTTGGTGTCTGAAGAACTTTCTACTTTCATAATCAAATCTAGTATTACTCCAGGTTATCGTACTGATCAATCTTTAATAGAAATATCAATCAAATTCAACGAACATAAAAGGAAAAAAGGTTTCTGGAAATTCAATAACTCCTTTCTCAAAGATACATCATATGTAGAATTAGTAAAAGAAACAATCACCAATACAAAATTACAATATGTTGTTGACGCGGAGGGCGTATCTGAAAACTCTATAAATGATATAGAAAGCGAGAGTCTTTCTTTTTCTATTGGTGACCGATTATTTCTCGATATGCTTCTCCTTAACATCAAAGGAAAGACAATTTCCTACTCGACCTATAAGAAAAAAGAAAGAGAAAACAGAGAGAAAGACATATTGAGTGAGATACAATGTATTGAGCAAGCGTTGAATATTACACCAGAGTTAACGGAAAGATTAAATAATTTAAGAGAGGAGATGAAAGAAAATAGGAAGACTAAGATAAAAGGTATAATGATAAGAACTAAATCACGTTGGATAGAGGAGGGTGAGAAACCTTCAAAATACTTTTGTGGCATGGAAAAAAGGCATTATATAAATAAAACCGTTATGAAACTTAAATTAGATGATGGATCAAAAACTGAAAATCAAGAAAAAAATTCTCAAGGAAGTAGAGACATTTTACAGAAAGCTGTATGAAAGTCGCGACGATAATTTGGAAAATATTCACTTGAATGATATTTTGAGAGAAGATTCAACCCCAAGGCTAAGTCCCAGTGAGAGCGAGAATTTAGAGGCTCCTATCTCTTTGAAAGAGGCAGGTTTGTTTCTGAAAAAAATGAAAAACGACAAAGCCCCTGGACCAGATGGTTTCACAGCCGAATTTTTTTCATTTTTTTGGCCGGACCTGCGGGTATTTCTTATTAGGTCTTGGAATGAAGCTTTCACAACAGGTGAACTATCAATAACACAGAGACAGGGTATTATTACCATCATACCCAAGACAAATAAATTGCGGGATGTTTTAAAAAACTGGAGGCCTATTTCTCTCTTAAATGTTACGTATAAAATTCTGTCCGGTCTCTTAGCAGAACTTATGAAAACAATTTTACCTAAGCTAATTCACAGTGACCAACGCGGTTTTATGTCAGGTCGATGTATAAGTGAAAATACAAGGATCATATATGATATTTTGCAAACATCGAGGCAAAACGAAATACCAGGGACACTATTACTCATCGACTTTGAAAAGGCCTTTGACTCTGTTTCGTGGTGTTTTATGTTCAAAACTTTAGAATACTTTGGTTTTGGAGAAAATTTTCAAAATTGGATAAAACTTCTCTATGCAAATTCTAATTTATGTGTTATCCAGAGTGGAATTTTCTCTAGTTTCTTTAAGATTGGGCGTGGTTGTAGGCAGGGTGATCCGATATCATCTACCTCTTCAACCTCTGTGCGGAAGTTTTAGGTAATCTTATAAGGCAAAACAGATCTATAAGGGGGATGGTAATTGGTGAAAAGGAATTTTGCTTACTACAATATGCTGATGATACGTGTCTCTTTCTTGATGGCAGCGAGAGCAGTCTCAAAAGTGCTTTAGATTTATTATTTCAATTCTCAAAATATTCCGGTCTGAAACCAAATATAGAAAAAACACAAGTTATTTGGATAGGGAGTAAATTAGGAAGTAAGGAAATACTATGCGAGTATTGAACATGCGTCTTCTGTCATGGTCAGAAGATAACGATGTACTCACGGACGCACAATTCGGTTTTAGGCCTAATCATAGCACTGTAGACGCAATTTTTGCTTTGAATACTATTATAGAAAAACATTTAAAAAACAAATCAAGATTGTATTGTTGCTTTATTGACTTTAAGCAAGCGTTTGATTCGGTTGACAGAAATAAACTTTGGTGTAAAATTTCACAACTTGGTATCAGAGGCAAAATACTTAGGATTATTAAATCATTGTATAGTAAAATTAAGACAAGTGTTTTATTGAATGGCGAAATCTCTGAACCTTTTATGAACCACCTTGGTCTTTTGCAAGGGGAGATAATTTCTCCGATTTTGTTTTCTTACTATTTGAATGACTGTGAAATGGATTTTTTAAAGAATGGGTGTGATTCTACAGAATTACAAGAATTATCACTTTTTCTCCTTATGTACGCAGATGACATGGTTATTTTTTCAAGAAGTATTTCCGGTTTACAAGAAATGTTGAATTCATTGTCTGCCTATACCGCAAAATGGTCATTAGCTGTAAATATTGATAAAACAAAGATTGTGATTTTTAGAAATGGAGGTAATGTAAAAGCAGACGAGATATGGTTTTATGACAGTCGTAAATTGGATATTGTTAATGAATTTTGCTATTTGGGTATTGTACTAAACTATAATGGTAAATTTTCAAGAACACAGAAACAATTATCATTACAATGTAGAAAAGCAATGTTTGGTTTGAAAAGAAAATGTTCACAGATGAATTTTAATCACATGACCCTTTTAACATTATTTGATACTTATGTTGCAAGTATAGCTAATTACGGAAGTGAAATATGGGGATTTCATTCTGCTCCAGATTTGGAGAAAGTACATTTAGATTTCTGTAAATCTATCTTGGGCGTGAAAAGGTCTACCCCGAATCCCATGGTATATTGTGAGTTGGGAAGACTTCCTCTAATATGCTACAGAAAATTAAGAATCATTAAATATTGGTTAAAACTTAAGAACACTAAAAATTGTATTTTGAAGTCATCTTTTGAGTATTTATGTCATGAATTTCATACGAAGTCAAATTGTAAAAATTGGATTACTAATGTTTTTAATATTTTGTCTGAAATTGGTCTACGAGACTTATTCTTAGAATACAATCATTTAGACGCAAAACTTATTTTTCCTATTGTTAAGCAACGTATTATTGATATTTATAAGCAGTCGTTAATTACAGAGATAAGTTCATCATCAAAATGTTTTATGTATAAGCACCTTATTGACCATATTGATTTACAAACATATTTAAAGAAACCTATCTATAATCAATATAAGAAATGTATTACTAGATTAAGGCTCTCTTCGCATTGTTTATCAATTGAAACAGGTCGTTACAAGAATATTCCTTTAGATAGAAGAATTTGCCCAATGTGTAAAACAGATGTAGAAGATGAATTTCATTTTGTTCTTAAATGTCCCGCCTATACCAGTCTTAGAGTAAAATTTTTAAAACCATACTATTTTCAACGACCCTCTGTCTTTAAACTTATCCAACTTTTCACATCTACAAATACTAAAGAATTATGTTATTTAGGAAAATATATCAAAAATGCTTTTGACATAAGAAAAAGATTGTGATCTATGATAGTTATAATTTTATTTAAGACCGTATGTACTTAACCTTGATAAGCATTTGTAATTGTATATTCATATTTGTATTTACATGTATATCTATATGCTGTAAGGCATTTGATGAATAAACTATACTATACCATGAATTATCACCTCAATTGGAGCAATTCTCCTTTTACTGCTTTAGGTATAACCTTCTCACCTGACTTGGAAAATATGGATGCTCTGAATTTTGAGCCAAAACTATCTTCAGTTCGAAAGGATGTAACAAATTGGTCGAGGCGTAACTTGACTACATTGGGAAGAATAACAGTTGTTAAAACTCTACTACTTCCGAAGTTAACTCATTTATTCTTTACTCTCCCTTCGCCATGTAATCAAATTATGAAAGATATCAATGATTTGTTTTTCAAATATATATGGGGAAATAGACGGGATAGAATCAGCAGAAAACAGATGGTTCAAGATTATAGTAAGGGTGGGTGCAAAATGATTGAAATTTTCTCTTTTATTAAATCACTTAAGCTCTCCTGGTTCAGAAGTATCCTACAAAATACAGGAGATTGCGCTTCTTTGTTATCATACACATCAAATTGCAATATCGAAATACTTTGTAAAGTGGGTGATAGATACCCACTTCTATGCTCACAGAAAACAAAAAATAAATTTTGGAAAGAATCACTCAGTGTACTGCATGAATTTTATGTTTTAAGTCAGAACAAATCAAGTCTTAATTCAGTACCAGTACTATATAATTCATCGATTTGCATAAACAATAAACCAGTGTTTTATAAATCACTTCTCCAAAAGGGAATAATTTTTGTGAATGATTTATTGAACATGTTGAATGAAACTGGATCTCTGATGAGTTTTAATGAGTTTCGAAACAGTTATGAGATAAATCTACCTTTTACCACATATTTGGGCATTCAGCGCGCCATAAAAACAGCGTATCCACAGTTGCTTACTAGACAATTACCTAGAATATCTCCTAACATTTCCTATTCAATATATAGTTTGATTAAAGACAAAAAAGGCACCAAGTCAATTTACAATATTTTCATTTCTGATTTAACTTTTAATACAACATACCAGCAAAAATGGGAAAACGAATTGAATTTGGTTAGTTCAGATTGGAAAAGTATCAACATTCGCGTTTTTGAAGGCTCGAAAGATACGTATATGCAATGGTTGCAATATAGAATAATTCATAGGATTTTGGGAACAAATAAAAGTTTGGTAAAATATGGTATAAAGACTAATGACATGTGCACTTTCTGTCATGACAGCGTGGAAACAATTGTACACTTATTTTTCGAATGTAGATGTGTTTCACGTATTCTATCATTGCTTGAGAATTGGATGTCTAATGCACAAAGTTATAGAGTATTCTTATCCAAACAAAATGTTATACTAGGCTTGACAAACGATAAAGACAATGCCATGAATACAATCTTACTTGTTCTTAAAAAATATGTTTATGAATGCAAAATGAAAGAGCAAAATCTGTTTTTTGAAAATCTAAAACGCAAAATTTTGGATTATATAAGCATTGAAAAATACTTGGCCAAAAAGAATGATAATAGCGATAAATTCAACAAAAAATAGCAATCCAAGGAATGCTTGTATCGCCTGCGAAGCGGTTTATTATTCTAGAAAGTGGATCAAAATCATTGGTATCAGTAGAAAAGTTTTGTCAAATGAAATTCATCTGAAATATCAGACCTCTTAATTACAAATTAAAAGATATGGTGATTCTCAAATTTTCAGAAAAGAGTGTCAATCATCTAGGTCAAGGTCACTACATAACTACTGGTAACAAAAAGGTCTCGTCATAAGAAATATTAAAGACCTATCACCTATCAATTAAAAGATATATACAACCTTAATTTCTGAGAAAAGAAGGTCAAATAGCTAGGTCAAGGTCAAAAGGCAAAAAAATGATGGCATGTGTAGAAAGGCATTGTTACAAGGAAAATACATTTTAAATATCAAAGCCCTATCACCTACCAATCAAAAGATATAGCCAATTTTACTTTTCTTGAAAAGTAGGTCAATGTCACAAGGTCAAATTTCATGGTCTGTGTAGAAAGGTCTTGTCACAAGGAATACACATGTGAAATGCCAAAGCCCTATCACTTACCAATCAAAAGATATATACAATCTTAATTATTTTGAAAAGTAGGTCAAATATGTAGGTCAAGGTCAATAGGTAAAAAAGTATGGTATGTGTAGAAAGGTCTTGCCACAAGGAATACACATGTGAAATATCAAAGCCCTATCACTTACCAATCAAAAGATATAGCGAATCTTATCTTTTTTTCAAAAGTAGGTCATATCTAGGTCAAGGTCACAAGGTCAAAAATTATGGTCTGTGTCGAAAGGTCTTGCCACAAGGAATACACATGTGAAATATCAAAGCCCTATCACTTACCAATAAAAAGATCCAGCGAATCTTATCTTTTGTTCAAAAGTAGGTCAAATATCTAGGTCAAGGTCACAAGGTTAAAAAATTATCGTATGTGTAGAAAGGTCTTGCCACAAGGAATACACATGTGAAATATCAAAGCCCTATCACTTACCAATAAAAAGATCCAGCGAATCTTATCTTTTGTTCAAAAGTAGGTCAAATATCTAGGTCAAGGTCACAAGGTTAAAAAATTATCGTATGTGTAGAAAGGTCTTGCCACAAGGAATACACATGTGAAATATCAAAGCCCTATCACTTACCAATCAAAAGATATAGCGAATCTTATCTTTTTTTCAAAAGTAGGTCAAATATCTAGGTCAAGGTCACTAGGTCAAAATTTATGGTATTTGTAGAAAGGTCTTGCCATAAGGATTGCATGTGTGAAATATAAAGGTCCTAATATTTACCAATCAAAAGATATATTCATTCTTATTTTTTTTTTAAAAGTAGGTCAAATAAGTAGGTCAAGGTCACTAGGTCAAAAATTATGGTATGTGTAAGAAGGTCTTGTCACAAGGAATACACATGTGAAATATCAAAGCCCTATCACTTACCAACCAAAAGTTATGGGCTGTGACACCCAAAGTGTGACAGACAGACGGACAGACGGACGGACAGACGGACAACGGACAAAGTGATCCCTAAGTGTCGCTATGCTTCGCAGGCGACATAAAAATAGTTGCCAGAGTCACCTAATGCTCGACTGCATAGCATAATATCTCTCATGACAGCCAATTTATTTAAACTCCCTTTCTCACAAAAAATGTCTCAGGCAACAACATATATCAAGTCACATAAAAAATTTAAACTCTACTTTGCTCAATATTGCCAATTTAAAGCAAAATCATTGAAGCAGAAAAAGAAGGTCAAGGTCAGATTTCAATAGTCTAACCCAAGATGCATCCAATATGCAAGTCTGGTGCATGTACCACTTATAGTTTGCTCAATATTGGCAATTTAAAGCAAAATCACTGAAGCAGAAAAAGTAGGTCAAGGTCAGATTTCAATAGTCAAACCCAAGATGCATCCAATATGCAAGTCTGGTGCATGTAGCACTTATAGTTAGCTCAATATTGCCAATTTAAAGCAAAATCACTGAAGCGGAAAAAGAAGGTCAAGGTCATATTTCAATAGTCTAACCCAATATGCATCCACTATGCAAGTCTGGTGCACGTAGCACTTATAGTTTTCTCAATATTGGCTTTTAAAGGTAAAATAATTCAATCGGAAAAAGTAGGTCAAGGTCATTTTATGAAAGTTTGATCAAAGATACATCCAATATGCAAGTTTGGTACATGTAGCACTTATACTTTGCTCAATATTGGCTTTTAAAGGTAAAATCATTCAAGCGGAAAAAAGTAGGTCAAGGTCATTTTATGAAAGTTTGATCAAAGATACATCCAATATGCAAGTTTGGTGCATGTAGCACTTATACTTTGCTCAATATTGGCTTTTAAAGGCAAAATCATTCAAGCGGAAAAAAGTAGGTCAAGGTCATTTTTTGAAAGTTTGATCAAAGATACATCAAATATGTAAGTTTGGTACATGTAGCACTTATACTTTGCTCAATATTGGCTTTTAAAGGCAAAATCATTCAAGCGGAAAAAAAGTAGGTCAAGGTCATTTTTTGAAAGTTTGATCAAAGATACATCAAATATGTAAGTTTGGTACATGTAGCACTTATACTTTGCTCAATATTGGCTTTTAAAGACTTTATTGCTATCTTAACATTTACCTTATCATCTCAACATTTGCCTTATCATTTGAAATAATTTTAAAAATCCCAACCCCAGGGGCTATATCCTCATCTGGATATATTAAATGATGTATAATTAAACATTTGCAACAAAAAAAACCAACAGAATATGAATATAGGAAAGGTAAATGTGTAATCTTAACATTTACCTTATCATCTAGTTTGGACGACGCGGACGCCGACGCGGACGCCGACGCCAGGGGTATTGCAATAGCTCTTTTGCACTAAAGTGCAGTCGAGCTAAAAATGGGAATATTTCTTATCATATACATGATAACCTCTATATCAGCAAATAATCATTTATAAATCTATCATAAATATGCAAACATATGACTATTTTTTTTCTTTTTCTTTTTTTCGTAATGACATTGTCCATATTCTTTTTTTTTCTCTCTCTCTCTCTCTTTCTCTAAAAATGGCCCCAGTGTGTATCCCTATGGAACCGTTATAACAAGTATATTCACCAGTATACATTTGAAGATGTACATGATATATGTTAAATGCTTTACCATTTTGTTGTGTATGACTATATGTATATATATATATATGTATGTATTATACTCCCAGAGATGACGACATCATAATGATAATTATCTAAAAAATATCCTGTGTGGCCAGTCAAATCAATCAGTGATAACTGGATCGCTATACTGAAATAGACTGGGCACACAGATAATTTTATTCCTTAATGTCATGATTGTAGCAGTTATAAATACTTTAACTTGTTCATTAGTGTATATATTATATATGTATACTTAGATTGTAAGTGCCATATCGTTAGCTACTAATACAATCGTTTTATTTTACATTTTCAAGAATTCCATATTTTAATAAAACACCGCTAAAGACGGTATGGCCGGATTGCAAAGTAAGTTTTTGTCACCAACTGGGTCAAGGTCACTAGGTCAAATATTACAGCACACATTGAGAGGTCTTGTCAGAGGCAACCTACATGTATAATATAAAGTTTCTAATGTATACAGTTCCTTAGATTTTGCTTAAACCAGGAACTTTAACCAAAGTCTTTAACTAGGTCAAAGTCCAAGGTCAAGGTCACTAGGTCCAATGTAACGGCATAAATTGAAAAGTCTCATCATGGGCAACCTAAATGTATAATATAAGGTTTCTACTGCATACAGTTCCTTAGATTTTGCTTAAACCAAGAACTTTAACCAAAATCTTTAACTAGGTCAAAGTTCAAGGTCAAGGTCACTGGGTCAAATGTTACGGCATAAATTGAAAGGTCTCATCATGGGCAACCTACATGTATAATATAAAGTTTCTACTGCATACAGTTCCTTAGATTTTGCTTAAACCAGAAACTTTAACCAAAATCTTAAACTAGGTCAAAGTCCAAGGTCAAGGTCACTAGGTCAAATGTTATGGCATAAATTGAAAGGTCTTGTCATGGGCAACCTATATGTATAATATAAGGTTTCTACTGCATACAGTTCCTTAGATTTTGCTTAAACCAGGAACTTTAACCAAAGTCTTTAACTAGGTCAAAGTCCAAGGTCAAGGTCACTAGGTCAAATGTTACGGCATAAATTGAAAGGTCTTGTCATGGGCAACCTATATGTATAATATAAGGTTTCTACTGCATACAGTTCCTTAGATTTTGCTTAAACCAAGAACTTTAACCAAAATCTTTAACTAGGTCAAAGTCCAAGGTCAAGGTCACTAGGTCAAATGTTACAGCATAAATTGAAAGATCTCTTCATGGGCAACATACATGTATAATATAAAGTTTCTACTGCATACAGTTCCATAGATTTTGCTTAAACCAGGAACTTTAACCAAAATCTTTAACTAGGTCAAAGTCCAAGGTCAAGGTCACTAGGTCAAATGTTACAGCATAAATTGAAAGATCTCTTCATGGGTAACATACATGTATAATATAAAGTTTCTACTGCATACAGTTCCATAGATTTTGCTTAAACCAGGAACTTTAACCAAAATCTTTAACTAGGTCAAAGTCCAAGGTCAAGGTCACTAGGTCAAATGTTACGGCATAAATTGAAAGGTCTTGTCATGGGCAACCTTCATGTATAATATAAAGTTTCTACTGCATATAGTTCCTTAGATTTTGCCTCAACCAGAAACTTTAACCAAAATGTTGACGGCAGACGGACAGACGGACGGACAGACAGACGGACGGACGGACGGACATCGTCAATCTATAGACCGGAATTGCTTTGCAATCCGGCCAAAAATAATGAACTACATGTATTGCTATACTACAGTAATATGAACATTTATTTTTTTAGATGAGGTTGGACAGGGACAGCCCAGTCTAATCTAGAAAAACACAAATGATAGTTTCTAAGTATTAAGAGGGTATGCATCTATAGGAAGTATATGTAGAAGATGCGTAAGATTCTGACATTTGAATTTAAAACAATAAGAGATAATGTAACATGTGGCGATGTTAAACTAGCTGACTGTATGGTACATTAAAAATCTGTACATATCTCATACATAATAAATGGTGGAGATGGATGGCTAAAGGGGAGGAAGGAGGCCATTAAAAAAAAAAAAAAAAAAAAAAAAAAGTAACCATCTTGTCAGATGATTGTGAAATTAAATGTAATAATTAATTAAAACCATCATTTTTGGGAAAAATATGCATTTTTATGCAAAAACCACTTATTTTGAGAAAATAAGTACTAGCTCTTTTAATTTGCCTAAATTGATATGTTTTAGCTTTGATATTATGCTGTTTCTTATTATAAATGGATAGAAATGTTATTTGATAACTGAAATATAATTTATATCTCATTTTGGGGCAAAAAACCTTATTTATGTGAAAAATTCACTTATTTCTGTTAATATTTTATAAAATTTATATTTCTTATTTAATCAACACTGGTGAGGTTTCATATAATTAGATGGCATAAATGTGATCAAGTTTAATGAGTTAGAAGAGATTTCTTTGATTATCTTACTATTTTGGGTGGAAAATCTCGATTTTTATTTAAAAATCGCTAATTTCTGGAAAATCCTTATTACTATGAAATCAGACGTTATTATTTATACTCAAAAGAGTTCCTGGGTATAGCATAGCTTGTTCTTGTAAGTCATATGCATTTGAAATATCCTCTGTTAAATCAATTGATATCTTGGGGCAAAAAACCTAATTTATGTGCAAAATTCACTTATTTCTGTGAAAATTGTTTTAAATCTATACTTTTTATTCAATCAAAGCTGGAGAGGTTTCATATAATTGGATGGCATAAAAGTGATCAAGTTTAATGAGTTAGAAGAGATTTCTTTGATAATCTTGCTTTTTTGGGTGGAAAATCAATTTTTATTTAAAAACCGCTGATTTCTGGAAAATCCTTATTGCTACGAAATGTGTCGTTATTATTTATGTTAAAAAGTGTTCCTGGGTATATCATAGTTTGTCCTTGTACGTCATATGTATTTGAAGTATCCTCTGTTAGTTTCATTGGTATTTTGGGGCTAAAAATATGTTTTTTTATTAATTATATATAGCCTATATCAAGAAACTTACTATAGAAAGTCTCATATTTCAAACTATGATTATTATCCTCTGTATTTCCTATTCAACTGAAATATAAGACTTTCAATAATAAGTTTCTTGATATAGGCTATATATTCATATAAAACATATTTTTTGCCCCAAAATACTCATTAAATTAACAGAGGATATAAAAAAAAATTGATTTTCCACCCAAAAAAGCAAGATTATCAAAGAAATCTCTTCTAACTCATTAAACTTGATCACTTTTATGCCATCCAATTATATGAAACCTCTCCAGTGTTGATTAAATAAGAAATATAAATTTTATAAAATATTAACAGAAATAAGTGAATTTTTCACATAAATAAGGTTTTTTGCCCCAAAATGAGATATAAATTAAATTTCAGTTATCAAATAACATTTCTATCCATTTATAATGAGAAACAGCATAATATCAAAGGTAAAACATATCAATTTAGGCAAATTAAAAGAGCTAGTACTTATTTTCTCAAAATAAGTGGTTTTTGCATAAAAATGCATATTTTTCCCAAAAATGATGGTTTTAATTAATTATTACATTCAATTTCACAATCATCTGACAAGATGATTACTTTCTATAATGATAATTTTTTAAATGTATAGTTTTAGCAAAGAAAATGAATTAATAAAATTTTTCCAGAAATCTGTAATTTCTAGACAAAAAACAGGCATTTTGCCCAAAATTAAGTAGAAAATATACCTTTTATGTTTCATACATGTAATTTATGAGTGAACCTAAATAATTACAGTTCAAAATACATTCCTGCTATCATTTCAAGAACTTCTATAGATTCAATAAATATTCTCCAGAAATCAGCTATTTTTAAATGAAAAAATATGTTTTTCCCCATAAAACACGTTGATTTTGAATGAAATGTTAGTAAAACATATATAATCTGATAGAGTGTGAAAAGTTACACTAGAAAATAGCTTTCAATCATTGCTTTTATAACAAATAAGGGTTCTTGAAATAAATATACAGAAATCTGAGATTTCTGATTGAAAATACAGGTTTCTGTATAAAATAATTAATTTCGAGGATTTTGCAAAAAAATAAGAACATAAAATATATGTCATTTGAAAGAGGAGACTTTAAAGATGTTTTTTAAATCATCATTGAACAATCATATGCAATATTGAGGAGCTGAGAAGCAGAAATAAATTAAAATTTCCTCAAATTTCTGTGAATTTTGGCAAAAATTCGACTTTTTTACCCCAAAACACACAGTAAAAATAGGAATTGGAACTTGCAACTTATTTCACCTGAAAGAGCATCAAAAATACTATATATTTACACTTTTCAATGTTTAAAAACATCAACCATAAAAAAAGTTATAATTTTTTTCCTATTTTCAGCGATTTTTGACTAAAAAAAACATGTTTTTCCCAAAAAACACCACTTTTGTAATGGAAATTTCCATGAGACAATTTTTTATCTGAAAGAGCGCAAAAAATGCTACAAAGTTAGGCCAGTTTTGGAGGATCAAGGGGGGGTGCACCCAACCCAGTGATACATCCCAGACTACTTGTTTTGATTTCACAGTCCTATACTGAATAATACGTCGCTCAGAACGTCCTAAAACATTGAAATAATTGAAAATATCAATAAATGAGCAAAATTTTGATATGAAATCATTTAGTGCTCCAGGTCTTGCCATGAATATTTTTGTACCAATTGCTGGATTTCCAATTGGCCTTTAATTTGCATGAAAATATCGTGGGTAAGGTCTGGAGCATAGATAAATTTTGAAGATTTGTGTGTAAAATACGATGCTTTTCCTTTGTTTTGCATCATGCAGGGCAAATGATGTCAGAATAACATGTTATACATCACACGCGTGACATTACGAGGGCTCAAAATTATGACGCAGTATTTTCTCAAACATTCAACATGGCAAAAAGTGATAATCAATAATTTGTTTCTTAAAAGCATTTTTCGTCGAAATTATAGGGCCGATATGAGGGGTTAGCGCACCTAGTCCTTTGCAGAAATTGAGTGTTTCAATCAAAGGAATGTCAATATGCCAATATATTTCTGTAAGACTTACTTAATGTAATATTTGAGGCCATCCTCAGTGTAAGCTTCCTCCCATCCATACGGCAGTGCTGTAATACAAAATACAAGGAATGTATGATCCCTGGATTAAGATAAACTTTATCTAAAGTCTGCATGCTGTATAGGAATGTCTAAAATTCATTAAAAAGTCTGGGTGTTATAACCACCGAAAAAACGTAAGCTCAAGTGAACTTTTAGACTGGCTTGTGAATGCATAGTAAAATACATATTCTGCTTTGTTAAAACTTAACTCTCCTAAATTATACTTAAATACAGATAGAGACAAGCAACACCTCTGTGCTATCATATTGCGATACAATCTGACAACACTAAAAGTCTGAATTTATCAGAAGTTTCAAAATCTTCACTTTGATAATAAAAATTCTGTGTACCCTCTTTTTACTTATCATCACATCATAATGCATGGAAATATCTTATCTATATAGGTCTCATTTAAATAAGAAAATATAGACGATACTAAAATCATAGAGTAAGCAGCAGAAGAATTGTTAGATGTGGTAGAAATTTGCTTGTATTGTGCATAATACAGCCCACTTCAGAAAAAAATATCTGGATATGTAATCACACACTAAAATAATGACACTCAATACAAAATGTTTTTACTTCTATAAATAAACATTTTATATCAAAATATCATTAGAGCCATCACCAGTTTCACCACTGATATTTTAATACATGTATCCTGACTAGTTAATTTCTTGAATAAAAAGAAAAAGATTATCTCCACTTTATTCAGAATTCCTTAGTGCTAATTATACAGCAATCCACTGTCGTTCAAATAAAATCATACTTTTAAATAGTATAATTCTTTTTTTTTTCAAAACTTTCATGAAAAGTTTGACCGAATATATTTTTATTATATGGAAAAGCTACATAAAAATAAAATTATGAAAGTGGATAGTGTATATCTTTGTTGGATCTACTTACAACTACAGAGATGTTGGTAGGATATCGCAGTTTTGTATGTTCAAGGAACATGAGTTGCCGGACGTCATTATATTTGATTGTAATAGGGAAGTAGTGTTAGCTCAACTGCTCAGGCAGTTTCTACATTTATCTAATTGATAGATTTATACGGTTAAATAATGTCAAAAAGTTACAAACATTTGATCAAATCATACATTAAGCAGGATTGTCCCATTTCAATGATCATATTACCGTATAACCAGATATTTTCTAGTTTTCGCTACATTAGCGAGTTATTTGGAATTGCGGAAAATTATTCTCAGGAAAAATTGTGTTTGATAAGGTTTATCATACATTGAATATCCGTTACATTTGTTCATATTGTACACATGTCATTGTTTTCATTTTGTTTTCATTTTTCCTGATTAGACGTAAAGAGAAGTATATTGAGTATGTTCTCATGATAGAAATAACTAAACCTTCAATAATGAAAGGTACAAAACAGTAACATCATATGTATATATTTGTTTGTAATTTAGGAATTGCGAAAAACTGTACTCGCAAATATAAAGACACCCTAATTACCATAAAATCCCGAAATTTGATACTCACGAAAATTTCTGGTTATACGGTATATTAATAAAATATTGACTTACATATAGGTCAAGGTCACAATGTAATTACTATCATATCGGCAGAAAAATGTTATCACATATGTGATATTTCATAAACCTGTCAGTTTAAATGTTAATGTTAAGGACCACCTTAATATCTGCGGAAAAGAAGTTCAATAGCTAGGTAAAATTTACAAGGTTAAAATTTGGGTTAAGGTGAAATGGTCTTGTAACAAGGATTATGTTTCATGTAAGAAATATGAAAAACTTATATCTTAAATGTTATGGGTGGTAACAGACAGAAATATGACAAAGTGATCCCTGAGAGTCGCTATAATTCACAAGCGACACATAAAGGTCAGATGTAAGTCAGAAGTGAGATAGCACCCAGAAAACAAAGTGAAAATGACAACTCTTGGTTTACCATTCATCAACTCTGTACCAGCTGTAAGAAGGCAAGTCTAGTCATTAAGGGATGATGTACAATTATTTTGTGTATTTACTAAATTCTAAATTAAACATGTAAAAATCTATACTTTACATGTAAATTCTAAACTTTACATGTAAAAAACAAAACTTTACATGTAAAGTAAAAACTCTAAACTTTATATGTAAAAATCTAAACATTACATGTAAAAATCTAAACTGAAACAGGTAAAATCTAAACTTTACATGTAAACTCAAAACTTTAAATGTAAAAATATAAACTTCACATGTAAAATCTAAACTGTACGTGTAAAATCTAAAATTTGCATGTACATTCTAAAGCGAACATTAGAAATATAAGCTTGTTTCCTCTGGATCAACAGTAGATGCTGTAAAGGTGAAATTGGAGACAATTTTGACATTGAAATTTTGTTAACTTGGTGTAAAGTTGTAAATTTTATAGCATGAGTGCTAACTTTCACTGACAAACTTAATTCTGTAGTCAGTAGCATATCCTTTCAATATAAATAAGACTAATACCGGTATGTAAATGATGGCTTGGCCATGTCCTGGTGGAAATGTCTACAAACATTTGAAATTTCATTCAAAATGTGTGAAAATTTATACCATCCCCCCTCCCCAATTTGCAAGGTCCATTAATGTAAGAGGACAGGTGAAAATGTTTTTTTTATCTGCAAGCTAAATATTTCTGCCCTGGCTTCTAGCATGAATCTGCCTGTCCACAGAGGGAGAAAAGGATATCAGAAAACCACAAACATAATAATAGGAAATGATACTGGAATATGTGGAATTGTGAATAAACAGAGATATACCTATATAATCAAAGATAAACAGAGATATACCTAAATAATCAAAGATAAGGAAACATATTGAGTGATCACATAGACTATTGTACAACCAGGTCAAGATTATATACAGTGTATACATGTAGACGACTTTACATCCATAGATCACATTCCCGAGGTGTATACGTGTAGATTATTGAATCATAGATCAAGAATATATATACAGATTATACATGTATATACATGCAGATTTATTAATGGTACAGTCTTATTGAACATGCTACATACACCTATGATATATTTGTAAGGTATAACCTACATGTCATTTTACTTACGATCTGTTTCTATCAGTGTAATAACTGCTTGAATTATTTCCTTGGCTTCAGAAGAAACATTTTTGGGATTTATTGGCTTATGGTTGCCAAGGAAACCAGTTAACTGCATCCCTTTGGAAGCACCAGGATTTCCACTGTACAATAAAACATGATTCTGTGAAAAAATCCTACCTGAATTACAGCGAACTTAATCAGTTATAAATGACAATAACATGTACATCTATAGTATTAAATGTACCTTTAGTATTTTGTAAGCTTACCTTAATGGTTGCCGTGAACTTTGACCTCTGAATGCTTCATGGACACCCTGTAAACAATAAATCACAGATTTTAATCATTACTAATCATTCATGAACAAAAGATGTGATTTACAGGAGCTAATGTTTTGAGTGGAAGTGTAGTCGTTCCTGTGGTGAATTATAGGGCATGGGTTTTACTTTAATCAGGACTTGATGATACAAGACTATAAACTTCTACATTTACTTTTTATTGAAGAGATGAGAAGAGTTTCATATACATAAAACATAGTAAGATAAAAGTATGATAAATGAATCTCTTCTTTACATACCAAGCACAAGAACAAGTATACACAAGTAATAGAATACAAACAACACAAAAAAGGTACAAGTGACTACAACAAGTAGTAGAATACATGTATCTGACCTCAGCAAACTTGAGCAGTTTCTCTGTAGCCACTTCATACGTTCTTTTCTCGGCTTCGGACTTTTTCAGTTGACAGCTCAGCAGGGCTATTTTCTGTTGTGATGTAGCACTCTGTATGAATACATTAATAATCATGCTATTTTTGCAATGAACACACTTAGCCTGGGATTTTACATTTTGATAACTTTATACTACATGTATATAACAAGTGTCAATGTCAGTCCCTTTCATTCAGTTTTCAGCATTAGTCATAGATCAATGGCATGAAGTGCTTAAGAAATATCAAACAAACAGAAAATCCACAATTAAACATGAAACATATTTACTGGTAAATAACAAAAACAAAAGACAGTCTCCTTCATTGAATTAGGATTTTTTTTTTGGTCAAAGAGGTTGTTCTGTGTGTTTATCTTGGAACTCTAGAACCAAATCAAGTTACATCAAACAGGTGAGAATTTATCAAATGTGAACATGGCAGATAACAGAGAAAATTATGTCAGACTGACTGTTTGCTTTACTCCAGTAAGGATAAGTAAAGAAAAGGCACATTTATCTTACATCGATAGAACCAGTTGATTGAGTTTTCAATTTAGCGATTTCTCCTTCCAGAAGATGTACGACTTCCTCATAATCATGTTCCATATTCCGCGCGGCTTTCTGGGCTCTCTCAGCAATGTGCACCTTCTTCCTTAAAGAATGAGATTCATCTATGGCGGCTAAGGCTTTCTGTGAAAAAATGATGTCAGGTAAAAATGTTACGAAAAAGCACAAAATTCTGTATGATCATGAAACCTAAAACCAGGATTAAAATGCAGTATCTTTATTTACTATTACCCTTACTATTCTATGTACATATTTACAATGAAATATTAACCAGACTTGTCAGAATGACAACATAGCTCGCCGGTGGCAACCATATGTAAATTGCAACAACAACAATAAATAATGCACATTCGGCTAAGGAAGCTATGGCCCATTATAAAGTTTTTGAAATTAAGGTCAAATTTCAAGGTCAAGGTCACTGGTCAAAATTTATGGTACAGCATGAAAGGTCTTATCGCAAGGAATGCATATGTGAAATATGAAAGCCCCTCCCTATTCCGGGGTAAAGAAGCTATGGCCCAAGTTAAAGTTTTTGAAAAGTAGGTAAAATTTCAAGGTCAAGGTCACTAGGTCAAAATTTATGGTACGGCATGAAAGGTCTTATCACAAGGAATGCACATGTGAAATATCAAAGCCCTATCACTTACCATTAAAAAAATATGGCCCAAGTTAAAGTTTTTGAAAAGTAGGTAAAATTTCAAGGTCAAGGTCACTAGGTCAAAATTTATGGTACGGCATGAAAGGTCTTATCACAAGGAATGCACATGTGAAATATCAAAGCCCTATCACTTACCAATCAAAAAATATGGCAAAGGTTAAAGTTTTTCAAAATTAGGTCAATCATCTCCAAGGTCAAGGTCACAAGGTCAAAAATTTTGGTATCCATGGAAACGTCTTGTCACAAGGAATACACATGTGAAATATCAAAGCCCTATCACTTACCATTCAAAAAATATGGCCAAGGTTAAAGTTTTTCAAAAGTAGGTCAATCTCCAAGGTCAAGGTCACAAGGTCAAAAATTTTGGTATCCATGGAAACGTCTTGTCACAAGGAATACACATGTGAAATATCAAAGCCCTATCACTTACCATTCAAAAAATATGGCCAAGATTAAAGTTTTTCAAAAGTAGGTCAATCTCCAAGGTCAAGGTCACAAGGTCAAAAATTTTGGTATCCATGGAAAGGTCTTGTCACAAGGAATGCACATGTGAAATATGAAAGCCCAATCTGTATTGGTTTAAAAGTTATAAACAAGGTTAAAGTTTTTGTGCACGCGCACGCCGACGCAGACGCCAACCAGAAGCCGACACCGGGGGTATGACAATAGCTCTCCGGACATTCGTCCCGGCGAGCTAATGAAATTGATATACCCATTACTTGAGGAGGGATTAAAATAAAAGAAAATTACAAGTTTTCAAAATGAACAAATCTAAGCTGACCTTTTTTATGTCAAATATTTCCTCTTCCATCCTCAGTCTTGCAGCATCACTTTCATGAACCTTTAGCTGTAATAAAAAGTAATAAATTGTTTTATAAAATGCTGTGTTTATCCAGCATTTATCATAAGAAAAGATATAACAGCTTGTAATGCATATAACACTGTTTAAGAACTTCTAAGACCTACATGTAGGTTAGATGAGGGATCTTCAAACGAATTTCAATCACACTGTATTCACACATACCGAATCTTATATAATGCCTTGACCAGCTGATTTATTATTAAGTTAATACATGTATAGTGTACTCTCGTTTACTCCAACTCGGATAACTCCAATTTCTTCTTAACTTGAACTACTTTTAAAAGTCCCGTTTCTCTTCCATTGGTTTCTATGTAATTTTACTCATGATAACTCAAATTCCAATGACTTGAACTTTTCGTTAAGTCGAACTAATCTTTAGGTCCCATAACTCATTTTACATTAAAAATTCACCTCGATAAGTCGGACCACAAATAAATTTTAATTCTTAAACAAAGATCAATTAATTATAAGGAGATAAGTGGACAGATAATTGATACTTTCTAGCTAGAGTTGTATTACATACATTAAAAGTACTGTAGCTTGATCGTTAAAAAAGACATCAAAAATGTTTGTGAATGGTGATAGAGAAAGGGGCATCAGTCTTATCAAAAATCTATAACTGGTCATGTACTCAGTAAGTCAAACTCCTGATACACTACCGGCATCGCGTGTTTTTACCCTGTCAAATCATCCCCGCAATTTTTTTTGACCCAGGGTTTTAAATCCCCGCGGTCATGGATTAACAATGGAGTTGACTCAACGCGGACATCGATCCTGGCAATTCACCGCAACGATCGCCGGGATACGCGGTGGCGATCGCCGCAGTTCTCAGCGGCAATTAATAACTTGTTATTTACCTGTAACAGTACTATAACCATTCTTTTATATTTTACTTATTCTTTTAAAATTTACGTCCTTTATTTTGATGTATTGTTATCATTGGTGACATAAAAATGTCCTTTAAAAGCGTTACGTTGTACATACGAGAACTAGTTATAATGTCCAGCTGTGTTTATCTAAGGATTAGAGAACAATGGGCAGTCTACGGGAGCGGTACGGTCAAGCAAAAATGGGTTTAAAGTCTCCGCCTTTCGACTTTGAGCATGTTGAGAGATACATCGACTGGAGCCGAGGCTTTACGACATTTTTTGTATATCTTTACTGCTCAAGTCCAAAGCACTGCAGACCGTTTTTTTTTGTAGATTCTTCCGTTTGAGATTACTAGTTAGCGGTGTTTTATGTTCGCTAGTTCGTATGTTAAAATGTTGAAAAACGTCCATCTCCCAATTAGTCAAATATAGCCTTGATTGCCTATTTAGTAATTTATTGTTTATTTGGTTGTTTTGTTTGCGCAAGTGAGGCGATGTATAGTAAAACGTTATCCAAACAAACCAATTATATATATATACGAAATTACGAAGGTGGTAATTAGGTGTGAAACGATTTCAATAGATAATTCACAATGTCATGCAAAGTTTACAATTATCGAAGATTTTTTATATATAACATGTATCTAGAAGTTAAACTCCCATTTCACAATGCATATATATCTTTTCAAATTCATAGAAAAAAGCTCCGTTTTTATGCGCCAGGGACGCAGGACTCAGAGGTAGATTAATCACCTGCGGCCGTCCGGGAGAAGGGGGGGGGTGTAATTTTCCTATAAAATGGTAGAATAAATTTTCTAGCCTGTCCGTTTATTGACTTTATACATACTATTTTCATCTTCAAAAGCATTTTGCGCTGTAATGCAACCCCCTCTGTCCATGCTAAGTGTGAAATCGCGACTCCCTCCCCCCCCCCCCCCCCCCCTTCACGATTCAAAAAGGCGTGAAGCCAAAATTACTAATTAGATTAATACAGGGGTAGACGATGTTTGTGTGGATCGAAATAATCTGGGTGTCTTCCTGTTTTGACTTCCGTGAAAAAAATATATGTAAACACTATTTCATTTCTTTCTCAAGAAAAAAAGAATTATATCGTACGTAAACATTATATACAGGAAACCTTATAAAACTTTGAGCGTAATTTTATTTTCTTTCTGTCACAATATGCCTAATTATCTTCGGACCAAAAAAAAAACCTAGACATTATGATAGATAAGATTTGAATTGAGTTATATTTGGTCAATCAGTCTTATTTTTAGATTTTAATCATATATATCATTAATTTTATGTATTTAAAAAAAATCTCAATTTCATGCAGATAAGGAACATGCAAAGTTTAAATTCTTCGGAAAAAATCCAGGTAAATACTATGTAAAATTTATTTATTATCTACGGCTTAGTCATGTTGGTACAAAGTTTGCTTATTATTTTCTTACTTGAAGTAAATAATTATCATAAAATTGCATATATTCTGGAAAAGTCGCTTACGTCGATATTTCCATGTACATGTGACCACAAAAAACCTCCTTAGTTCTGCTTGAGTGACGACGTGCCGCGTGTACGTAGCTGTCAATATTGATTAGGGAAAGGTTATATGTATATGGGCGTGCCTATATGTCTGGTCTTACAAGGTGTGAAGACATCGCCTCTCCCCGTACAGGGGATGATTGTTATACAGGTAGAAGCGTAGGGTAACTGAAAAGGTGTGAACAACTTGTGAGGCATCGTTTGTTGATTTAGTTTTGGTTTGGCGTTCACCGGTTTACTTTTGGAGTTCAGTGCGAAAAAAAAAGGGGGGGGGGGGGTTTATTGTATTACATCTGTTTTATTATTAGGCTATCCTCATTTTTTTTTTTTTATTTATTTATTTTTTTTTTTTTTTTTTTTTTTTGCCTTTCTTTTGTATGCCGGTCTTTTTTTTTTTTTTTATTTTACTTTGTTTACATGATTCATCTTTGTCTGGATACACGTCCTTCATCAATCGATGTCTTTTTTTTTTTGCGGACTTTTTTGACCAGAACAAGGAGCACGCACTTTTTTCTTTTCTTTCCTTTTTTTTTTTTTTGAAATTGCATTATCGTCTGGTCTTCAAATGGTTTTCTCTGAAAGTCCAATCATCATGGATTGAATAATTGCTAAGGAGCGATAATTTTACAATAAATGGGCAGATCTAACTCACGGGGGGGGGGGGGCTACGAAAATCAGCTTTACTATAATGGCAAATTCCAGGAGGTGGGGACTGGATCCTGACCTCCTATCTCTAGATCCGCGTGTTGACTTACAATTCAAAGCTATACCCGTTTAAAGACGGGTGCTTATAAAGCGATTTAAAAAAGGTAAAAACCCCATCCATTGATTTAAAAAAAGAGAACTTATAAAAAAAGGGGGGAGGGGGAGTGGCGCGTTAATGCAATCGCATTTGACAGGTAGGGTCTTCCATCTGGTTCAGGTCTGGCAGTGGGGATTACTTATTGACGTGTTTTCACACCTTATCGGATGACTGCGCAGGGCGTATCATCTACCTTCAGTCGCCGTTTGATTTACCGTTCTAAACATCTGAGGGGGGGGGGGGGGGGTTGGAATGCGACTTTGTAAAAAAAAAAAAAAAAAAGAAAAGATAAGTGACTTTGTGAAAAAAAAAACAATATCGAAGAATAAATCTTACCAGCCCGAAGTGCTGGCGTAAAATTCTGTATTTTATTTTAATAGGCAGCGACTGAAGAAAATATGTGATTGCAGAAATATTAGAGGCCGCAAATGCATGTTCACGTAGCTCCCTCTTGCTATTTCTAAAATTTTACAGTAAAAAGCCAGGGGAAAGGGAGGGTTATATAATTCCAAACTCCCCGGTCGAGCTCCCTTGTACATATCTATATGTCGATATCACAACTCACTCTTCAAATTTGATTACTTCAACTTGTACCCATTGACTGACCACTTAAAATGACATGATAATTTTACGGACGAACGCATACACAAGTACCTTTACGTAGATAAGATACGTAAGTGGACGTTGGACATTTAAATCTCAGGCGCAGAACGAGGATAAAAAGAATGTCGGAGAAAAATCAATATTGTATCATAATAGAAAAGAACCATTATGGTGAGCGGATCCACACTATTACGTCCCCGGGGTCAGACGAGTACCCATGACAGTGTAGAGATCGCCGCTCTAATGGCTTTGTTTGTCCAGCAATATACCTGTCACCTGTATAATTAGCACTAATTAATTTGTTTGGAAATTTGATTGCCTGGCCTCTACAAACGGAGTTATGCGTAACGTGATACACAACTGGGGATTTTGCATTTCATCTGGAGTGATCTTTCATATAGCATTTATTTTATCAACGCTAGTTTAATATGTTTTTAATAATAAGAAGTGAACAAGGAACGACGATTAGTTTAGTTTAGTTTAAACTTATTTTATTGCATGATAGCAAAAGGATTGGCGACCATTCATTGCATATTTCACATGCCTATTATAAGTACCCGTGTAAAGAGCCTACAGACATAATTTGATCATGCTTCTATTTTAATATGAATAGATTCCGCTTCATCTGGACTTGACGCCAGAAGATGTAAATTTTTATTATTTTGACCTGCTTATCCGATATAAAAAAAGAGTCGGGATGAAAATAAGGTAGATCCACAGGAGCTCGATGCCAACAACCCTCAATGACACCCGCCCCTTCACGTCTCTCACGTCAATATATATAAGGAAACAGTGGCGGATCCAGCGCCCCCTTTGCCGGGGGGTCAAGGGGCGAATTTTGCCGATTTTTACTGAAAATGGGCCAAAATATACCTGTTTAGGGAAAATTTTGGGTCAGTGCCGGGGGGGCGGACGCCCCCTTCGCACCCCCCTGAATCCGCCACTGGGAAAGTAGAGGCGGATATTCTTGTGGATCGTTGGCATCGAGTCAGGTTATCAGAAACATTTTAAGGCTCAATTTACAAAATGTACTTATGTTTCATGTCCTTATGTTTAAATCATCATTTTATTTATACATGTCATGCTTAAAAACAAGTTTCTATTCATCCGTAAGAAATAGCACCTGGTCAGGTAACACCTGGACAGGTGTCAGCGCGGCAATCAACCGCAACGCCACCGCAACTCCCGGCGATCTTGGCACCGCGATGAAGTGATTTGCGGGGGTCAGCGGCGATGCTGAGGTGGAATTCCACCTTAAATCAGCCAGCCGCGATAGGTGGGCTCAGTAAAAAAACGCTTTGCCGTATGTGTAAGTCGAACTTTTTCTGATGGTCCCTTGAAGTTCGACTTATCAAGAGTAGACTGTATGTAAAAATTTACCAACAGGTGCTATATGTATTTCAGATATTTTGTAATAAGAAAATACAGCTGACACTCGTTATCTCGAAGTCGATGGGCCCAATGAAAATACTTCGACATAAGCGGAGTTCGAGATAAACGTCAGTCGAATTTACTCTTTATTTTAGAATGTGTTGTACCACCTATAAGGCTTAAAGAATCATTTTGCTATTGTATTTTATACAATAGATATCGGAGTTTAAAAGGCTACTCATGTTGACAATGCAAACAAGCATTTTATTTCACAACATAGAAATGATTCTAGAAGTGCCATAAACGTAGTCTTAACACTTATATTTTACGAAGAGGCGCATTGAGAACGTCAGATATTTTTACTCTTTGTGTGCCCCCCTCCCTTCCGCGCCGAACGCCTCGACCCTGATATAATACCAGTTTGGTTATTTCACTACGTAGAAATGATTCTAGAAGTGCCATAAACATAGTCTTGACACTTAAATTATACGAAGAGGCTTATTAAGAACGTAAGATATTTTTATTCTTTGTGTGCCCCCCTCCCTTCCGCGTCGATGGCCTCGACCCTTATATAATACCAGCTTGGTTGCCTTATCAATCGGTCATGTGCTGTTGACCTTCAAGATTTTTAGATCATTGTGTCATCAAATTACAATAAAGACATTTGTGCGTACCCTGTTTAATTTTTCGTCTGCTAGATTTCAATGTCGCACATGTCTTCATCCTTCGCTTATAAATCGTATGCAATCAAGTCTTAGTGTATGAAATTTTATGTATGGATTATTTTGTAGATTATCAGTAACATTGTTGCTCAAATTGCTTTTTTTCAGTTACGATGAATCTTGCCATTATTTTTTTTTAGCCGTTGTTTCTTTATAAATTTCAACTCAACAAACAAAGCAGTTTTAATGATTGAAACATGCACTTATTAATGTTTCCGCAATGATATTATGATCTAATCAACTGTTATCCTTCTTAATTTATTGATGTCACGGTCGATCAAACAACGGCGTTACCGCTTCCTATAATTGTTTGTTTACCATGCGATTTCACTATTATTTGGAGCGTTAATTGGTTTGTTTATACAAACATTAGGACTTCAACTTAATGAGTATGAAATACACGAGGAAAGTGACTTGGGACTTAAAAAATACTTCGAGATAAGCGAAATTTCGAGATAACCGATTTCGAGTTATCCGAAGTCAAATTGGTTAGAATATGAAGGAAAAATGTTGGGACCGGCGCTCGACTTCGAGATAAACGGAATTTCGAGATAACCGAGTTTGAGATAACGAGTGTCAGCTGTAATCATTACAGTTACCTTAAGTCTTTGTATCTCCATAAGAAGTTCATCTCTCTCCGTCCTGAGTGAGTCTACTGTCTCCGTCTGACGATCATAACTGTTCATCTGTTATAGTAACATAAGTTCTATACCAGTAAATAATACTCTATATGAAAGGTTATCTAACAAAATACATGTATTATCTTCAAGATTAGGTAATGAAAATTCACAATGGGTTCACTGATGAGTTCCTGTGGGTAATAATTTTCTTATTCTATCTAAATCACTGACTTCATTCGCATGTTCACAACTTCACCTACTTTAGTATACTGAAGGCAAAACCGAGATATTTAATAGTGCAAGTACTAGAATTCAACACTACATGAATGCTTTAAAGAAGCATTTTCATATTATCACAAGATTTGCATTATAGACACACCAAAACCAGACATCACAACTTTTGACGTTATACTGTGACGTCCCAGATCTGTTATGACATGATGTGGGGCCTTGGTGTGCACAAAATTCTGCTACGGTAGTGTGAAAATAGTTTATTACAAAAATACAAGATTATGTTAAACTATTGCAGGTAATCTTACAATACAATAACAATGTACGTACATTAGGTCTGAAGGAGGGTGGCTCCAACATGTCGTGTATATCACTAGCAGCAAACAACATTGCTCGGGGATCTATGTTCCTATCTAACAACTCCTGCTTGAAAATCTCCCTGGCATGAGCTACAAAATCTGCAAGACATAAATGCAAGGTTTCAAATATCATTATTACCTACAAAAGAAAAAAAAATCAGAAACTAGACAAATTGTGTTTGTAAAACATATGCCCCCATTGGACAGTTAAGACTCTCATGACAACAACCAGTGGAAGGAAAAAATTACCTTGACCTAATGACCCTAAAATCTATCAGCTTTTTCCCATATTTGAGGTCTATTTCTCTAAACAGTGACCTTGAACTTTGACCCTTATATTCTTATCTCTTCTAAAGTGACCATATATCCGCTTTTGGTTTCAGACAGTTAGGGTACTTGAATTGTCATTTGAAAACCATAGTTTTCGATGTATTTTCTCTAACAGTGACCTTGTTCTTTGATATATATTCCTCAAACTATTCACCCCAAAATCCTCCCCTAATGATAGATAAACATGTATCCAAATTTGGTTTAGATTAGTAAAAGAGTTCATGAGTTATCATCTGGAAACCTATGATTTTAAAAGTATTTTTCTTAACAGCAACCTTGACCTTTGACCTACTAACCCCAAAAGTGATAGCCATCTTCCCCTCCTGATAAGTAAGCATATATCCAAATTTGGTGTGGATAGGTGAAAGGGTTCTAGAATTACATGTATCTTCTGGAACCCATGACTTTTAGTGCATTTTTCTTAAAAGTGACCTTGACCCACTGACCAAACCATCAATAGGGAACTTCCCCTCTTGATAAGTAAGCATATATCAAAGTTTGATTTGGACAAGTGAAAGGAATCTTAAGTTATTATTTTAAGTGTATTTTTCCTAACAGTGACCTTTGACTTCTCCTCTTCATAAACTAAAAGTTTGACAGAATGACAAAGCAGACTCTTAATGCCCTTCGCCATTACATGGAGGGGGCCTAAATGCAAATACTGCTGAAATTCAAGGGTAAAATCAGTATTTGTCCTTAAAACACATACCTCCATAATTCACTGTACCATCCCTACTGACTCGTAACCTCTGTCTGAGAGCCGACTCCTGCTCCGGTGTGGGGTTCAAACCAAGGTAACGTAACGCCTGATATAAATATAGAACACTTATTATCCTACATATTTATAATAGCTCTGCATGTGAAATCAAAGCCCTATAGCAGGTAAAACGATTTATCTTCCAACACATGTGAAGATTGCATTCATCACAATATTGCAAAAGACTCTTAAAGTCATATTCAATTCTTCGCCAAGTTTTCATATGCATTATTAAGATTCATATACTGTTATTAAAGCAATGTTACATGTAATATTTGGTCAATTACTATTTTTAATACTGCCTTACCACTTCCAGTTTCTCTATCCTGAGCCTTACAGTGGGATCAAGTGAGAGTTTACGAGCTCTGGATGCCGTGTGGGGACGGGAAGTGCGTGGCAAACTCTGTGTGCTGTATGAGGTGTGTCCCTGGGGGGACATGAACATGGAGCCATGTACAGGGGATAACGTAGTCATGGGAGACAGACTGTATGAACGATGGCCTCTGTCCTGACCTGTAAATATGATACATAAAAGATAAGGGTGGAGTTGACTCTGAAGAGGTGTGTCCCTGGGGGACAGGAACATGGAGCCATGTACAGGGGATAACGTAGTCATGGGAGACAGACTAAATGAATGATGGCTCCTGTCCTGACCTGCAAATATGATACATAAAAGATCAGGGTGGAGTGGACTCTGTACGAGGTGTGTCCCTGGGGGACAGGAACATGGAGCCATGTACAGGGGATAACGTAGTCATAGGAGACAGACTAAATGAATGGTGGCTCCTGTCCTGACCTGTAAATATAATACATAAAAGATTAGGGTGGAGTAGACTCTGTACGAGGTGTGTCCCTGGGGAGACAGGAACATGGAGCCCTGTACAGAATCCACCCCAAATCAAACTCTCTGAACATTTACTCATCTGAGATAACTCATCTTATACCTACGGATTATTATCTCAAATCCTTCATAGTGGCATGAAAGACCTTCACAGTAGTTTAGCTACATATGACATTATACCAGCATTGTATTTCCCTGTCCCTGCACAAACTAGGAATAAATTCTATTCTTCAAAAACATAAGGTACATATGTATCTTCAATATACATGAAATAATTCTGACCTTTAACATGTGGAGTAGAGGACATGCTGGGCAGCATATTTCGTCTCTGCTGACCCTGGGGATGGGGAGGGTACCGTTCCTATACCCTGAGGTGAGAACCTCTCATCGTACATAGACTGTCCATTCATCATCTCCTCAGGAACATGTCCATTAGGAACAACATGCTCATCATGTGTGTTCTGTAACGCATAAAATACGCTGAAGTTCTAATTTAAAAATTACGTTACATGTACAGATTAGACATGTACATGTATACTCATAAAATTTATAGACTCATCAACATAATTAGTAAATAGATTGTTCAAAGATTTACATGTATGTCACCCATTGATTATTTGACCCTTTTATACATGTATGTAACTTTAATGTAATTTTCAGAGAGATGGTAAGACATACATGTATAAATTGATGACAGAAAAAGTCATCCCTATGAGTCACCCATCCATTGCATTCGCATAGCAATGAATATTCAAAATCCTGTCTATGCTATATCTACAAATGAATACACTGTATAAATGTGTACATGATTATAAGAGAAATTTTAGAACACAATGACTAATCATCATTTATGCTGAATGCCACTGGACAAATCATCTGATGACCAATTATACAGACCTTTTGAAGATTAAGTTGATTTGGTCTGGGCGATGATCTAGGGCTTTTACTGTGCTCTGATGCGTTGACAGTAAATGGTGACTTGTGGCCATCGTTACCTGTATAAGGTGATGATGATGGTAAATTGATTAATCTTTCGAAATATAATATATATAATTGTTTTTTCAAAATCGAATTGATGAATACATGTATCTTAAAATTATATTTGTAAAATTTTTCTTTACTGATAAAGTATATCAGAGATCAAACAGGTCATACATAAAACAGTAAAAAGAGAAACATAATCTTGGTTTACATCTTACCTCTGAAGGCAGGTGTATTGGACCGTGACAGCTGGAACTCAGGCGGAACTGGTGTACAGGGGAAGCTCATACCATTCTGCTTCTCTAATATATCCATAAACTCTGATCTGTAAGACAAACATGTATGTTATACAGTATCGTAAGTTCTTTCTCTAAAAACCTAGTTTTCCTTTGAGTAATGCAATATGAAGTAGAAGAATATTTATAAGTGCAAACATGTACATGTACATGTATGTTATCATTCTTCACATTGGTTGATCTATCAATAAAATAAAGTGTACATGAATGAATTTTTCAGATCATTGATACCTAAAGGCAAATGAATAAATGTGCTTTGATAACTATAAGAACCTATCTGTACATACTTAGCTTGCTGGTCCCGTGTGATGACCATCTCCACTTGGTTTGTGGCAGAGGCTTGTCTAAGAACAGATACAGCCCTGAAATATATAGTACACTTTTGTATAATATATTCACATGCATGTATCCATCGAAACAAGTTTATAAATCATTTACATGTAGGTTGGGTCATTCATGACCCGATTTCGGACCAAATAAGGGGTCAAATAAATTTTAAGTAATCTTCTCCCTGACTGGAATAGAGTTGATACAATAAACTGTAACTGGATTGTTGTTGAAATAAAAGGACTGTTAAAACAGAATGTTAATTTTCATGACATAAAGAGATAAAATTCCAGGTGAAAATCTTTACAATATGCATACAAGTATATATAAATGACAGTCTCAAAACCTGGATTCTCACTCACAGAAAATCTGAGGAGAACAAGAGGATAATTTTTAGGAGGTCCTGTTGTTTTATAAAATGAGATAACACATGAGCTTAATAGCATGAAACAACTGTAGAGCAAAGATTATGTCAACGGCAATGTTTCTTAGAATACCTTTCATTGGTTACACCTTCAAAACTGTCCCCATTCACCTCCAGAATTTGGTCCCCTTGCTGTAAGTTTCCTGTCAATCAAAGTAAAACCATCACATGATGCATGAATTGATACCTTAAAAATATTTCTGTACATCAGAAGCTAAGTCCTAAATAAATTCATTTTTCACTTGAAATAATCTAAAATATCAAACCATATTTATCATTCCTTGTTAAGTTTATCCCATGATTCTCAGTCATGCCTTGACCATATTCAACACAATTTCCAAATCATGGTAGAATCTACTGGTATCAAACATTTTTATTGTTACATTTCTTCTCTATGTGTTCCAAAGAACTTGCCAGATAGTTATTCTCTAATACATTCATAGTTCTTACAGTTTCACCCATTTATTGATTTTTCTGTATACCCAAAATCTGCACCACTTACATGTAGATCAGACAGTAACTATAAACTAACTGTGGTCTGTTGTCCTGTAATATCCCTCATCACAAACCAATGCCTTGACAATTTCTGCCTCAAGGAACTTATAGGGCAACATATTATGTTTTTTTTTTTAAACACCACAGACATGTTTTTGTATATAAACATAGAACATTGAAGAGCATATGTCGGCTGACCATGGTCCTAGCAAGACTCAAACCAGCAATCTTAAGATTACTGGCCTGACGCCCTCTCCACTAGACCACGAGGCTGACAACAGCTAAATTGTTGTTGTTTCTATAAACATACCATCTATATCGGCCAGTCCGCCTGGTAGAATTCGTTTGATGAAGATTCCGTTTTCCTCTTTACCGTCCCGGCTACATCCTCCACAGATCTTTATTCCTGTCATTTTATACATGTAATAACTATCAGTAGATTAAATCTCCCCCCCCCCCAAAAAAAAAAACAGATGACATCTATAATTGTGTTTATTCTTCATTGTATTGTCTTTGTCATGGATTGTAAATCATTTAATGAATATCTCTACTGAAAAAAAAATAGTCATCTCTTTGTAGTATTTTATCACTGTTATCTTATGTACTGGTAAGCCCTTAAATAAAAAGTCAATCACTGTTTTAAAGGTCTATATAAGATAACAGTAATATCATTGATATCTTACCTAGTCCCTTGGAGCAGTTGTCAAACACTATAAGTTCTGCTTCTCTCTCTTCCACGCCATCCCCGTCTGTCTGAGTGTCTGAATGTCCACTCTCCCTAAGGTCCTCTGACACTTTATATCTGTGGATTCAAAGTACATCCATAAATAGGATGGCTCAAGACAAGCGGCAGAAAAACATTTTACATGTACCAGAGAGCATAAACATTGGGTACATCAAAGATAAATGTGCTCATCTTGTGGCAGCATGTTATAATGGTAGCAAAATATGATTACTAATATGTTTTTCCATGAAAGCAATCATTAAAGTAAGGTATTAATTTACTTCGGTTTTATTTTCACCAAAGTAATAGAGTATAGAGGTGTATTTTATCACACTTTAGGTGAGAAATGTAACTTCATGGATATAATCATAGTCAAGACAATAAAGGAGAAATTTGTTATTTCTACCCAATAATCATTGCAATGTTAGATAAGATTATAAATAATTGTTAAGTACCCATTGTTGGCCTGGTCCCCCTCTGCCTGTGTTTGGGTTAACACCACCGTGCCGGACATTTCTGGGTCAATCTACATCATGTGTGGTTTACTTAGCCTAATACCAATCTTCTTGCCTAAATAAGTTAGAAAACAAAACAATTTTAAAACTAATGACATACATGGCAAATGTAATAATAGGCAGTGGATCTTGATATGAACATTTGCAAAGATTCATATCTCCAGTGATTTTTTTGGCCCAATTTACCACCAAATATTGGTGGTTTCTCATTTCAAAATTTTGCTTTATTTTCCCAAAATATCAGGTATAAATTCCTAATTTGAAAGTCCTAAAATTTTTGTTTTGAAGTATAAATTATTTGCAATACGAATCTTCTTCAGAAATTGAATGTAATGATAGTTTGAGCTTTGCCAGTCACAGTCAATTTATGCCGGTCATGCCGTTTGGATCAGCAGATTTCAGCATCTCTGCTACCATTCCACTCTTTGTGGACGACACAATTGCCTACCTCACCATCTCATCAGACTCGGATGCTTAAGACCTACAAACTGACCTTGACATATTAGCACAGTGGGAATTCATATGGAAGATGTCATTTCATCCTGACAAATATTAACTATCAGCAAGAAATTAATCCTATTAGAACATCTTATACACTTCATGGCCACATCTTGGAGTCTGTTCCCAGCGCAAAATACCTTGGGTGTACTCTCAGATCTGATATGAATTGGAACCAACATGTCAGAAACATCTGTAACAAAGCCAACAGGATGTACATTAAGATTTTTGAAGAGCAACCTAAACATCAGCGCTACAATCGGTCAAGGTCAACGCATACAAATCATTAGTAAAACCACTTCTTCAATATGCTAGTCCAGTCTGGGACACGTATCATAAATCAGAAATATACAGACTGGAAATGGTACAACGTCAAGGGGCAAGATATGTTACCAACAGGCACGTAAATAGGTCCAGCGTAAGCGATAAGTTACAACATCTGAATCGGAATTCATTAGAAAATAGAAGGAAAGAGGCCCAACTCGCACAGTTTTATAAGATCGAACATGACAAAGTTGCCATCAGTAAGAAGGGACACCTAGTAAGACCAAGACGTATGACAGGTGTAACATGCATGATAGGAGTTACCAATTACCATCTGCCACCAGTGACTACCACAAGTAGTCATTCTTACCACATATTATCTGGGACTGGAACTCGCTACCACCTGGAATCGTGGCTGCGCGGTCACTCAAAGCCTTTAAGGCTTCAGTGACAAACAAGTTAATTTAATTTCTTATAATCCGTTTTTTATCCAGCCTTCAGGTTTTAACCTTTACTGGTGTCAAAGCAGTAGCCAAACGGAAGCAGTAACCAAACGATTACAGTGTAGGGGGTATTTGAATTAAGGGGTATAGACAAACTGTTATTCGCCATATTGGATTTTATGTAGTGTGTTATTGAAAATCTCTCCTTACACCGAGTCATGGCTCAAACTTCAACTATTTTAACCCCAAGTATTCTCAACCTCAATAGCTACATTTTCCCATATTTTCTACGGAAAATCACATTAAGATTTTCACATTAAAACCTTTTTTAATTCATGCACCGAACTGCACAGCTGCACCTCAGAAGAATCTATTAATAATACTATAACTTACCTTAAACATTACATTGATACTATATCTACAATCATTTGTCCTTCGATTTTGAGTACAAGGTCTCATAGTCTTATAAATCTCTTGTTAATACAACACGGGGTCTTTTCGAACACGAGTTTTTACAGGTAGCCATTTTCACGTGCCGATCCGCCCCAACATAGGCGGAAAAAATGAACGATTTTAAAGTACCTTGGGCATGTTGGGTAATTCACTAGAATTTCGACTGTTTACCATTCATTTATCAATTATTTACATGATTTATATTAGAAAAGAGGGAAAGACTTGTGAACTATTGGTGACAAATTACAAATGAGCATTATTCCGGGGATCCGCCCCTGGATTCCTTTCTATGTTGATATGGCTACTAGCCCCCCCCCCCCCCCCCCCCCATCGATTAAAGTAATAATAAGAGTGTAAAACCAGTGTTAGGCCATGCAAAATAAAATCTATGTTTCTCAGACACCGCCACGTGCAATAATTTGATGGCGACGAGACATTTTTATTGCAACTTCAGAAAAAAATATCCGCCGTGTCTCATCCTCGATCGTCAATAAATGAAATATCCACTTATTTCATTGAACATGTTTATTGTCCTGTAAAATCATCCAAACGGTACCCGATGAATAAATACTTTTAAAAGCCCGTATAAATCACGGCGCGTTCAGTATTTACGTTACGGTTAAAGACTTTATCCATGTGCCGTTTAAAGGAAATTGTATAGGATATACTAACAACGTGCCGTCACGAGTATTACATGTTTTAAAACGTCGGTATAGTTTTCTTTATTGATCTCTACAGCATATTTAAATACCTAAGGCCAACAATAGCAAGTACTTCCGAATCTATTAATAATGACGTTCACATTGTAAAAAGTATAAGCAAGGACCGCCGATGAACGCAAGGGAAACGTAGTTAAATTCTTAAATCTATGAATAAAAGAATGTATATTGTACTCCTGTACATTATTCTATCAGACGGTGGTTAATGCTGAACACCTCATTCGATTTCTAAAGATTCCGCTTCACCCAGACTTGACTTCCGAAGATATACGCTATGAACGGATCCATCCAAAGAAGTGAGGGGTCGTATTTAATTTGAACTGGGTTTAAACAAGGTATGAGCAAATAACACCCGTCGAGTCCCTTACGCGATTCTACTAAATGTACTGACTGCAATCAAAACATGTCATACTTTGTATATTTACAAAGGGGGGGGGGGGGGGGGGGGGACCGCATAAGATTTTTTTTGCCCTACATGAATAATGGGAGGGGAGGTGTTTAGACAGGGCATACCATTTTTTTCCTTACATGAATAATAAGAGTACTCTTGATGGAAAACAAAAACAAAAAATAAAAACCCTACCTACCTTGCCACTTTTTTAAGACCCAATTATCATGATTATCTGAGAAACATAGAATTAATTTCACATGGCCTTATTAGCCTTTATTTTTTGCGCATACGAATACTCGGACGATCTTTCCGCCTATGGGATAAAAGGATAAAATAACAAAGTTTTGTAACATTTGATCCATATTTGACCCCAGGAGAGACTAAAATGCAAATCATTCCAAAATACCTTTAGTAAATTGCGTCATGTGACAGGTGGAATGGAAAATGTGGCAGGTCCAGGAATCAAACCTGAGACCTTCTGCTTACAGGGCAGACGCTCTTACCAACTGAGCTAACCGGGCACGATTCCTGAACCGTCACATTCCACCCCGCCAAATTTTGAGGTTTCCCAAAGTTGTTAACCGGAAACCTCACAAAGAAAGACAAATAAATCCCTGGTTTTTCCCCATAGTCAGGTGGGGCACACCTCCTGATTTGCGAGATCGTCTCTATAATGCGGTATAATCCCTGAATTGGGTCATGAAAATATCTCGAAAATGCGAGATGATTGTGATCTTAATGAGAATAAATGTGAATTTTGCGGAAAGAATGCAAAAGCGCATGACGTTTCCTTTTTGGTCCGAATTTCCTCTGCCCAATAAACATAAAAATGTTTACCGTCAACGTATCGGATGCTGCAATGAAGCAGGAACTTGAAAATTAGAGATGCTTCAAGCTGAGAATCTTACCTACTCCCGACTTCAATGTTTATTTTCACCTTGAAATAAAATTTCTTTGATGGAAAAAGCCAACTGAGATGGTTGTGACATCTTTGAAAAAAGGTTTCTATACACTGACCCGGATTTGACATTTGCATAATTAGCCAATGAGCATCAATCTAGTTCACTGCCCTACTTTCGTTATCAGTTCCAGTTATCATGTATGGAGAGCAATACGTAACATAAACTTGTGCATGTTGAATGTTCAGCAACATTGGATTTTTCTTTAATGCTCTATCATATTATCAAATTGGTATCATTTCAGACTACTGTTAATTGAATTTTATTCATCATGTTTATTTTATATTTTTTTTCATAGAATAAACGTATTTGTGAAAAAATAAAACTAATTATCAGGAATAAAATATACAACTATTTCAATTATTTTCTTCTTCTTGAATGTAGAAATGGCATGTTATGGCATAATTATTCAGGTTTTTTTTATTATTCTATGTCAACATCACTTATTCATTACTAAACATAATGAAATCTGGATAAAACGATCGTTCTTGTGACAAATGTTGACGGTTTGGAAAGACAACTCTTACACGATGCATCTCCGATGAACAACAACATTGAATATCATAACCCTAATGGGCCGCCATAGATTATTGACCATGCACTCTCTTTGTGACGATGATTTTGCCTCGATGCGCAATCTAATATGCGCAATAGATTGCTGAAATGAAAGTAGAGAACCTCAGCTCATCACATGTAAGTAAGTTTGTGGGAAAATAACGAAGTTTGCTGGAGAAATTATCAAATTTGTTATGTGAATATGACAAGGAAATGCAGAGGAGCTGATTTCAATTTAGCATATTTCAAAGTCGCATCATTATATTGCATAAAACTTGATTTGTCAAGAAGGAATGTGATCTAAATATTCATGCCATGGGCCGACAATGCTGCGCTTTTTTAATTTTTTCAGACGAAATTCACAAAAGTAATAAAACGGAACCAAAAATCTCGAATAAGAGGGATATTTTCGTCTCGATAATGCGACACCATCCCTCATTATAGAGACGATCTCGCAAATCAGGGGGTGTGCCCCACCTGATAGTTGCCCTAAACCACAAGCAACTCATGAGGTTCACTCTCACGGCACCAAAAACTGTGACAGGCAGAATGGAAAATGTGGCCGGTCCGGGAATCGAACCCGAGACCTTCTGCTTACAGGATAGACGCTCTTACCGACTGAGCACGATTCCTGAACCATCACAGTAAAATGGCCGTTGAATGGGATATCAAAATACCCTCAAATCAGCATTTATACAATGTAGGTCGTTACGATTTTCAAAATTATTTTTACGTAGGCATTTGTATAAAGGGTGAAGCATTATTTGTTCCGAGTTTCATGGTGATGTGACGTATTGAAGCCAAGTTATTGACGAAAAACCACAAATCTGCTCGACCAGTACGTGTGCACCCAAATATTTCATGGAAGGATAATCAACTTTTTTGGAAACGTTAAGAATATGCATGTATGTACCTCATAATAAAAGCATCAAGGTAGAGTTCTTTAATGGAATTAGTGTACTTCAAACATTCCCTAATAGAAAGAAAATCTCAAAAGTGAAACCGGAAATGAAAAGTTGACCTGACGACATGTTGTATGTTGATCAATTCAAACGTCAAAAATTCTAAGAGCTGTTAACGAAAACTAAAGAAAGAAATGAAAATGACAAGTAATCAATGTCAAGGACTTACAAATAGTTTGTTTATGATTCCTTGTCAATGTGTATGACACAAATCTCTGTACTGGTTGTAGATCAATCAAAAAATAAATAAAGCAATCAATCACTACAGCAATCCTTCCACAAATGTTGCTGGTTATTGATTCCTAATAACGATCGGATGCGAAAGATAAAGGTCACGTTTAGAGAATGACCAAAAGAATATTCCTTCCCCGTATAAAATATGGTTTGGTGTTTCTATACTGTTCTTACACTGTTCTTACTGAAGACAAGCCGAACAATTTAGAAACACCACTGAAACCTTTTTTCTTTGGTATAGGGAGAGTAATATAATAATCTTATGAAATCCCTAGATCAGAGAGGTCAAAACATTCAGAAAAATCTTCTGACAACCTAAATGTCCAGAACATGATACTTAATTGTACAATGGCAAACCAAAGTGGACAATAATCAATTGATTTAAACTGAAAAGAATTTCAAATCAGTGGCGGATCCAGGGGGCGTGAAGGGGCACCCGCCCTCCCCCCCCCCCCCCAACCCACCGACACTGACCCAAAATCTTCCAAAAACAGGTTTATATTGGCCCAATTTCAGTCAAAATCGGCAAAATTCGCTCTTTGACCCCCCCCCCCTGGTAAAGGGGGCGTTGGATCCGCCCAAGGACTTATAAGTCCTTGATCCGCCACTGCAAATATTAGACTTTTTCCACTATTTTAAATACAATTTTCAATATATACACATAATCATTTTTGTAATATAAGAAAACCGCTTTCATTTCATTTGATAGAATTGATTTTATACTGACCAGCTGTTTTTATGTGTTTGGAAATGAATTAAAAAATTATTTTCATGTAATTATATATGACAATAGAATTTCTCATATTAATGAAATTCCCTTTCTTTTAATAGAAATTCATTTTCATATTTTTGAAATTTTATTTTTTTTTTTTTTTTTTTTTGGGCGGGGGGGGGGGGGATTATTTTTTGAAATTAAAAAAAAAAAGTGTGACGACAATCACATCTAATGGTTTGGGGGGGGGGGGGTCTTTTTTTATTTGTTTAATTAAAAAATAATCCATGTGACGACAGTGACTGCTTACATCGAGCCGAACCGTCCAAGGGTCGAATAAGTTAAGTACAGCGCATGCCCGCACCTGTCAACAAAGTTCGTTTTATCCCAGAATTCTTTGTAACAGGTCTCGAACACTCGCCGCCATAGTACTCGCTGTTGTGAATTTCTTTGACCCATTTCTACATGCCGAAAGCTTTCATTTGTTAGAGATGATAAAGAATCAATTAGAAAAGAGATGAGAACGACAGAAACTCGGAGCTGAACAGGCCAATTGCCGTCTTAATCAAGATCTATTTATTCGAATGGTTCGGCAAGGAAAAACAACAAAATGCACCAAGAAATGAATTATTGTTATCCTGTCGCTTAGATTTGATTGCTTTTGATTAAAACTAACATTTTTCCCGGAGTTTGTTGTATAACTCCAACATAACGTATGATATGGGATCTAGAGGAGTTCCAGTAGACAAGGTAAAGATTTGTTGTGAAACTGGTGTAGCTAAGGCAAATTTTCATGATGTGATCATGGAAGGGGGGGGGTGAAATTCCTTGCCATTTTTCCACTTTGAACTAGTTGGGTATACCTTGAATCCTTCATATTGAGCTACAATATTTGCAGTGTAAGAGAGACCCTATGTAAGATATTTTATGTTCACTCAAATCGCCTTTGTCTTTTCATGTGATGTCCGATGTTTTGGTTCTTCTCGGGGTTCTTTCGTACTGATACCTTTTTGTACTGAGATTTTTCATGCAGGATCTTTCATACATACTACTTGATCTTTTCTACTGGTTGAAGGCCAATGTTGGCAACCAACCGGTCATTAATACTGTTTGCATACCTGAGAGTCAGTGCGTGACATAGGTTTTGTAGACGTGGTATATACTGTTGTAAAACGGGATATGATTACAAGGGTGTCAGTAGTAAGGTATCTACATACCTTGGAGTCAGGCGGACTTCTCCCAAGGTACGGGGGGTTATGGGAGGCTCCCAGGTGAAGACTCTGTCCTGCTCAAGCGATTATCAAATACTGCGCTATATATATGTGTGTCAGTACTGTGGCGGGAATAGGGCTAGGAACGGTAACTCTAGCTACCCATAATTTCCTACAATACCGTCTTTTAAAGATTACTAGAATCTATCACGACGTTGTGACTGAGACAGGGGAATCTCATCCAAGTGTAAAAAATTTGCAATCCATGATGGGGCTTGCCAAGTCGTGGATGTAGCAAATCTATTGCAGGAGGATGAGATTCCCCAATCTCGGTTGTAACGTCATGATTAATTATTTTCTCACTCACCTCATTAAATATCATCACTAATGCTTTTTTAAAACTAGAATCGATAACAAAACATACACAAATCTAACAATGGTGTGACGTTATGTTCTATGATGCCATACTATTACTAGAAGTCAGTTGGAGTGTGAGACAAGGAAATCTCAAACTGCTACATCTACCTTTTATCTTTTGTCTCATGATGTAAGTGAGTGATAAAACGCAGTCTGCGAGCGGCATGTAACATCAAACTTGAAAGACATACCGACATGTAATCCTTTATTATGCGAATGAGATACCTGAGTCTCATCTGTTTTAAGCTCTCAATCAAACATTGATAGGGGTTAAAAAGTAAAAAGGATTAAAAGGAACCAATCAGGTACCAATTAGAGATGTTAACCCTATAGCAGTCAGTGAGGAAATGACAGAAAATCTACCTGGGCCCTAATATAGTCCCCCATCTGCCTTTAAAGAAAAAGAATGTCTGTGCATGTACATGTACTTTAAAGATCTGATTAACTAGCGAGCTCCTTATAAATTTTGATAGTGGCATCTTATGTAATTGTACCTGGTAAGATGTATGAAAAACAAACTTTAAAAATTCTTCTTTACAGCATAAAAGTTATTAAAACAATGTTTTTATTATAGTTTTTGGCAAATTAGCAAACAGGTGCTGATTTTAAAATTAACCAATATATGCATCTTTCAACTAATTGAAATAAATCTGACCCTTTGAATTAAGCATACTATCATCAATCATACATAATTTTTGTCCCAATTTCTGATTTCTCCGACTACCTGGACATTAAAACTGGTTCGTTCGTCTGTCAGTCACAAAAATTTTTAACCTTGTGAAGTTGTCCATAACTTTTGAATGGCAAGTGATAGGGCTTTCATACATGTATTTCACATGTGTACAAAGGTATTCCTTGTGACATGACCTTTTCATGGATACCAAAATTTGTGATCTAGACCTTGGAGTTTGACCTACTTTAAAAACGACTTTAACAATGACCATAACTTTTGAATGGTTAGTGATTGGACTTTCATATTTCACATGTGTATTCCTTGTGGCAAGACCTTTCCGTTGGTAACAACATTCTGACCTTGTTACCTCGTCCTTGGATGTTGACATACATTTAAAAACTTTAACCCCAACCATAACTTTTGGATGGTAAATGATATTGGTTTCATATTTCACATGTGTATTCCTTGTAACAAGACCTTTCCATGGATATCAAAGTTTCACATGTACACTCCTTTTCACAAGACCATTCCCATGGTAACAAAAGTTTGTACCTTTTGACTTTTTTCTTGGAGTTAAATAATTTTAGATTTATCATTGTGATAACATGATACGAGTAATACATGAGATATATTATGAGAACTTAAGAATAGGGGGGGGGGGGGGAGATCTTTAAGAATTTCAGTAAACATGGTAAAGACAAACTCCCAAAAGCTGGGTTCCTTGAATACCCCCCCCCCCCCCTTGTTTGTCCTTCCAACCAGTTAAGAACTCTTCAAGTATAAGTGATATGGTTTTCATATATTATACATACATTCTGCATAACAAGTACTACATTTTGATACCAAGATATTTGACTTTGTGACCTTGACTTTGTACTTTGACCTTGTAGTAATATTTTGGTTAAGAAGTTATTAAAGTGAATATCACTTCAAGTACAAGTGATAGGGCTTTCATATTTTAGACATACATTCACCATTACACGTGTTACAATTTGATAGCAAGACATTTGACCTACTGACCTCGACTTTGAACTTTGACCTCAAAGTAATATTTTGGTTAAACAGTTCTTAAAGCGAATATCTCTTCAAGTAAAGGTAAAGGTAGGGTTTATAGTCTTGTTCGCCTGAGCCTCACGCGACTTCTACAATCACCTCCCTGGTGAGACCTGTACAATCTAGTGCATTCGAGTATAAGTGATAGGGCTTTCATATTTCATACACACATTCATCATAACAAGTATAGTTCCAAGACATTTGACCTAGTGACCTTGACGTTTGATCTACTTTTAAATTACAACTATTATTAAATTTAAGGGGTAGGGTTTTGATATTTCACAGATAGATTCCTCATGACAAGATCTTTCATTTGATACCATGACTTTTGACATAGTGACCTTGACCTTTGACCTACTCTCAAACTATAAGGGTTAGGGTTAGATGTTTCACATACCGTCATACGGTAGATTCCACATGACGTGATCTTTCATTTGATACCATGACCTTTGACCTAGTGACCATGACCTTTGACTTACTTTTTAATTATGAGGGGTAGGGCTTTGATGTTTCACATAAAGATTCCTTATGACCAAAGCATTCATTTGACACCATGACTTGACCTAGTTACCTTTATTTTGATCTTTGATGTACTTTTTAATTATGAGGATTAGGGCTATGTTTAGTTTATATGTGAAATTGACCCTTCTGATTGTGGGAAAAAAATGCAAAATTTCGTGACGTCACAATGCTTTTACCTCGGACAAACAAGCTTCGAACCTTGGTCAAACATCGAAATTTCATTGTGACGTCATGGAATTTCTCAAATTTTTCCCACATTCGGAAGGGTCAATTCTACTGGCCCAGCAAAATTTCTACTGGCCTCAGGCATTGCGCCAGTAGGTTTTTGTGAAGACTAGAATATTTTATCCAAAAATTATAAACCCCTCTCCCAAAATAAGTCATTAAGTGTTATTACTTAAGGACAGAGTTTATTATGATTTCAAATTTTCCAAGGTTGATTCATATTGATTTATTCTAAATCCAGTTCAGCATCCATGGGCATTTTGATCTTATATCTGCAAGTAAGCTTGGTGCAAATATTAAATTAATTAAAATTTAAATATGATATGTGGTATATCTTAAGTAATGGTAAGTGATACTATAGGGCGTTCATAGATATATTATACACATGCACTCCTTTTAGCAAGAGCGAATCTCAAGAGTGTGCAGTCCGTTGTCCATCTGTCCAACGTAAACTATTTACACTTCAACTTATCCTCTGCAACCGCTGCACAGAATTTCATGAAACCTTACAGGAAGCAAGTACTCAAGGTCCTCTACCAAATTTGTGTTTTTCGTGCCGATCAGTCAACAAATACATGTATGGCCGTCGAGGGCTCATATTGGCTGATGTGTTTTCAACTTCTCCTCTGCAACCGCTGTCCAGAATTTCACTAAACCTTACAGGAAGAAAGTACTCGAGGTCCTCTACCAAGTTTGTGTTTTTCATGCCGATTGGTTAACAAATATGGCCGCCAAGGGCTCTGATTGGCTGACACATTTTTGACCTCTCCTCTGGAACTGCTGCACAGAATTTCATGAAACCTTACAGGAAGCAAGTACTCAAGGTCCTCTACCAAAGTTGTGTTTTTCGTGCCGATCAGTCAACAAATATGGCCGTCGAGGGCTCATATTGGCTGACGTATTTTCAACTTCTCCTCTGCAACCGCTGTCCAGAATTTCACTAAACCTTATAGGAAGAAAGTACTCAAGGTCCTCTACCAAGTTTGTGTTTTTCATGCCGATTGGTTAACAAATATGGCCGCCAAGGGCTCTGATTGGCTGACGCATTTTTGACCTCTCCTCTGGAACTGATGCACAGAATTTCATGAAACCTTACACATGTTACAGGAAGCAAGTACTCAAGGTCCTCTACCAAAGTTGTGTTTTTCGTGCCGATCAGTCAACAAATATGGCCTTCGAGGGCTCATATTGGCTGACGTATTTTCAACTTCTCCTCTGCAACTGCTGTACAGAATTTCACTAAACTTACAGGAAGCAAGTATTCAAGGTCCTCTACCAAGTTTGTTTCTTTTGTGCAGATTGGTAAACAAATGTGGCAGATGAAGGCTCTGATTGGCAGACACATTTTCGACTTCTCTGAAACCACTGAACAAAATAGCATAAAACCTTGCATGAAGTAAGTACTCAAGGTCCTCTACCAAGTTTGTGTTTTTCATGCCGATCAGTAAACAAATATGGCCACTGAGGGCTATGATTTGCCAATGCATTTTCCTCTTCTACTCTGCAACTGCTGCACAGAATTTCACGAAACCTTACAGGAAGCAAGTACCCAAGGTCCTCTTGCCAAGCTTGTGCTTTTCATCCCGATCGGTCAACGAATATGGATGCCGAAGGCTCATATTGGCTGACACATTTTCAACTTCTCCTCAGAAACCGCTGCACAGAAGTTCACGGAACCTTACAGGAAGCTCAAGGTCCTCTACCAAGTTTGTCTTTTTCATGCCAATCTGTCTACAAATATGGCCGCCGAGGGCTCTGATTGGCTGACACGTATTTGACTTCTCCTCTGGAACTGCAGCACAGAATTACAAGATTTCTTACACAAATCTGATTGGATGATGCAGTGTCGACTTCTCCTCTGGAACGGGTGTACATCATTTCATGAAACCTTACATGAAGCAAGTACATGTACTCATTGTCTTCTATAGTGTTGTGCTGATTATCGATTTTAATCCAGAAATTTAAAACATTATACATGTTATAAGAATGAAATGTATTAAACCGTATTTTCGCTAGAGAAACAGTTCATATGTCATACTAGTAATTTAAGTCAACTGATATATCTTTGACTTAGGTCAGTATGCATACTCGTATGAAACATTTTGCCAAGTTTCTATAAAATTTGATGATAATAAAACGTAAGTTATGGATAAATCATGAAATATTTTACACTTTTGCTGTGTATTATAAGAATCTGATCATAATCGATAATCAATCGAAAGGTTTATCCGATTAATCAATTTTGATTACTCCATCTGATTGCCAACACTAGTCCACTGCCAAGTTTGTGTTTTTCATGCCGATTGGTAAACAAATATGGCTGTCAAGGGCTCTGTTTGGCTGACACATTTTCAATTTTTCAGCGACTGCTTCATAGAATTTCATGAAACCTTACAGGAAGGAAGTACTCTATTCTCCACTATCATTGTTTTGTCTGCAACTCAAGTGAGCAATGTGGCCCCCTTGGGCCTCTTGTTTAATATTGGGGAAAACTTTTTAATGGTACAAAGTACAATGTAATTGATGGGGCTTTCATATTTTGCATGTAAATTATTTCTAAGTGACAAAACATAATTTTTGCTACCAAAACTTTGTTACCTGTGACCTTGACTTTGGATTTACACTTGGTAAAATTATGCCATATCTCTTGTATGCCTCTCACCTTCCTGTGTTTCACAAACTAAGTCCTGTCATGATATTGCAATAATATAGGCTTTGCTGATACATCTCCCTGTTTTGATGGAACTGAATGGTATTAATTAATTCATACACCTGACTATCAGTATAAAGTTTTTTGTATAGTTTATATAGTGAAATTTCCCTAGCCCGACAAAATTTCTACCAGCCAAGGGAGTTGGGCTAGCGAGTTTTTGTGAAGACTGGACTATACAGTTTACACTGTCTATTTTTGATGAGATAAAATCACAATTTGACACTCAACCAGTTTGTAATGTCTGAGGAAACTAAATATTGCTGTCTTTTCAGATTTAGTAGGTTTTTAATGTATCTTCTTTATTTCTTTGCAGATCAATCTACGACTTATATTGGTGAGCGGAAAGACCAAAGAATTTTTATTTTTGCCTACTGATTCTGCAGCTGACATAACAGACTGTGTATATACTAACTGGCCGTCAGGTATATTGATTTTTACCCATACATCATTCATTGTGTCATAGCCAGAGACATCTGATCCACTGTTTTTAGTTACATGTCACACGTTATATTTAAACATGATTGCAGTGATAGCTCAAGATCTGTGTCTTTTCATCTTAATGACAAGGAAATGTTACATAATAAAGTTTCGTGTGAAGTGACTTTATCAAGAAATAAGGACAGTGAAATCACTACAATGAAGTAAAACCTTTTCTGTAGTGCTATATGTGTAACACTTAGAAATATGAAGGATCTCTGGCAGTCTGTTCAGTACTCAATCTGGCTGACTGTACGTCTCAATATCTTTGTGGACAGAATATTGATTTAACCATTATCTCTAGCATCTTAAAGCCTTCCACATTTGAAGTTTTCAATGTCAATGCTGTTTGAACTTCATTTATTAACCAACAGTGTATCTGTCACGCAGCCAGATATTGCAAGTAATTTGATTTGGTCATTGCTAAGTATTGAATTCCTTGTAAGGTCTTGAGGAATCTTAGGTTATGTCTTAATGATCAGAAAGTTTCATTCACTCTGTCACATTCTCATATTTTCATTTCTCATTATCTCCAATTATAATTATAAGGAAACCCAATATTTGTATCAGCTGTGGTTCAGAGTAAACTAATTATCTCTGATCAAGTCTCTATTGCATATCATAGCTTGATACATATGTGACATACTTCATAGAGCTTAGAACATTTAGTCCAATCATGGGATGTTATATTGATTACATATTATATTAACGGATGGAAAAATAACACTGAGATAATCTTGATCAGCATGAAAAGTAAATTGTTTTCCCTAAGTACCACTTGATTTTAAGACATGCATCACTGCCTTAGCAATGTACAATGGATTAACCTCTTTGAATAATTGATGTAGTGTAAAACTTGTACCAGAACTTCTAATGTTTCTCAGGTGGAATATAAGACAGAATGATGTCATGTTTATAAGATATATTCAGAATAGAAACCAGGAGTGTTTCAAAGTTTGTTACTGTCATACTTCCTCCTCAAAGTAGGTGTGTATCATTTATAAACCTACTTTGAGTGGGAAGTATGAAAGAAAAAAACCCTAGGCTGTAACGAATTTATCACGCTGAGAACCATTTTGTAACGTTTTCCATGTAATTTTTGACATTTTGAAAATTAGTGACCTACTTCAGTGTCAAAGTAGGACACCACCTGATCATTTTACTACCGGTACGACATTATTGGCTGAAATTAGTACGAGGCGTGATAAAAGTATTGATAAAATGTAATTGATATATGAACTGAACTTGAATGTGGCTCTCTGATTCAGTCTTACTGTGACATCCCAATGAAAGTCTTATGTTTATTTATCACTCTGAATTAGTAACTTGGTTTAAGGGAATGACTATTTTTGGCCAGATTGCAAAGCAATTCCGGTCTATAGATTGACGATGTCCGTCCGTCTGTCTGTCCGTCTGTCCGTCCGTCTGCCGTCAACATTTTGGTTAAGGTTTCTGGTTGAGGCAAAATCTAAGGAACTATATGCAGTAGAAACTTTATATTATACATGAAGCATGCCCATGACAAGACCTTTCAATTTATGCCGAAACATTTGACCAAGTGACCTTGACCTTGGACTTTGACCTAGTTAAAGATTTTGGTTAAAGTTTCTGGTTGAGGCAAAATCTAAGTAACTATATGCAGTAGAAACTTTATATTATACATGAAGCTTGCCCATGACAAGACCTTTCAATTTATGCCGAAACATTTGACCTAGTGACCTTGACCTTGGACTTTGACCTAGTTAAAGATTTTGGTTAAAGTTTCTGGTTGAGGCAAAATCTAAGTAACTATATGCAGTAGAAACTTTATATTATACATGAAGCTTGCCCATGACAAGACCTTTCAATTTATGCCGTAACATTTGACCTAGTGACCTTGACCTTGGACTTTGACCTAGTTAAAGATTTTGGTTAAAGTTTCTGGTTGAGGCAAATTTAAGTAACTATATGCAGTAGAAACTTTATATTATACATGAAGCTTGCCCATGACAAGACCTATCAATTTATGCTGTAACATTTGACCTAGTGACCTTGACCTTCGACTTTGACCTACTCAAAGATTTTGATTAAAGTTCCTGGTTTACGCAAAATCTATGGTACTGTATGCAGTAGAAACTTAATATTATTAATGAAGCTCGCCCATGACAAGACCTTTCAATTTATGCCGTAACATTTGACCTAGTGACCTTGACCTTGGACTTTGACCTAGTTAAAGATTTTGGTTAAAGTTTCTGGTTGAGGCAAAATCTAAGTAACTATATGCAGTAGAAACTTTATATTATACATGAAGCTTGCCCATGACAAGACCTTTCAATTTATGCCGAAACATTTGACCCAGTGACCTTGACCTTGGACTTTGACCTAGTTAAAGATTTTGGTTAAAGTTTCTGGTTGAGGCAAAATCTAAGTAACTATATGCAGTAGAAACTTTATATTATACATGAAGCTTGCCCATGACAAGACCTTTCAATTTATGCCGTAACATTTGACCTAGTGAACTTGACCTTGGACTTTGACCTAGTTAAAGATTTTGGTTAAAGTTTCTGGTTGAGGCAAATTTAAGTAACTATATGCAGTAGAAACTTTATATTATACATGAAGCTTGCCCATGACAAGACCTATCAATTTATGATGTAACATTTGACCTAGTGACCTTGACCTTCGACTTTGACCTACTCAAAGATTTTGATTAAAGTTCCTGGTTTACGCAAAATCTATGGTACTGTATGCAGTAGAAACTTTATATTATTAATGAAGCTCGCCCATGACAAGACCTTTCAATTTATGCCGTAACATTTGACCTAGTGACCTTGACCTTGGACTTTGACCTAGTTAAGGATTTTGGTTAAAGTTCCTGGTTTAAGCAAAATCTATGGAACTGTATGCAGTAGAAACTTTATTTTATACATGTAGGTTGCCTCTGACAAAACCTTTCAATTTATGCTGTATTATTTGACCTATTGACCTTGACCCAGTTGGTGACAAAAACTTACTTTGCAATCCGGCCATACCGTCTTTAGCGGTGTTTTATATACTGATGGGAGGATTGTCATATGGTCATTAACTAACACCTTGATTCTGCAAGCATTGTACATTTGTACCATTGATGAACTCCATATTTTCAATCAAAGCATTGGTTCTTTGAGGCTTACAGCATGATTTTTTATTTGGCAGCTTGGTTTTGCTCACATGGATCATGCCCAAAGATCTACCAAGATCTAGACATCAGTTTGATCCCAAACATTAAGTAGAAGATATTTCTTGAATTATACATGTACTACTATGATGTTCTAAATATTTCATATAATTTCAGAATGGAATGATGAGAGCCTGCCATCAAGTAATATATTACGGCTGATCTATCAGGGAAGATTTCTACACGGAAACGTAACGTTAGGAGGTAAAACTTGACAAAGTTATTACAGAGAAACTGTATTGAAATAAACTGAATAGAGATAATACATGAATAGCAGTCACAACTTTTTAAAAGACGCTTCGTTTCATTAAGATATATGATCAAACAACAAAAGTGAAAGGGAGTATAAGCCTTAAAGGGACAATGTATCACTGAAATGTAGTACCAGTCATTTTGATGGTAGAATGATAACCATGCTAATGAAAATTTTTGTACGAGATGAATTATATTGTCATAAGATATACATGTACTTAACCTGAACAAAACTTTTACAAGAACAGAATGTTATTACAAATCTATCTGAAACTTTTCAGCTCTACAGCTTCCTCTAGGCAAGACCACTGTGATGCATTTAGTGGCCAGGGAAAACTTACCTGAACCAAACAATCAAGGTATGTCAAATAACGAGCCTCTGAATGTGTGTGTATGTACATGTACCTTAAATAAGTTTATGCAATACATCATATTAGGTACATTATCCTCCATATTGATTTTGGAGCTGACATTGTATCAGTGTTTTTGTTGTATGTAGGTGTTACGATGCTTTGTGAAGCATATTTTATTGATGATCGTCAAAAGTTGTGACAGGTTGATCAAATGGTCCTAGTTAAACTTTTAAATAATACGTTGTGTAATAGCTAATGGAAAAGGGACAAGTAGTTTGTTTTCGATCTTTTTTTGGAGTGGGGGGGGGGATGGGATTTTACTTAAGAAAGATATCTTTTGGGAAAAAAAAACAGTGGCAGTGGCCGTGGCCAATGTCATAGCATAGTTCTTATTAAGAAATTAAGACAGGTTTTCTTCAATTAAAATATCTTATGTTTATAATGTAGGTCTATTTTTGTGTCGCCTGCGAAGCACAGCGACACTTAGGGATCACTTTGTCTGTTGTCCGTCTGTCCGTCCGTCCGTCTGTCTGTCTGTCCGTCTGTCTGTCACACTTGGGTGTCACACCCCATAACTTTTGATTGGTAAGTGATAGGGCTTTGATATTTCACATGTGTATTCCTTGTGACAAGACCTTTCTACACATATCATAATTTTTGACCTTGTGACCTTGACCTAGATATTTGACCTACTTTTCTAAAAATCTAATATTGGCTATATCTCTTGATTGCTGAGTGATAGGCTTTGATATTTCACATGTGCATTCTATGTGACAAGACCTTCCTTCACATACCATCATTTTTTACCTCGTGCACTTGCCCTATATACATGTATTTGACCTACTTTTCAACAAATCTAAGATTGGCTATATCTTTTGAGTGGTAAGTGATAGGGCTTTGATATTTCACATTTGTATTCCTTATGAAAAGACCTTTCTAAACATTCCATAATTTTTGACCTAGTGACCTTGCCCTTGATATTTGACCTATTTTCAATAAAAAAAAATCCGCTTCGCATGCGACACAAGCATTCCTTGGATTGCTATTTTTGTCCTTTCTGTATGTCTGTGCAATGACTTGTAACATTGTTAATACATGTAGCATAATTTTCAGAACTCACATACAAATCTCATGCCATATTTGTTATTTACATCCTTCTTATTCAGCATATATCTTGTTTCAGGTCAGTTAAAGAAGGACAAGAGCGGAGAGACGGGCTGTAGTAATTGTTGTGTGATAGTATAGCTTTTATCTCATCGTGTATATCGGAATTACAATGTGCTCACAAGACACTCCTAACCTCATACTAGAAACATTTCTCTAAGGACACAGATTATGCTGAGAAAACAACAATTTTCCGTTCAAGAAATTTCCTGTCTTCTTGGTGCCGTTTCTTTCCTGAACCTCATACTGTAGACATTTCTATTAGAAAACAGATTGATGCTGAGAAACTGATGTTTATCGTTCATGGAAATGATAGATCTTAATGGTAACATGAAGTACTAATTTAGAACCGCTCATAAAATATAGATTTGCTTTCTCAGAAATAGAGCTTTATCATAAACTGTCTTACAATTACAAATTTGAAGACGCTAATTTCTCATCATTGCTTCTATTATCTGGAGCACTAGTTAGTTGTCATATCTAGCCATTTGATCATCAAAAAGTAATGTTTACTCAGATAAATTCTGTAGTCCTGAGTCATTAGATTTTGAGGGAGGGAGGGTCACCATATATCATTGTAGACTACTTACTGTAAGTGTTGAGTGTATAAAAGAAGGATATGTGTGTATAGATAATGTTATTTCAGGGTTCTGAATGAGGACAGAGATTCGCTGTTTGAGTTGTTGGCATTTAAGGAAGTTATAATTCTGAGGAGAGGACACTGAAACTAAACTTCAGTCTCAAGATAATTGTGTTACTGAATTTTGATCTCTTTTTTTCAAAATTTTAGTGCTACATGTATGTTACCAGAATTTGATCTGAAAGAAGCACATTGATTTTTGTGCATCTTAGGGAGCATTTAATATTCTGAAGAATTGAAATTGTTGAAGGGGATAATTTTCTCCATATTTGCCTCTTATCAGACAGTGGTTAATATTAATGTTAGTGATCTCTCGATTGACCATTTGGCCAAAGATTGAGACAGTTGTGTGCGCTAACTGATTGTAGACGATACAATTGTTACTGGTGGACTGACAGAAAATAGAGGATAAGTTTCCTGTTGTATGGAGTCTTAATCTGGCCTGCGTGGGCAAAGAAACTGAAGACGATGACTTTACAAAGAATGTAACGACTGTCTCACCATCTAGCTTGTCTGTGATAAACATGTGGTGTGCCGAGTTCTAACCCGATCAGTCAGCGTGCTGATTTATCGTGATAATTCCCAGGTGATGTGTTGTATTCAAGATAAATATAGATATTTGGTCTTCTCTATACATCACCAAGACGTATAAGTTACTTGTTGTCGGCACCAATGTGTATTATACCTGCATGTCCTTAATGTGATGATTTAATGATAAGCTTGTATCATAATTATTATTGTATGAATTTGGAATCTTTTTGAAGAATATGTTATGATCACCATTACTCTGTGGAATTGAGTATTTTGTATATAATTAATTGGATTTATGATATTTATAACTGTTTTACAGATGGTGACTTGATCATTAAGTCACGTTTTTTGTTAATTATTTAGAATCTATTAAAAGTGACTCACCTAACATAGGGCCGACATACTGATAATGGTAATTATCCCGTATTACAGTCAATCTCTATTGTGTTTATCTGATGTTGACAGGTTGTTACAAAAATATTTTGCTAATGATGCTTCTCATTTTGCACAGTATCATTTATATGAATATTTCTGTCTTAAAGCTAGATTTAAAAGATATGTACAGTGTATGTCAAATATTATAATTCATGTTTAGCTCCCTACGAGGAGAATATTGCATCTTTAGAGAAGGTAAACTATCTTATTTACCATGGTAAAGGTAAAGGAATTTCTTTATTACATTAAGTTACAAAATCATAGATAATCCCATGATCATCAAATCATTAGAGAGGTTGAGATTTCCTTCATTTAACTTGTACGGAAACATCTAATGTACAAGTTAAACAACACATTATTGTTGTTGAAATTTTATTTTTAGGTCATATATATATATATATATGTATTTGTAAAAACTAAACAAAAATAAGTTGACCTTTGAATGGGTTTCATTTTAAAGAAATGTAAAAGTTCATAAATTATATTGAAATGGATTTAAATGACTTTCATTTTCATACCAGTTGATAGTATAATGTGGATGAAATATCTTGAAGCAACATCCTCATTACTGACAATGTGTAGTTTGTACCATAAATGATGTCAAATTCAGTAAAGGAGGATGTCTTAATAGTGACTCAAAATACCAATGCCATACAAGTTACATGTAGGAAATCTTAACCTATCTATTATTTTTTACTATGAAAAGCCTCTTTGATTTATTTCAGTACAAGCATAGCTGTTGGAATGTTATATCTACCTCGGATGACTTCATCTGTGTAGATGATAACATCCTAGCGAAATTTGCTGTTAGTCTTATAAATGATAATTATATGGAATAATAAACGACGCTCATTAAGAATTCAGTTATTGTCTGCTATTGGTACATTTCTAACACTTCTTCATTTTCATGTTTTCCCAATATTTGTAAAGAAGGTACATGTATTGTATGTGAGAACATGTGTGTCATACTGAGGTCTAGTCAGTGTAACGTTAAAATACTAACATAATAATTTGTTTACATGTTAACATTATTTTTGAAATCTATTCTCATTGCTAATGTCAGATAAGATAAAGAAGTATAACTCTTACAGAGCTTAATTCCTATTACAGTCGTTGAATTATCATTTGAAATACAGTTTTCTGATGTGATGGTAGTTTTTATGAAGGTAATATTTGTGTCGCCTGCGAAGCATAGCGACACTTAGGGATCACTTTGTCCGTTGTCCGTCTGTCCGTCCGTCCGTCCGTCCGTCTGTCCGTCCGTCTGTCTGTCTGTCTGTCACACTTTGGGTGTCACAGCCCATAACTTTTGATTGGTAAGTGATAGGGCTTTGATATTTCACATCTGTATTCCTTGTGACAAGACCTTCCTACACATACCATAATTTTTGACCTAGTGACCTTGACCTACATATTTGACCTACTTTTCAAAAAAATTAAAAATGGATATATCTTTTGATTGGTAGGTGATAGGGCTTTGATATTTCACATGTGCAATCCTTGTGGCAAGACCTTTCTACACATACCATAATTTTTGACCTTGTGACCTTGACCTAGATATTTTACCTACTTTTGAAAAAAAAAAAAAGATTCGCTATATCTTTTGATTGGTAAGTGATAGGGCTTCGATATTTCACATGTGTATTCCTTCTGACAAGATATTTCTACACAGACCATTTAATTTGACCTTTTGACCTTGATCTAGATATTTGACCTACTTTTCAAGAAAAGTAATATTGGGTATATCTTTTGATTGGTAGGTGATAGGGCTTTGATATTTCACATGTATTTTCCTTGTAACAATGCCATTCTACACATACCATTATTGTTTTACCTTTTGACCTTGACCTATACATTTGACCTACTTTTCAAAAAAATTAAGAATGGATATATCTTTTGATTGGTAAGTGATAGGGCTTTGGTATTTCACATGTGTATTCCTTGTGACAAGACTTTTCTACACAGACCATAAAATTTGACCTAGTGACCTTGACCTACATATTTGACCTACTTTAATCTAGATATTTGACCTAGACCTACTTTTCAAGAATTTTGATCCACTTTCTAGAATAATAATCAAACCGCTTCGCAGGCGACACAAGCATTCCTTGGATTGCTATTTTTTTATGAAAGAAATAACTAGCCACACGAGTCCTCCAATGGTAACACGAGTCTACAGAGGAAACATCTTGTCACTATTTTCTCCACGGTCACTCTGCCAAAAACATCACATGTTCACGTTTTGTTGCTAATTTCAGCTAAGGGAAATACACTTTACTATGGCATTATTAGATCTCTGAAAAGGATCCTGTTTTATATTGATCTGTGGCACTCAAAATTGTCATGTCTTGATCTATTGAAACATATTGTTTAAAAAATCTATACTGTCAAACGTATGAAATATCATAAACTTGCCACCTTTCTGTTATATATTTCTGTATTTATGTACTGCAATATCGTAGCGTAACACAGATTTTCTCTAAGGCTACTACATGGTATAAACAATATTCATGCTGCTAGCTTGAATTATATCAGACTTGACTGCTCCTCGTTAAGTGATACCTCACATGTATTGAAGCTGCTCTACAAACTTACTACTGCTCCATGTGTTAGACGTGCTGTGATTGGCTGTATTAATCAGTAGATTGACCAATCAAGACGTAGTTTTGACCATGCTATTATTAGACATTGTCATACATTTTAAAATGTTTATGGTGTTACAAGTATCATTTAATTGTCTAGGTCTTAAAGGTGCAAGCTTAACTCAGGTACTTACTCGTTTTGCTTATCATTTAGGAATGAAATGCAAACTAACAGCATCTTTCTGCTTGTTCTCTGTTTTACAGATTATAGGATTGATTAACGACCAAATTGTACTACTATTACTTAGTCTTTTAATTATTCGTCTTTTGTTTGAATGGCATTTTCAATTTTTGTGCAATAATAGAAGAGTCATGTATTTTTACTCAATTGATAAAAGCTTTAGGTGAATTTTCTTTACAATGTGTATGATTAAGTTCAAATATAAATTAGATATAGTTATCTATGATGGAATAGCTAGGCAATATTTTTAAATATGTCAGAGATAAAGGTGATAACTGTGATGTTGGAAACTCTTGTTAGGTTATGCATCTTATTTATAAGCTTATACATTGATAAGAAAATATTTACAACAAGGATAAATTTTTCTTCAGCAGTAATTCTTAGAATCAGATTTAACCTCCCTCATATCAAGCTTGATGTCTAATTTGACTTCTACAGTGGCATAGCTAGCTTTGGAAGATATAGTATATCTACATGTAGGTCTTCGTTATGTTAAGGGCCAAACCTTGGTATTGGATATATGTTGAAAAGACGGAGGATGATGAAAGTAATAATACAACAAGAATTTTATGTATTTAAATGTATGATTTCCCGATGAATTTAAGATTTTTGTTGCATTGATGTGGCATCAAGGCAGCTGTGCCACTGACCCAGATACACTGAGCATGGTTATATAAGCAAGATAAGAATTCATGAAGACTATCTTGCGTTACAAGATGTATTATTTCATGATCCCTATCATTTCATGTTGTGTATTTTTCTCGGGACATCATTGTAACAGAATCTATAACGTTTATGCTGATGAGTGAGTTATTTATAGAAGTAACTGTCGGAAGAAGGTTGCAAACTTTTACATGTTCTGTTATGTTTTTAATGTGAGACTTTAAGTCATAATGTAGTACAAATTTTATTAAAATATTGAAATCAGGAATTTTTCTTGTTATTTGTTAGAATTTTCTTAAATTCCTAAAGTGAATAGAGTTGTCTTTCTTTGTCTTTAGCATTCCTCAGCAAATTTGAAAGACCTTGTATTGTTTGGAACATTCACTTACATGTCTCTCACTTTTGCAAAGTAGTTGCTTTTTACTTTTAATACAGGAGATATTTTCCATTTTAATTATACTTGCTGAAGTTGCTGTTATCTGAAGAAAATTGGTTTTCTGGACTTGCAGTAACTGTGTTGCTGTTAAAGATATTTGAATTAAATATGGCATGGAGTTTGTTGTCAGTTACAGCTCAAGTTGGACTGTGGATGCTGCTGACCCAATTTTAACAGAGTTGCCTTTGGAATAAAATTGGTTTTCTTGACCTTGTTCTGTTTTTGTTGCAGATAGTCAAATATAACTTGAGTGTGGTGCTTAAGAGATACGAGTTACTGATCAAGTTTGACCTTCTTGCCCTTTGAAGAAAACTGGTTTTCCGGACTTTTCTTTGCCACAGTGACAGGACTTTTTCTCTTTTACCATTATATACATGTACATTCGAATGAACCTTGACGTGTAGCTTTGAACAGAGTGACGACTTGCAGATCAAGTACAACTATGGTTGCTGTTTACCAACTTTTGGGGAGATATTGCACTTTGGAGAAAATTGTTTTCTGGCTTTCTGTCTGTCTCTGATACAGATAATTATACCCCCTGCAAACGAAGTTTAGAAGGCATATAGAAATCACCCTGTCTGTCCGGTTAAGAAGTTTTGAAACCGATTTCTTTTATACTATTAATGGTAGGCCTTTCATATTTCATGCTCACATTCACCATAAATAGTACTACATTTTAGTACCATGAAGTTTGACCATGTGACCTTTTGACCTTGACCCTATACAACATTTTATGTTCAGAACTTTTATACAATTAATGGTAGGCCTTTCATATTTCATACACGCATTCATACATTTTAGAACCATGAATTTTGAACCTGTAACCTTGACCACTCTATAAAACATTTTATGTTAAGATGTTTTGAAAGCAGATTTCTTTTATACAATAAATGGTAGGACACACATTCATCACAAAGAGTACTGCAGTTTCGTATTATGACTTTTGACCTTGACTTCGTGTTTATGTTGAAATTAGGACAGGTTTAGAAATTTTGAAAGCAGATCTCTTTCATACTATAAATGGTAGGTCTTTCATATTTCATACAAACTTTCACTACAAAGAGTACTAAAGTTTGGTATCATGACTTTTGACCTTGTGACCTTGACTTTGGACTTGTGTTGCTGTTTAAGTTATGAGGATTTGACAGCAGATTCGTTGCATACTATAAATGGTAGGCTTTTCACGTTGCATCATAAAGGATCCGATTTATAAGTAACGTCCTGCGGGGGTTATAATTCGTCCACTTTAGGGCAGTTTTAGTTGCATCAAACTTCTTATATAGTCATTTGCGAAAGAGATGTATCGCTTCAATTATGCAGTACACAGCAAATGTGCAAATTTATAATGAAAGAGATGTAAAATTTGAAGTATCGTGATACTATCGTATCGCAACCCCACTGTATCGTATTGCAGGGTACTCGGTAAAACTCGAGCCTAGCGAGTATAAAAATGTCAAAGGCATTACCAAGAAAAGGTATCAAAAACAAAATGGTATGATGGCATAAGGCAGTTCTAAATGCATTTGCTAAAGCTAGCAGACGATTACTTGTAAACCTTTACCTTTAAATTTTGACCACCATTTTATCTTTACCTTTTATCTTTATCTATATGCCAAGATTGCTTAAAAAAAGACTGTCCTGACCCCTTGTCCTGGCTGAAAGTCAAGTGCTCACTTCAGCAAGCAGAACACGAATTGTTTCCCTTATGCACAATGTTTTTCCATTTTCATAGTTTTGTGTTACCTACGACTCCTGCTACTTACTGTTTAGTTTGCAATGCCCACCTACATTGATAAAGTTTTTTGTTCATACAGTATATGTGCCTCTGCGAAGACCTCTGTTTATCCGGATAAGCTGGATGGTTTTGCGATCAATATCCGGATTAGAAAACCACTTGCTATTATTCAGCTGACTGTAGTCTAAAGTCTGTGCCGAGTGCACATTCGTCTCAGTAGACGTTTTGTCATTCCTATTTCATGTATAGGTGTCTCTGCCTCTTGGTCCACTTGGTGAACGTGTTCTTGTTTACATAGTCCAATGTTGTTTATTGTCATCATTTAATCTGATGTCCATTGCTTACTGAAATTTCTGTGGGTGTGTTCCGCTGTGGTCAGTCCATGTTGTTGCTTGGAATTATATTCAGACAGATACTTAACGTAGCTCGCGGGTTTGTGTCGTCATTGGTCTTTTAGTACGCAAGTTTCTTGGTTCAAAGGAATAGTGGTGCACATTTTATTTGTAACGTCACAACGCTTACTACGCGACGTTGTCTGCATTACTTTGCCGCCAAATTAAAAGAAACGTTCTATTCATTGTATATCGGAAAGAACCGCGCTAAATTATAACATAAACGAAACTATCATTAGCTGAAAATTAGTAGACGTAAACTGAAGACTTATTTTTAAATAAAATCGTACAATAAGCGAAATACATGCCACGGACAAGAGTGTCAATCGGCCTGTACAATATATGTCGAGGGTCCCTGTAAAGTGCGAAACGAAACAAAAACGAAACGAAACGAAACGAAACAAATCGAAACGAAACGAAACAAATCGAAACGGAACGAAACAGATCGAAACGAAACGAAACAAAACGAAACGAAACAGATCGAAACGAAACGAAACAGATCGAAACGAAACGAAACAAAACATAAAACTTAAAGAAAATGAGAAAAAGAGGAAAAATCGCCGAAAACGAATATTTCAAGACAAGATCTTATTGAAGGGTTAGGGGGTACCACTCTCCTCCTGCCGCCTCCCCCCTCCCCGTGGGGGAGGGGGTCTTTGGCGGTCAAGACAAATGTTTAAACTTTAAAGTGTAAATTGGTGCAATACTGAAGTTATTTGGGTTGTTTCCTTTTTTAAACCTTGAAAAAAGAAAAAGACCTGTTTAGATGAAAAACTAAGGTGAGCGAAGCGAGCCTGAAGAATTTGAAAAATGAATTGAAAATTGCGGCGAGCAATCGGAAAATGTTTTAAGGTATATATAGATGAATTTCTGGTAATTTTTAAAATTGAGATTATGTACATGAACGCATTTATAAGAGTAAGATTATTTATATTAAAAGTAATTTCCTAATTTTTTTGGGTTACTGTTACCCTCCCAATCATCTGTCCCTCCTCTCGCCCCCTTTCCTCTCCTCCCGCCCCCTTCTTCCCTCCTCCCGCCCCCTTTCTCTCCCCTCCCTTTGTCCCTGTCCACCTCCTCATTATTGCCTTCAACCGTTAGTTCTTGTGGCTGGAGGGTTTTTTAAAGAATCAAAGTTGACGTTTAAAACATAATATATACGGTATATATAGCACAATTGCATTTTAAAGGAGAGTGATTGGGATGAATAACCTCGTCACAGACGGAAAAAATATTATTTAGCAGGGAGGAGTCTAGCGCAGAGGAAACGGAACTGTTCCGTTATGTGTATTTGAAAATTTAATCAGAAAAATGAGAACAATTAAAAACTAGGGGGGGGGGGGGCACATTTCGTTTGAAATAGGATAAGATTTTTTTCCTGAAATGTGCCCCCACCCCGTTTTATGATCTCATTACGGTGTCATAGCGTGGTTTTCTATCCCCTCCCTTTTATTCCTCATAAATACATGAATGGCATTTGACATTTACTTTTTTTAATTGTCAACTTTGACTCTTTCAAGAAACCCTCTCGGCACTAGTTACAAATGTAGAACTCTTGGATTAAGGCAATATTACATGCTGATCTTGTCTTGAAATATTCGTTTTCGGCGATTTTTCCTCTTTTTCTCATTTTCTTTAAGTTTTATGTTTTGTTTCGTTTCGTTTCGATCTGTTTCGTTTCGTTTCGATCTGTTTCGTTTCGTTTTGTTTCGTTTCGTTTCGATCTGTTTCGTTTCGTTTCGATTTGTTTCGTTTCGTTTCGATTTGTTTCGTTTCGTTTCGATTTGTTTCGTTCATATGTCGATGATTAAAACAGAAAGAAACAATAATTTTTATTCATGTATCGTATTTTTTTTTACTTTATAATTCTGTACAATTTGGCGCTTTTCAGTTTTTTTTACATGATTGGCTAAGAAAATTCACCCCCCCCCCCCCCCACGTACAAGCACCCACACTGATATAAAACAAAACTTTGATTGGAATAATAGCAAGGACCAGTCTCTGTAAAGCACAAGAGCTTTGAAAATTTGATTATAAATCCTGTCGTTGTCACTATATACCTCATTGGGCTTTTTATATATACATGTATAATATTTTTTCTTTCTTTTTCTTTTTTTTTTTTTGATAAAAGTGATGTGCATTACATTGTAGCTCTTTGGTCGAATTAGGCCGATCCGACATTTTTTTTTAATAGTGAGCGTAGTTTTTATTTCTATCCTGTTCTTCTTGTATAGAGATTGTCAGGGCCTCTTTCATCCAGGAATAAAAAAAAAAAACTGAATTATCACGTTTTTAACGTACTAGTATTATATTTTTCAAAGCCACATATTGGACGGCGTTGACGGCTTCGCTCAGGTGAGCTAAAAATAACGCACCTTATGAAAATGAAAATTCGAATTGGGTTTAAATTTGAACCAGTGCAATGCATTTTGATTTTTTTAAATTCATTTTTTGATCAATGCGATCTGATTTGTGTTGAAATCGAGTATTTATGCATATCAGTACGTTAAATTAATTTTTTTTTTCATAAAGCCTTAATAAAGTACTTTTTATTATATTTATTTTTTTGCGTCAAATTTCGTTTTGGATTATATATGACATGTCTACTTCTTTACAGGTCATAGCTTTATGTGTTGATAAGTTGGCAAGACCTTTGATTCTGACTTATGCCAAACAATATCTTTCTTCCTTCATATTGATCATGTGTTTGTGTTGTCATGCCCGGCAGGAGGGTCGAAAACACATGCCTAGCAGGAGGGTCCTTGTATAAAAAGTTCGAGACGTAAAACAAAATATTTGATTACTACGGCCTGATTTCATAAGTCAAAATTAGACGGAACTCGATCAGGTTGGGAAATAAGTGTAAATATTCATGAATTACACGAAATACATGGCCAGATACAGGAATTATATATACAAGAAATCTTATAAATTTTAGGAATTACGTGAAATCTTTCCTGCAACATATATACTTTAATCCGTACAAGCCCCCTCTCCCTCGTCCCAAAAAGTGTATTGTATGCTAATAATCACAAAATCATAATCCTGCTAGCAAAAAAAAAAAAAAAAAGAATCCTCCTCCCTCATCGAATCAAATCAATTAAGCCATAACTCAGGTGTAGCTTTTCTACATATCATGATCTTTCATTGTGTAGATAAGTTTCACTAATTCATCTATTGGTTCGGAATGAGTTGTGATGACAAGGTTTGTCATTGATAACTTGCATGAAAAATCAAAGTCCAAGGCCATAACTCAGGTGTTACTTTTTCGACAGCAATTCCCTTTCTTCATGCACATCTACATATCATTATCTGTCATTGTGTAAAGTTTCACTGAAATTCATCGATTGGTTTGGGAGGAGCTGCGATAACAAACTTTTGTCTACGGACAGAAAGACGGACAGACGGACGACAATGGTGAATCCAGCATACCCCCCACAGCTCTGTTGCGGGTGTATAATCAGCACTTTATCGAGAGGATATTTTTTCTTCGTGGTATAAGAAAGATAACGTCGTCAAGCAAATACCTAACGTCATGACCGCGACGTCATTTTTTATTCGGAGTTTACACTCTTTTCTTGCATTTTCATACTTTTATAACTTGAAAACAAAATTGTTTACATATTCATGTTTTCTTATAAATCGATTCAGAAATATATGCCGTTTATGAATAAGATTTAATTTAGGCAGTTGACCGCAAAATAAGAAAGAAAATTTCTATGAAAGCAAAGCAATGTCAGCATGATAATACACGGAAGTAACTTAAATTGCTATTTTATACAATGAAATGTGCCATTTTTGGAAGCCTATAAAATGTTAAATCGGCGGTAAAGTGAATTCATTTTTTCACGAGTGAAGGTTTGAATCTTCTGTTTTTCATATGCAAACTTTCAGGGTAGGTAATCAATTTTGTTCTAAAACCGCGAGCTACGTTAAGAAATAATGAGTAAATTGTTGATGCAAAAAAACCCCTCTGAATTCAGCTACAATATTTATTTCAATAAATAATTAGGAAAAATTGGTAACTATCTTATAAATAACAAATTTACCTTAAAATTGAGAACAAAATTGCAACAAATATTGTTATGTCGGACATATAGTTCCGTACTTTATAATGAGAACAAATGCGATCACAGATGATAGACGACCATGGATAATTATGACATGTCATAGCTAGGAAACCGGCAACATTACTTAAAGTTCCACGATTGTCCATTTGGACCCAGGCTGTTGCTCCGTTGGAAGTTGGAGTGCACAGTGGGAGGTAGAAATGCATTCTGATTGGCTTGATTCATTGTTGAATGAACATTCTGTGCGAAGTCTATGTTATTATTATTTGAAAAACTATCTGGAATGAAAAGATTGGATGAAATCTCATTACTAAAGCTTCCAGTGTTCTGGTTTCCCTGACTTGAATCAGGAATGAAAAAGTTAGTGTTGGAGCCTGAGGTCTGCGAGACGAACTGGCCATTTTGACCGATTTGTATTTCGTTCTGTATATTTTGTGTAATCTGTGGTTCCCTTGCTTGTTGAAAATTCGAATTTCCGTGAATACTATTAGCTGCATTATTTGCTGGAGGTTCTATACCGAGTTGAGCAGGTCTCTTGCTGACACCTTGAGATTGGAGATTTGCATTTTGTGACCTTCGTGGTGGTTCCACAAACAACATACTCTGTCTTTGGTTGTTCCTCGGCAATGGTGGTGCAGAGTTCAAGGACGTACTGCCAGCATTATTACCTTGTGGAGACGCTTGTACTGTGGATTGTTGAGTACCAGTCATCGCGTTGCCGACATTGTTCACATTAGAGCTTGGAGGAACTGGATTTGATTGAGGTTGAGTACCAGCTACTGTGTTAGGTTGATTTGCCTGAACTTGTTTAGATTGTGCTTTTACACTCGTGACTGAATTTTGTCTATTTGCAGAAAGTTGGTTTGGCTGTGTTGGCAAATTGGCTTCAGTGCTAGGTCCAGGAGTTGTTCCAAGTAGAAGCTCCACAGAACTGACCAAGTCTCTGGCTGACGGACTGACAGACATAGACTGCGGCAGTAGGTTTGGTGGTGGGGGAGGAATATCATTCAGAGGGCTGAAAATATCAAAGCTGTTCATCCCACCTAATGGATCTGGTAATAAACTGTTCTGTGGAAATGGGTTAGCTCCGAGCTGGAAAGGATCCATTTGTACAGGGATTGTGTTGAAATTGTTACCAGGAGAAGACGGTGGATTTTTCTGGGACTTCTGTTCTGGCGGCAACTGTTGAGTTGATGCTGATGTTGGCGAGTTTCTAGATGAAGGAGAAGGGTCTAGCGGAGTAGTACTACTGTTAGTATTACTTTGTGTAGTGACTTGAATATTTGTTGGTAATGAGGATGATGGTACTTTTGGTTGTACGGCAGCAGGTGTTTGATAAGCTTCAGTCGTACCTTTGGAGACTGTCGCACTTGTACTCGCACCAGTCGTCATGCTAGGTTGATTGCCCTTCACGATAGGTGACTTCTGTACATTATTTACTCTTACTTCTTTTATTGTTACTTTGTTTGCTTTAACATTCGCTCCTGTATTTTTCGGTTTTTCGGTAGTGACCATGGCTTCAGCTCCAGCGAGTGCCTTCTCTAAAGAACTGATCGGTTCTGCATTGTTTTGCGATATATCACTGATAAGAAGCTGCTCGAGTATGGCCATAATATCTTGATTCTTCTGTTCTGGTGTTTTTTCATAAGCTGCCCCAGGCTGGACTGGTGCTGAAGCTTCAGTGAATGGGTTTAACCCTAAATCAATCAACACATCGCTTGGTAACGGACCGGAAGGTGGTGAGGTGGCTGCTGATTTTGTCGTTGACATCTGAGTAGTTTGAGTTGTTGGTGACTGTGTTGATGTGCTCTTCTGTTCTTTGACTGGCGAATGTGTTGTGGCTACAAAGAATTCAAGTTGCTTTTCTCTGGTGACTGAATTATCCTTTATTATGATCCTGCTCTGATCCACTGCATGTGGGGCATTTCCGAGAGGATTTTCTCCTTTAGCATCCTTCTGTTTGGTATAAGGTTTATTGGTTACTTTTGGTGTAGGAGTGGCGGTGTTATTCATCAATGGCTTCCTTGTGGTCGTGGATGTCACTGGACTTACTTGGGGAGCTTGGAATCTTGCACCCGCCATTCTAGGCTGTTCAGGTTGGAGTTGAGTGTTTGGATATTCCAGCTTATCCATTATCATGGCGGCCAGTTTTTCGCCAATCATTACCTCTGATGCCCGTGTGAATCCTGTCGTTTCGGGCATTATTGAAGAATCTGCCACACGAAGACCAGTCACTTCTTTTACTCTGAAACGTTAAGTGAAGACTGTAAAATACAGGTGATCATTCCATTGCATTTATGATAAATTAAGAAACAAAGGTATCACATTATAAGGAAGAATAAGAAGCAAAGGTAATCTTGTGGTATTTTTGCATTATCATGACTAAATAAATAACATATCCAGATTTCAATCTGCAAAAAGATGGGAAAGATAAGTACAAAGTCCAAGGCGAATCATATGTACATATCACCAAATAATACATTTCACATTTTATGAAACATTACCTTAATTCATCATCTACTACAGCTGTTATGTCGTCCACTCTGCCCATTCGAACACTACCTGATGGAGTATTCGTACTGTAACCTAAGTTTTGAATGAAACATCTCCAGTAATCATCGGAGTCAAATTCAAGATAGCTACAGCCTGAGAATTCCTTGTCCATTTCCGCTCCGGCTGCTTTGAAAGATGGCATATCCAATAATGCTTGAAGAAAACGAACTCCTGAAAACGGACGTGATAATATTGCTGAGGTAAGATATTTCAAGTGGTCCGAATCAGGTTGTTTACTTCATCAAAATGTTTTGCCTTTGAGTTAGATGACTAATGGGTTAATTTCGCATGGACAGATACTTCATGTAGTATTTAAAAGTCACAACTGTAGCAAAAGACAGCAATCTAAACATCACTATACATTTTGAATGTATGTTTGTAACAGCAAGACATATGAAGTGTGATACCTTTTAGAATATCTTCTACATCCTCTGGGACAAGGAGGTACTGAGGATCTATCAGTGGGGGGTCATCAGGATTAGATGTGTTTAGCTTTACAGTTCCTCGACTCTGTGGATGTAAGATGGCCAGGTGCACCAGGACACCGTCCCTGGATAAGCCCTTACTATACCAGTCCTCTATCATCTAATGTTATGGGACAGAAAACAAAAATATAAAATAAACGAACGAGAACTATTACATAATTCCTCTCATATGTGCTCTGGAATCAAAGAGAATTTATAAACCCTATCTTGGCGTCACTGAAACTTAATTTTATTGCCATACTCTACTTTATTTCCGGTTTTAAACAACATAAATCGAGAAAAGGGTTAAAATATAACCTAGAAACGTTTATGATTGTTCATCTTGGATTAATGAGACTGAAAAGAAAAATTCTTATGTCAGATTGAATTCACAACAATGGCAAGAGAGAAAGTCGACAGCGTGAAGACAAACAATACAATGCTTGTTCAGACTTACATAATCGTGTATGTTCAACTTTTTCAACAAAGCATGATCATAGTCCGGCAGCATGTTATGGACAGCCACGTGTAGATCCGGATACTGTGTAATTTTACTCGGCAGTGTCCTCAGCTGTAGATGGGATTCCACGTGACTCTCTGCCAAGTCCCCTGATCAAACAGAATGTTCGAGTGAAACATCGTACGTAGACTTCAAAAATATTGATTTTAACGTTTTGCTGTGAGTTCTGACATGTAGCGAGGGTGTGATATGATACAAATCGATGGGAACATATTAAACTATAACTTTAATGCGACAGAGTTCGTGTTACGTGTTATGTCTCCAGGCTTGAAGGCGCAGACGCAAAAAGGAACTTGGTTTAAAATAGACTAGTTTTCTTAATATCAACGTTGATATTTTTTTTACATAAAATAATTTCTTGATTTAAAATTGTTCTGTTTGTTTCTAAAGTGGTTAACCTTGTCTGAGGTAGATATAGTCTCTCCATTTCTGTACGTTTTGTAGCGCCTTGTCTGGACGTTGTGTGGTTGTGTTGAGGTAGACACGAAGTGGGACTACATAACCGTCTTGGAGGTTTTCACCCACGGGTAGGTCAGCTACCATAGGGATCTGGTAAAGAAATAAGAATTATATCAATATATCCTACACAAGACCACTTTGTGTTGTGGTGTTGAGGTAGACACGAAGTGGGACTACATAACCGTCCTGGAGGTTCTCACCCACGGGTAGGTCAGCTACCATAGAAGCTAGCTTTTATCTGTGAGGTAAAAGCAACAATTTATATACTCATGACTAGTCGCAGCTGCAACGGAGAAATGTTTTCTAAGACATAGCAAAATATTACTTCTCCGTTGCGACTGTAAGCTTTATGTAGCAATTTTGTGAATATTTTTATAATGTTTAAGATTTTTTTGTTCACCTAATTTGGACTCATTTGAACTACATGTGACCTATGTCATAAATGATTTAATGTCTTAAAGTTACATATACAATTACGGTTGCATCCTCGATTTATGACAAAACAGAATTTATCGTGACGACTGTCCGTCACCTTTTCAGAATAAATAAACCAACAACGAGGTTACAAAATCACTAATGAATTTAAGAATGTTAATTTTAATTGAATACTCATACATTACTCATATTTATTGATATGTGAATTTAATGCAAAAAAAAAAATACAAATGTTGACATGAGTTGAAAAAAAATCTCAGGAATTTTGACTTACGTTTAATTTCTGTAAATCTTTTCTAGGTCCTATACCAGATAGCATTAGTAACTTTGGCGATCCAATCGCACCTGCCGAAATTATGACGTCATTCTTTACTTCTATGTCGTAATCTTTACCGTTGTATTTGAACAATACTCCACTGGCGCGTTTTCTGCTGTCTATGTCAATCTGTGAAAATTATGCAAATAGTTTTTGATTGTGAAGTAATTTTGTATATTAATGCGTTCATTAATGCTACTTCATTTTCATACAACAAGGAATCCGTCTCTCTATGATTAAATACCTTATAAACCTTCGCATTGGTCAGTACGTCAAGGTTCTCCCTATCGATGGCTGAACTCAGATAGGCTTTGGAAGTAGAAATCCTCTCTCCATTCTTTATTGTTGATTCGGTTTTGCAAATTCCTATTGTAAAATAAATCAAAATCTCTTTGTCATTGTCACCTGTTCTCAAGTGTGGTTGTCGAGAGGTTCATGATGATCCACTTCAGGAAAGGCGTGATCGGGAGTTATTTTTCCATATTAAATTTGTACTTACAATTCAAAGTCAAAAGCGGCGTTACACCTGACAGATGCTACAAATGTTTAACGTCTTCAAATTCATTAGCATCATTTTTGAGCAGATAAATTTACAGCATGGACCAGACATGCTACAAGTTAGTGAATATTTACCGATCTCTTCCTCGGTATTACATTTGATGATGGGCCAGCCCAGTTCCTGTGTCCCCTTAAGGAACACGTCATGTCGCTTGTTAGTTTTCTGTTCTCTCGTCATCAGGGGCCCACATACACCTCTGTAGTCTGGTTTGGGAGAAAAGCTTAGACAATTAACATTCAAGATGTTTTGACAACGGAAAAAATTCTTTGAGGATAACATAGATACCTTGTTTCAAACGCCATCAAAGCTTGCATTCACTAAACAATAACATATACGTAAAATTTTCGTTTTCGGCTTTCAATGAATTATTGGAATAGCTCTGCATTTTTTTTTCTATCGATAGCGCTAATATTAGGCAAAAGAAAATTTTTATTTTCACTTTTAGAACAACGGTTTGTTGTCTTTCTATATTCTAGTAAGTAAACCCTCCAGACCCTAAGCCTTGTACTAGTATACCATACCTGGATTGTGAGTAGTATTGGTATCAGCTGATGCTATATAGTCCTCCGCCTTGATGAAGTAAGGGAGAACGTCGGTGCGATTCCACCCCTCTGACCCCATCTCCTCCCAAAGGTCAAACACGTGGGGACTGCCTCTCATGTATGTCATATCATCAATGGCCGACGTCCCTCCCAGTACCTTCCCTCTGGATATTGGAACTCTCTGTATATATACAACAGGAAAATAATATCAGCTTCCTGTGTCATGTTTTCACTACACTGACAAGAAAAATCTTAATTATGATAAAAAAAAAACACAAATGAAAATTAAAAAGAAAACCTGGAAGAAATGCAAAGTTCAGAATTTTGCTGAAGAAAAATAACGTATTGACATGTTTCTTTCTAGTCCTCGTATCTTTTGAGTCTGATCTTCGTGTAACAACTTGGTGACGGTAATGGGATTTCTTTTATTTTAGCGTTTCATAATTAAATAAATTATTTGTTGAAATCCTTACATTGTCTTTAAGTCCGCTACAGCAGTGATGCTGTGGGACAGTCTTGTATTTCCAGTCTATATCACTTCCTATTAGACTGGTCGCCAGACCCGGTGTGTCTATCACGTGACTTTCAAAGATGTCTGTGTCCAGACTTCCGGCTTCCAGCAGCAAAACGTCAAGATCCTCATTCTCTGATAACCTGGCAGCCAACACTGAACCTGTGGAGCCTCCGCCAACTAAAAATACAGTATATTACAATTTATCGTTATACGGCATGCTCGAATTTAATGAGGACAAGAGTGTTCGAGTTGGCCATCCGAATTACCTCGCCATTTTCCACAATGTGCTTTAAAAGCGGATTTGAATAAACCATTTTTTTTTCTATTCAAACAACAGCAACGGAATACTTTATTCTGACAAGCAACTGCCAAAGAATTTTTTTCCTTCTGAAACTAACTACATCTTGTCGACAGCCATACGTTGTCTATATAAAAATACGTGACCTCAAACAAGCGAACCCGTCAGGACTGCAGACACCATGACAACACGTAAACCAGACGTATTTTATGACTATGTCAACTCAGACAGGCCACATGCTAATTAAATATGAAATTCATTAATAAAGGTTAATTAATACTGACTTTAAAATTCTCTCAGTAGGAAAGCGTTTGGTACGAGAAGCTCACTTCCTCGATATGCAAGATGATTCTCGCGTGACTTGAAAAGAGACAAACGTTTTCTAAATATTTTCGAGACATTATTGAAAATTAATCGGCTATAAAATTTACGAAATTATCCAAAGAAGGAAAAATATCAAATGAAAATCGTGATGTCAATGTAACGAAAAGTCAATATCTTTTCTGTAACCAATGGTATTCCTACTGTCGATTTGTACTATTATTCTGTGTTCTACATACGAGGGTTGATTGATATGCTGTGAGCCTCAGTTTTCTGGGATGCAGAAGGTATTCTGCTGATAGATTTTCTCCAAGAAGGACAAACAATCAATGGCACATACTATGCTTCACTTCTGACGCAGTTACGGGAAAATATTAAACTTAAGCGCCGCGGAAAGTTCACTGTTGTTCCATCAGGACAATGCTCCTGTTCAGAAGTATGTCACTGCCATGGCTGCCATTTATGATTGTGGCTTTAATTTAATTATGCATCCGCCTAATTCACCTGATATTGCTCCGTCAGACTTCCATCTATTCCTAAAACTGAGAGCAGCTATTTCTGACCACTTTCAGTCCGATGATGACGTCCATACTTGCAGCTGATGGTTTTCTGCCCATTCAAGATAAGAAATTCTTTAAAAGTGGTATTGAGGCCCTTAAACACCGGTGGCAAAAGTGTATAGATAGTGAAGTGGATTATGTAGAAAATAATGCAAAAATGATATAATTCAAATCCATCAATACGAGGCTCATAACATATCAATCAGCCCTCGTATATTTCAAATACCAGAAGACGATTGGAGAAATCTTGCTCTTTGTTCCTTTTAAAAAAGTAGATTATTTTGGTTTCAATTTGGTAAATTGTATTTAACTTGACGGCGATGTGTCAGACTACCGTCAAACGGTATTTACATTTCCCAACTCATCAGCTACGCTAGACCTATTGCTCATTGGTCTTCTACCTCAATTTATGTGTTATCAATCATGTTTCGATATGTCTTTTTTGTTTGTTTGTTGGTTCATTTCGTGTGAGTGTTGCGTGTCTCTTTGTCCTCGGTTGAACTTTGTCTTATATCCATTTGGTGTGAGTGTTGTGTGTCTCTTTGTCCTCGGTTGAACGTTATCTTATATCCATTTGGTGTGAGCTGTGTGTCTCTTTGTTCCCGATTGAACGTTGTCTTATATCCATTTGGTGTGAGTGTTGTATGTCTCTTTTTCTCCGGTTGAACGTTGTCTTATATCCATTTGGTGTGAGTGTTGTATGTCTCTTTTCCTCCGATTGAACGTTGTCTTATATCCATTTGGTGTGAGTGTTGTATGTCTCTTTGTCTCCGGTTGAACGTTGTCTTATATCTATTTGGTGTGAGTGTCGTGCGTCTCTTTGTCCCCGGTTGAACGTTGTCTTATATCCATTTGGTGTGAGTGGTGTGTGTCTCTTTGTCCCCAGTCGAACGTTGTCTTGTATTCTTTTGGTGTGAGTGTTGTGTGTCTCTTTGTCCTCGGTTGAACTTTGTCTTATATTCTTTTGGTGTGAGTGTTGCGTGTCTCTTTGTCCTCGGTTGAACGTTGTCTTATATTCTTTTGGTGTGAGTTTTGTGTGTCTCTTTGTCCTCGGTTGAACGTTGTCTTATATTCTTTTGGTGTGAGTTTTGTGTGTCTCTTTGTCCTCGGTTGAACGTTGTCTTATATCCATTTGGTGTGAGTGCTGTGTGTCTCTTTGTCTCCGGTTGAACGTTGTCTTATATCCATTTGGTGTGAGTGTTGTGTGTCTCTTTGTCCCCAGTCGAACGTTGTCTTATATCTATTTGGTGTGAGTGTTGTGTGTCTCTTTGTCTCCGGTTGAACGTTATCTTAAATCTATTTGGTGTGAGTGTTTTGTGTCTCTTTGACTTCGGTTGAACGTTGTTTTATATCCATTTGGTGTGAGTGTTGTGTTGTTGTGTGTCTCTTTGTCCTCGGTTGAACGTTATTTTATATCTATTTGGGTTTTCGATAGAACGTTTTTGATAGTATGTTTCGTTATGGTCAGTGCATGGTGGCCTTACTGAAAATCTCCAAATCCGTCGAATCCAAGCCTTAAGACCGGAGCCTTATTGTAAGAAAATGGAGAAAATGGTTTAGATATCCAGATTAGTTGTGAAAAGCTTTCCCACTCATGCCCTAAATTAAATGGAATCAACGGAAACTTCATATTTCATGCAATGAATTACTTTACATCACGCCGAAGGAAATCAATGACACAGATGTGTATATATAAATCCTATCGAACACCTGGTCTTTGTATGGTTATTTTCACGTTCTGACTTATCCCTTCTGGTACATAACGCAGTCCTAAGCCATAAACCTGGACGTATTCATAAATCATAGAATATCTGACGGAAGATGATGACAGTGTCTTGCTAGGTTAAATAAATTCTGTGAAATCACGTAGTCGGGAAATGAGTATATAGACATATATGATTCTCATTGCCAACTCTGTGACGTGCGCACTTTAAGTTTGTTTTTTTTTTTTTTTTTATTGAAGAGAAATATAGAATCGGTTGTACCTCAAAAGAAACATGTACAAAAAAATCGCACAGAAGTTAGTAAAATAATCATCAAAATATGAAAGTCGCCAGTATCACTTTCTTCTTATCAAGTCTTCAAAATAGGCGAATAAAATAGAGCTCATCCCAAAATATTCGCATGGTGAAAAGGGAGAAGATTTCAAACAAGGTCACGTGACAATTAACACAGCGGAACACACGCACACTTGACTGAAACAAACAACGGACACCACGCAAATCAACCTCTTTAACATAACACCCTAGAGAAAAAAGGGACCAAAAAGAACACTCACTCAAAAAGGACCAACAAAACGTACCATATAAAGTAAAGACAAGTTATTATGGAATCCTGTTTGGACCCCTTCGTGCCATCGTACCATCGCCAGCGATGTCACCACGGCGATGCTACGATGTTACGATGGCGAAGTTACGATGCCATGATGGCGAAGATACGATGTTACGATGGCGAAGATACGATGTTCACTTCGTGACATCGTATCATCGTCATCGTAACATCGTATCATCGTAGCATCGCCATCGTGACATCGCCGGCGATGGCACGATGACACGAAGCGGTCCAAACAGGATTCCATACACTATCGTAACATGAACGGCAATACGTAATTTTAACCAATATGTCCTATAGAAATGGTATATTGTAATACGGATTGCGCACAACTGTTCTTCGTATCAGAATACACACTAGTTTTTCTTTCAAGACGAAAACCCAAAAATCCATCTCACTGTAAGATGAAATATGATAGCAAACAAGACAATAACTCGCATGGTTCCTAAGAAGGGAGGTAATCTCCAACCAGACCTGGCTGCAGTACCAACAACAAAATTCCAAAACACCCGAAGCGAAAACACAGAGAAGACGAGTACATCAAGAGACGACAAAGAAACACACGACATAGAAACAATAAACACAAAAGACTACACATCAATCAACGAGACCAATGGGCAACCGATGCCGACTTAGGACGGCCATCTGCTACGAAGGTAACAAATGGTGTGGTTATCCTGGATTACGTGCGCACAACCCTCCCACTTTTCCGATTCCCCAGAGGTCTCGAAGAACGTACAATTGTGGTGTAAAACAACCTCCTCACTGTCAGATGACCACAAACAAACAAGACCGAAATATGCAGAGGCCCAAGCAACATCCTAAGTTGATCCTAAGAACGATAAACTCTCAGATATGACACGGGAACAGGACCCAGTCTTCTCATTGAGAAGTACGATCAACTCTAGACCCAGTCTTCTCATACATGATTTGGACAGTGCCTGGATTTCGTTTGTTTGTCGGTAAGCAATCCCTATAAAGATGCTGGTAGTTCCAGTACCATACATTAAGTTATTTTGGTGACTTAAAGCGAATAAGTAGTTTAGATTAAAATTCAATTTACCCCTGATTCATCATTTACATCTTATTAAATATAATAAATATAGTGGTAATTTGGTAAATATAGGCAAAGATAAATAAAGACAAAGAAATTTCAAATGAAACATACTCAGATATTTGAAAGATTAATGCATTATTTCTGTAGAACTTCCAAACTGTTATAATAATTATCTATATTAAAATATATGTTCTATCGTATTTATTCCTGCAGGGAGATACCATATAGTTTTAGAATTACGAAGGAAAATTACATATACGGTATTTCTTAATTGTCTCGATGCTTTTGGTTTATATATAGAAATGTCATGTCTTCAAGGGCCCATTTTGGTCATTGAACTATCTTGTCTTATCTATTTCAAGTCAAGCGCTGAAAAACTGTGAAACAAGGGAAACGACGCAGGCAGAGATACCATTTATCAAATTCTATTATTATTATCATTATTTCAGAGCATCATATGCTTTTTTCATTGATTAATGTCTCATCAGTACGGGATGCCGAGGCTGGTCAGAAACATGAGATCACGGGAAATATTCGCGATAAAAATGGCTTTCCCGTTGTAAGAATGCAACGGGGATATTTTCGCGTGGGGAAAATTTTCGCAAACGAAATCTCTCTATTCACGGAAATCGCGAAAATTACTCCACGCGAAAATTTCCACGTTTACAGTATCTGAAATTTATCGATTAAAATTATCTCTTAAAATGAAAAAGCTTTCGGTTATTTGTCAGCAATAGCAATATAGTGTTGAAAAAATAGTTTCAGATTGTCATGACACATTCAGTTTTCTTTTTTAGATAATTTTGTTCTCTTTTTTTTCATTACAGTTCTTCAGCGTTACTTCTTATTAATATGGATAATTTCTTAGTTAACCTTTGGGTGATCCATTAACCTGTATTTATGAAGCTATGTTGATCGCAGTTTTTACGATTTCGATAGAATTAAGAAAGTGTGAAAAAGAAATATCCACACCCAAGAAAGCATAATGATAAATGATGAAATAATATTACATATAATAAATGAGCGAATCACCAAGGTAAGGTAATATAAAAAGTAATAATGTTTTTACAAGATGCTAACCTGTGTGAACCAGTTTTCTACTATCTTTCTTGATATTTTTCTTTATTTCAAAAATTCTGGCAGATTTTTATAATAAATAAGAATATAAAGAAAGACACCACGCTAAAATACGTGGTTAAAAAATTGCCACAATGTCTTTCTTGTAATTCATTATACAGTATCATTATCATCAAATCATATTTTGATCCTGTGTGAAACAAGAAATATTCTTCGTTACCGTCCTCCATCAAGTACCTGCTGACTGGACTGTCTGTCTGTATGTTACATTATGAGACATTGATTTCTATATATAATATGTTAGTACTGACCTATAATGAAGTCGTATTCTCCTTTGAGCACCTGTTGACACCGCGGTTGACTGTCCGTCACACCAACAACCAAAATCATCACAAACCAGAGGGGCAGTCTGAGGAACATCATGGTCAAGGTACCTGGTGAATTGTTAAAAATTGAACTAATTTGTGTGATAATTTACTATTTGGGAATAAACAAGAGGCTAGCATAGATTAGTTTTCTCTCAACAAAACTTCTTTAAGACGAACTCTAGGATAGACGTCGGACGGACAAGGTACTCTACGTTATGTACCCAGTAGACTAAAACTCTTTCGAAGTTGAGATCTCTCAAATCAGAGATATTTCTAATATTTACACAAGAGTGCGGGGAAACTAAGGTTGAGAATAATCTTATTTTTAGAAAATTCTTTTGTACAACCGAGCCCAGGTTTGCTAAAAATATCGTATCTATTGTGGGAGAAACAGCCATTGTCCATCACTATTATTTAAAATCATATGGATATTTATGCTGTTGTTTAAGAAGAAAATGAACCAACAGCCGACAAAGTTACTGTGATCTTGATTTAAAATCAGGGCACACCACTTGGTTCTGGGCAAAGGTCCTGTGAACTAGGAGGCAGTGAAATAGCTGAACAAGATTAAATACAATGGGTTTTTTTTTCATGGAATTATTTCAGATCCTCTAGATTATACATACAGATTCCGGATTGAACAATAAAAAGAGCTTATATTTTGCTCGCCTTTGAAATGAAATGGTTCATTAATCGAAGTCTACAGTGACTTTGGTCTTAGAGGCATGACCTTGACATAAGGTCATGACACACGGGCATCCCATAAGGAGTCTTTGCACTAAGTATGATAAGTACATAGAAGTTTTTGCTATGACAATGACAATGTAAACGTTATCCAAGTCCACAGTGACCTTGACCTCGGAAGTATTACCTTGACTCAACGTCGTGATATAGTGGCATATGATTATACCAAGTATGAACCTAATCGGGTGAAGCATACAATAAAAGTGTTACAGACGTACATACATCACCGTAATGACGGACTCATAAAAGTAGACATACATAAGTGTTCTACAAAATCTTATTTGAATAAGTTATTTCTCTCAGAACCGAATTCCGATTTTTTTTTTTAAATTTCATTCTCCAGAATTGTACAATTCCTCATAAATGGATACTACTTAAATAAGTAACTGAATAAAGACAGAAAAAATATAAAACTCATAAAAAATAGATAATTTTTGACATCAATATACGAGCGAAATCATAATTATTTCCACAACATGAAATCGGATTAAATGCTTTTTATTTCATCATTTTTTTTTTATTTGATTAGATCTAACATTTATTTTTGTGGTTTTGTGCCAAATTCTGGTTAACATGACAATTGCTTTCACTGGAATAATACAAAGGTATTTGATAAGATATACTGGTATCTTACCTTAAAAAAGTTGTTGTTTCAATTCCTGTTAATATTCCCCCATTGACTTCTATAAGGTACACTTTGTCAATAATAACTCATTAAAATGCGGATGTCAGATATTGAATTTTATTTACTTCACCTGGTTTATATTTTGATGAATTACTTTATTGTTGTTAGAATTAGCGACTGAATATTTTTACGTGTAGTCTAATAAGAAATGCAAATATGCTTAAGAATTGACATTATGCGGCTATGCCGCAAATTCACATTATGGGAAAAAATTCAACTTACTTATTTGTTTTGATTAATGATGTAATTCATTAATGACAAATGTACACTCATTTGTATGTTACATGCATATATCTGTTGTAGTACTCCTCGTGTGAATATAAAATACTTCTCTTTGATTCTGTAGTTTACTAGTATTCAAGTATTAATCGTAAATTGTGGGGTTTTTTTTTCATTTCCCTTTAAAATTACACGTAACTTTTTTTTTCATATATTGCTTTGCTTCATATTTCATCGGCCTTTGTAAAAATAATTTACTATCAAAAAGTCTGAAAAAAAATTATGATATTATGGCAACGGAATCAATGTTGAGTTTTCAATCAATGGAGAAAATTCCAAAGACATATAGAAACAAAGGCCGACCATTTGATCTTTGATTTTACTCCGAAAATGCAACTTTATAAAATTCTCGGTTAATGAAAAGGGGGAATATGCAGTTATGTAGGTACTTATTTGCAATTCAAAATCCTATTAATAGAAATGTCCAAATTATATTCAAATATAATTCATCGATAACTAGTATATTTGATTTGGTGATTATTTATAATGACATAGTATCTTACCATTTTATGTATGCAACGTGTTCATGTATAGATCTTACACCAAGATATTTGCATTCTATGTCATGTAGTTCTTTTTTTCTTTTCATTTGAACTGCCATGACCTAGCGTGTTTTGTGACCTATATGCATACAATTTCCTCGCAAACTTTGTGCATATATACGATTAATTTCCAACTTTTCAAAGAAAACTAATTTGGCCATATAGAATCAAAAGAGCAGACTGCTTTTTTGTAACACGCAATTTTTAACTTGAATGTGAATTTTAAACTACATGTATATACATATACCAATATACCAGCTGAATTTAACTTTACAAAGTATAATTTTTTCTTCCAATTAGGCATAGCAGTCTCTGCATTTCCGATTGCCAAGAAGTTTGACATGAATATGATGAAATACCAGTACTTATGGTTGGTGATAAGCTCACAAACGTATTTTCTCATCATACAATTTTATATCAAAGGATGAAAAATCCCATTCAAGGAATTGTTCTCCCCCGCTTATGAGTGTTTGTCTTTGAAAAAGAAATGCTTATAGGCCCCCTCCCTAAGTTTTTATGATATGTTTAGTTTATAATCATAATATTAAATTTTAAAACATAGGATCATCAGAGACGACAGCGCTCACCTCAACGGCATCATTGCCCCATGACCAGCATCTGTACCTACATTGCACAAAGTATTCCAGATGCATCATCCACATAAGATTGGTTGATAAAAAATTCAATGAAGGCTGGAAATGAAGATTCTAATTTTACCATACCTGGTCGATCAAGCGTGATAGGTCAGATGCAGCCTCCGTACCATGTATTGTTGTAAGCATCCTTAGATGCATCATCGATGCAAGTTTGGCCAATAGAAAGGCGGGAATGGACCTGTCCCAATTTACATAACCTGCTCATTCAAGCATGAAATGTGGGTCAGGTTCAGTCTCCGTACCATGCATTGTAGTAAGCATCCTTAGATGCATCATCCATGCAAGTTTGGTTGATGTAGGACTTATAGTAAGGCTGGAATGGACATGTCCCAATTTACCTAACCTGCTCACTCAAACGTGAAACATGGGTCAGATGAAGCCTCCATACCATGCATTGTTGTAAGCATCCTCAGATGCATCATCCATGCAAGTTTGGTTGGTGTAGGACTTATAGTTAGGCGGGAATGGACCAGTCCCGTTTTATCTAACCTGCTCACTCAAGCATGAACTGCAGGTCAGATGCAACTTCAGTACCATGCATTTGTGATGAAATATTTCTTCCAGCATAATATTTATTCCTTGGAAATTTTATCATATAATATTTTTTCCCAGGAACTTTTATTATGTATTAAAAATTCCGAAAGGAAATTTTATTATGTAATGAATCTTCCATGATCATAATAAATGTTCCCATGCCATGGAAAATATATTACATAACAAAACTTCCATCTGGAATTTTTTTCATGTTCATAATAAAAGTTCTGATACTAGTACCATGGTAAAATCTTACAGAACAAAAATAAGGATTTCATATATGTGCATAATAGATTAATAATTGTCACTGGAAAAAATATTATAACGAACTTATGTAAACATCAAATTCAGAATAAGAAATAATAAATTTCAAAAATCATGTACTGTATAGCATGGAAATTTGATCCCTATATTATTTCTTCCAATAGCGGAGTGTTTTACTTGTAGAAAAAAATTTAAAATTTTACTTGTAGAAAAAAATTTAAAATTATTTTAATGAAATTGAAAAGATAACTGTATTATTAATACATATGAACATATGAACCATTCCACAGAATTATTCCTGTAAGCTAACCATGTTACTGTAATTATTGATATGTTTAAATTATGAGAAAATATCTGTAAGTCATTTATGACCATTTATGTATTTGAAGCATAGAAGGAAAAAATATTACACATGATACTTACATATAATATTTCTTCTATTTCAAAGAAAAAGTAGTCCTTTGGGTAGTGAAAAAGAGTAAAACATCAACAATTTTCATAACAATGTTTCCGTCCATATAGATGGAAACGTTTTCATGAAAATTGTTGATGTTTTACTCTTTTTTCACTTACCAAAGGACTGTGGAAAAAGTATTATGGACAAGGAAAAAATATTCCATAACGAAAAATCCTGGGAAATTTCATTATAATAATAAAACTTCCAGGAGGAAGAAATATTATGCAGAAGAAAAGTTCGTACACAGTGCGACTGACAGACAGACGGACCTTGATCTCCATGGGGTATTGAGGCACATTTAAATTGATCAATCCAAGTAAGACAGATGGACAGAAGGTTGGACGTCAGATAAAAACGATCCCTATATGTTGTTGTGGCTTCACAAACAAAAGAAAAGCAAAAAAATTCACCCTTTTCACATTTTTAATTTTATTGTGAAGATTATTATAACAAACATGTAACTTCATATAAATATCACTTATCTCAAAAATGTTTTTTTTTGTAAAACTGTTTTGTGTAAAACACAATTCATTTGGTTTTCCAAAGTCAACAAAATACATTGGTCAAACTTAATGAAGCAATAAAGATAAATGTCATGATCTGGATGACAATTTTATTTCCTGTTAATCTAAAAATTCTAGTAAATTTCAATTCACTGTGATTTACATGTACCATTGAATTGAAGATTCACTGTGACACATTTCCCATTTTGAATACATTATGATACACAGTTGACTTCTGTAATATGGAAAAAAAAGACACATTTGAAAAACATGCATATGAAATCCTTTGAGAACTAATATGTATGTAAGAAACTTGATCTGTAACGTTTCTTCCTTACTTATGTCAAAGTTAACCTATCAATTTCACACAAATTCATTATTAATATCAAGTGCTATTAATTTCCTTATTCTTTTTATCATAAAAATACTGGTAAATAAAAATATCTATAACTGATCAGTTGCAGATCCTGGATTCAAGAAACAAGGAACCTATTTTGTTGAAAAATAAACCCCTGAAAAGCAGTATATGTCCTACCCCTAGATATGACTGTTGCCTTTCAGACTTATTTAGCCCCTTATGCTAACTGTAGCTCGAGTCTATTCCTAACTCAATCTTAATTCTAGCATGCGACAACCTATTACCCCAAGTCAACTCTAAAACTCAGTCAACCTAAAGCCCCGGTCACACTGCACTCCATGTCGAAATCACGTTCAAAAATTTGCAGGACGTGGTTGTACGTGGTATTTTTTGACATGGTTGTGCTTTGTACGGGGTATGACCAGCAGCGGCTGTTCCACTGCTGAAGCCGGAACACGGATTATCACGTGTATTTCGCCTGTGTTGCACGTCTTTAACAAGTACACCATCCGTTGTTGTCCGCGGAATAAAATTGTTAGCAGTTCAAAACTTCTTTCCGCATCTGACGCCGTTCAGATTTTTTACCGCGTCCTACCACATCTACAAATCATCTGTAGCGCGTCTTAAAAGTGGACAACAACGTCGAGACGGGAGACCTTTTTTGGACGTGTTTTGGCCGTGATCAAGCTGAAAAGCACAGTGAGACCGGGCCTTTAGCCTAAGTCAACCATCGCTCTAAGTCAACATACATGTAATTATTATCTCCTACCCAATGTTCTATCTTGAACAATACATAAATAATATTGATTCAATGGTCACTTAATACATGATTTTAGCCACATGAATCTACTTCAATACTGACATTATAAAACATAGCACACAATTGTTTACATTTTGGGACATTATTGTTTTTAGCACTGATGATAAAAGTATGTGTATAATTATGCAAAACTCAGAGCACTTTTTGTGAAAGATGTCATTGCTCAACTCTCAAAGTACGGCAGATGTCACATAGATCATCACTAAAATATCTAATACCTACAGAAGAAGTAAGCTCAGAACGTAAAGAGAGTTTGTAACAGTTTGTGTCTCGCTGTAGAAGCATGATCCAAAATGGGATTTGGTCTGAAAGGAAAGAAACAATTATGTCAGTTATATGATCAGCCTTTGAAAGCACTCAAAAAGGATGCAATAGTTTTATAGATTTCTAAGGTAGATCAGTGCAAATTACTTTATTTCATGAAACTGATTGATTGTTTTCACTAAATATCATTACACCTTGCATACTTTTAAATTCTATTGCATCATAATTTGAACTTTAGTAAAACATATCTCATATAGAAAATCAAAATTAAATTGCAAGCAATGATTATTTTAATTTTTCAACTGATACAAACATGTACATCTACATCTATATACTAATTCTAATGAAGTCTTATCTCAGACATTCAATAATTTATCAATCATTTGTGACACTATACTTACTTTCCAATGAAGGTCTGTAATATTTCCCTTGAGAATTTAGGAAAGTAGGGCTGTCTGACCATGTGTTCTAGTATGAGAAGTGGACCTGTAATATTACTAGGGGGACGGTACTTCTTGTCTTCACCCTGAAAATTAAAAACACAGCTACATTATTTTCACCAAATCTCAAGTTGAATTTCAGTCACAATGTCAAATTTTTCACTAAGTTGAATTTCAGTCACAATATCAATTTTTTTCTAACAATGGAAAGTCCTATTACTTCCTAATAAGTTATGCTCAAAGGTAGTTTTATCTTAAAGGAGGTCAAACTCTATGGTCAAGGAATTTTGAACATACCTATGCAAAAGTCTTTCCATAAGGTCGATAGATGTAAGTCATTTAACATACATGTACCAATTAAAAGATACATTTATGCACCATATAAAGTTTTTCTAAAGTACATCAAACTCCAGAGTCAAAGTCACACATTTTGGAACATATTTTAAGATCTTAGCAGAAGAAATATACATGTGTATATTTGAAAACCCTTACAGATAAGGATCTACAGTTGTACAAAAAATCTTTGATTCCAAGGGCATAAAAAAGTGTATATCCAGCCAAATCTCTGTAACAAGACCTGTTGGCAGTTCTTATCCTTGCCCAATAATTTAGAACTTGAATTACAAGTAATAATTGGAGAAGGTTTGATTTACATCCATGTCAATAACTGCAATGTTCATAAATAGTTTCTCTCTAATTATAAAAATGTTTAACGTATCCATTGTACAAATGGAGATCTCGCGGACGTCTCGTCCATTTAAACAGTGTTAAAATTATCTCGGTAATCTTCGGCAGTGTCTCGATAGTTTCCGTAGATTGAGCAAAGGTTGGCATGTCGACCTTTGATGATAGACAACATTTTTATGTTGTATAAGGTATATTTTGGTAAAAGTATTCAATAATTCTAACTATATATTACACTTGAAATTTATTTGTACAACGTATACCTTAATTCCTTGACAAGGCTGTCATAGTTTTGGTGTTCATGGGTGTATAATTCTGGTTGGTCATGTGCAAATTCCGTGAATCCCAAAGCAACTCTCGGAAAAATTTGCACGTGTCCAACAAGAATTATATACAAATGAACACCAAAAGTAAGACAGTCATTACTTATATTTACATTTATTCTAATTATCGGTCATTTTTATTGGCTTGCACATTGCACATTTTGCCTGTAACAACTTCAAATGTATTTCAACATTGGTCAATTCTTTCTACATGCAAAACTTGAATGTGATGTGACAATAGCAAACCAAGTTATTGAAATATAATTGTAGTTGCCTAATGGTCGTTTAACATGGGGAATCTACTAGTAATATATATATAAACCTTTATAACACCTAGGTAAACAAGTAACGTGTTGGCGACCATTGCTGCAGCAACATCCACATTCCTCTGTATCGTTTCCTCCATGATTCTGTCTGTACAAAAAATCAAGATGTGTGAAAACTTAACAGAACATTCATGTGAATATTGATAGAATAACAAGACAAAATTCGGAGCACCTAACATCACATTTCTCAATACAGGTTAATTAAAGATTTTGATCACAAAATGTATGAAGTGTAATTTGAGCATACTTTTACAGTAAAACAAAGATTTACCATACCAGCACACTGACAAGCTGCTTCCTTCGTTTCCATGTCATCCTGTGTCACTACACTTGACACCTAAGATAATAATTTTAAAAGTACAATGATCTTTATATTATACCCTTTCCATAACCTATAGAGCATTTAAGGATATCACCAAATATCTCACTCCCATATTGGGAGTTTGCTTCTTTTCATATGGTGGAGGTTTTTGTTTGTTTGCTTTGGTTTCCGTTTTATCCTGATTTTGTATGCCTTCGATTTCTGATTTTCTGAATTATCGATTTTGTGCTGTATACAGGGATATGGTCATTATCCATATTTGTCATCTACCACAACAAATACATTGTAATGTCATTGTGAATCGCAAATCAAACTACTGAAATATACTAGTATGCAGGAAGCATGACTTATCTAGGGAATGAGATATTTAAATTATGATTCACAGTTCATATAGTATTTGTTGGGGTTTTTTGTATCTATAATATGACAAAAAGGAATTTTTCTTACCTTCATGAACATCTGGACAGCTTTTTCCATATCACTTATATCTTGCTGAAAGTACATAATGCAATCCTCTCTTATTCATAAAAATACTGAAATAGCTTTAAAATCTAAATTATAATTCTACCAAAATAGAAATATACCTTTGTTTTATTCTTGTAAGATTTACAAAATAAACTGGTCGGGAAGTACTTACAGCTGAGCAGTAATTATTACCGTTTGCCCATATCTTCAGTTCTACGAATGACAGACTTGATTTTTTCAACACTTATACTTCTAATGTTTAACAAACTGTATATGAAAATTCAAATGAATCAATGCTATGCAAGCTAAGATTTTAGCAGCTAAATTTCATGAAAATGCATTGTCTTCCCCGGAGCTCCTCCGGGCGATGGTAGTGCACCTTGCTGTCTTCTTTCTCAATCATTGATGAAATTTCAAATTATTTTCAATAATTTTCATCACAACTGACTAGCGAAAAATAGAGGAATCTGATGGTATAATTTTAGTTGAAATATTGTGGATATTAGACAAGAATGACCCCACGCGGCGATAATTGCTTCCCCAACCTCTTTAAAGAGTGCTTAAAACTAGCACATTTTAATTGCTTATAAAACCAGTACCAGTCGTCAGAATTTCTTGAAAATTTATGGAAGTATAGGTAAAGGGTTCTAGTTTGTGATGTCCAAATTTCATGTGAAAGTCTTAAAAATTAAAGGAAATTGAGCATAAAATGCTTTAAACATCGGCGATAATTACTTCTTCACCAGTATCGGTTAAACTGATACAAAAACTAGAATAGGAATCAATGACTTATACTTACCCCTAATTCATCTGTTATAACTTGTGCTCGTTGATCACCTAGACCTATAAGCTTAGACGGTGAAGGAAATGACACAAACTCCTTTATGGACACTGTCTGTAAAGAAAGAAATAACAAAGAAAGACTTAAAGTAAAATCTACATCAGTACTAATGGAAAGACTTCCCTTGTGGCATAACTTTTGACCATTTCCAATCTATGACCTTGACCTTCAAAATTAATAGGGTTCTTTCAAACATCATGACCAAAGAATATATAGATATGTATGAAGTTTATCAAAGATCTGACTCTATGATGTATACACCAGAAACTCTCCTGGTTGCTCTGTTAATTCAATAAAATGACACACCCACTTTCCAAGACCCTGGGGGTCAGGGGCTCAGTCAAAATATTAGTGCAAGACTAGACTTCATGATTATATGCAAAAAGAATTTTCTCTCTATGAATTATAACTCCCGAGATTTGGTGTTCACAAGATAGCATGGAGTTATAAAATGACCATGCCCATTTCCCAAGATTTTCAACTAGATCACAGACTGATTATAATGTAAAAAGAATTAATTCCTACCACTGACATATTCATAGGATTTGTGTTCACAAGAAAAGTTAAATGGAGAGACGTAATGACAGACAGACTGACGCCAGAGACAGGGCAATGGTATAAGCTTTTACCAGTAGAGCTAAAAATTAGACAATCCATACTTATTGCAGCATTACTATATCCTCCTGAACTATGTTGTCAGGGATTTTTAAAAAATAAATGGTCATAATTCATTTATAAATTCTATTAAGAAGCAATCTCCTCTGTGAAGTATCAAGGACTTCCTTGTACAAGTGAAGGCTGGAGTTATGATGACAAAGCTTTCTGTCAGAAATTCATGGGCATCAAGTCCAAGGGACAAATATCAATAACAGCAATCTTCAAACAATTGTGATCTTTCCATGTTATGTGAGAAGTCATCAGTACTGAAATCCATCTATTGGTATGGGATGAATTAGAATAAATAGATTGCAGACTATTGTCATTTCGACCTTGACACATGTATAACTCTTTGATCATTGATTCCCTTCCCTTGGATATTCCTTCACTGTTTACAGAGAAAATATAATAACAATTTCCATCTATAATCAAACAGACCCATTGATATGGTGATTCCAGTATACCCCCATTTCCTGGTATAATGACATCAACATAATATACATGTCATGACTGTCTATTTATTTAGTAAACTGTCAAAATTGTACAAAGAAGTCAAGCATTACATATATTATTCTTGTTACATGCATCTCCAATTTTCCAATGTGGTTCAAACATTCCATTGATACTAAGAAATCTAAAACTCGGAATACCATCTTAAATTCTACAATTCTTTACCAAACTATAACGATAAATTGAATGACCCAACAACCGAAATTTTGGATGAAAGGATAGAACACAAATATTATGCACACCAACCTAACAAGATCAATCCTCTTCTTCTGTAAAGGAACAGGAGTGTATGGAGAATATATGACATGTCTAAGCAAATACATATGAAATACATACACAAGCTTTGAAAATCTACATGTATGTAGACAGACAAATAAGATGTTTCCTGACTTTATATATTTGTAACAGACTAATAACCTCAATTCCATATCAAATCAACGTATTGGTTCAGGTTGATATCGATGCCTTGTATAGACTACATCAATGTATTGGTTGATATTGACGCCTTGTATAGACAGGGTCAATTGGGTATAAACATCAAAACAAAAACTTTACAGTTCTTATTTTTTATTAATAAAAACAAAGTAAACGAAATAATTAAAACAAAGTGGTTTAGAAATTGTGATTTTGTAAAACTTAAAACATGGTTTAATGGAATGAAGAAATAAAGTGTAAAGTTCATGTAGATGATAAGATGACTGATTAGAAGCTGATACATGTATTTGTCACTTGTTAAAAAATAAAACTCTATAGTAGGTTTAAATATCGACCTTAGTAAGTATGACCTTGAGTATGATCTTGACCTTTTTAATACAGAATTCTTCTAATGCTACAATGTATGTTTTGATGAAGAGGTGGTTAGTGAAAAGTAAAGTTTATCAAATATGTGACAATAAACACAAAATACAACTACATGTATTAACAAGGTCATTTATGCCTATAACTACGCAGGTCACAATGTCGTTTACACCTATAACTACGCAGGTCACAAGGTCGTTTACACCTATAACTACGCAGGTCACAAGGTCGTTTACACCTATAACTACGCAGGTCACAAGGTCGTTTACACCTATAACTACGCAGGTCACAAGGTCATTTACACCTATAACTACGCAGGTCACAATAAAACATGCCCTTTTAAAATTAAGTTGCTCGTTCACAGAAACATAAAAAATTTCAAAAAGCACTAAACATGGTATGTGTTATTTTTCATTTATTGATATAAATGTATAAATAAATTTTTGAATTTTTTGAAAATCTAATCAAAAACATTTTATGAACTGAACAAAGTTTTTAAAATAGAACAAAGTTTAAAATTTGCATAAAAGATGAAATATGTCATCTGCAATTCTAACCAACTATGACACACTTTAATCAATAAAAAGTTCAGTTTGAGTTTAAAGGCCATAGATCTCAAACAAATTTAAAATTGCAGAATGAAATTTCAAGAATCAAATATTCCTTTGGTTGTGAAATGCAGTTTAAAATGGTTTGATCATGTTTGATGTAAACAATATTGGCACTTGCACTAAAAGGCTTGTAAAGAACAATACAAAATGAAATCATGAAAGAATAATGTTATCACAGGCAGCTTCTAAGGAGATTTTTCAGATTTTCTCTACTTCAGATTTTCCGATTGCAGTTTTATGAACAAGTGTCCATCACTCTATCATTGTCTACCAGTCACACTGTCATCAAGACAGATTCAGCTTTCCCATTTCATCTGTTAGATCAAGTGTGGAATCTTCTCTCTGCAAAACACAAGTTACCATATCAAAATTTCTACTTTTCTTGATTGTTATTGAAATTATTATGTCAGAGTGAATGATTAACCAAAAGTAAAGCTACTAGGTGAATCATAGTATTGCAGAAAGGTTAAGTCCACACTTGATCTATATTTTTGTTATTGATTAAAAACTAGTGAAGGAAGTGACTTTACATTTCAGACTAGATTTCCTTATTGTTGTACCTTTATTCCAGTAGATGTTGCTCTATGGTGTGAGTACAGACCAAAATGTTTCCTCTTGTTAGTTTTTTGATACATAACAATTATGCCTTAAGCAGACATGATTCCATTGAACAACCAAAAAATATGAAAAGGGTCGAAAATTACTACTTTCAGAAGCAGAGACAGTAAAAACAAAAACATAATTCTGGAGGCCAACTCCAATTTTTTTAGTAATCTGGGAAGCAGAATTCCACTGTGTGAGTGTGTGTATGAAAGACAACTGACCTGTTTTTTGGGTGTGATGGCCTTGCCTTTGACTTGTAGGGCGGGGTCGTCTACAACCTCCCCCTCTCTTTCCTCCTCAGCTGGCACCTCCTACAATACATATACAAATGAAATTACATCACTTTCACAATATTCTTACATCAGTTGAGATGAATACATAATTACTCAAGAAAAATAGGCAGATTGGACTTGTTTTATCAAAATGACGCACCACCTTCTCTCCTGAAGCATTAGTAGCTTTTAAAGGTAAAATTAAATCTTTCACAGAGGGAAAGAGAAACAAGAGAGAAGTAACATATATTGACATGAAACATTTTGTTACAGATATTGCCCTGTTACATATACTGACCTCTCCATCTCCATCACCGTGTTCCTCGTCTTCTTCATCAGATCCCTCATCCTCACTGTAATATATATATCATACAGAGGTATATAACATAATGAAACATTTATTTAGATTAAGTTTGATGTAACATGTAACATTAGCTCTATGGAGCTATAATATAGAGGTACATGTACTGCATCAAAATTAATTTCACAGGATTGTGGAATTCTTACATGTATTGTTTAATTGCTATGTGTATAGATCGACCTTCTATGTAGAAGGAAACAACATTTGATATCCATTTAGTTTTGTAGATTGCTCTGATAAATGCAGGAGGTGTATCTTGAGACAGTAGAATCATAATAAATAATATTAATTTGAGAATATTCTGCTCATATTGAAATCTAAATAGATCAGAAATGCAATATCTCTCAAACCAAGCATTTTCATCCTAATACATGTAGATGCTAAAATTGCAGTGAAAGTTTGCTTACATCACCCTCTGATTTCACTGGCAGGGGGCTAATAAATGAGCTGCATGTAGACATAGGAATTTTCATACGTCTGATATTAGACAGGAATTACATATTTGATTATTACACAAACCTCAGAGAAGCTAAGGCATCTAGTTTTCCCATTGCTTCCATTGTACCTCTCACTTCATCCACTCCCTCTTCACCAAGCATATTACCTAAATGTAAGTAAAATTAAATTGGTTTAAGTGTATGATACCAAACGGTCATTCCAGTACATGTATATAATGTCTACTAAAAATTTGAAGAAAGCTATGGACACTTTGTAAATCTTATCATTGCAGAAGTATTTCCATTTTGGTTTGCAGATACTTACAGTTAAGATCTAGCCTAAGAAGTGCTGGTTTATTTTCCATATTTTCTGCTACAGCATTTGCTCCTGTTTTATTTATTTCATTACCATATAGATTAAGCTCCTGAAATTACATGTATATAACATGAGGAAGGTTTAGGATCAAATAAGTCATAATATAAATGTTTAAGAAAATATTTTGCTTTAAAAAAACATTAGAAAACACAAGAAGTCTTCACATGTTATCTTAATACATCTACAGTGTAACTTACTTTTAATTTGGTATGTCCTTCTTTTAAAGCCTTGGATAAAGCTAAAGCTCCCTCTGTTTTAAGGAGACAATCACTAAAATTAATTACTTCTATTTCCTGAAGCTTTGGTAAAACCTGAAAACAAAAATATCAGACCTTTATTCAGGTAGAAGCCAAAATTCATGTACATGTATATTGATTTCTTTTAAATTACAAATGGGCAAACAGAAAAACTCCTCCCTGTACACACCCTTCATTGGCCATTAGTTTCACAATCAAATGAAGGTGTACATCTTTTAAAACAACTTTTACACATCCTACTGTGAGCATACAGTTTATTTATTTCTTTTATGTACAAATACATACATGTATATTGTATATTATAACATAGTAATATTTTTGCCTTAGTGATTTTATCATTGCAGAGTTTACATGATTTTCTGCCCTACCTTTGCCATACTTTTAGCTCCTGCCTGAGTGAATGTGTTATCACTGAGATTTAAGATCTTAAGACGAGGATTTTGAGAGAAGGCATCGGCTAATGCTGTAATACCAGGATGATATATACCATTCTGAGGCATGGCAACTTCCTCTAGTGTTCCTACAAGCTGTTAAATAGAAAATGAAATGGTCATGAGAATTGTGACAGATAAGAAATATTTGCAATAGAGAAATTGAGGTTCCTTTCTCCATCAATTTCAATAAAGCCTACGCTCACGCAGCAAGATACGCCCGTTGGGATTTTTTTCACAACACCAAAATATCTAAGTCCCATTACTCCATAAGGACAAATCGGATGGACCTTAAAATCAAAAGGCGGCTTCCTCTTCAAAGTCTGATCACAATGTACAAATATCATGAAAATCAAATGACGCATATTCAAGTTATTGCGTTCCATGCACCTATATTTTGCCCTTAGCTTAACATGTATGTGCATATACCCCCCCCCCCCCTCCCCCCATTACACATAATTTCTGGATTATGTGACAAAAAATTCAAGAACCCGTTATATATGTGAAAGAACATCCTTTCTACTTGAAGTATGCAAAATTTCACAACATTTTGACCAGAAATAGATTTTTTAAGAATTTTTAACTATTTTACATGTAGTATATTTTCATTGTATTTAAAATATCTAAGTCCCATAACTCCGTAACGACAAATCCGATGAACCTGAAAATCGAAAGGCGGCTTCTTCTTCAAAGTCTGATCACAATGTAGAAATATCATGTAAATCCATTGACGCATATTCAAGTTATTGTTCCATGTGCCTATATTTTGCCCTTAGCTTAAAATGTATGTGCATATAACCCCCCCCCCCCATTACACATAATATCTCGGTTATGCGACCAAAATATTAAAAACCCGTTACATATGTCAAAGAGCATCCTTTCTACCTTAAGTATACAAAATTTCAAAACATTTCAACCAAAAATAGATTTTTAAATAATTTTTAACTATTTTAGTATATTTTCACTGTATTTTAAAATATCTAAGTCCCATAACTCTGTAACGAAATATCGAATGAACCTGAAAATCGAAAGGCGGCTTCCTCTCCACAGTCCAATCTAAATGTATGAATATCATGAAAATCTGTCGACGCATATTCAAGTTATTGCGTTCCATGCGCCTATATTTTGCCCTCAGCTTAACATGTATGTGCATATCACCCCCCCCCCCCTTCCCATTACAAATATCTCGGTTTTGCGACAAAAAAATTAAAAACCCGTTACATATGTCAAAGAACATCCTTTCTACTTGAAGTATACAAAATTTCAAAACATTTCGACCAGAAATAGATTTTTAAATAATTTTTAACTATTTTAGTATATTTTTACTGTATTTTAAAAATCTAAGTCCAATAACTCTGTAACGACAAATCGGATGAACCTGAAAATCGAAAGGCGGCTTCCTCTCCACAGTCCAATCATAATGTATGAATTTCGTGAAAATCCGTTGACGCATAATCAAGTTATTGCGTTCCATAGGCGGACCGACAGACGGATGGACGGACAGACGGATGGACGGACAGACGGACGGACAGACAGACTTCGCCATACCATAATAGGACCTGTCCAATGACGGGCGTATAAAAACTTGAATGTAATAAAATATAAATATACAGACTTACAATGTACATGAATTGTATAAGGTCTTGACAGATGACAAACATTACTGGCATGTTTCAGGTTACAGAGATTTTTTTTGCCCCTATTTGGGGCCGTTATTCGGCCCCATTCCCAATGAAAAATAGTATCTTTTTTTCCCAATTGTGGCTCTAAAATTTCCCAATCACATACAGATGGAATTATCACTGAAATTAGTGAAATTTACTGGTTCAAAAGTAGCAACTTTACTAATTATTTGCCATATTTTTGTAAGCACAAGAAATTAAATCATATTTGAAATAAAATTATTTGATTAAACATGCAATTCTGAACTATTGATTGTATAAACTGTCATTTTACTTTTATATTAATACTTCCCAAAATATTCCCAAACGTCGTTAATTTTCCCAATTGCACGGGCCCCGACCCCATTCCCAAATTACTGAAAAAAATCACTGGGTTAATACACATCCATATATGATTCAGAAACCATTTTCATTTATCAGAGTCCTATAAACTTGACCTTTGACTTCAAAATCAATAGGGGTCATCCTTGATTCATGGGAAACATTTCTGGCAAGTTTCATGAAAATAGGTGCAATACAGACTCTAACATGGTCCAGAAACCATTTTCAATCATCAGAGTCCTATAAACTTGACCTTTGACCTTAAAATCAATAAGGGTCATCCTTGATTCATTGTAAACATTTCTAGCAAGTTTCATGATCATAGGTGCAATACAGGCTATAATATGGTCCGGAAAGCATTTTCAGTCGACTGAGTCTTGTGACATTTTATCTTTTGACCCCAAAATTGATAGGGGTCACCCTTGACTCATGGTAAGTGTATATAGTTTCATTCCACTAGCATCTATCACAGCTGACTTATAGTTCGAGAACCAATTGTTGATGCCCACATGCCCAGACATCTGACATCAAATTAAGGACTGAGTTTTGCAACTTGACATATAAAAACAATTTCCACAAAAATTTTATTCTTAATGACAATGATACCATTTGGAGTTTCCTCTGATCAATGATCATTGCAGCATTTTCATATGAATCTGATATAGAAGATATAATTTTTAGAACATCAAAATCCAGGGAAACTTTGAAATTTCAGTCACAAGTTATTCTTCTACATGAATGTACAGTTGAATCTTACTTGTTACATGTAACAAATACACATAAACAGACTTTACCTTAAATACTTTAGCTAATGCCATTGCACCATCATTTTCTAATCTGTTACGACCAGATATAAATACTTTGAGACAGAATGGCTTGCCGGCTTCCATGCTCCGTTTGTGACATTCTGTTAAACTTTCTGCTAACATCTGAACAAAAATATGTGATATTCATGCATCAAGAGAACATCACTAAAAAGGGTTAAAGGACATTGAACACAATGGATACAATAAAATTATTGATCATATTAAATTTGATAAGAATATGAGCAGAAGAAAAGAATTCTATTTTTTGTATATCTTCCTTTTTGTGCCTTATAATTGTTTTTATCAGGAAAGCATTAGTACAAAATCACTTACCTTGCCTCCTCCAATACCGAGGCCGTTATTATTGAGACGTAATTCCTGTAGTGTGTAACAGCTTGGACTCTTGATGAAGTTGACCAGCCCAACCACACCATTAGGACCGAATGCATTGTCACTGAGATCAAGTTCTACCAGACCAACCCCTGCCTGTATCATGCTATCACCCAGAAACTGAAGAGCTTTAGGAATTTCTGTTTTAAGTCGGCCTGTAAACATATCACTCCAGAGAGCCCTCTGTAAAGACAGAAATCATGTATTTCATTAAATTAATATATTACGTTTGAGGTATTCAGCATTCTAAAAGCTCAGCTTGTAACTTGTACTAACTTCATATCTCTAAACACAGTTCACAAGAAATTATGTTATAGCATATAACATAATCGTAATGATACTTGCACAAATATCAATAGTTTATAACTTATGTTCATAAATGTTGAAAAGAATTACATGTAGTGATGTTGTACATGTAAAGACCATCTAAAACATCTTGCCCATTTGCTTCCTTTTACACAAAGGCTTTTAAAAAGATGAAAGAGGGGGAGGGAGTTAGAAAAGCTAATTATTGACACAGAAAGAAGAAGGCCTCATGACATCTTCCCTACATAAGAATATAACATCATGAGCTACAATTCATGTATATACCTTAAATTGTGCATGTTTTTGTAGTGTTTTAGTCTCTTACCTTAAATTGTGCATGTTTTTGTAGTGTTTTAGTCTCTTACCTTAAATTGTGCATGTTTTTGTAGTGTTTTAGTCTCTTACCTTAAATTGTGCACGTTTTTGTAGTGTTTTAGTCTCTTACCTTAAATTGTGCACGTTTTTGGAGTGTTTTAGCCTCAAGCCTAAGTGCTAGGTACTTGACAAATAACCAGCCTTGTACCAGCGCATCGTACCAGTGCATTCTAATGAATTGCACTCTACTGACTGTGACGACAGGACTCCATGATGGCCCTGTCCAAACCTCTTTAGAGAAGACAGGGCCCCAACCACCTGTCCTCTCTGAAAGTCAGTCGGACTCATCTAGTGATAACATGCATGAGCTCTCTACAGCCAGCAGATAATGGACTGTATTTCTTACGCCTTGTTTTATATATCCATTTACAAATCCATCTGTGTCATGCTGTCTGTTTGTATGTTCATCTTTGAGCGAGGATATTATTTTACACCACAATTGTGCGTTCTTTGAGACCTCTGGGAAATTGGAAAAGTGGGAGGGTTGTGTGCATGTAATCCGGATAATCACACCGATTGCCAATTGGTCTTGTTGGTTTATGTGTAGTCATTTGTGTTTGATGTTTTTATGATGTGATTTGGTGTTCCTGTCCCTTTTGTGTCTCTTTTTGTGCGTGTCTGCTATGTGTTTTTGCATTGGGCAGGGATTTTTTCAGGGTCTGTAGGGGGCCAAAATTCGGTCCCATTCCCAACACCAAAAGTGGTACTTTTTCCAAATTTTAGACCTAAGAATTCCCAATTTAATCTTTTCTCCAAAACGAGAAATTCATTTCCAATTTACGTATCATTAACTGAAAGGAAAGCGAAAGTAGAACAAACATATTGTGTTAGGTTAACTCTAGGAGGGATTCAAAATATTTGACAATTGATATGATAAGGGATAATTTGCATGAATATATCTTTTTGTGGTTTGAAATTTCTTTCCCAATTTAGGTTGAAATGTTGCAAAATTCCCAATTTCATTGGTCCAGGCCCCTGACATCAGGGGCTAGAAAATCCCCTGTTGGGTGTTTTGCTGTGGGTGCTGCAACCAAGTGTTGTTGAAGATCTCCTCCTTTTTCTTACCTTAAATTCTGGATGTTTTTGTAGTGTTTTAGCCTTTTACCTTAAATTCTGGATGTTTTTGTAGTGTTTCAGCCTCTTACCTCTAATTCTGGATGTTTTTGTAGTGTTTTAGCCTTTTACCTTAAATTCTGGATGTTTTTGTAGTGTTTTAGCCTTTTCCCTTAAATTCTGAATGTTTTTGTAGTGTGTTTACCTCTTACCTTAAATTCTGGATGTTTTTGTAGTGTTTTAGCCTCTTACCTTTAATTCTGGATGTTTTTGTAGTGTTTTAATCTCTTACCTTAAATTCTGGATGTTTTTGTAGTGCTTTAGCTATAGCTTCTGCAGCCTCCACTCCCATTGTATTGCCCTCCAAACGTAATGCCGTCATTGTACGACATTCTTCTATCTCTTTAATTATGTCTTTGGCTGAAAAAGTATAATCTGCTGGTAATTCCAGGATAAAGGTTCGTAATGATGTATTCTATAGTTAGTTACTTAAACAAAACAATCTATCTATAGAAAATACAGACATGAATGAATTGGATTTAATGTTTCTGCGCTTTTGTGAAAGCAGGGAACAAAATGAAAAAAGAAAGGTCTCTGGTCAGTCCCATATGTGATTTATGAACATTGATTGCTTGCTTGATTGATTTATTCGATAAAACAATGTTTCAAACAAACAAACATTCAAAAAATTATGCTCAAGATTAAAGTCTTTTTTCAAAAGTAGGTCTTATCACTGACTTCTTTATTTAAAAAGTTGAAGTATTTCAAAAGCAGGCCAACTTCCGGGGTCAAGGTCACAAAGTAACAAATTTAGAACCAACAGAAATGTCTCAACACAAGAATTACCCATGTAGTATAATTCACCATTCATAAGCTACATGTATGTCCAAGGTTAATAAAGGTCAAACTCCAATGTCAAGGTCAAATATTTTGTCAATAGAAGGACTTGTCACAAGAAAAAAGATAAGTGAAATACAACTTGTAGCCCTATCACTTACCATTCAAAAGTTATGCTCTTGAAAATTTAAAGTTTTTTGTGATTGAGAGACGGACAATTGGACAGACAGATGAAGGGGATTTATAATGTAACAGCGTTAAACTGTCTCGAAAGCGGGGACAAGAGTGAAGTCATCAAATCTACCAGAAGGGAGAATTTATTCCATTAACAGTCAGGGGTATAACTCATTTCAGAGATAAAATTTTATAACCGAAATCAGTTACTTTTCTTTCTATGAAAATCAGTAATGTTAAAGTAGGTCAAGAAAAATAACTGATTTCTGCATATAAAAATTCCTATGGGAATTGCTTCATATTTATTCATTGGGTAAAGGATTATTTTACAAAATTTAAGGTATTGATGTATTAAGATGATACTGAACACTTGATTATCAGCAGGAAAAATCTGGATTAGAAGATTTAAGCAATACCAAAAAAATATAACCAAAAATAGCAATCCAAGGAATGCTTGTGTCGCCTGCAAAGCGGTTTGATTATTATTCTAGAAAGTGGATCAAAATTCTTGAAAAGTAGGTCTAGGTCAAATATCTAGATCAAGGTCAAAAGGTCAAATTTTATGGTCTGTGTGGAAAGGTCTTGTCACAAGGAATACACATGTGAAATACCAAAGCCCTATCACTTACCAATCAAAAGATATATCCATTCTTAATTTTTTTGAAAAGTAGGTCAAATATGTAGGTCAAGGTCAAAAGGTAAAAAAATAATGGTATGTGTAGAATGGCATTGTTACAAGGAAAATACACGTGAAATATCAAAGCCCTATCACCTACCAATCAAAAGATATAGCAAATATTACTTTTCTTGAAAAGTAGGTCAAATATCTAGATCAAGGTCATAAGGTCAAATTTAATGGTCTGTGTAGAAAGGTCTTTTCAGAAGGAATACACATGTGAAATATCGAAGCCCTATCACTTACCAATCAAAAGATATAGCGAATCTTATCTTTTTTCAAAAGTAGGTCAAATATCTAGGTCAAGGTCACAAGGTCAAAAATTATGGTATGTGTAGAAAGGTCTTGCCACAAGGATTGCACATGTGAAATATCAAAGTCCTAACACTTACCAATAAAAAGATATATCCATTCTTAATTTTTTTTTTAAAGTAGGTCAAATATGTAGGTCAAGGTCACTAGGTCAAAAATTATTGTATGTGTAGGAAGGTCTTGTCACAAGGAATACATATGTGAAATATCAAAGCCCTATCACTTACCAATCAAAAGATATAGCGAATCTTATCTTTTTTTCAAAAGTAGGTCAAATATCTAGGTCAAGGTCACAAGGTCAAAAATAATGGTATGTGTAGAAAGGTCTTGCCACAAGGATTGCACATGTGAAATATCAAAGCCCCATCACCTACCAATCAAAAGATATATCCATTCTTAATTTTTTTGAAAAGTAGGTCAAAAATGTAGGTCAAAAATTATGGTATGTGTAGAAAGGTCTTGTCACAAGGAATACACATGTGAAATATCAAAGCCCTATCACTTACTAATCAAAAGTTATGGGCTGTGACACCCAAAGTGTGACAGACAGACAGACAGACAGACGGACAGACGGACAACAGACAAAGTGATCCCTAAGTGTCGCTATGCTTCGCAGGCGACACAAAAATGGTTATTTAAAAGTAACTTCTTTCAGTTATATTTATTTTTGACCCAGATTTTGCACAAAGATGATTTTATCCAGCTGTGACATTAATTTATTTTTAAAGAGGCACCAATGTTGTATCTGATGAAGTCAAACTTTTCTGTACGCATTGGATGATATAATCGTATTTGACCTTGGAAAGTTTTGTAACCTGAACCAGTTATATTCTGGGTGATTCTATAAATATCTTGCAAGAAAAATAACTGATTTCAGTGACGAAAAATATAACTGAAATGAGTTATACCCCTGACTGATTAAAACACAAACTCTAGAATATACTATTTCTTACAAAATTAAAATGGCTTGAAATAAAAAAAATTCACATGTAGGAAATATATGAGCATAGGTCGATTCCGTTTTTTACCAGGTCTGTTTATAAATCCTTTGTCTGACCAGTTCAAGCAAAGTTGCCGACTTCTAGCTGAGCACTGTCTACTGAGTTCTTTAACTAAATATAAGTTTTCAAAATCAGACACCTTTTGTTTATGCTCGTAGTTTTCCATTAATCTGACTTGATCCCCCCACCTACATGTAATCTAATATTTGCAGGTCTAGGCCAAACCAGGGACGTATAATTTAAAGAACCATAGTTTAAGCCCCCCCCCCTCCCCCCCTTAAAATGTTCATCTGCTGGTCTAGACCAATTTTACAAGTGCTTCCATGTTTCCACTCGCCTTATAAATACTACCCTTTTTTTATGGCAATCATCAAACAGAAAGTTTTGTAAGATAAGATAAACCGTCATAGTCTAAAATGCAAGAAAGTAAAAAAGAAAGATTATTTCATATAATCATATTTATTTTCTCACCGCTCGCACAAAAAGGCTTTGCCTTGATTCATACATGTAGTACAGACAATATAAATTTTAGATGGGGCATTTTCAATGTTAAATTTTGAAGTGACATTGCTGAGTATAACATTGAGCCTATGGAGAGCGTCATGACGTCAAAGGAAAAAACAGCATGGGAAATGGCCCATCTAAAATTTGTTTTGTCTATTAATTTTGATTGCGTGCACTGACTATCATATAACTTATAACAAAATTTACGACTAAGCGAGATCTCCTGAATGGTATCAATTTTATTCAAAGTTCTGCATGATGAAATAGATTTTAATAGTATAAACCCTATAGCCTCGCAGCTGATTTGGCCCTGGTCAATTTTCTTTAAATAAAGAGTCAGAGGCTGATATCGCTATAGTGTGTATGATAATTAAAATGAAGGCAAAGTTTAAGGTATCATTAGATTCTGTAAGATTTTTGTAAGATTTTAATGGGTTCTATTTTTGGATATGCATATAAAAATAAAACTGGAAGGAGTCACAACGTAGTGGTGATTTCCGGCGAGGGGCTCAGAATGGGGACTTGTGAAATTCGGTTCTTCGTGGTGTATTGTGGATTTCTCAAAAACGGAGCGGCAAATCCCTAAATAAATTTCATATATTATTTAGACAGATATTGCCTTCAAATCAGCATAATTTTTATTTCAAGAAAAAATTTGGAACAATGGTCAAAATGGGACCAAATTCCATCTGAATGACATGTCAAAATTTCCCTATTTTCACTTTCACTTTCGTTTTCAGAGTGACCATAGTATCGGAAAGGTATACCAATGAAATCTACAGGAAATGATCTTTCTTTTGATATATCACTTTCTATATAAGCCATTTCCATTTAGTCAGTAAATGACATCAGCTTTTGGGTGTAGAACACTAGTTTTTGAGTCAAAGGTTTATGCTTTTGTAACCATAGTCAAAATCGCGTTTATCCAGTTTCCGAAGTGAGACGCACAGACAGAAGTATCTCGTAACCTTGATGTACGTCATGCAAGTTCCAAATGTGCAAGGGTACCGTACGTGAATAGGAAGAAACTCACTTTAGATGGCATGTTTTCTAAGAGACAGGGGGTCCCCTCAGAACTGATACCAACATCAGTATCAGTTCTGCATTCCGGACTAGGAACTTGTGTGCAAAATGTTTTGGTCAGAGGAATTTCAAAATAAAGTAATTTACCATCTTCGGCAGTATTCAATTTCAATCCCCTTCCTTTAAAATTAAGTTCATATTGTTCGTCTACTTTAGTTCTGGCTAGCTGATCAGCAACATCTGAAACATCAGAAGAAGCCATTTTCACCAAACAGAAAACAACTTTTCTTTCTTTGCGTGCGCCGAGTTTTTTGAAAATCCCAATTCTAACTAATGAACCCGACTTTCTGGATTTTTTTTCTACACAAGATATCTTTGAACAATGATATTCAATGATGCAAAGTAGAATGTTCGTGTTTTTATCTATAGAAAATACAGACATGAATGAATGGGATTTAATGTCCCCGCGCTTTCGCGAAAGCGGGGAACAAAATGAAAATGAAAGGTCTCCGATGGCCAGTTCCTTATGCGATTTATGAACATTGATTGATTGCTTGATTGATTTATTCGATAAAACAATGTTTCACACAAACAAGCATTCAAAAAATTATGCTCAAGATTAAAGTATTTTCAAAAGTAGGTCTTATCACTCACTTCTCTTTTAAAAAAGTTGAAGTATTTCAAAAGCAGGCCAAGTTCCGGGGTCAAGGTCACAAGGTAACAAATTTAAAACCAACAGAAATGTCTCGTCACAAAAATAACCCATGTCGTATAATTCAACGTCCATATAAAAGTTATGCTCTTGAAAGTTTAAAGTTTTTTTGTGATTGAGAGACGGACAAATGGACAGACAGACGAAAGGGATTTATAATGTAACAGCATTGAACAGTCTCAAAAGCGGGGACAAGAGTGAAGTCAACAAATCTACCAGAAGGGAGAATTTATTCCATTAAAACACAAACACTAGAATATACTAGTACACAAATTTTCGGTACTTTTGCCACAGAATCGAACATTTGTTTATTACATGTATATTGTCATATTTTTGTTTTGAACTCTTGATCTATAATATCACGTTTATCTGAACCCTTATTTGAAATATCTTTAAAGCTAATGCACTGAAAACCTTTACTTTTCTGCAACTTAGATTTTGTTTCGCTCTCATGCAGCCTTAATAACATTAAAGTTTAGTTCTGTATTCTAATTACCCTCCTTTATTTGGTGTGTTTTGTCCAATGACACTAGACTCTTCACTTTTACCCCCTACGTTCATTGTGTCCAGGTGTTTTATATAAGACAAGTGGTTTGAGAAAATACCGGTATGGCGCAGGAAAATCATCCACACAGTATAAAATTCTTGATCTCAAATGCACATAAGTATATTTAAAAGAATTAAAGTAATCCTGTAATCCAGATTAGTGCATTGTAATACTTAATACAAACAATGCACAGCATGTAATAATGGGCGTAAACAAGATACAACGGAGAATTGACGTAGTTGTGAAGAGCCTTATATTACATACACAGTGATTTGATTTCATTGGAGGAGAGTCAAATATGTAAGTGTTCTTTAATATTGAATTTTGGAGAAAAAAATCTTTCTAAATTTATTTTTTTGTAATTGTAATGTTTGTCGTTTTCTTTTCCTTTAGTTTTCTGTGGAGTTTAACACTTCAGATGTATAAATGTATAAATATATAATTTCATAAACTTATATTTACTTATCTGAATCTGAATCTAATGTTTGTTTTTTGGATCAAATTATTTACTATATGATTAATTTTTAATTAGAATTACAACGCCCAATTCTCTGTTTCAGACCAAAATCGAACTCCAAGAAAATCGCACCGCACCAATCTGGATAAGAAATACCATTGACCTTAATCAACTTTTTTCTTTCTCTCGGGGTAGACTTTAATCAATGTGGTGAAGGAAAGTCTACCAGGCAGATTATAGACATACATCCATATCGACGATTTTAACCAACTTATACCACATTTGAATTATTCATATTGTGTTCATGTTAAATCAAGAGTGAATAAGATAAGAGTTGATTCTAAGACCATACAATATTACGTAAGGTTAGGGGTAAAGCACCTTAATTCATTAGCCATAAGTCTACATTTTACCTAAAATAGACCAGCGCCCACCAGGACCACAGTCAAATATGTCATGAGGATCTACTATATGAAATTCAAGGTAAGGAATATATTATTATTGTCATTTTCATGAATCATTCTTTTTAAATAAATTGAATAGATAAGTTGAACATGTCAAAGTGTCTGAGAGAAATCTTTATCATTTATAATTTATTTAAAAATAGATAGATTACTAACTAATTTGCAAAAGAGACTATATAAAAACTAAACAATTTTCTCCTTTCCTTATTTATACAATTGAATTACATTTTATGTATGAGGATACAAAAACTTTTTTAGCATTGAATGTCCTTCTTTATCGTGATTAAATGAAGATTTTGGTTATTTGTTTTTCATTTATCCATTTGTTTTGTACTGGCTCATCTTGTTTAAGAGAGACTGAAGCTTCATAAAGGATGAAAAAAATGAAAAAAAACTATATTGCAAGATAGAAATTTTTTTTTTTTCTAAATTTTTAAGATTTTCCTTTTTTTAAAGTTCTTGTACGGACAATAAATAAGAATACGATCTTCAACAGTAACAAGTCATGCATCATTGCTATCACATGCGGATGATTTTTTAGCAAAGAATAATTCGATACCTTTATACTTATATAAATGATACATAAGCTTGACAATTGTATGTACCCATCACACTATTTGTTAGAATTATATGTTTCAATACTCAGATATTTCAAAATTTACATCATTGACTATCTAGAAGCATAAGTTACTTTCATATATTTGAATGAAGGACGATCTATTGTGATATAATGTACATCTAATCAAAAAACAGACTTTCATTATATTTAGATTTTTATCAGATATCTTATATATATATACTTGATTATTTAGCTTTCGTAAGATTTATTTGAAGACGTTTAACATTTGAATCACTTGATGAGTGTCACTGCTGGTGGACCAGGAGTCCCCGAGGGCATATGTAGTCAAGTTCGATCAACTTCGGTAGGTCGTCTGTATCTTCAACGCATTCGAAAATTTCTGTTATTAAAAAATCTTGAAATTTCTAAAACGTGGGTCCTGAAGGATCGTGGGTCCTGAAGGATCATATCCCACACATCCTGCTACATTTTTCGGTAAATTTTTGGAAATACATGTAATAATTTTCACACTCTTTGGCCATATTACATTGTTTAGATCGAGGATCACTGACGAGGGTTAAGTAACCGAAACGTGCATGTCTGGTCCATGCTGCTAATTGATCTGTTCTTAAATGATGCTATTGAATTTGAAGACGTTTAACATTTGAACCACTTGATGAGTGTCACTGCTGGTGGACCAGGAGTCCCCGAGGGCACATGTAGCCAAGTTCGATCAACTTCGGTTGTTCGTTGTATTTTCAACGCATTCGGAAATTTCTGTTATTAAAAAATCTTGAAATTTCTAAAACGTGGGTCCTGAAGCATCATATCCCACCCATCCTGCTACATTTTATGGTAAAATTTTGGAATATTATTTTCAAACTCTTTGGCCATATTACATCGTTTAGATTGAGGATCACTGACGAGGATTGAGTAACCGAAACGTGCATGTCTGGTCCATGCTGCTAATTGATCTGTTCTTAAATGATGCTATTGTAACAATGTATCAAACTGAATAAAGCCAAAATGTCATTTATATTCGACTGAGGGTTTTAATTACTGTGAAATTTCATACGTTATGACAACGTTATTTTAAAGCATGAGAATCAATATATATGATGTCATATATAATTCTGTGCTTAGCTTATATTTATTTAAATGTTGGGTTCTTTATCTCATCAAACATTCACCCACAATGTATAAAATTATCTAATAATACGGACTGAAAGTCTGAAAATAGAAGATATTCTCAAATATATATACAAGTAAGAATAATAAAAATTGTCATAATTCATCACCATCAAAATCAAGAACTTCTTCCGCTATGATCAGAGAAACGTCGTCTGTCCCTTAATGTTTATCATTGTTTTCTTTCGTCACGTAAATATCATTTCACATGTTAAGATGTTTTGAAGTATGACATGCCCTATTCCTAAATTTTATGTCGGAGACTCGACTTAAACACCTCGAGATGCCACATGTTTTGCATGACAGGATACAACCTCTATTCCACACAGTCAGAATATAGTCGATGTGATGGCCATTCTACGACCGCATGTATTGTTTAGAACCACTTTGAATTTGTGCGACGCCGAATAAATGCATTTGAGTGTCGCCACCTATAACGAACCACGCGCTTACTTTTTGACTATACATGTTGTCTCCGTCTATTTCTTTTTCCATTTTTTCGTGAGTGGGTCTTTTAAAAGTTGTGGTCAATCCAACGTCGTCATATTGGGAATCTTCACCTTATCTCACAGTCCACATAATCATTCTACTATGAGATCAAAGTCAAAATTAAGAATATATAACTAGCAGCAGTCATGGAATATTTCTTTTCTTCCAGTATCATCATTTTTGGTTAACAGGTAATTCTATAAAACGATCCATAATCTTATATGCATAGAATTTCACGGGAATACTTTAAGGTAGACTGAATAATCCAGTATCTAGACTTCCGTTACAGGAGACTGAATCTCACTATGGTTGTTACAGAGCAAAGTCTGACTAATGCGTTGCCCAACGATTTCAAATATTGATTTTCTTGTAGAAGGCACTTTAATTAACATTAAACTACCCCCTTGCGTTTTTTTCTCGCTTCGTTATTGCATTTTTGAGAATTTTTAACTCCATACCTCAACAAACAGACAAACAGAAAGTTCGGAGAACCAACCAATCAGAAGCGAGAAAAGTGCAAGGTGAGTAGCAATTGTAAGTTTAATTGTTAATTTACGTGCCTTCTGCAGGAAAATCAATATTTTGGACAAAAAATCGTTGGGATACATATTCGTCAGACTTTGCTCTGTAACAACTATAATGGGATTCGGTTTCTACTAACGGCACCCAAGAGACTGGATTATTCAGTCTAACTTTTAGGATAAATAAATGTTCAGATCCATTGTATGATGCCCCTTGTTTGTGATGACTATATTGTTTATCTAATGTGTACCATGCAATAGCATGAGCTTTTCCAGTATATCATGCCTCTATTACAAACTTAACCTCTGAATCAAGCATTCAATATTAGATTCCAGTATATCATGCCTCTATTACAAACTTAACCTCTGAATCAAGCATTCAATATTAGATAAAGATTTGCAAAATTAAATTGTACTGCGGAACTGTAGATTATTAAAAAAAATGTGTTTGTGATACACGAATGCCCTGTGGGTATCTTTGTCAGTATTTTAAAACACCATTTATTTGTAAAGTCAAACTCTATGAGGAAGAGTTAATGTTGGAGTTTTTCAAAAGTAGGTCAAAAGTCAAAGTTACGAAGTCAAGAATTTTGATATCTATGGAAAAATCTTGTGATAAGAAATACGTATATGAAATATGAAAACTCCAATCACCAATCATTTAAAAATTACGTTCAATGTTAAAGTTTTTTTCAAACGTAGGTCAAAGGTCACAGTTACCAGAAAAAAATTGGTGACCATTAATGGTACCAATGGAATGAAATATGAAAGCTCTATCACCTTCCATGCAAAAGTTCTGCCAAATGTTAAAGCTTTGCCACAAACAAACAGACACTCTGACATGTTGAATACAATATACCTCTGAATCTTTGATTCCGGGTGCATAATAATAAAAATCACTCGCTCCATAAATCTGTCAGAGCCCTAATTTTCGGCGTTTCATAGTGATTTTTATGGCCGTAATGTAATTAAGAAGTGAAAGGATGTAATTAAACATCTCTCAATATCTCTCTGATGAATTATTTAAATGTTTACCTCAAAGGATTCAAGCGAGAGATCCTTTGATGGCAATCAATGAAATATATATTATGATTAACTTTAAGATTCATCTCACAAAGAAATCTCATACGTTGACTGTTGGAGCGAATACTAAATCTATATGAGTTCCAAATTTATTGATATTTTCAAAAATGCAGTGGATGTGTCAGAATAATACCTTTAAAATGACTTTTTAAAAAAGATGAATTCTTATCAGTCACCGTAAGTACATTTTTTTGTTGTATTTTTCCCTTTTTTTAGGGGGGGGTCTTTTGAAATTATATTTGAAGTCGGATCTGTGTAATTTTTGCTTCTATTTGTTGTTTGATTGGTTCAGAGTTTTTGTCAATATACTAGTATATAAATTCTGCAAGTCTCGGAAGTCTTAAAGCAAATTGTTGTTATTCCTGTGCCAGAGCCCGCACTGATATTAAAAAAAAACTCTTAAAGATTATAATTTAAAAAAAATCACAAAAACCCTTTCGGGTTTAAGGTTTCGTTATAAGAAATTTGTGAAATGGGGTCTCAAACAAGACAACGATGCAGCGAAAAAAGCAAAACACGCTACCAAGAGTATATAAAACAGCGGAAACTAAATACCCACAGACATTAAAGGATAATGAGATAAAAGAGGAATATCAAGAGGACCAACTAACACATGAACCAAGAAACGATAACGTTAGAAAAGAAGGATACCCCCAAATTTGACGAAAATGAAGACGGAGACGATCATATTATTGACACATGTAGGGCAAAAAGATATAATAATATCAACAGAGTCAAAATGTTGATATCAACAGAGTCAAAAAGTAAGCGCGTGATTCTGTCTAAGAGCATTTGAACCATCCAACCATCGAATATACTTGTATCTTCCGAAATGGAAGTAACCGGATGTGACAATTCTACCGAACTGAAGTGACGGTTATTGCATGCAAGCAGGAGATGCTGACTCTTCCTAAGCACCTGGTCTCACTCCTATAATGGGAGTTCGCTTCCTTTCATATGGTGGAGTTTTTTGTTTGTTTGCTTTGGTTCTTGTTTTATCCTGATTTTGTATGCCTTCGGTTTATGATTTTCTGAATTATCGATTTTGCACTGTGTATTGGGATATGGTCATTGTCCATATTTGTCATTCATTGTATGTGGCATCACTCGCATGAATCACTGCGGCTCCACACATGAATGAATAAAGATAAACAAATGCTGTCGTAGGAAGGTCATCGTATCAAATATCGTATAAAACAACTTCCACACAAGAAATCATTATGTTTGGCAGGTTTTGGGGTAAATAGAATTGCGTTTTTGAATCACAGTGTACATCTGATTTCTTCGAAAGTCGTAATTTATTCAGGATGGCGCTGCTAACAATGATTTTTGGTAATTTTCACGTCCTAAGTTCTGATACCGGGGCCAATGTGCGACACCCCCTCCTTGTTTGTTGAGAGGGAAATTAAAATAAGCTTTAAGCTTTTTTTTTGCCCTACTTTCTTAGATATTATAACTTGCATTATATATGTAACATGATTCAACCGATATCTGACGATATCTAAACTTTGCATTAGCACGGCGCCTTTTAATATAGTCAACTACAGTGTAGTCCGTACTTGTACTGCACTCTGGTGATTGTTGTCCTTCGTGTTTCTATGGAGCTCCGTCGTTATCTCCATCTGTTTGTCCGATTTTTATTTTTTTTCCTTCAAGAATTTGTAAACCTTTCGATTGAGATTTTTTGGAATATGTTTTCGGCTTTTGTATTTGACTCCGAGTCTCATTCACCGACTCCAAAATACGTGTTACTACTCTGACAGCTTGGAACAATGTCAGAGTTGGGCAGTGTGCAATATCGAATAAACTGTAGATGGGTAATGTAAAGTAACTTTTATGTGTATGGTCTTGCAAGGATGATAGAGATGATCGGATAATTATTTCTGCATTTATTGTAGTGATTCTGAGAGCTGTTTGCAGGGTTAGTAGATCAACTGACAGCTGATGTCTCGATCTGCTAGAAAGGCCTTTATAACAGAATTGGCAGTAAGATCAGGTAATGATGGTTTCATAATAGATGCCTCGATTAACTGATAGGGTTTAATTTGAAAATCCATAAAGGGTTTTAATAGTGTGTTATAGAACATATCTACATTTAAACAATGATATCCAAAATTTAGATAGCTTTAGTAATAAATCGAATGAAACGTACTTGAATTTATGAAATATCATGAAGTTTAAATGTGCTATGTCATAATAATGAATTTCCACATTTGATAAAACAACTCACCATTTTAGAAAAATATAATTATATGCTTTACCCCTTGCTATTTATCACAGACTGAATATATCATCATGCCTACAGGTAATGTAGATTTGTCGGGTATTAGTTGTATTATACTCTGAATCATCGTCAGGATCTTCTTTCACTGATTCCTTTCATTGACCTGATAATATCGTAGAACATTATCTGAATCCACCTATCTTTTGGTCCTTATATAAAATTGTCATACCTAAAAGCTATAGTCTCTCAGATTGCAATGGGTTCCTAAATGTTGCTTCTTTGTGGACAGGTTTTGGGTAAAACTAATTCCTGTCTATCTTCCAAAGATTTTTCTCTGTCTTCCGAAATGGAAGTAACCGGAAGTGACAGTTCTACCGAATTGAAGCGGCTGGTGTTGCTTGCAAGCAGGAGATGCTTGCTTTTCCTAGGCACCTGGTCTCACTCCCATATCGGGAGTTCGCTGTTTTATCCTGATTTGTATGCCTTCGGTTTATGATTTTCTGAAATATCGATTTTGTGCTGTATACAGGGATATGGTCATTATCCATATTTGTCAATCTACAATCGTTCTTTCGGTCACTGGATGCAGAATTAATTTTTCTATACACATTCATATAATTTTTTCTTGCTCTCTAATTAGGATGTCATTACTTAAAGTTTATGGATGTGTATAAAAGTTAACGAAATAATTATATAAACGGAATAGAAAAATGTAATGCAACTGAATAAACACATACTGTATAATGCATTCATACCATTCGGTATCCTTTTATATATCGTTTCATTATTTCAGACGACGATGACGACGACGACAATGTAGATGAAGAGGAAGGTCAAGGCCGAAGGGATTCCAGCGGTCAGATTGAATACGTCAGAGCTTGTAAAAAATGTGGAGTTGTCCCGCTGTCCGTCTTCAAGAAACAATTAAAAGGATTAAACATGTCTCTTAAATTCCAAAAACTGAACCCGAGGGCCACAAAGGCTTGCACCATGGGGCTTATGGTATGCGATTTTCCCTTTATCGGGGAACACGCATTTAATTTTTAAAAAATTCTTTTTTAGAATATTTAAATTCACCAAATGAGTACATATTATCAGATGGTTATGTATAGTAAGGCATATGATGGTGGTATTGCACAAACGTACAGTAGCGTAGTTTAGAATCTATTGAATTTGAAGACATTTAAAATTTGTGTCACTGCTGGTGGACCAGGAGTCCCCGAGGGCACATGTAGCAAAGTTCGATCAACTTCGGTTGATTGTCTGTCTCTTCAACGCATTTGAAATTTTCTGTTACAGATTTCTTGAAAATTTTAAAACGTGGGTCATGTAGCATCGTATCCCACCAATTCTGCTACGTCTTTCGGTACATTTTTGGACACAATAATTTTCACACTTTTTGGCCATTACTTTGTTTAGACTGAGTATCACTGACGAGGGTTAAGTACCCGAAACGTGCATGTCTGATCCATACTGCAAATTAATCTGGTCTTAAATGATGCTTTTGAATTTGAAGGCAGTTAACATTGCATGTATACTAAAGCCTTTCCTATTTACTTTATTTCAGTTTAACTGGACCATCAGCAGTTTAGACCTACAAGGCTGTGAGATTGGACCAATGGGAACAAAGTATTTATGTGACGTACTCCAGCAGAAACCGAACATATCAGACCTAGTAAGAACAATAAATGGTTCTATTACTACTTCTTTCTTTTGACGAAAATGGTCACCAGAATATTTCAATTTATGACAAACATGACGACTTCAAATTCAAAATTACAAATTTCCCTTTTCTAAGTAGTTACATTCCTTCGTCCTCTGCCTATGGCAATTGATACACTACTAGTATTCCAGAGAAAAATCAAACAACAACGACTTCGTTCTGAGGACAAACGAAGAGACTAACCGAAAAAGTACTGAACCAAGGGTACATTTATGAGTGACTGTTGCTGCAAAATGTTTTTGGAAGATACAATGAAAATATGAATCATGCCGTTATCCTCCGTGTTGGAAGATATTTTAGGTCAGAGCCACCCATTACACAAAATTTAACTAATTTACCGGATAAGCATTTTTCTGCACAGCCAAAGTGACGGTTGTTGGTAGCAAACAGGAGATGCTTACTCTCCCCGGGTACCTGATCTCATTTACAGATTCACTTTTGCTTCTTTATGGAATGTATCAGTTGATTGTATCATTTGAATCTCCACATATGTTTTTGTAAAATGGTCATTCACTGTAGGTGTTATTAATAATATTAATTTGTGCGGAGCCACACAATTTAATATAACTCCCTTCTGATAAGTCTGAAATTTTGTATTTAGTTTTAAAATATCTAAACAAACAGAATGTTTAAGTTGTTTGTATTGCTTGTTGTGGAAATATTTTCTATTGATATTTTGTCATAGCAGATTCCATAAGAAGGTAATATTTTGGCAGGATATTGGATGAATTTTTCAATTATTGTGTACATATTCTTTGTACTTATACATGTACATATATTCTATATATTGTTTTTGTACATGTACATGTATTTTATATATTGTTTTCATTTTCGTGCATGAACATCGACGGCGGGTGCGGCTAGCCAACAGGGGATGCTTACTCCTCCCGGGCATCTGGTCCCACCTCTAGCTTGCTAGGGGTCCGTCGATGCTCAATTTTGTGCTCTGTTGTGAGTGCTGTGTTATTGTCTCCGTCTGTTTGTCCTTTTTTCTTTTCTTGTGAGAATGCTCTTTGTCATGTGGAGCTCGTAAAAAAGTTCCCCGCGAGGGGTTTGACAGTAAGTGTTTTGAATATACTTTCCTGACATTGTCGCCATGGCACTTTCTATATAGACATAATGTCAGACAGTGCATGAATTTTATATATTTTTCAATTCCATGCTTTTAACATCGACGGCGGGTGCGGCTAGCCAACAGGGGATGCTTACTCCTCCCGGGCACCTGGTCCCACCTCTAGCTTGCTAGGGATCCGTCGATGTTTAATTTTGTGCTCTATTGTGAGTGCTGTTGAGATTATCGTCAGGATCTTCTTTAACTCACTTATATATTTTTTTTTCAAGAATTTGCAAGCCGTTTGGTTGTGATTTTTGGAATCTGATTTCAGGTTTTGGGTTGACTATCATTCACTGATTTCACTGTACATAATCACAGCATCGCCGTCATGTTGGAGAACTCCTCCTTGACTTTCATTGTTGTCTATTGCCTCTACCTCAGATGTAATAATACGAGTAGTTTCAAATAGTTGAATAATATTCTCGAGAAAATATATCATCTTAATTTGTTATTCCTATTTCAGAATCTGTCCAGTAACAAGCTGGGTACCGAGGGCTTGAAGCATCTCACCAGACTTCTACAGAGCAATCATTCTGTCATAAACCTCGACATTGCACGTGAGTCTTCATACTAAACTACTAGATGAGCAAACAATAACAAAATGTAATCAAACTATTTCCATTATCTATAAATTTTATGTCACAAAAGACCGCCTAACTTGGCGGTAAATGATGAAAGTCTTTTGTTTTTATGTTTGTGTTTTTTTTCTCTTGATGCTGTTCATTGAGTATTTTTCTATGTACGTATCAGTTAAATTATCCCATTCTCTAATTATTCTTAGTTGATTATCTTGCAAGATCAATATCATCTTACTTACAGATAATGATTTCAACGAAAGCGACGCAATCTACATAAAAGAAATCTTGGAGGTAATTTTTTGATAATGTTGAATATTTTCAAGACTAAATATTTATCACTAAAACCCCGGAAACCCAGGTCTCAGTACTTCTGAGTTATCAATTATCTTTTAATGTTGTTCGACAAATTTTGTTCCAACCTGAGAAATCGGACATGCATATATACGTTTCTTACACACAAAAACTATCTGGATTTAACATCCGAGACACGTGTCTGGTGCATAATAAATTGGTTTGTAATTTTCTTCGGAAGGTATAGAGTTGGAACATTTCCTTATTATTACGATCGGTTATCAAAATCCTCTTGCATAGACTGCCTAGTTTCAGAAATCCAGTGCTATCATGAATTTTGTTCTTGGAATCTGATGTGAATTTATTTTATCAATCATCATAAAACTAGAAACGTCTTTTTCATCCCTAGCTGCATGATGGTTCCTTAACAATCGGTATTTTTAAATTTAGATAGCTGCTCTTAGGATAATGAACAGATGACCGTCCATAACCAGCTGCTCTAAATTCACATTGGTGTCAGTCCTTTTCTGTCTTGTCTAAAGATCACTTTGGACGAAGCATCACTGATGAGGATTTAATACCGAAACACGCGTCTGGTGCATAATAAATTGGCTTGAAGTTTCCAGCTCTGTCGCCTGATTTCAAAAGATCGAAGCTTTGTTTTGGAACTTTATCAATTTGACGTCATAAATATCATTTTGCTATTTCAGAAACTTGTCATTTAATTCAAAAATATCATCGAAATTAAAGGAGGTTAACATCTTAGCATCATCCCTCCAATGCTATTTTGAACATATTAGATTTTATTCGGATATGCTATTGAATCGACCCTACAGGAAATTTGGAGCCGCGCACTCTCTGCAAATTGCAAACAGTTAATTTGAAAAGTATAGCCGGAGGGCGCTTACAAAAAATGAATGTTGGCTGTGTCTAAAAACACTTTGGATGAAGCATCACTGATCAGGATTTAATATCTGAAACACGCATCTGGTGCATAATAAATTGGTTTAAAGTTTTCTTCGGGAAAGTTAGAGATCACTTCCGTATTATTTAAAAAATAAAATATGTAAAATCATATTTATCTATCTCCAGGGTGACAATAGTGTGACAGAACTACGACTCAGTCATAATAAATTCTGTGAGGATGGAGGGCGCATTATAGCAAGTGGTCTCGGTATGTTTGTACTTATTTTTAATTCTCCTATCACGAAACACATTTTTGATTTACTTATTTATTTTATTATTGTTCTCAGCTTATTGATTAGTATGGTCTTTTAAAATTGATTAAGAAATATCTTATTCTATTGTACTTTTCATATTTTTATCTGATATATGAAACTAAATTGTTGTGCTTGATTCCTGATTGAAATTTTATTACATGCTTTCATGAATATACATTTGTATTCCAATGCATGATCACAGTTAACAACGATTTCCTGAAGGTGCTTGACCTGAGCTGGAATCACCTAAGAGGTGCCGGGGCGTCAGCTCTGGGCTTTTCACTCATGGTAATTATACTATATTCATGTTTAGGTGATTTTTTTTAAATAGGAGGTGATCTCCTTTTACAATTCCATCCTAAAGAGTTGCATTATAACTGACCGTGACGACGGGAATTCATGACCAGATCCTTATAAACCTGGTCCTTGCTGCTTTAGACGGCCGTCCTATGTCGACACCGATTGTCTTCTGGGCTCATTGATTTACTAGCATGTATGGTATTTTGTGTTAAATGTGTTGATGTAATCTTGTTTGCTTGGGTCTTCCTTGTCCCTAGATCGTCTCTTAATGTGCTTTTGTGATATGCAGTTTTGTGATATGCAGTTTTGCATGTATATTTGCATGTGTCGGTGCATTGCTGTGGGTGCTGCTAGCGAGTCTTTTTGGCGATGCCCTTCTTTTCTCTTACAACTACAGTATCACCGAGGTTGACAGGCTGACAGCAGAATGTCAAGTTAAATATACAACCAGAGATGAAATGGACAAGCAAAACCAGAGATATAAACATAAGAAAATGAATATTAATAAGTACAAACGCAACGATGACGCTTAAAAGTGACTGAAATTTACTATAAAGCAAACTTTGGTTTTATTGTGTCGCCTGCGAAGCATAGCGACACTTAGGGATCACTTTGTCCGTCTGTCCGTCTGTCAGTCAGTCAGTCCGTCCGTCCGTCTGTCTGTCTGTCTGTCTTGATGTTATAATCGCGAAACTGTCCCCGCCAAAATAACTATGTTTACAGTATCTTTAAATCATTGAGTAAGAGGTATGATACCGCATTTTACATATGAATTGTAAAAGTCTTCAAATTCAATAGCATCATTTATAAACGGATACATTTGCAGCATGGACCAGACATGCACGTTTCGGGTACTCAACCCCCGTCAGTGATCCTCAATCTAAACATTGTAATATTGCCAAAGGGGGTGAAAATTATTGTGTAAAAAAATGTACCGAAAGATGTAGCAGGATGGGTGGGATATGATGCTACAGGACCCACGTTTTAGAAATTTCAAGAATTTTAGTACCAGAAAATTTTGAATGCGTTGAAGAATGTAACCGTCTTCAAATTGAATAACATCATTTAAGAACAGATAAATATTATTTGACAAGACTTTTCTACTGATAACAATAATTTTAAACCAAGTCATCTTGACCTACATGTTTGATCCACTGTATAAAAATTAGCCGCTTTGCAGGCGACACAAGCATTCCTTGGATTGCTATTTTTGGCTACAATATCAGTACTCTCCCATTTATACAGTACTTAAGACATTTGGAGAACGCACAAAGTTGGTTCACTTGGTTGTATTCTGTGAGATGACAGTACTTACACAGCTACCGGAATATCGAATTAAATGTATACAGGAAAGAATGGGATCTCAATCAAGCAAGACTGGGTTGCAGCAGCTGATCAACAACAAAACAACAAAACACCCGAAGCAAAAACACAGTGGACACAGCAAGAGACAAGAAACACCAAATACGATATCAAAACATCAAACACAAAAGTTTTTTATCGAGACCAAAAGTATCCAACAAGACAAAGACGCAACGAGTCGGAGCAATTCCTCCTTCGTTAAACCAGACATCCCATAACATATGATAAAGAGAATTGAATTTTTGGATTGGTATCAGAAAATCTTATATTTTTCGCTGGAATCATTATTCCTTTTAAATAACTCTAATTGTGATTTCTTAATTTGCAGAAAAATACTCATTTAGAAGTTTTAAATGTTGCCTGGAACGGTTTTGAGATTCCGGGATGCCATGGCTTGGGTCATGGACTGGAGGGTAATAAAACCCTTATAGAGCTAAATGTAGGAACAAATCGCATAGGACTTACAGCTCTATGTAAATTACTGGAGGGGCTCAAGTACAACTCAACTTTAGAAAGACTTAATGTAGGTCATATGAAATATTTTTGTAACCTTTAAATTTTCTTGTTTATATAATTGAAAAGATATTTTTCTCTTTAGTAAAAAGAGTTATTACGAAATATATTATGAGAAGAGTTATCTTTATTTGTAACATTTTCCAATTAAAAGTATATACTATGAAAAGAGTTACGTTTATTTTTTATATATTATGAAAAGAGTTATCTTTATTTTTAATATTTTCCAATTAAAAAGTATATAACAAATACACAAAAGTAAAATTTGTGGCTACAATTAACAAATTGATACAAAATAAATCACTGTGTTGAACCTTGTTGAACATTGCTTTCTACTATTCAGCTTGCAGACAATCCATTGACGTCTAGAGGAACTCTTCTGGTGCTACAGGTCATAGAAAAATGCTCAAATGTCAAAAATGTGGATTTTGGGGTAACTAATCTAGCAGTCATAAAAAGCACACTTAAGGAATCAAGATCAAATAGATATTAAAGTCCTTAAAAAATACTTGTTTTACATGACGTATATAATTTGCAAAAAAAAAGAATAAATACTTGGGGTTGAAACAAAAATTAAAGAATTTTTAAATAATTCCTTTCATTACACATTTTTTTGTTCATATTTGATTGTATAGATGCATCCAGTAGAAGAGGAACTACTTGATAAACTAAGAGAAATCCAGGAAATAAAACCTCTTACAGTGCTTCATGGAAAGGTGCACCTTAAAACGAAAATAGGAGACGGGGATCCTACGATGTATTTATCCGGAGATCCTATTTGTATATTATTCGAATTTGCACGGATAAAAGAAATTCCTATTCTGGACCTTTTCATCGCATTTGATACTGACGATAGTCACTCTTTATCGTGGGATGAATTCAAAGAAGGCCTTTTGGTATGGTAAACTTTTTTCTTGCTTGAAACGAGTTATTCCAGTTACTCCAATTTGTTTTTCGATGGTTGGAGGTATACAGCGAAAAAAGAACGGAAATTGTATTATTGCGGTATGATACAGAAGTTTTCCGACTTTTTTCTTGGTATAACTCCATCAAACGAAAAACAAATTCGTGTAATTCATCAACATTGAATTTCAGAAAGTATGGATAGGAATTAAATGTTATCATTAACAAATTATAGTGAAAAGAGACTTCCAATCATGCGGCTAAGGATTAAAAACATCTCCTAATAAAACAATTTTCCTGCAAATGATAATAAGCCTCGGGTGCTGAAAAGCTTTTTCTCTGGAAATAGTAGTGGAAAGTGAAAGGAAAAAAGACAGTTTTCCAAGTCTGCCACCAGAGATCAGTTCTTTGGACATATTATGGATCATATATGAATTCTATCAATGGTATGTTAATGTTGTAGTATCCGAATTACGCGCAAACAAAGCTACTCATACAGATACACAGCGTCTACAAAAGTGCACTGTTGATGTTGTTTGAAAAATTGTAAGATAGCATCACAATCAGGTCTTCGTAGAGGGTTGGGTTTGTGGTTTACTGGCAGAACTTAACTCATAATTATCAAACAAGATGTCCGACCATTTTTCAGATGGGACACATAGGACACAATTTAAAATTGTACTGAAATGTACGTCACAGCCAACCAGGGTCAGAAGTCAGTTTGGAAGATATAACTTTAAGTCTTTCGCTGAGCACGAATAAACGTATCCATAATTTTACTTTATCGTTATGTACCAGATTATCTGAATGCGCACTTGTTAGCGAACTTAAATATGAATACAGAAATAAATTAACATTCTTGATTATTTCAGATTAACCGCATTCCCCTTAGGTCTGGTGATATTGACCACTTGATACGCAATATTGATATAAATATGGATGGAGAAATCAACTTTACGTATGTATAGTGTCTTTTATCTGACTTTCTTAAATTTTGTAGTGTGCTGTTTTCAGCACAGAATTTGCTGATCTAGGTTAAGAAGTAAATATTGTTCTCGAATTCGATAAGTAATCTAAATAAAAAGAAAAAATATCTCTAACAAGATTTCTAATCGAATGGATATTTGAAAACATGGAACCATTGTCCACATATGCTCATATAGTAGACCGATTCGTTTCTCAATGTTTGCATTGTATTTTTATATGCTGTTATATTTGAATTTTGGAAAAGCGATTTTGTTTATAACTGGCGTATGTTATTTTTCATATTTTGCAATTAATATAGGTTTTGAAATTAATAGATCAGATCAGTTAAGGCGTCGTAATCTATATAAAATCATAATGGACGTTTAGAGAAGATCCTGATTTGAGAGCTGAAGTAATCTATTATTGCAACGAAATCAGCACCCTTTCATAATAATAGAATTAAAGATAAATCACAAGGACTTCTGTCGTGCTCATTAAAGAAGACAGCAACAGCACTTCCATTATTTTATTCAACATGAAAATGTTTTCTTTCAGTCTAGTCAGCTTTAAGGTGGTTGTTCAGATCTACTCATTTGTTAGTGTTATGGTCTTACAGGGTGACTTTTGTGTTTATAGTTACAATGGATTTATGATGAATAGCATATCCTCCTTTTACAGAGAGTTGGTGATTGCACAGAAAAGTCATAATATGAAAGTAAAGAAGTTACTGGACAGAGGACCGAGGGCTTTTGCCAATAGTCAAGTGGGCAAAATTCACTTTGAACTTCACAAATGGTTCCACGACAAAGAAGTTAGAGTAGAAGCATATTCTTTGTTCAATGATGAAAGAATCGGTGGCTTAGAACCACGGACAACGGTTCAAAATTGATTACTCAAAACTGAAAGATAAATTGTATTATCACTGATTTGAAAATAATCTGGATACAATGTTTGTTGTTACAATGATTATCAGAGACATACGTCTTTTTTCGTTGAAAATACTTTTCTGCATGTTTATGTTTATATTGATGAAATAAAGGAAATAAATAGAAAAAAAAACTTTGTCATACATAACTCTATTGTGAAGAAAAATGCAACCTCATGGGCGAAAATGGACAGACTGTTGTCCAAGATATGGATATCTCCCATATCTAATCTTTGTAATAGAAATAAAAGTCGTAATACAACATCAAAATACAGCAATAGGCTATATCAATTTAGACGGTTCTATCGATATAAACAGAATTAGGAGAAAACCCCGAACAAGACGATGTTGCAGTGACCAGAACATACACTTGCTAGAAAATAAAGCCTCTCCCAAAATCAGACAAAACACCATTGCAAACATGAAAGACAACGCATTAAAATAAAAGAAGACATGACTTTCATCGCACAGACTGGTTGGACATGAAACCGAATCTATTGTAGATCTAGAAAAAAAAACAAAAAAACCAGAGGGCGCTACTGTTATGGATTTTGGCTGTATCTGAAAATCACTTTGAATGGAAGTAACACTAATGGGGATTTAACCATCCGAAACAAGTGTGTGGTACATTAAAATTGGTTTTAAATTTTCTTCAAGAAGGTAAAGAGTTGGGACACTTTTACATTATCTAAATAAGTAATAAATTTTCAGTAAAATAGTAAACAGAGGGGATCTCCAACAAGACTCGGTTGTAGTACCCCGGAGAATACATCGATATACCTCTCTGTGAAAATATAGAGTAGACACGCACAAAAAGAGACACAAAAGGACAAGGAATACCAAATACGGCAGCTAAACGTTCACCAAATACAAAAGACTATACATAAACCAACGAGACCAATGAGTAAACGGTGCCGACGGCCATCTGTAACGTTAGTAGCGAATTGTTTTGTTATCCGGATTACGTGCGCACAACCCTCCTACTTTTCTTGTTATCCAATGATCTTGAAGAACGCACAGTTGTGTGTAAAAGCCTTCACACTGTAAGATGACCATAAAAACCCCACTGTAAAATTGACCCCAAAAAGTAAGTTCAGAAAACCAGAAAACTAAGTAAAACTAATTATCTATTTTAAAATTAACCAAAACAGCCATCACACAGAAGAAAACACCCTGAAACATAAAGAAAAACACATTAAAAAGGATGGAGACAAATAATTTACTTTGTATGGGCTGGCCTCACGTGATGAGCAAATGATGTGGTTATCCGGATTACGTGCGCACAACCCTCCCACTTATCCGGATACACAGAGGTCTCCATAGACGCACAATTGTTGTATAAACATAAAACTTCTAACTGTAAGGTGACATCACAAACAAGATAGTTAAACACAGCGGCCTCTAGTAACACAGATTCTATGTAAATGGATTTAAAAAATTCTATGGAATGCATATAACAGTCTTTGCTCTGCTAGCTGAAGCGAGCTCAAGATCAATCACCCGAGAAGTCTGACCAACTTTCAGATTGGACAGAGAATCAGGACCCGGTCTTCTCTGACGAGAACAAGGCCCGTCATGGAGTCATGTCATCACTGTTTGCCACGTGCAACGTTGGGAAAGTACAAAACTGTAGATAGGTCCAGTGTCATGTCCAGTGTTTTTGTGATGACTTTAGGATCATATCCTCGGTAAAACAGGCGACCGACTATTATCTTACATTTGTGGTTGAAGTTTGATCTGCCTTTGATTCTTCTGATTTTGTTTATTATGTCACTGTCAAATGAAGGCAATGAAATTCCCAATGATACATACTCTGGTGCTGGAGTCGTCCCAAATTTTGAAAGAAGTTCATAGTTATTGTAAAATTTCCAAAGATATTTTACAAGTTTATGATATCTAATCCTTTGACTGATAAGTTTGTTTCTATAATTTGTACATTTTAATCATGGAAGTCTGAAACATGGGAGCAGGCTCTAGCGTATCTGATGTAAATGCCGTCATCATCAAGATACCTAGAAGTGCCGTTGAAACATTTCAAGTAGTCACATTTCTTGAGTTTTTGCAGATTTTGCATGAATTCTTTTTCGTATGTGTATAAAAACAAATCTGCAACCAGAGGCGCACAATTAGTACCCATAGGAATTCCAATAACTTGCCTGTGTAGAGTGTCACCAAATCTTACAAAGATGTTGTCTAAAAGAAATGACAACTGAAGGCCTTGCACAGCTCAAATCGAGTGATTTGTACGATTTGTATTCTACGGAGGAAAAGAATCCTTTTGTTTCAGAAGTACATATAAATGTTTTACCCTCTCGATCAAAACTCCATTTACTAAGTTTCGATAAGCGATCGTTTATCTTCTCATGAGGGAGGGTTGTGTACATGTTAGAGAAGTCGTAGGATGAGATAGATTCGGCTTTGAAATTAAATGATTTGAATTTGTCGACTACATCACCAGAATTCTTTATTGACCAAAAATAATTGATGTCGCTATTATTGAATGCAGTTTCACAATATTTTGATACATGATCTTTAATTGCTGTTATTGCTGGTGTCAAATTCCTAGATAAAACTGTAGCAGTACAATTGCTCGAGTTAGCAATAAATCGAAATTTGTAAGATTTGTGAAGTGTAGGCCAGTGTCATGTGATCGTAAGTAGCATGTGATCATAGCTGTATCCTATTACCCCCTATATGTAGACGAGATATTGAACGGACGGAACGACTCTACGGAGGGTCGCTGGAATCTACGTTTTTCACTATAGGAATTCGCCAAATAACCGTCAAAGGCTGGGTTTGGGTCAGGTTTTCAGACTAGACACCAACGAAACAGACAAAGAATCAATGTGTAATTCTAAAAGCTCAGTGCCCAGTTTCATGAAAATTCGTACGAAAAATTTGAGGAATTTTCGTAACTTTCATCATTAAATAAAAGCTTAAAATGTTTTTCAATTTAGATTATAATGTGTTCGCAACCGTTCCAATGGAAAATCTAATGATTTTGACATGCCATCTCGACTTTGAGACTGAATAACTGATAGGTACTTCTTTGGTGTTTATACTTATATCATTTCTGCATACTACAGTATAAACTCAGAAGCAAGAAATCAGGATTTTCAGTTTAAAAGAAGTACTAAGCGAGCCAAAGTTACGAACATTCCTAAAATTGCTCGTAAGTATTTTTGTAAAACATGCTGCAGGACCGGATGGACGTAACAGGAAGAGACATTAGAGCATAATTTTAAAAGACAACTCTACATTGATGTCATGTGATTGTTCCCGCTGTCTTCGTCTTTGTTACCTTTTTTCTCGTCCCATTACAATGAAGCAAATTGCAACACCAACGCAAACTTTACCAATAAACGGAGAAAGCAGATGCAGTGAAATGTGACTATGTGAATGAAAACACATAAATAGCAAATGATGTGGCTGTCTGGATTACATAGGCACAAAAGTGAATATCACTGAGGGATTTATACATTCAGTACTAAAATAGAAATAAAGAAATACGAAGTACCCAAGCTCTGCTGTCGGGGAGCAACATTATGGACAAGAAGGGGCAAATTCAATGCGCCAATTTTGCGCATGTGTCAGATATTTTAAATCTTCGTGAGTCAACTTGTTATTCAAAATGGACATTTTTAATCTACTTATTCTTTTCAAAATGTCTTACTTTCCAAAATAGCCTGATCCTAAACAAGAGAACGACAAGAACTTTTTTCTTCTCGGAATGGAACCGGTTGTTTGTGTTCGAGCTATTGATGTTCCCTAGCTTATATTCACCTCGTCTTGACCTCAGACCATTACTGCATTAGCTGATTACTTTAAAAGAAAAATAATCATTATCCATTTTTTTAATTTGTTAGGCAAGTCTATTGCATTACACGAATTTATTTTTCAGTGATCAATTTTCAATTGAAAATTAATGATTTGTTTTATTTCATAATGTAGGTCAAATAATGTTGGCAGAGAGAGAGAAAAAAACTTCTATAAAATTACTGAGAAAGGACTGGGAGGGTCAACTCGTATAAGGTCATTAGTGGTATTTTAAATTACTTTTTTGATATGCATATAAATAAATATATTCTTTCTTTTATCCCGACACTTTAGATTACGTCGTTACTGAGCCGAACAATTAACGATTTACGGTCAGAGAATAATTCTTAATATTGACTTTAAATACACTATGTTTTACAAAAGGAAAAAAAGCGTTTAATTCGGGTTTTATGGATTTGTATTAAGAAACAAAACGATTAAATATCACTGGTGAATGATATAAGGGCATTCTTGTGTAAACCAAATGAAAAGATTTATAAAACGATCAACGAGTTCTAACGAGGTCCCGGGGGTAGTAAAAGATACATTATTGCAATTAATAGGTGTTAATCTCGTAGTATGATTCACATAAGGCAAAAAACATTAAACACGACACACCGAAATCAATATTTATTGATAATTCATTAATAAAGAAGGAATCTACTACCTCGAAATGTGAATAAAACGGTTTTATTGACCATCTTGAGAATTCACTGCACATGATAGGAATATAAATATAGACGGAGATGGGACATTAATATAAAAAAAAATCATACAAATATGAGTGACTTACAAAGACGGTCAGCATCTAGCAAAAGTCCTCTTTTTAAGGTAAGAAGATTATCAAATAGTCTACTAGTTTATTTATTCAGAAAAAAATTGACAAGTTTCTTGTGTCTTGTTTAGGTTACCAATTTTTCTAAGATATTTCAGCTCAGATGAACGAAATTGATGTAAAAGATTGTGCATCAAATTTTCTTTTGAAGTTCTCATAATCATTTTCTAACACTTAAAAGCTCTGAAAATATATCCTTTACATGCTCTATCAAAACTATTTCATTCTGTAATTTTGAGAAAGAAGTATTCATAATACCAAACGAGGAGCAGATATCTGTGAGAAATTGACATGGTATTCTTGAAAAATAAAACAAAAACATGTACTAGTATCCAAGGACGTAAAGAAAGCGAGCTGAAGATTAAATTATGACGCAGGTACAATTTGGAAGGTGAAACTGGATGCTAATATAATGAAAAACAAAGAATATCAGAATATTATTATCTTCAGTCGGTCCTTCATTTTTTGTTCAATTACACAGAAGTCTTCCAGGCCCCCACCATCGCGTGATGGAGGCATTCACACCAATCCTACAGTTCTTGCCGCCAAATACCGTCACTCGTCCACGTCATCCACCAAACTCCACATGCAGAATCCCACCAAGGTTGTCCGCCAGAAACGTGTGGAGCTCGACATACAAGTCCAAAAGGAGATGGAAAAGATGAAGGCCGAGGAGGAGGAGCGGAGGAAGAGGGAGCAGAGAGAGGAGATAGAGAGAAGGATGCAGATAGAGGACATAGAGGACGTAGATTATGATGGTAAAATAAAAGCTTTATTCTAATATTCTAAACATTGTTTATTCATAACAGGAAATAGATTACGTATGGTGTATACCTTGAAATCTAGAGAATTACTTAAAAGTACTTTTCGAATATTGGGCACAAGTGATACTGAAATTGAAATCCTCAAGCTTGTTTCAGAAAGATATGTTAAGGTGATATTATCAAAGATAACCATCTAGAGGCAGACTTACGATAAGACCTTTGTTAATAATGCTTTTTCTGAATACCTATTTATTGTTCAAATCTGTGCAGAGATGCACCTGTAATTACATTTTTTCTGAAACATAATTTTAAACATTGAAAATTACAACAACAAAAAATCTCCTTTTCTTCCAGAGGATGACTCTCCTTTTGAGGATGAAGTGCTGTATGACTTTTGCCAGCGTCTGTACATGGAGGCGTGTAAAGATCTCAATATCACTCCCATCAACCTGGTCATTAAACACTTAGCCACCAATAAATTAGCCATCGTTGGCGTCGTTCTAGGCAAGAAAGACGCCAAGGCGTGTGCAATAGCTCTTTTGGTAAGGATATACTTTTATACCTCTAAAATTTGTTGTCAATGACATAAAATAGCAGTGTGACAAAAATAGATGTCAACATCGACCTTTTGTTTCATGCCTTAAAAAAAAAAGCCGTGGTTATCAGGATTAAGGAATTAGGGATGCGAGCCATCCCGAAAAGAAATAGAGCCCCATTCTCACAGTCAGTAAGTGAACATTGCCCAAAGGAATGATATATGTAAGGAAAGCAAAAGCGATGACCTAACTTGGACATTTTGGATAAACATTAAAGAAGTACCAATCAGTTATTCAGTCTCAAAGTCGAGAAGGCAAGACAAAACCATTAGATTTCCCATAGGAACGACCGCGAACCCCGGAATGAATAACATTCCGAAGTGAGACCAGGTGCCCGGGGAGAGTCAGCGTCTCCTGATTGCATGCAATACCCGTCGCAACATTCATTCTCTCATTCATTCATTCATTCATCCATTCATTCATTCAATGGATTCATTATCTAATAAGTAGAATTCTGAAGGCAATTATCATTAAGAAATATGTCGGACTACAGTAGATTTATTTTCTTTACAGAGAAATTCAACAGTAGAAACATTGGTACTTGATGGTAATCACTTAGGTGGCGCTGGTTGTAGGTACTTTGGTGACGTCATTTCCGTCAGTACATACCTGACAGACATAGTAAGTATATCCAAATTAATATTCCAAGTTTCTTAAATCTGCATATCAAAACTTACACACCCTAGTAGTGTAAGGATCCTGGATAAGGCAGGTAGTATTTTTAGAACAGGGGAATTCCGTGTTTTGTGTATAGGAAAGGGGGAATTCCGAGGGGAATTCCATGTTTATTTATAGAATGGGGAAGTCCATGGTAAATTCCTAGGGGAATTCCCAATTCTATATTTAGGTTTTAGGAAAGTCCCAGACCTATATTTAGGAAAATTCTAGATGATTCTGATGACTACTTTTCTAAAAATAGAGGTGGCCCTGAAAAGGGCCGTTTTTGTTGTTGTTGATTTCTACTGTGTGCATAGACAGCAGTGATCTTCGTGTCTGATCTCAGGTGGAGCACTGGGGACTGCCCTGGCATTCTGTATCCCTTGTAGAATAGAGTACATCGTCTTGAGTACTTTTCTGGTCTTCTTCAACTCCTCTATTATTACTGTTTGGTTTTGCTGCAGCAGTTTAATACGTATTTCCTCTGAACATTTCCTCCTCTCCTCCACTATGTGTTTTACTTTCTTGGGGTCGGGCTGCGGCGGTCTTTTGGGTGGTTCGACCTTGGCTGGTAGGGTTGGATAAAGGTTCTGTACCTCCATCGGTATGACTTGTTGTGGTATTGGTTGCTGTGGTTGCTGTGGTTGGCCATTGGTCTGTTTGTCCAGTTCCAGCTGTTCGTTGAGGATGGACATCAAGATTGGGAAATCGCTTTCAGTTACTTCCATGTTGAGTTGTCAGGAAAGACTGCTGAACTGACGAGTGCGTGCTGTATTTATAACCTATAGTGCGGACGTGAGAGTAAACCCAAAACATGTCAAGCGGGATTGAACATTTCAAAAAATTTTACAGTGACGGTTTTCACGAGAATACATCTACCTAAAGCATACTTGATGAATGAAATATGGGTTTAAAAGTTACCATTTAATGTATTCTATCAAAAATACCACGAATTTTCACGAAAGCATGACCTTTTCTTTCATTATGTGTCTTATTCTAGAAAAAATGTGACCTTATTGTATGATTACATATATAGGATTGAATACTCTATGATTTAGAAAGTGTGACCTTATTGTATGATGAGTCACCATATCTTTAGAATTCCCGCCAAAACCAGACATTGTTTACATGGGGCGTACTCTCACGTCCGCAAGTACTAGCATAAATAGGAGAGGTTTGAGCAGATGTGCTTCACTCCTTGCGAGAACAATCGAGAAGAAGACGAAAATGAATTCATACGAGTATTTCCAGACGTCGCAGAAGTTGACGGAGCATGCCGAAAAGCTGCTGGCCATGGCAAAGTATTTCCAGGCGATGGGGGAGAAAATGTTGTATCGGGAAAACTATCCCTATCCATCCGGTAGAGAAGATTGGGACCAGGAGATAAGGGAGGAGGAAAAGAAGAAAGAGGTAAAGAAGAGGCGGTATAGTTACCGCATGTTCGAACCGAGCAGCAGTACCACCACCAGTAGCACGATAGTGGAGCCACCCACCTCTCCAGCTATGATCATCGACGAGGAGGAGGATTGGGAGCGGGAAATAAGTTTATGCCCGGAGCCCATTTTCAAGGTGCCATCAGTACCAGCCAAAATCAAGGTGGAGCAGTGGCTGTCCTCCTGCCCCACCTGCAAGTCCAAGAGGTGTATCCACCAGCAGTAGATGACTTTTTCAGTCATAACAAAACAGCCCTTTTAAGGGCTACCCACATTTTTCGAAAAAGTAACCATAGTTTCAGACGCTATCAATATAAAACCCCAGTCCCTTACAACTAAGAGTTCATTTCACAAGTTGCATTGAAACAAGACAGACACACACGCAAAAAAAATAAAAAATGATGTATAGTTTATCCATTGCACGTTACATCATGAAAGATCGTACTTATCCCCACAATTTCGACGGTGACCATTTCAATACGTGGGCAGAACAAAAAGTCAATACTTTTTTCGACGAAAGGAATTGGGTACCATGTACAGAAGAAGACGTGAGATTGGGAGAGGCGTGTTTCAACGACGAATGTAGTGACCCCCAAGACGGATTGAAATTGGTGCATCCCGAAGACCCTAATATGACTATCATTGCTTACTGTCAGTGTTGTAGAAGTCACCATTCGAGAATCTTGGAAAAAGAAATCAAAGACAGAGTGGTGGCATGGTGTAAATACGTGGCCTGGGATCGTTTCGAAAGTCAACGGGACTTGGTGGAAGAATTCAAAAAGAAGAAGAAAAAAGTGACATTTGATGTGTAATGTTATGTGAATAGATGTTGTGTAACAAAATAAAATATGTGGAACTGGTGTTTGTTTTGGACTTACTTCTGACTACTTTTCTAAACAGATGGTTGGCCCTTAAAAGGGCCGTTGAATTTAGGTGACCACCTATTAACAATAGGGGCACTTGCGTGGTCTTCTCATCCTCCCAGATCTCCTCCTCGTCGTCACTTCTACTTGCCTTGCAAGTCTCCCCTCCAGCCTCGTGACTTCCTCCTTTAACTGTCTATTTTCCTCGATGAGTCCCTCCAACCAGGCGATGATCTCATCGTTCGTCATCTCCGGCTGTGATGGTGGTGACGCTGGCTGGGGTGCTGCTGGTGGAGGTGGTGGTGGTGGTGGTGGGGCTGATGTTTCTGCCCCGTCCTCCCTCTCCATAATAAATACCAAATTTAAAATGGCCTCCTCGTCCTCTGTCAATCTCGCCTCTACATTCATTTCCATCCTATTCATCGTTCATCAAATAATTGAGTGAAGCGGTTAAAAAATTCTCCTCCTATTTATGCTAGTACTTGCGGACGTCGAGGAAAGCCCCTAACCGACTTTCTGAACTATCAGAACTCTCTTTCCCGTTTGGCGCGCAAATTGTCCAATCAGCTCCTCGTACAAAGGCCAAGGTTGTCCGCCCAGGTTACATCCCATCTTATACGGGAAAGCCATGGTATTTACCTCAAGGTCACCTAATGCTTCTAAACATTCTCGAAACCATTGTGTACGTTCTTCCCTTGTATCACGATAGGGAGGAATGTGACGTTTATGTCTTTGGTATGCTGTACCGTAATCCCATTGTGCTAAGAGGGATACGATGTATTGGTGGTGACTGTAATATGTGACGATGGTACCCGGTGTGCCTCTATCTGGGTAGACAGCCAAGTTTCTACCCCCTTGTGACCTTCTCCGACCGTATACATCGGACTCTGGATATCTTTGGGCAATGGTTAAACTCAATCCATGGGGACGTACGCAAAGACAATTGACGACGTGCGCTATGGCTTCTACCTCTAAAGTCAAAAGATCACCTCTTACGTATTCGACAGACATGATTGAAATGTTACTAGATTTTGTAATCCTTCATATATATAAGAAAAAAGAGATCACGTGACATTCAATACTTTAATGACATTCAATACTTTAATTCTATACAAAGTTCAAGAACAAACAAAAAGTTCAAGGACAAATGTTCAAAGTCAAATGTTCAAAGACAAAATGTTTATGTTACAAAACAAAAAAGTCACTGTTGCATCTCTTCATTGTATCTTCTGCACTTGGGACAGATTTCCAGCATTTGTTGATTTTGGTGATCGTCAGCACCTACACATTCGGGATGAATGGCCGCATGGATGACCTCTTTGACTTCGGGTTTTTCCTTTTTCATCTTTTTCTGGGTCAGACGTTTCGGTTCCTTTTTCTTTTTGATGAATTTCAAAACTTTCAGTCCGATCCGTGTCGCTACAAAGTCGACGGAACCGTCATCGAGATGAACGAACTCGAACTTGCATTGTTTCGTGGGTTTGTCCACCAATTCGAAATGGCCACCCAAGTGTTGATCCATTTGTTCCTGAAATTTCATCAGTTGTTTGACATCTCGTTTCTGTTGTTTCTCCAGTTGTTCGCGATGAACAATTTCTTGATATTTCATAAAGTCATCGTACGAATCGATCCCCATCTTGTGCCTTTGTTCTTGATAAGCGGCTATTTCTTTTCTCAGTCTTTCACATCTCTGTTCCGTGTCGTCATCTTTTTTAGTGTCTTGAGTTTTATCGACAGTAGCAGCAGCAGCAGCAGCGTTCTGTTCACACGTCTGTTCCATTCTGAAGTTTTTGTCTGAATGAAGTGACGCTTGAATAAAAGTTCCTTATATTATGTTCAAACGACCTTGAAATTATCACCGCCACATCTGACCTCAAAGAACTATTTTAAAATCTTAAAATAGAAATTTCTGGAGTCGGGTAATTCTTCAATGGCATAGACATCAGGTAATTCTACTGTTTTTAAGTCATCGTCATCGATACCATTGGCAAGGAATCTTATCACCGACTTTAATTGTATAAACCTGAGACTAAGTCCCCATCCAGATAATTTGAACTTGTTTCCTTTTTTAACCCATTCTCTTCTTTCTATTCTACGTTCTCCGTCACATTCGATGACTTTGATAAATCTATCGTCGACCGAATCGATGGAATCTTCTTGTACTCGGTTGATGTAAATCCTGATGGGATGAGGTAACTGTTCTAAGAGTAGTTCTCTCTTCAATGGATGTTTACATTCTCTGATCACTGCTCTAGCGGCGATGTCTTGTAGAGATTGCATTTTGAATTGACTCATTAACTTTAACTTGCATCCCTCGTCTGGTTTCTTCAACGGATCCATGATTTGATGGCATTGTTCAAAAAGTTTCTTGTATATATGTACACGGGAACGTCCTTGACCTTGTTACTTCTTCAGTTTAAATCCGTGTGCACTTGACCTTTGAAATCCCAGGACATCCATCTTGTCTTCCAGGTCGTGCCTTCTCAAGGTCGCAGGTAGTAACGAATTGGCCCAGTAAATGTGTCTCATGTCGGTAACGGTACACGTGGGTGGTACGTACACGCGGTTGTACGCGTCTCGACACGTACACATGCATACGCCGTTGATGTGGCAGTATAGGATGGGTAGTCTTTTGGCGGCACGGCGTCTGACATTTTTCATGTAGGCAAATTGGTGATTGAGTCTACAACACACCCGTTTCTGTTGACTGGGTTTGATGATCAGTCTGTCTCTTTTGTCCGATACTTGAAAGAAAGTGTTATCTGCCACCCGGATACCGTACTCGTACTCGCGAGGTCCTCTCGTGCCGAATGCCCAATGATACCAGTAATCGATCATGTCCACGTGCACTTGATTGATTAAAATCCGGATTTGTTGCGGTATCTGTTTCAATAGTTTTTCTCTTTGAAGGGGTGGTTGAATTTCCTTAATGACTACTCTGGCAGCTAACGTTTGAAGGGTAGGCGTCTGTTGGACGGGTCGCCTTAAATGGTACCCGATGAAATCTGGATCGTAAGGTAGCAAGTGCAATTCCCTCCTCACTCGTCCATACGTATGATATTCGTTAGGTCGATAATCGTCCGTGTAATACACCGTATGATTATACGTGTCCTCGTCTGGTATCTTTATCGGATTCATGATTTGATACTGATGCCAACAATCAAACAACAACGTCTTTTATATATACATATATGTACACGTCCTTGACCTTTTAACCACACACCATTTTGACATATTTGCACTGAGGACTGAATCTAGCATGTTCTTTGTAAGCGCAATCATTAGGTTCCCAGAACTTGAGTCCTAATCCACATTGGAAGCAGACGACCTTGTCCCCAATCTGAGAATAGAATAATCCAGAACGTGCCATGTCCTCGACCTTGGGACATCGCAAGTATCTAGGCCAAGAGTCCTTGAACGTTTTGAGACGTGTTGAATATCCCACGTATTCTGGATACAGCGGTTGTAAACTGTAGACTTTCTGCGGTTCGGGAGCCAGAACTATTTCTTGTTCTATACTGCGGCGATAAGTAGGAGTAGCAGGAGGAGGAGGAGACTTCTCTTCCCATAATCTATAGTAAGAAGGTACCGAATCGGTCGATATCGTTCTGGATAGAATGCTTGGCAAAACCACTAGCGTCCATCGAAGAGGTGCTTCCTTGTCCAGCCATCGTGAACAAATGATGGTGTGGAGAAGAAAACAGCTCTTTTATAAAAAAAAAAGTCACGTGATTCAATTGCAACTCTTTTAATGGTACCCCGCTAACACAACGTGTCCGACAAGGATTAGGGTCGTCCCATTGTCAGACACTTACAATTTTATTGCGTAATACAGAAATATATACAACATGAAATGTTCAAAGAATAAAAAGGCCATCATAGTTTCGAGCAAGTCCGGTGGCGGTCTTTTCGACGTGGTCGACACTTTTGGCATTTCTGTGGAGGGACTGGGGGGATCCGATATCGTCTCCGAAACCATTGGTACACGTAACGGTCGTTCCAAAGTTTCTCCATCCCCCGGGGTGTTTTCGGATGAGGTAGTATCTGGAACGGGTTCCGAAGTCCTTGACTTCTCTTCTTCAGGAAATAAATGCAATAATGTCCGCATACGCTGGTCTCGTCGCTTTGATAACACACTGGATTGTACGTCATTTGTCGACATCTCGATGCCATAAACCTTTCAAATTCCCGGAGGGGTGGTAATCCGTAACTGTCAAAATATTCTCCTATCCCGGTACGGGGATCGATGTAGATACACACCCAATGTTCACCTGGTTCCGATGCCGTGTCCGTATTCAAGACGAACGTTTGACCTATAGACGTCGAGGGTAAACGGTCCCTAGCATACACCCCGCCAAAATGAGGTCCCACGTCGGGATCTTGCGATAATATATTGTAGATCTGAGAGGTGTTTAGTCCTTGCATGATTTGTTAGTAATCCACACTGACTTCTCTCTGCTTGTTGATCTCCAACACGTTGTCGAACTCTCCGTACACGATACAGTTGATGGTGTGTGCCAAGGCGGCTGAAAACTGTAGTTCTATTCTCATGTTCCCGGTTTTTATCAGGTGAAATTTTTCGAAACTCTGAGCATTCTGATCGGGAGTGAAATCGTAACCCCACAGGGTAAATCCTTCACCGTATTCTTTGTAGCTGATGGCGGGTGCCCAGTCTTCTCCGATACGTCCCAAAGCTTGATACAGGGACATGTATGAGCGCAGGTAAAAGTTATCGTCAAAATCGGGTTCAAAAGGGCGGGTATTCTGTGTTTCTCCGTTCAGGCTGATCTCCACCTTGGTACAGTTGAAATGTTGAAAATTGAACGGATTGGTACCGATACTCCCGTTAAAGGCCGTATTCAACACCATGCCCAGGAAAACTCTCTTGGGTAATTGTCCGGCAAAGACGTTGTCCGTGATTTTAGAGCGGGTACCGGCAGGAATGGTGAAGGACTTGACTTCTACCCGTCTCAAGGGATACTTGGCCGTACTGCTATTCAACAATGCGTTGGCTCGATTGATGATACCGGGCATCGGACGCACTTTGCGTACAAATAACATCATGCTGGAAATCTTGATTTTTCCGTCGGCAGTGCCAAACAAACAGAAAGGGGTGCTGGCACGATTGAATCTCAGACGTACATCGACACCGTTGACCAGGTAATTCTTTTGTTGAAACATGTCCAAGTGGAGACGATCAAACAGTTCCACTTCCTTACTTCCCTTTATCAAACTGTGTCTGGTTTTCAGGGAAGCATTGTAATCGTCTTCAGTTTTATCGTCTTGGTGGGGATTCCCAGCATCCATCTTTCCCCCTTCATCTTTGACCCATAGATTGCTGGCTTTGATAGCTTTCTTTAAGGTATCGGGTCTGTAAGACAACAAGGTCTCCAAATAGGCTCGATACGGATACGTGTTGGTACTGGGTGAAATGATTTTTCCATTCAAGGACAGATCGATCTCGTTAAACATGCTGAGTAAGAAATTGTTGACCGGGGTCGTCTGGGTATCGTTGGCCAAATCGTTGCCATTGGTTTGGGTAATCTTGAGTTTGATGTACACGTAGGTCTGTGTCAAATCCAAAAAGTCTTCACCGTGACCTTTGATCTCGAATTCCACTGGTGCTCCGGCATTCCTGTTGTCTATGGCATTGAGAGGATAGTATTCTTCCCATTGAGCTTTCTCTAAAACGCTCATGGTTTGAGGAACCCGATCAATCTCTAATCCCTCCGTTGAACATTCGCATGATTCGCGGTGCATCATCTTGGACACTAATCAAAGATGTCTATCGTTCTTTTAATGATTCTTTTGACTTTTTTTCTATCAATCCTACTGGCTTTTCTCAATCCTTTTCCCAGAATCCTCCTGAAAGCTGCTGACCTTTTCCTCTTCCTGAAAGCTGCTGACCTTCTCCTTCCACGACCTCTTTGCAAATGAGGCCTTGACCTTTTGACACGGCTTTTATGGGTACGTCGAGAGGCTGAGGATGCTGGTGGTGGTGGTACTCTTCTCTTCTTTCTTCTCATGCGATCTACCACGGCTTGTCTCATATTCTTTTGAAGGGTCTGTACCTGTCTAACATTTTTTGATCCACGGGCGTCTCTCATCACGTAGGGGGCTTCCCTGGCGGCCGCGTATGCAAATTGTTTACCCCGGGTCATTAACGAGTCTTTGATAGGTTTACCGTGCATCAGGTCCAGTCCCACATGAAAAGCCGACTTTAAAGCTTGGGGACCAATTCGCTTCATGGCCGCTTTGGCTATATCCATGAATCCTCGTCCCGTCTGATGATAAGGTCTCATCCAACGTCCCACATACCCTCCCCCTCTTCCTCTCTGTCGCGGAATTCCTCGATGTACGATCATAATTGCTTTCTCCGGAAGTGTAGTTTCACGATGGCTTTACCGGAAAAGAATGGTACTTTTTCTCCCATGTCGTTCCTTATATGGATATCAATCGTGTCGAAATAATGCTTGCTGATCGGAAGATACTCCCGATGTCTTCCTTCCCATTGCGCATGGCCATTGGTATTGTTCTCTTTCTGGTTCTCAAAAGGAATGATTCTCATCAACTGTAGATTCTGTGAACCCACAATCTGTGTTTGCACCACATCACTGTACAAGTACAAGCCACTCATACCCATGTAGACGTCCGGTGGTACGGGGGCTAATTGGTTGGTACGTAACCAATGAGTGGGATGACTACCGTGTTGCGTGGTGAGGAATCCTAGTTGTAAGGCTAACCGATTACAGAATCGGACGAAATAAAAATGTTTCAGATTAATGGTAGCTCCCGTAAATTCCAACGCCGCACGATTGTAGGCCGTGTTGTATGTCAATCGAATCTTGTTAGGGTTGGGGGGATTGGTATTAGAGCCTTTCATCACCGGATCAATGGCATGTTCCAAGGCGTAATTGATTTCATCCACCAGTTCCCGCGCCGATCGATAAAAACCATGTTTAATCGCTATCCTGAAGATATTGGCCCTAGGGTTTTGAACTACACCTTCATCATTGATAGGTCGTGCTAGTCCTGGAATCTCACTCAATGTTTGGGGTGTTCTACTCTTCATAGTAATCCGGTATCGATTGGTATCCGAAGCGTGCAAATTAAAACTCCCTACACCTTGATAGTAATAAGGCACCACAATTTCAAAGTAATTACAGCCGTCATCCACATTATTCAGAACGGTGGGATACACTACTTCCGAAAGAGCCACTTCCCAGTCTCTTTCCTCTAATTTCATAGTTTGAGCTAATCGTGTTCGAAACGTTGAAATGGTATTTTCCGGGAAATCCCGCATCGATCCATCGCTAGGTAAAGTGACGTAAAAGTCACTCATGATGATGATGATCCTTATTGGTGTGTCCTTCTTCCAGGTAGTTTAGATTCTGACATCTTTAAGGTGGGACTGGGCATTATATAACCCATGCAACCACTCAACATGACCATCCAAAATTCTTTGTTGTCTTTGTCCAGGGCTAAGCAAGCGATGCTGGCTATAATGACCGTCATGGCCAGAATCATTTGAGCAAAGAAGACGATCTGTCCTTTGGGTAGAGCTTCACCACACCATTTCCAACGTACGGAGGTGGTAGAGGGTTCTCTACTCCCCAATCCCACGTCTACCGTATCATGTCCTTCTGGGGGATCCATGAATCAAAACTAGGAGGATATCCTTTCCACCGGACCAACACTTCCTGTATCGTTTTCTTGCCCACTTTCCGTTTCCGGGTTTTCAAAATGTCTTCCACTTCGTACACGTCGTCTCTCTTGATCACTTTCTGTAATTCCGATTCGTAAAAAGTACCTTCCAATTCTTCGCCGTGATCGTCCTGAACCACGTAAGCGTAAGGTACGCGTCCCACCACTCGACGTTTAATGGTAAACAGTTCCGTCGTCCAATTGGGGAGATATCCTTTCTCGAAAGTGTGTTTGGCTTTACTGATTCTGACGCGATCACCCGCCTTATATATAGGTTTCTGCTTCTTCTGGACTCTTTGAGGGGCATAGGCATACAACCAGACGTCCAAAACGTTTTGGTGCGTCACGTCCCGAGGGGCTCTCCCGATGGTGGAATGCTTGGTACTGTTGTAGCCTTTAACCAAACGGGGCAAGACCTCCACGTATCTCCTAGTTTTCTTGTGGGTAAAATATTTCCACATCCGTCCTTTCAAGGTCCTTTGAAACCGTTCTACGATACTGGCTTTGGTTTCCGTGTTATGGGTGGTGAAAAAATGAATGTCTTCTTCTTTCAACATCTTTTGAAATTCCTTGTTGAGAAATTCTTTGCCTTTATCCGTTTGGAAACGTCTAGGTTTGCGTCCTTTAGCTCTTTTCAAGATGGCGCCAAACCCTCGGATCATTTCTTTTGACGTTTTGTTTTTCAAAGGTTCCACCCAGGCATACTCGGAAAAGACGTCAATGACGCAGAGTAAAAAGGTGTTCTTATCGTTCCAGTCTTTCATGCTAGAGACATCGGCTAAATCCCCTTGCCACTGTTCGTCCATGGTAGACACGATAGTACGACTACGTCTGAATTTACGTTTGATCGGTTTGTGTAACGTATACGTCGATTGTTCTTGTATCCAATCCACCACCTCTTGTTTGCGCACCACTTTAGGATAAATACGTTTGGCCTCTCTGTACAAAGCCTGTATGCCGGCAAAAGCCACGGGACTCTCGGGATCGTAATACAAACGGTGTAAGACAGAAGGTAAATCTATTTTTTTCCGAACAACCATTTTTGAGGTGAGGAAAAGCCGGTGGGGAGTTTCAACCAACTTTTCTCCAAGTCCGACTGACTTTTCTTCCCGATGCCCGGTGTTTTTATACGTGGAGGGGTGGCTAAAATGGTAGAAGCGTCGACAAATCCACTCTCGTCTTCATCCTCGTCATCCGAATCTTTGCGGGCCGCCGCTGCCAGCGTGGGTAAAGTAGGTGTCGATGAAGCGGCCGGTTGGCTAGTAGACGGTTTGGGGGAGGGTGCCACTTTAAAATGTTTGATGAATTTGGCATTTCTGACGTAATCTCTGGGCATATTCATTTCACTCAATCCTCGACTAAAAAGTTCGATGCCTTGAGGACGGTATCCTTTCCGTTCCGTGGAACGCACGGAATCACTGACCAAATCGATGATGTTGGCATTGGGAATCACTCTACCCCGGTACTTGACCCGTCCCTCGGGATCCCACGATAATATTTGAGGATGACGTTGCATGTGTTGTAGCATCATCTTGGCTTTCCACGCATGGGTTTAGGGGCACTCGACACGATCTGATCGATCAATTCTTCGGCCGGAGGTTCCACGGCGACGTCATTGGAAGCTGCTGCTGCTGCTGTACTAGTAGGTGCAGTAGGTGCTGGTTTTGTTTTGGTCTTATGTAAATAGGTCCGGTACCGATGCAGTTCTTGTCCATACAAAGCAGCCTGTTGAGCCGGAGTCAAGTCTCCTCGTTGATTCAACGTGTCTAACGTTTGACCCGCTTTGACGGCTGCCGTTACTTCGGGGGGATAAGGTAAAGGATGGGGTAAAGATAAAATATCTTTTTCCCGACTCTGCTGCATCTCTTCCAAAAAGCTTTGAGGTACCAATACCATCTTGCGGGCCATCTTAAATACCTTTCAGTAATAAAGGTGCGATCATGGATATCAAAGGTAAAATAGGTAATCCTTTACCGGTTTGACGGACCAGTGTTCTGCGGCGTTGTTGCACGGACAAACCCGGTTGCACCAGTTTCCTTAACACGTGCTTGCTAGGTGCTAACTTGCGTTTCTGACACTTGCTTAATGGTACCACCCCTTTTAAAGTGTTGTAAATGCACTCGCACAATTTACTTATGGTAGCGTTAGGTGCTTCTTGTAACACACGTTGTTTGAACTTGGTGGAATATCCTTTGTTAGCCAACAGTCTTAGGATATCCGCATGCGGTTTTAATCCACTCTTGCCCATGTTACTCCATCTATGTCTGGGTACACTATGACCTTTTCATTCCACCTCGCTGCCTTTTATACACGTTTGGCCATTTTCCAAGGTCCCCCTCTATCTCCCAATTTCTTGCGCGCCGTAAACTTGACGTTTTTTCTTCCGGGGGCATACCGTATGTGTTGGATGGGACCCGACTGCGGGGATAAGCGTATGTGTTGGCGGGAATGAAAAGAGGTACCCGGCTGCGGGGATAGGCGTTGGTGGGAGGGACCCGGCTGTGGGGATAGGCGTTGGGTGGAGGGACCCGGTTGCGGGGATAGGGGCAGCATGGCTTGTAAATGGGGAGTGAGACCTATTTGACGGTCTAATGCTTGCAAAGCCGTCGTGGCCGGTGCACTTAAAGGGGTGGACGTCATAGGATGAAAGGTAGCTCTTCCCGTTCTTTGAAACTCGTCGGCACTGGCATATCCAACAGGTGTAGCTATGAGTTTTTGTGGGGTCTTCTTCTTCTTCCTCTGGGGTGATTTCTTTTTTTTTTCTGGGGTGCTGCTGCTCCTGCTGCCTTGGGTGCTGCTGCTGCTGCTGCTGCCTTGGGTGCTGCTGTCTTCTTTTTCTTGGGTGCTGCCTTCTTAGGTGCCCTCCTCCTTCTAGGAGATTTTTGAGGGGAACCGGTTTTGTATCCTCCACTCTTTTTGGAACGTATCGTATAATATTTCCGACGATTAGGCTCACGTTGCGGCCATTGTAGCATGGTACGGATGATGATGCCACCTAAAAACCCGGCACCTCCTCGTCTCAGGATGATTTGACGTTTTTCGTCTGCCGACGAGTGTCGATCCGCTAAGGTTTTCAAGAGCTCGAAATTTCTCTTGACGTAGTTTTGGGTAGGTTTGGTCAAGGGTAAACTCCCGTTGATCATATTACGGGCACCCATACTGAACCATTTCAACAAGGCTTGACGTCCCAAATCCACCAAGTCTTGACGTTTGTTATCATCTTTTTCGTTCCGTAGTTTTCTTAAAATTTTCACCAGTTCACTAGAGGCCGAAGGTAACGCCATTTTTCTTTGATGCGATCGCAGTCTCTACCAGTGTGATACTGACGTCAGAATAGGTACCACACTCATTTTTATATGTTTTTGGGACTGTACACCACGATCCCTCCTGCCAGGGGGTGGTGGAACACGTCCGTTCTCAACCTTAAAGTATCGGGAGTAGTGGGTGTCATGTCTACCACCAAGTACCCGTGGGGTTTACTGGTAGCATCCTGGTACGCATAATTCAAACAGGGTAGTTTTAATTGTCTGGACAACACTTCAACTTGTGATTTATCTCGGGGATTTTTAAACAAGACCATGTAATGTGTATTGAGACTGATGGTGCGGTGATGGGTACTGCGGTCAAAGACGTTTTGTGTAATGTATACGACACTGGTATTACGATGATGTGCTTTGCGTGTAAACCAATCTACAATGTATTCACCGCTATGACCACCCATCATGTCGTCAAAGACCAACAAGTGTCTGGTGTTGAGGTCTGACACCAAGATTTCGTCTTCTGGTGGAATGTCCTTGACAAATTTGACTTGACCTTGCATACTCTCGTAAGCTTTTTGCCATTCACGATAACACCAGACTACTTTTTGAGGAGGAGGATGAATGACCTCGTCCTTGTATCGAACCAATTGTTTGACAAATTCGGTTTTACCGGAACGACTGGGTCCGGCGACCACCATGGTAAACTCGTGTTTAAACACGAAAGCACTCAAATCGTCTAACGTCTGTACGTGAGTACTCATGTTGAAAGAATGACAAGAGAATGCAAAAAACATTTTATTTATAAAGAACAAACAAAGTTTTCTTCAAACGTATTTTCAAGAGAATGAATGTAAGCCAGAACTAAGGTATACATCATAGGTATGTCATCATCAAACACTTGTGGATCATTAAACATGAGACGTAAGAAAAATATAAAGTCTTGCATGAAAGTTCCATCTTTACCGCCTTCAAACATGGCGTTGTAAGCTCCACAAAATCTCCAAAAACACTGTCTGTCTTTACATCCCGGACACTTGTGTCTCAGTCCCGACATCCGTAAGTTCATCCCTATGATACAGGTAATGATGTGATGCAGTGAAAACGACAAGTATTCGATCAGTGGGTAGGAGGGCAGTACAGCGTCATGGCTACTTTGGGCGTCTTTTTGGTGACCAGGATACATGGTGATCCGTCTTTAAATGTTCTCAAAATAAAGTGTTCGTCCCAATCCCAATCTATGTAAGGACAGTCCGCCGTACAAAAGTATCCAATCAAAGTTAGCAAAGTCAAAAACATCAGGCTGCTTCAATCAATCTTTGTCTGTTGTTACGACGTATGGCTCGTCTCAGACGTTCGAAAAAATCATCAAAGTCTCTATGGTACCTTCTTCTTCTTTGGAACCAATAGTATATGTACAGTAAGACAGCCAGCAACATTCTGAATGAGTGGTGAAAAGAATCAAGTCTTTATATATACAAAATGTTTAAACGTCCTTGACCTTTCAGAATCCGTAAGGCAAAGTGTTCAGGTTTTCCAGAATCTGACGTTTGTCATACACGACACGATAGTCCTTGGTCATGTCCTTGGAAAATAACTTGTGATCTTTCCCGCGTACAATCTTGGATGGGTAAGTGACCGTGACCTTGTCGTCGTCTGTTTGATTCAGTACCATGTTTTTCATTGTTTCGAAATTGATGATTTGACTGGTCTTGTAATCCAAGGTCATACCCTTGACTTTGCACACGGTACTACCGTCGTTCAATTGGTAAGCGTAGTTCTTGGGTCCGCCCGACACGAAGGTAGTGATCTTTTTCCCGCCTAATTCGTCGGTCCAACATCCCAAACTATCTAAGATGGGGGGACTCCATTTGTGATCGTCGTGTACGTAGATGATGCTGTCGGTATCAAAGTACAGGACTCTGTCGTCCAATCGGCGCAAGGCATCGTATAATTTCAAGCGGGCCAAAGCTGTAGTGTAGCAGGCGATCACCACGTTCCCGAAATTACAAGGCGGTACGAAGTCGTCGTTCTCGGAAAATTTGGCCAAGATCAGGTCCAGTTCGTCGTTCTCCTGGTTTTGAATCAGTTCTAAATGCATCACCTTCTTGGTATCGTCCTGCATCAGTTCCAGGAGTTCTCCACGATCCGACAAGTACCTTTAAATGTACAAATTTGTATTAATAAAATACCATTTGAATAAAAGATAATACAAAAAAATATGATTTTAGATTTGAAATAAAACCTTACCTGTTCTGAGTCAGTTCTTGTCTCTGTCCAAATTTTCCCCATAGACAGTTCAAAAACATCTTGGCTATGGCTCTCAAGACCGGGTTTTTGTTGACATCTCCGAGTCTGATCCCTTCTCTCCGAAACACTTCTTTGATGAATTCGGCTTTCTTTTCCACGGTGTCACATTCGGGAGGAAATCCGCTAGCTTCCTGTTTGATTTTCAGGAACGTGTCAATATAATCTTTGAACAGGGTCCTGGAGGTCTGAGGGAAATTCCACACTTCGTGGACACAGTCCATAACATAACCCATTTCCAAAGCCATCTTTACTTCCTCGATCACCCAAGTTCCGGTCAAGGCTCGTGCTTGGGCGTTGTGTTGACATCGGTAGTCAGGGCCGATCTCTTCTTTCATCTCCACGCAGGTGCGGCAGAGGGGGAACAGTAGTTTGCCTCCATAACGGTAAGGTAATACTGGATGGTACAATTTGCGTGGCGGAATGATGCGGCATTTGACTAAGCCCGTGTAATCTCTGATATCGTCAAAGTTCTCCGTAATCAGAACCGGATGTCCGATAGGGAAAGTCCCGTGTTTTAGAACAGAGGGGTAGAGGGAACAGACATCGATGTAACGCATGTCTCCTTCGTCACAGTAGAGGCGAGTGGCATTAGTTCTACCGCCAAATAAAGCATCTCTGGGTTGTAAGGGGTCCACGATTTCCTCGGCCATCTTCTTAGCGAACGCTCCGAATTCGGGATCCTCCTTACATCGGCGATCGTAATCGTGCTCCCAAATGTGTTCTACTCTAAATCCCAACTCGTTCAAAAAGTTCTGACGGTCCTGGGTGGCTTGATACAGTTGCTGAAAGGTGCAGTCGTGTCTGACCGGATGTTCTTCCTTTCATGTTGGGGTAGCATTCGGGACACCCGTGCCAAAAGCAACCGTAGAACTCGTAGACGGTCTGCATGTTCATGTTGTAGCCGTCGATGGATAGGTGGGCTATCTTCATTTCTCCACCGTTCCTGGCATGGCGGATGTCCTGGTTAGTCTCGTGGGCAATCCATCTCAACCATCTCAAAGCTTTGATGGAGTACTTCCGTTCGGGCGAGTATCCTTCCGGGGGTAAGATGGCTACAGTTTCCCTAGGCATGAAGTTGCGGCGGAAAGCTAGATTGGCTGTACTGGCAAAGGTAATGCATTCCACGAACGGATCCACTTTGACGAGGGACAGGAGGGTGCCTCTGAATTTACCGCAGCAACGTCTCAAGATATCTACGTCAGACCGACAATACTCCTCCATCTCTTTGGCGAAGTTGAACTCCTCTCTCCTCTGGACTTTGTTTTGGTACCAGGCCAGGAACTCCTCTCTGGCTTTACCTCTCATCCCGTCGGGTATGTAAGTCTCGATAGGTGGATACAGTCCCACATAGTTCTGGTTGGCTGTAGTGTTGAAGAGGTGAGGGAAGTAACCCTTCTTCAACTCGGTCAGTCCAAAGGCAGATGGTAGACGGCTCAAGGCATCGGGTAAGAAATTGTACGAGTCCACAAACCTCACACCGTGCGCAGACATCGTCATAATCTTGGCGCCATTCATCAGTACCTGTTTGAAATAAATAAAGTTTTTTTTTGAGTTTCAAATAATTACAAATTAAGTTTAGAAATATTTACAAAATTTAAAAATTAAAACTTACATCTGGTTTGATACAGGCTCGGTTGACTAAAAAGTGTAGGATGAACTGGCCGTCGTATCCCTTCATGTTGTGGGCGATGGCTGTGGCTCCCTCATGACACATTTTCTTGTGTTTACCGTCATTGGAACAGGTGTTGAATAGCCAAACCATAAATTGATCCAGGGTGGTCTCCCCCTTAAAGATGACTTCGCGTCCGCCTCCCGGTAGGTTGGAACATGTCTGGCAGTAATCTTCGATAGGTAGGTTAATGCAAGCTTCACAGGCCCGGTGAACCACGCAGAAGTTAGGGATATGCTCTCCGGTTTCCTGGGTGCACTCGAAATCGTAGAAGATGTATAAGTCGCTCTTCTTCTTTTTCTTTTTAGGGATAGGTACCGTCTGCACGTAGCACAAGTGTCCCTCTCCCACCTGCTCCTTACAGATGCTACAGTAGTGGTCTTTATCGGCGCATTTGTGGACAGGTTTCAGGCGTTTAGTGATCCAGCTACCGCATTCTTCGCATCTAGTCATCAGGTCGCATACGCTATTACCGGCCTTGTTGGGTTTGAAATGGTTCCAGTAGCATCTCAAGCTATGGAAATTACCTCCACAACTATTACATTCCACATTGGCGTCTTCCCAGGGACAAGGGGGTGAGGACAGACACCAGTAACATCTGACTGGGCAGACACTCCTATGGTTATCCATGTGAATGTAGCCCACATCGCAAAAGTCGCAATAGTATTGTTTTTCTACCAGACCAGGCATGGAGGTGATGGCATCGTAGTGGTTGTCCGAATACAGTACGTGCAAGAGTTTGGGTTGGATCCTATCATTGGTTACGGCCCCTCTGTAAAGATGAAATGAAATATTAAGTACATGGAATCACAAAGTAAATTCAATGAAATGATCAAAATGATCATAAAATATACTTACTTGTACAGAACGTCAAACTTCAGAGTTTTGGCTACAGCGTTCTGTTGATAGATTTTTAAACGATAGTGAGGAGTCAGGACTTTCTGAAACTTCTCCCACTCGGCTGGTCCGCACCCATGCTCGCTGGACACCCCTGCCTGATCGCATAAAGCTTTGGCTCTTTCCTTCTGCAGTTTGTAACCCTTAATCTTTTTAATCTTTTCCCACTCTTTATTCCATTCTTCTGAGTCTTTTTCTGGCTTGTTGGCATGGACCATGGTCACGACGATGGCACGAGATAGACACATGTGGTCCTCATCGTTTTCTATCCTAACTATAGACCTTTTCCCCTTTCTGAATGTCTCCTTATCCGAATGCAGATGTTTCACGGACCCTCCACCACTTCCCATGGGCATCTCAACGTGTAGCAAGTCGATTGTGGTCTGCCCGTCCTCCATTTTAAAGTCCTCGTTGGATTGTTGGACCTTTTGGACTTCTTTTAAAATGGCGTCCCCAGACATCTCGGTACTTTGGGAGAACGGGATCCAGATTTCAGACTTCAACGAAGGATGGTGTACGATGGCCCGTACGTAGTCAGCATCCTTGATCCCATTCTCGTCTTTCAAGTCGTCAACCAAAGTGTTCATGATCTTGGGTAGTACTTTGGGAAACTGGGTGGGAGAAATGTCTTTACTCATGTCTTTGAATTGTACCGTATACTTCTTTCCCATGGTCCTAAACTTGCGGGACTGGTAGGCCTTGTTGACATTAATGTCGTAGTAATCCCGTACATCTTTAGCGTCAAAGTCGCGCTGTTTGTTGGTTTCTTCTTCTCTTTTTTCCCTCTGGGTAGATTCAACATCTTCCCGGGTCTTTTCTCTTATGTCAGCAACAGTTTTCTTGTCAGCAGCCATCTCGGTCTCTTGTCAAGGACAAAATGATGCTGGCTCTGTGAAAATCGGGGTTTATATATACATGGGGAATTCTAGAAAATTCGGTCACGTGACTGATCACGTGATCACGTGTCATTTGACCTTGAGTATGACCTTGAGTTTTACATCCATGACCTTGACTCTGACCTTGAACGGGAAGTACACGTGTCAGTTATATATTACCTAAAATATTCTTGGTAAGTGCCTGACCTTATTGTACTAACCATTTTTTCTACAGGATTCCAGGTGACTGACTTTATTGTACTGACCGACTTTTCTATAGCGCCCGACATTAATGACGTCATATGTTCTTGACACTTCTAGAAAGTTCTTACTGGCATGCTGCCAGCGCGTGCCGTTGACACGAAAGGTTGTTTCAAAGTCAAAGTAGCACGTGCTGTTGACACTAAAGGTCGTTTCAAAGTCAAAGCTGCAGGTGCAGGATAAAATGACGTCATATGTTTTTGACACTTCTACACAGTTCTTACTGGCAAGTAGCCAGCGCGTGCCGTTGACACGAAAGGTCGTTTGAAAGGCATATGTTCTAGAAAGTTCTAAGTGGCAAGTAGCCAGCGCGTGCCGTTGACACGAAAGGTTGATTGAAAGTCAAAGTAGCACGTGCTGTGAAAGGTCGTTCAAGTGCACTAAGAGCTAGGACATATGCAAATTAGATAGAACACTCTAGAACAATGATTTGAGTATATATTTCACACACATTTTCAAAGCCAGTCATTCACGCTATGTGCTTCATAGGAGACACAACTAAGATGGCATCTCAACAAGTTTCTGATATTGATTTAACCAACTTTGATTTTCAATGGCCAAACGGCAATGTACAGCAGCAGCCTGCAGACAACAAAATGGACGACATCCATAGCAATTGTCAGCGCATGACTGCCATGATGGAAGATGTACAGACATCCATTTCCAAGATGCAAGCCGACATCCAAACATTGATGGATAACAAGAGAAATGCAGAAGAGGGAGGAGACGAACCACCCAAGAAGAAAGCCAGATACGTATGTTACAACTGCAATGAAGAGGGACATTTTGCTACCGAATGTCCTCAGCCGCCCAAGAAGCAGAACGACATTTGCTACAAGTGCCAAGGCACGGGACACTGGGCCAAAGACTGTCCTGTACAACAGGAATACAACACGTATCCAAACAACTACGGAAGCTACAGGCCAAATTACCCCAGACCCATCTATGGAGCAAACAGAGGACGACCCATCTATGGAGCAAACAGAGGACGCTCACCTATGGCGAGTCAGAATGTGAGGCCACAGTACAGTGCATAGACTTTTTTCTGAAACTTGTACAATGTTGAATAAAATATGTATAAACTTTCAATTTGTCTTTATTCATTCTTTTTCATCTAGTTGTAGGGGGAAATTATTCCTTCCACGAATAGATGATTTTCTAGAACAACACTTAAAAATAGGTCTGGGACTTTCCTAAAACCTAAATATAGAATTGGGAATTCCCCTAGGAATTTACCATGGACTTCCCCATTCTATAAATAAACATGGAATTCCCCTCGGAATTCCCCCTTTCCTATACACAAAACACGGAATTCCCCTGTTCTAAAAATACTACCTGCCTTATCCAGGATCCTTACACTACTCACCCTACACAAAATCTGGAACTTTGACAAAGTATATATTTGAAATCTAGAAATAGATAGTACAACTTATGAGGATTACATTTCAGAGAGATGGTATTCTGGTGAATGTATATTTAGCATTTTTTGTTAAGCAGACTGCGCTTTAGACCAAAGTTTAAACAAAACTTTTTTTACAGAAAATAGCGGAGAATAATCTTGGAAGTGATGGTGCTAAAGATATTTGCTATGCATTGAAGAATAACAATGTCGTCAGAAGACTTGATTTGTCTGGTAATCTTTTTTATTTTAATTTATTTTCTTCTGTTCATCCTTTTGCAATTTATTTACAAGATTTAAAAATAACATTTCTGTATAATAAAACCAACTATTTTTCATCGAGATTAATATAATTTTTATTTTCTAAATAAAGGAAATGGATTTACGGAGGAAGATGCGGAGTATTTCAAGGAAATGTTGGACGTGAGTTGTAACAGTTATTACGTATGAACATTCACACACTTTCATTCAAACAATCACAAGAAAACAAGTACTGTAAGAATATCCATTTACTTCTACACCTATAATATCTTTAAATGTGAAAAACACCGGGAGGGATTCAATATGTGTGTGTGGGAGGAGGGGGGGGGGGGGTTCTGAAGCCAACGATGTGTTGTTTTTTGTTTTGTTTTGTTTTTGTTTTTGTTTGTTATTTATATATTTTTTTTTTATTTTGTTGTTGTGTTTTTTACATTTTGCCATTTCTGCTACTGAAAAGAAAAAAATACTCGATGCTTCAAAAGTGTGGCATTCTTGAAATATCCTGGGAGCGTTTATATATTCATAAGTTTTTTTTAAAGAAAGAACCCTTTTTCAGGAAAACCACGCATTGAGAGAGTTATATTTGAGTCACAACAAGTTCCAAGAGAAGGGTGGAGAGGTATTCGCTGATGGTCTAGGTGAATACTTTGATCATTCATCATTTTCAATTTACAACGCTTTCTTCTTTTTCAGTTACCTTATTTTTGTTCCATGTTTTACTTGCGCTCCGATTCAGACTAAGATAACAATGTATTATACTCTATTCTAGCAAACAACGACTTCCTAAGGGTGCTAGATTTGAGCTGGAATCATCTCAGAATGGGAGGTGCTAAGGCAATAGGCACTGCACTTCAAGTGAGTGTATAAGAAGCAAAACATGACTTTTCAACCAAGATGTGTCCTTTCTTTTGATATGAATGTTATATGCAAAAACTGATATTTTGCATATCTATTCTGCATTTTGGATTTTGTGAATTCATTCCTCTAATGTCTGATCAAGGCAATGCTGTTGACTTTACTATTTTTTGAATTCATTCCTTTAATGTCTGATCAAGGCAATGCTGTTGACTTTCCTTTTTTGCGAATTCATTCCTTTAATGTCTGATCAAGGCAATACTGTTGACTTTCCTATTTTGCGAATTCATTCCTTTAATGTCTGATCAAGGCAATGCTGTTGACGTTTACTATTTTTTGAATTCATTCCTTTATTGTCTGAAAAGGCAATGCTGTTGACTTTCCTTTTTTGCGAATTCATTCCTTTAATGTCTGATCAATACAATGCTGTTGACTTTCCTATTTTGCGAATTCATTCCTTTAATGTCTGATCAAGGCAATGCTGTTGACTTTACTATTTTTTGAATTCATTCCTTTATTGTCTGATCAAGGCAATACTGTTGACTTTCCTATTCAGTTCAAATCAGGTTTGTAAAAGAGAAACATTTTAACAAACATGTCTTTATTTCTAGTCAAACAGGCATCTCGAGAAGCTTAACATTTCGTGGAATGGTTTCCACGTGCGAGGTGCCCTGTCCTTAGCGAAGGCTCTTGAGGTCAACACCACGTTACTGGAGATGGACCTAAGCTGTAACAGACTGGGTGATCTTTGTGTCCAAGCTATTGTCAAAGGACTACAGAAGAACGCTACACTCAAAGTCCTTAGGGTAGGAATTTTTGTTCTTTCAATTTTTACCCAACTAAAAACTCTTCATTTAGCAAAATTTATAATGATATTTTTAAAGTTATACGCTTTTACTGTCAATCATTTTCTTCTCTTTTTTTATTGGATATGCGAAAATAAGCAATATCAGTTAAAATCATCTTTATTTCAGTTGGCCCAAAACCATATTAACCCTGAGGGAGCCATGCACATTCTCGGCACAATCGATGCAACGCCTTCTATTGCCCTAGAACTTCTTGATTTAGGGGTAACAATCTATGATTCTTTTTATGTCTAGAATTTTAAGAATAATCGATAAAAGGCGGGAAAGATGGGACGCCTTCAAGTAGACACCATGACAATGTTCCTCCTATAAAGAACCACTGTCATTTTTTCCCCAAAAGTGTCAAAGGATTAAAGTTTTCAAAACTTGAATTATATTGAGTTGTATTGTCTTGTCGTATGTTATGAGCTCAATTTAATGTTCTCATTTCACTATCATATTCGTCATAAAATATAACATCATTTATTATTTTCTTTTTTCTTGGGATAATTTAGGGGTTACCATGCGTGTGTTTTACAAAAACTGACAGGGTATCGGCGAATCCCCTGTTAGAAATTGAGTTTTACCGCGAGGCGTCAGCCGAGTGGTAAAACGGATATTTCTGACAGGGGATTCGCCGATACCCTGTCAGTTTTTGTAAAACATCAGTATGGTAACCCTTTTCTAATGCTTTGGTCAGTAAGAAACTAGAAAACGTCTGATTTTAACGATGTCGTCATAGCAACGCACGACGTCATAGCAGAAACTGCAGTGAAAGGTGAATCCCCTATGGTTTTTTAATTGCTCAGCCAATCATAATGCGCGTTACAAACGGAGTGCATTAGAATTACTTTTCTTATCTCTCACCTTGTCGTTATTCAGGATAGATGTGTAACGGATAAATTCGAGAACCTGTATCATGAACTACAGAAGAAAAGAAGTCCGTTTAAGGTAATATACGGAATGGTGTGGCAAACGGATCGCAGGTCCCTGTCAAGTTACGATAGGGAGAAAGAGGAGGAGGACTTGGCGGAAGAGGATCCGTTAACAGTGTTGTTTGAGTACGCTAGACTCCAGAACTTCAGGTTAATAGACATGTTCAAAAATCTGGACACGGATAACAGCGGGTCTCTGGACAAACAAGAGTTTATTGATGGGTTGGCGGTACGTGAAGCTGAATTTTAATTTCAAGCTTTTATCATTTTTTCTAAGATATATTTTTTTATCAATTCTTCATGAATTTCAATTGTAAATCTAAGAAAAGCCTTTATTTTACTATAAGTTTATAGACAGACCGTTGTAAAACATAAACAATTTTCCCTTTTGCATTTTTTCTACTTGGGACTGGAAATAGATCTGTGTTTAAAGCAGCAAACTTAATTTGTTGCCATTTTTTGGAAGAAATTAGAACAATGATAATGTTACACAGGTAGCAAATAAAAAGATAGAAAAAATATGCTTGCTTCTACATGTGACTTATTCTCCTGTTCCAGATGGTGAACATCCCTATGACAAAGAAGGGCGTGGCCAGACTGATCAACAGAATGGACGTGGATAATGACGGAGAGATTGATTTTGGGTAATTCGTGAATTTTGTATAGATCTTATTTTCACATCTTAAACCTTTAATCTATCAATTCAGCTACTTTCCTATTAAGATTGTTGAATAACAGTAATAGCATTTACAATGTGTAATTTTGGTTCTTTTATTTCATAAGATATTTCGTAAGATTTATTCTTTTAAAAAGAATGTTTTGATTTTTTTTCTCAGAGAGCTCATAATCGCTCAAAAACAGCATAAAGAAAAACTGAAGAACATTATGAAAAGTGACGTACCGTGGGAGAACACAGACATTGCTAGAATAGATAAACTCCTCAGAAAAGTCATCTACAAGAGGTTCCTCATGAGGAAATTCTGACCTTGACCTGACCTTAACACTTCACGATAATACAGTGCCATAACACAAAGAGTCAAACAAAAGATCTATGATATTTTTCTTTCTGTCATTTGTCTCATCTCTTCATAAGAAGTTTTTCTACATTGTATTGCATACATTTATGAAATAAATAGAAAAAAGTTATGATGTGTCTGCTTCTTTCATGGACGAAGCGCTTTGATGTATAGATAAATCAGTTACGATAGCATGACATTACACAAAAGAAAGTTTCGACCCTTGGCGAATCAAATTCCTTGAACTAAAAGAGGAGATATCTCTTTGGTCGGTTATCCTACGACAAATGTACAATCTAAGGGTGTTTTTTGTTTTTGCTTTGATTAACTTGTGAGCGCACAGTGTACATGCAATTTGACCTTGGCTTTTGTATAATGTGAATTTGCACATAATGTGACCATGTTGACCTTGGCTTTTGTATACTGTGAATTTATACATATTGTGACCATGTTGACCTTGGCTTTTGTATAAAGTGAATTTGTACATAATGTGACCATGTTGACCTTGGCTTTTGTATAAAGTGAATTTGTACATAATGTGACCATGTTGACCTTGGCTTTTGTATAAAGGGAATTTGTACATAATGTGACCATGTTATAGTCATTTTACAGATACCCGTTACCCCCCCCCCCCCTCCCACCCCTTAAAACCTGTTCCATTTAACATTCACAGCAGGTAACAAATTTAAATTGGAGACAGCTACATCAGAATAGTGAATACTGTAAACGGGAACATTTTCGTTTGGGGGTAATTTTCGCGATTTCCGCTAAAAGAGAGATTTCACTAAAAATTCCCCTACGCGAAAATATCCCCGTTGCATTCTTACAATGAGAAAGCCGTATTTATCGCGAATATTTCCCCCACGTGTAATGTCTTAATGTTATAATCGCGAAAATTTTCCCCCAGCGAAAATAACCACATTTAAAGTAAACTGCTGCTAGAGATTTAAATCTGTTCCTAAGTTGTTGCCTATGGCTGGTGCATGTACTTCGATGTGTACGTGCGGGTATCAATCTTTGCTTGAAATGACGTTATTAATCCGTACGTTTTTATAGAATTCTAACTCTTTGTTAAAGTGTATAATATCTTGAAATAAAGTTTTGATTCTTTCGTTACTTTCATTAAAAAGTGTATGTACTATGACGACAAGAAAAAATTAGATCGAGAACATATGTATATGGAAGAAGAATAAATAATAATTTACGTAATCTCGTAATTTACGTAAAACTATTCACTTCAAATGGTGGATGTTTCGACTGGGCAGGTACCAAAAAGAAGTTTATAAGTGTCCGACATGTTTAAGGTCAGTTGACCGAAGTACTGTTAGCAGGATTTGGAATTTCATTCGATAATCTAAGGAGTCCAAAAGACAATATATCACATGAAGGAAATAATAAACAGAACCAGACTTAAGATTAATACATCGTATTCACGAAGAAAGATTGGTCATCTGCTATGAACAAAGACATTCAAAGTGGTTTAAAACACATGTCACCAGTATCCAGATATGTGGATAAAGGGATAATTTAAAACGGTAATTCCACTTACAAACTCTTACGTCTACCAACGTACAGGTGTACGTTTTACAATTATAACATGCTCTATACACTGGCCTTTATTGACCAAACATGCCTCCCTGTCAAATAAAATTCATGGATGAGTCTGATTTACGGTCTCCCGAGTACTAGCCGAAAATTCGGATACTCGGGAAAAGGTTAGCCTAGCATACATGTAGAGATGACCAGATACCACCAGGAGCAAATATTAGATTAAAACTCATAGGCTTTGATGGTGTGTTTTAAACTTTAATTTCGTGAACGGTCCTACTAAGATTATGCCATATCTTAACTGTATGTTGCAGGGCATTTTTGGACGTCTTATATTTGTTCCCGTTGATTTGACACACCACAAACAATCTGACTTGTCTCGGTTTCTTTTGTTACTTTTGTTAATTGCAATGTGTTGAATATCACAAGACATGAACCCAGCTGAAAAGTGCTTAAGAACTTTTAAAAACCGATTCAGTGCATTACTCGCGCTAAACTTAAGCTTTCTATCAGTCTAGATATTCAGGATATACATGTAGGTCAAGAGGACACACGATCATTTTTTAGATTAGCTGGTTATATACATGAATTTCAAATAAATTATAAATCAGATCCAATGAATAGCCAGTATTCTTTTTCAGAATAGACTAAAGCCGAATTTACAAACCATCCAATCAACACCTTTCTCACAAAGCGACATTCGGTAACACTACTCTGACGTCACTTAAAACTTTTCACCGACAGGCGCGAACGTGCAGCTTCAGTGCATTTCATTCAACATATTGATGTACATATCAGGTAAAAATGTCTTATTTTGTGATGTTGACAGCCATTCAATCGTAATCCAGAAAGTCATTGATCATTCTGAAAAGAGGACCTCATACGCTTTTATAAGATCCCCTTAGCGAACAAAGAACTACCTCAATGAAAATTTCCGCCGTTATGTAATATAAATTTGAACGAGTAGCTTACTTGCAAGCCATCAAATGCTAAAGAGAGAGGAAAAAGACCGAGTGAGGACTGCGCCACTGAAACCAAAAATCTGGGATCTTTCGAAATCTATTTCAATGTTTGCAAAAAAAAGAATACCCTGAATAAATATAACTTTTCCGTGGATGTTATGAGAATGTTATACGTGTAATTGTCTGTTCCTAGTACAAAAGAAGGGAGGGGATCTCCAACCAGACCCGGTTGCAGTACCTTCTCCTGCTCATGGCGTTTTTGTTTCGCAGCTGATGCGGTAGGCCAGGGCATGTTTCAAATATGAAGACTTCATCGTTAGAGCCAGACGGCTTGCAAGTAAGCTACTAGTTCAGGGTTATGTTACACAACGGCTGAAACTATCTTTGAGGACGTTCTTTGGTCGCTACGGGGATATAGTAAAAGAATTTCAGATCCACCTTTCCAAAATGATCAGTGACATTGAATGGACTTAATGGCTACCAAACAAGAAATATTTACCTGATATGTACATCAATCTTTACATCGAGACAATCACCGAACTTGACAAGTTTTCATGTAACTGTTGCGACTGGTGTTGCATGCAATCAGAAAACACTGACTATCCTCGGACGCCTGGTCTTACTTCGGAATGTTATTCATTCCGATGTTCGCAACTGTTCCAATGTAAATTCTAATGGTTTTGCATTGCCTTCTCGACTTTGAGACTGAATAATTGATAGGCACTTCTTTGATGTTTATTTGATCCTTCTAATTTTGTTTATCATATCACCATAAAAGGCAGGTTGTATATTACCCAAAGTACTGTACTATGTTGCTTGTATAGATCCGAATTTTCAAAGAAGCTGACCGTAATTTTTGTAAAATTTCCAGAAAGTCTTAACAAGTTTATGAAAGCGGAAATCTTGACCTAAAAGTTTTTTGGTAATTTGTAAATTTCTACTGTGAAAATCCTAAATATCAGTACACGCTCTAGCGTACCGGATGAGCTGTGATATGTAAATGCCGTATGACGGTAGTCTTGGAACATCACCGTCAAGCAAGTGGAAATTTACTATGTTGAATCCAAAATCTTCTCTTTTGTCATATATACTTGTATGAATGTTTTCGATGACAATTTTGATATTTATGTCCATAAATGGTGTTTCTGTGTTTGTAACGATTGCTTTGTTAAAATTTAATTCTTGTGGATAAATTTCATTCTTATATAATTCAATTGTCAGAATATCATTCAGATACCTAGAAGTATTATTTAAACATTTCAAATCATCAAATTTTCTTTGCTTTTGGAGATTTTGGATAAATTCTTTTTCATACGTGTATAAAAATAAATCTGCAACAAGTGGTGCACATTTAGTGCCCATGGGAATCCCTACAACCTGCTTTTATAGATCCTCTCAAAATATAACTTAAATGTTGACCAAGAGGAATGACAGGGCATTACACAAGACACAACACGTCCATGACATGTATTATTTGTAGTTTGTTGCGGAAAAGAAACCCTTTGTTTCAGATGTACAAATGTAAGTTTTCTGCTCTCGATCAATACACCATTAAATGAGTTTAGATAACATATCATTAATTTTGTCATGAGGAAGTGTGGTGTGCATATTGAAGAATAAACATCAAAGAAGTACCTAACAGTTATTCAGTCATATGGAGAAATCGTATTTGCCTGGAAATTTCTAGATTTCATTTTTCCAATAACATCCCCTGAATTTTAATTAGACCGATAGAAATTACATCGTTCCTGTTTAGAACAGTTTAACAATATCTAGTCACGTGCTCTTTAATAGCCGTAAGTGTTGTTGTTTGATTTCTAGACAACATTGTAGTGAAGCATTTGCTAGAATTAGCAATAAATCAAAATTTGTAAGGAGACTTGTGCAGTTTTGGTATGCAATATAGTGTTGGGAAATCCAATTTAGAAAACGAGATGTTGAATGAAGACAGTTAACTGGTATGCTTGCTCAAAATGTTAAAGACACTTTCATTGCTTTTGATATAAGTATTAGAAGACTAAAGTTCAGAAACTAAATTCAATACTTAGTAACGTTTTCAAATGATTATGGTGTTAAATTTACAAGTTAAACTTTCATTTTACAAAGCTTACGGCATATTATACATCAACAACAAGAGCAACTCGATTCCGTTTCAATGGTACTGCCTATAAAAGAATTCGTTTATTAGTTATCAGTTGTTCTCTTCCTTTTTCTGACATGATGTCTACTATTTGTCGCTATTGTGCTTATAAATGTGTCCCGCCGTAGTCATCACAACATTTGACTAGGTTATTATCTCCGTCTGATTTATCCGCTTTTCTTTTCACGTGAAAAAGTTCTATTTTATATTTTATTTAAAGAATTTTTAAGCCTTTAGATTGCTTTTTTTTTTTTGGAAACTGACTGCGGGTTTTGTAATTGACTTTCATGAACTGATTGCTATGAATACGCATGCGATAATGGACAACGCAAAAGGCAACCATTCAAACAAATACTGGAGACTTCGCCACTGGAACAAAATACTAGGAATCGCGGGAAATGTATACTGTGTATAATGTATAAATGTATAATTAAGTGTCAATCATGCTTGCATAAATAGGAAATGGAACCCAGAATGACTTTTTCCGCAGATGATATGAAAATGATATAATTGTCCGTTCCAAGTACAAGATAAACATTCTTTATACAAAGCCTACAGCGTATTATACATCAACAACAAGAGCAAAAACGATACTTAAGCTTTCCATTTCAGTGGTACCGCCTATAAAAGAATGTGTAAACCTTTAGATTCTGATTTCGGGTTTTATGTTGAATTTTCATTTACTGATTGTAAGACATGTTCCCCTCTTTTTTTATAAATCCATATGATTGAAAAACGATGTCACCAACAAGAGGATGAGAAGGAAGCTACCTAGCTAACATTGCAACTCTGTAAATGGATATATAAATCATTAGACATACGATTAATAGTCCGTGCCGTGCTGGATGAAGCTATTTCGTATTGAAAAGTTAGAGTTTTAGTTTTAGACAGAACTAAATATTGACATTGATATTCGGATAACACCCCTTCAAGTCAGAGGGGGAATGAGATCATGTTTACGGAGATAGTCAGCATCCCCTGCTCAAATGCCACAGCAGTGGTCAGTTCATAAAATTCTGAGTTATATTGGTCCAAATTAGTGTTAGACTGTAAACTAATATCCAAGACAATGTGATTCTGTACGACACATTCTTTGTAACGCCTATCCACAAGAATTAACCCTTAACAAGGCAAACCTTTCAAATACAGAAATACCATTTTTGGACCTAAATATCAAAATTGTAAACGGAAAGATTCATACAAGTGTATATGACAAAAGGGATGATTTTGGATTCAACATAGTAAATTTCCCTTGGCTTGACGGTGATGTTCCAAGATTACCGTCATACGGCATTTACATATCACAGCTCATCCGGTACGCTAGAGCATGTACTGATATTTTGGATTTTCACAGTAGAAATTTTAATTACCAAAAAATTTTAGGTCAAGGTTTCCGCTTTCATAAACTAGTTAAGACTTTCTGAAAATTTTACAAAAATTACAGTCAACTTCTTTTAAAATTCTGATCTATACATGCAACAGAGTACATTACTATGGGTATTACACAACCTGTCTTTTATGGTGATATGATAAACAAAATAAAAAGGATCAAAGGTAGGCAGCATAACCATCGAAAATGCGTCAGAATCATCAAACGCCTTTTATACCGTGGATATGATCCTAATGTCACCAGACGGACACTAGGCTTGGTACTTGACTAATCTACAGTCTTGTACAAGCGCATCCTTGAGACTTGCACTCTGACTGACTGTGACGACGTTGACTCCATGACGGGCCCTGTCCAAACCTCTTTAGAGAAGACAGGGCCCCGACCACCTGTCCTCTCTGAATGTCAGTCGGACTCCTCGGGTGATTACATACATGAGCTCGCTACAGCCGGCAGAGCACGGACTGTATTACGCATGCCCTTTTTTTATATCCATTTACATATTTATCTGTGTCTCTGGGGCCTCTGCGTTTTGCGGTCTTGTTTGTGTGATGTCATCTTACAGTGAGGAGGTTGTTTTACACCACAATTGTACCTTCTTCGAGACCTCTGGGTAATTGGAGAAGTGAGAGGGTTGTGCGCACGTAATCCAGGATAACCACGCCATTTGCTACTTGCGTGACAGATGGCCGTCCAAAGTCGGCACCGGTTACCCATTGATCTCGTCGGTTTATGTGTAGTCTTTTGTGTTTGATGTTTACATGTCGTGTGTCTCTTTTCCGTCTCGTGCTGTACTCGTCTTTTGTGTTTTTGCATCGGGTGTTTTGGTGTTTTACTGTTGATGCTGCAACGGGGTCTTGTTGGAGATCTCCTCCCTTCTGTAGAAATCCCTCCTTGACATTTTTGGACATGCAGTCATTACACAATAATACAAACAACAAACCTTAATGTGATATACGAATGAGTAAAAGAAGATCCCGACGATAATCTCAACAGCACTCACAATAGAGCACCAAAATGAGCATCGACGGACCCCTGGCAAGCTAGAGGTAGGACCAGGTGCCCGGGAGAAGTAAGCATCCCCTGTTGGCTAGCCGTACCCACCGCCGAAGCTAACGCACGAAAATGAAAAGTATATTAAATGCATGCACTGTCTGTGGTTCTGTCTATATAGAAAGTGCTATTGCTTCCATGTCAGGGATAAATATTTAAAACACTTACTGTCAACCCCCTCAAACGAGTCAACTATATTTCTCTCGTATTTCTTACAGAAAAAATGTCTATAAGGAGAATTTTTCTTGTCATAGCAAATTTGTAGAGAGCTTTGATTCCAGTTATCTTCAATGTTCTCATATTTGGTTTCGGTTCATTTCCAGTATGGTATTTTACTATTTCTTTGATGAGTCAAAATCTTTTCTAGTCAATTACCATATCTTCCTTTCTTTGATAAATAAGACAGAGAAGACATCCAACAAGACTGGGTTGCAGCACCAACAACAACTTATGCACCTGGTCTCAATTCAGAATGTTGTTCATTCCGGGGTTCGCAGCCGTTCCGGTGGGAATTCTCACGATTTGACCTTGCCTTCTCGACGTTGAGATGAAAAATAAGGATAATGACCATATCCCTGTATACAGCACTGAATAACTGATCGGTACTTCTTTGATGTTTATTTGATGATTCAAAGTTTTTTCTCGTAGATTACCATATCTTTGATAAATAAGAAAGGGAAGATATCCAACAATTTTGGGTTACAGCACCAACAGCAACTTGTACAAAAACACAAAATACATAAGCACAAAAAGAGACGTAAAAGCGGCGACAAAGCACAGAAATACGGCATCAACACACTATACACAAAAGACTACCCATAAAAGTTAACGACATCCTTAGCTTGGTTTTGTCTTTAATTTTTGTTAAAAATAATAGAATAAATATCACAGTTAAACAATCCGCCAACCAGTGGCGGTTTGCATCATTATTATGACGGTGATAGATGTATAATAAATAACCATTTATATTTAACATATGAATAATAGCAATAGTCAAATATAAATCAAAAATATAAATATAACACATTAATGGCTCATACACCATACAAGCACTTATATTGTAATTGCATTTCTTCTGTTCCATAAACGAGTTACAATTAAATGAAAAGATTGTAAACTCTAAAAAAATATAACATAAAAGCAGATCAGATAGACTGGATTGTATAATGGGGAGTCAACAGAATATACTGAATTATATTCACAATTAGAGAGTAAGAGAACATAAAGGTAGTAATATTATCATCACTCTCTTTCAGCAGATACATGTCAAGCAATGGTAAAGGCTGATGGCATTGGTATTAATGTGTAAACTTCAACACTGTGTAGCATCACGTGACTTACGTTGGTGGAACCACGAATTAATGAAAAGCTCAGTTGGAGGAAAGAAAACATGAACTGCAATAATTGCTTTGATTAAATCTTACCTTTTCATAGCCTATAACCTTGTCTAAACTCATACTTTTACAATCATGGACTCGTCAGTAAGTAAAACGCCGTTGTTTTTACAAACATTGTGACAAAAGCTGTAGATATTTGCGTGGAAACCACCACAACATTCTGTTTAACATATTTCGACCACTACGTTCTTTTTGTCAGAATGTTTACAAAAACTACGATGGTTTCTTGATTGACAAACAAAGAGTCATCAAAATATCATTTTTTACAAGGACATCGGCTATGAAAAGATAAAATTGAATCAAAACAATCATCAGAGTTCTCTTACCCCTAAACGAGCGGTATGCCTCCATTTTGTGTTCGTGGTTTCACCAACTTAAGTCACGTGATGCTACACAGTGTTCAATATGACTTTAAGCATCTCATCTCCTAATTAGATTCACATTCTATTTGGCAATGCGTTTGAATATATGAACGGAAACAAATGCATGAATTTGATTCCTGAAAAGATCGGGATAATTCCGAATATTCAAGCTTGTTTATTTGATGTCCTTTGAAATTAATCCAAAGCGGACAAAATATTCCTTATCATAAGTTAAAATCAAGTCTTTAAAAGCAGATGATAAGCATTTCCATCGACAAAATGAAAATATTATAATAAATAAAAAGATGCAAATAATATACAAATTATAAGGCGATGTAAAAATGTTTTCGATTGTCTATATAATATAAGAGTTAATCTTAAAAATCGGAGAATATCTCCATACTTGTAATCATCTCTTGGATTCAACCAAAAGTCTTTCTTACATTGATCCATTGTCTATTACAATTTGTTGTCCAACTAATCAGTACCCCTCAACAGTTCTGCTGTCTCTAGTCATCATATCACTCCCAAAGGTCAAATTTTACTGGGCCATTCCCAGAATTATGTATGTGGAATAAATTGTATGAAAAAATGAGCTGATTGCAAAGTTGATCATGATTATTTGATTAATTATTGATGAATCTAATGAAAATCGTGATAATCGAGCTATTGATACATATAAGATATTCATGAGCAAACATATTCAGTTTTCAATAAACGGTGATAGGACTTTCGCCGATTCACTTGAGCAGAATTCGTATTCTTCACAGCCCACGATTCTTCATTGTGTACCAAAATTGATGATGTTACATTAAAGACTATCCGAGTGTGGTAGAAGAAAGGGGTGCTACCTTGAAGAGTAACTAGGTACGCTGTCTGACTGCACGGCATGAGGATGGGGGTCTTGCTCCATGTAGGGAGGAGGAGGGGAGGAAGACGAGTTTGAGGAATTTGAGCTTTCTAAGGGAGGCGGGGGTCCAGAAATATAGGGTGGAGGACTCAGTACTGACATGCGCATTGTCTCTGGTCTTTCAAACGCTGCCGGCGGCCGAGGATTAAAGTACAAATAGGGGTAGGGAGTTGATGATATAGTTGACACTGAAGGTTCGTTGCTGTCTGTTCGTACTAGAGGCACGTGTCTGTCACGTGTACTTGCTGGCTGAACGGTAATTCTACTGCCGTGAGGTGATACTGTTCTGTTTGTATGATTACCCCGTCTACAAGGACAACGCTTTGTGTGTAGACAACAACATGCAAATGTCACAAACAAAACGGAGCAGACGACACCTCCTATCACACCGCCTATGATGGCGTGTAAATTTGGTTTCTTCTCTTTCGGTCGATCTTTCGCTGCTGAATAAAAATAACACGAAACATAATATTCAAATTAAATTACTTGTAGTCATCAACTCAACCAGATATTTTGCAGGTTCCTTTGGGATTTTAATATGTACATGTAAATACGTAAGTTTAGACATAACATATATTGATTGCTCGAGAGGATCTCCTCGTCCTAGTCTGGAAAAACACGATTAGCCAAATCTAAGCAAAACCCTACTTAGTCATCATCATTGTTTAGCAGATAGACAGTTGATAATTTGAAGAATTTCTCCGAATACCATGTCTTTCGCACGTCTCATAAGCAGATGTATAGAGGAGAGTTGAAAACTTTGAACTAAATGGTGAAAAAAATTTACACATACTTACGTTTTGGTACGGATGAAATTTCAAGCCGAAATCCTCTACGTTGTTCATACTGATCTGACTTGAAGAGAACGAAGGCAAAATTCTCTGTTGATTTTACGTTTACACTTACATTTCCACAAAATTCACCAAGAATGTCGTCATACATATCTTTACCTATATAATAAATGTGTATGATTGCATCATTGATGATACATTATTATTATCACTGTAGATACATTGGTTATTGTGATGCGCATATGGTGAGCTAGAACAGGTATCTAAAAATTGATAATTATATTTCATTTTCTTGAAATTTCTAAAACGTGGGTCCTGAAGCATCATATCCCACCGATTCTGCTTCGTCTTTTTGGTACTTTTTTGGACATAATAATTTTCATACTCTTTGGCCATATTACATTGTTTAGACTGAGGATCACTGACGAGGGTTTAGTACCCGAAATGTGCATGTCTGGTCCATGCTGTAAATTTATCAGGTTTTAAATGATGCTTTTGAATTTAAGGACGTTTAACATACATAACACATTAGAACAAAATGAAATGAACAAATTATATCACTTGGATATAGACCGGTGAAATATTTTGGTCAATTCGATTCCACATTGAAAATATTGAAGTCTTCTGCTACAATTTGCATGTTTCTTTTTTTAAATTAATTTGTTCTTATTCTGTCCAATTTGTTGACTGATTTTCCTTTAAGAGCCTGATCATCGCATTTCTATTACATTTTGGCAAGTGTGTTTCAATTTGTTAATTACAACAAAGACTTTTGATTTAACGGATGTGACGAGTCTGCCGAATTGAAACGATGGTCGTTGGCTGCAAGCAGGGGATGCTGACTCTTTCAATGCACCTGGTCTCACTCCAGTATTGAGAGTACGCTTCCGTTAATAAGGTGGAATGTTTTGTTTGTTTGCTTTGGTTCCCGTCTTATTATGATTTTGTATGTCCTTCAGTTAATGCTTTTTAAAATTTCCCATTATGTTCTCTATATTTGGATATGGTTCTTGTCCATGTTGGAGATCTCTTTGAATCAAAATTTAGTCATCTTATTAGGCTCTTGCAAAGCAACATGCATCTTGAAGATCATTGAGGAATTGAAGAATACGAATAAAAAAACTATAATTGATGCATTACCCATGCCTTATTCCTACATAAATCTTAATTAAAAGTAAATTTCCGTTACCGTCGAAAACCATCAGATAATCATATGACTTGCAATGATTGGGTCTTCCTTCTAGGTAAATCATATTAGATTTGATCGTAATAACATTGTCTTCATGTGTTTGGAGCATCCACCGGCAATCTGCATTTCTGTCAGATGTAAAAAAAAAAATAAAAAATAAAAATAAAAAAATAAAAGCTTGAATAACAACAATATCGTTCGCATGTTTCAGTGTTTTGACTTGAAAAATATAAAAATAATTCTCCGTCACAAAATTTAATGAATATTTTCTTAACCTCAGGGGTATCTCCCTGATAGCATCTGTCCTTAGCAGGTTCTTTGGCAGACATTTTAGGTCAAGTTTAGACCTTTGATCGTCATAATTTGTTCCTAATATTGATTTCCCTTTTTTCTTCCTTGAGCATCACTGATGAAACATAACTTGTTGAAATGTGCATACGGTGCATTGAAAATTTATAATTGAACATATATTTCAATATTGACAATCTATATCTTTAACGTTTACAAAGGATGTTTGGTTTTGTATTTGTTAATATTAATGTTTATGAACGTATGTGTTATCCTTCGTGTTCTAATGGTGTTCTATTATGTCCATGGTCGTTTTTGTGTCATTGTTCTTGTCTCCGTCCGTCTGTTGGCTTTGTAGTTGTGTGCTGTACACCACACCTTGTGGTTCACTGTGATCAGTGGACATACTCAGAAGATGTTTGCACTCTATTGGTCATGATTATACTCTACATATCCTTCGGATACTGCCTTCTGTATGTACTATCTCATGTTACGGATATTTATGATAAAAATGAACAAATAACTAAAACACTTTAAGGAGGCCTTCGATATCAGTGACTTGAATGTTCAAGAAGGTTAAGAGTTGGAACACTTCCGTATTATTGACATCAACGATAAATTGACATTGGTATACACGTACTGTCTTGTAACTTCTTCCCAAAACGTTTATTTTGACATTTTTATCTATTTATTCGAATTGAATCAATGTAACTCACGGTGGATAAACAAGTCCCGATGGATCCATCGGTGATACTAGATATACTGTTTTAGATTCATGTATAAACATGGAGGCAGGTTGAGGAGGCGGACAGCCTGAAATGAAGTATCAGTATTAACATGGGTGGTTCTTTTTTTTCTTTTTCTTTTGCGTAAATTAATAATATTTCTGACTAATTATCTTCATGTTGACGGAGGATGTCGGAATATATTAGGAGGTATAAAAGAATCGAATATCAAATTAATCTTATTTTTCAAATCTTTGAAAATATGCATCAAGTTATAATAACATTTTTTTCAAAGATCTATAAGAAGACGTACGGTTATCCTTATGATACATGAAGGACAACAATGTTATCTTCTGAAAAGAAATTGATCAACATCAAGCAAGTGATGAACAACCCTTATACGAAAATATTATGCTTACAGTTCCCTTTATAAGCAAAATCATTTCTTTCTGTTTTGAATAAGACTTAGTGTTCACGAGGTGCTAAAACCATCAGTTCAAAACCTTAACTTACCTGAGCAATATGACAAAAGATGAAGTGTTCCAATAAGAATACTAGCAAACGTTATCCTCCGTGACCCGCCATCTGCCATAACAGGTCAAGGTATCTAGAAACAGAAAATGAAATTACAAAATTATGGTTCTGACAAAATATAAAGCGACGTATGTTGGTAGCAAGCAGGCGATGTTATTCTCCCAGGGCACTTTATCCAATATTCCCCTTCGTTTGTTTATTTATTTATTGGTTTGTTTTTGCATCTGCCCATTTTGTATTTGCCTTTCACTCCCTCATATTAAAGAGGAAAGAATACTGCAAACCCATGTTGATTCTTAATACTTTTATTTTTGCGCAAACTCCCGGAAGGATTCTAGTGCATTTTGTAATAGCCCGGAGCTCGCTGCAAAGGTCGAAGGGCCTTAGAGAGCGAAGATTTATGGCAATGCGTATACGCAAGTATGGGAAAATGCACGAGCAAAAGATTTACATAATTAGAACGTCTTGCATCACAACGTTATAAGTTCACAATGTTCTCAATATTAAAATATTAAGGTGCGTCATTGGTCACGATTTTGGGCTATTCTTGCGCATCTCCTGTTTTAGTACTCATTGAGCTTGACTTTTATAGATATTTCAATTTATTATGGCCAATGTATCATTTCTTACTCTTTTTAAGACTTTTTAAATTCATTAGACACATTAGAGCGGCCAAGTCTGAAAATTTGATCTAAAATGAATGGAGTATGCGTAAGAAAATGCGGTAATTTCTGTAAAAATTTACGTGGAGGTACTTTTCTTAACTGTTCGGATTTCTTTTACGTTAGTGATTATCCATTAGTTTTGTTTTACGTATGGAATATTATTGATTTAAGCTTTTTAAAAAGGTATTGGCGATGAATACCGAAAAATTTTGAATTGTTTAAATTCCACCCGAAATAAGGCAAATTTTCAGCCTTGACACTTTTTCAAGAAAACCACAAAATGACACTATTTGTCAGCGTCTGCTATCTCTTATTTGAACACGGACATATACTTTTTCTTCGATATTTTGAAAAGTATTCCCTATGAGCACGTGTTACTGTGTGTTTGGAAAAATCGTTGAAATTCGGTATCTCTGAAATTTTGACCTTAACTAGGATGATTTTCGTTATTTTTGTGTAAAATCTAGAAAATTTTTAATTATCGGTGAAGTTGGTACCTAAGGTAGCACTTTATCAAATTCTACTTTTATACTTTTAAGTTTCTAACCTGTTTTATTGTATAATAACAAAAAAAAAGTAAAATAAAATCAGCACTTTTTGTATTTTCTTTACAAATGTGCTATTTTTAGCAACAAATTTCCGGCATTTTTTACCCAGTTTTCAAATAAGCATAAATCTTGATTTTCATCACGGACCTAATAATTTTCCCTCATAAAATGATTAAGTGACATGAATACTATATTTTCATATGATCGTTGAAATTCCTTTATTCAGAAATGACATGCCTTAAGTTATTGAAGTTGTTTTGTTTTATGTCCATTGTTAGTTCCTATCCTGTTTATATACTCCGCTATAGTCAGTATAAAACGGTTCCGAAAGAGATCTTTTTAATTTCTTGCTAATATTTTAGATTTTTGTTTATTTATTTCATCTACATGCTTTACTTAAAAAATAGATTCTAAAGCAATCTTAAACTCTTATGGGTTTTACCGACAATCTACAGATTTTATAATCTGACAAAGATTCACGAGTTCAGTTTATCGATTTAGATTTTATGGGAGTATTTAATTACAAGAGAAAACCTGGTATTCTTTGTTTAAAAATCACGATTCCATGTCTTCTGTGAAAGATCTAGGTCGTGTACTATAACTCAATATCACCTGTACATTTACATACTATGTAATGTTTGCTCAGGGCTGTTTTAAACTTATAAGGTATCCTGTCTTAAAGAACCCACACAGAACAGACATGTTTTCTTGAGCAATATTGATCATAGCTTTTGCAGTTTTGTAGAAACACGATAAGAACAAATTGAAAAAGAAATGTTTTGTTGGGCTTTTGTTCAATTTTTCACCTTTTTTTTTTATCATTTTTCGACATATCTGTATTTTGGTTATTTTTATTTCAATGTATTTTTATATTTCATTTAATTACACCGTTCTTTGAATATACTATTTATTCTAAGTTGTGTTGATTTTTTTAATAAATCCAGAGGGCGCTACTAAAATACGTTTAGCTGTCTTAGAAAATAACTTCGGCATTTAATAAGTACGTACCACTGATGAGGATAACCGAAACACGTGTCCAGTGCATTAAAATTGGTTTGAATTATTCTTCAAGAAGGTAAAGAGTTGGACCACTTCCGTATTATCATTATGAAAACTTATTTCCTTACGCAGTGTGGAGCAGTAAAACTTGTTCCCGTGACTGGATGTTTAACGTGTAACAATTATTTATTTACAGCTCTGTCGCCTGAAAGAAGCTTTATTTTGAAAATTTAATAGCAATTCTCTGTAACCATTTAAACAATTTCGGCACGCATGGTCTCCGATTTTCATGAAATTTCACACATAAGTAGGGACCAATGAAAAAAGGTAAGTTAGACCAAAATTTTATTTCTAGGTCATCCGGTTACCATGGCAACGGCCTTTAAAGTTGAGAAATTTGCAAAATTGAGCTACTTTGAAGCTCTATAATTTGGGTTATATACGACATTTCTGGAAGAATTTCCAAGCATCCTCAAGATTAGGACCTCAAATTTTAGATAAGCTCAATTGTAGTGTCTGATTTTGTCAAAAAGGCTGGTTACCATGACAACATAATTAGCTAATTTTGATATATTGATTTCAAAATGCTGTTTGTATTCTCCCATTTTCCTTCTCTCTTGATGGGTATATGATAAGAAAATGGAATTTATTTTGTAGAATCAGTAAATTCAAGATAAACCCACTTGTTGCCATGCACATAAGTTACCTTGGCAACGGTAACTACGGTCTATAATATTACTTATTTTGCAACTTCAGAGTTAAATTTTAAATTTTTGCATCATGATGAACAGATGAAACATGTTGGAATATATCCAACACAAAGAGCTATTTCAAAAACTGTGAAAAAGCTATGGGGAACATATGTTACAATGGCAACTACTTAATATTATTTTTATAAAACAGTCATTATTATTCCCAGAAAGTTCAGATTTATTGTTAATAAAGATCGAGTAAGCCTCTTTCAAAATAGAAGATAAAACTTTCAAATGATTAATGGTTGCTATGGTAATTCGGCAATAAAATAAAAATATATGCATTTTTTGCAGTTTTTCGAAGCCTTTTCCCCCAAAACTGAAACAGGCTTACACAACTGTTTTTACATATATTATAAAGGAAAGTCTAAACTTTATTCTAGATTTAAAAATTTTCACATCACTTAACTTTGGATGCCCGTATCCAAGGACTCAAATTGGGCTTATGTACAATTTTACACACTCGTTCCCATAGCAACGGGCTATTTCCTGCTTACTTAACAGAAAAATTCTTTCATGTTTTGAAAGATCTACTTAAATACATTTATTAATCATCATTATTTTGAATTAAAATTCAATGATCTAGGAAAAAAAGGTCTCTAAATATTGTCTAAAATTGCTTTCATTTTTGCAATTTGAGCTCATGTTGCCATAGCAACGTACACAAACTTTGTTCCAAGGTGATTTCTCGTGTATTATTTGCATTAACAACTGAAAAATGTAAGTAATTTATCATTGAATTTTGAAAAAATGCCAAAAACACTACTTTGATAGGGTACCTGTGTTGTTGCCATGGAAACATATAGATAAGACGATAAACCCAACATTATTTTTACTTAACTTGAAAAAGCAATGATAGGTTACTGATAATTCATTAGTGTTAGTTTTAGATTATGCTGCATAAATGATGTATGCGAATTCAAAAAAGCCCAAAAATGCATTTTTTCAATATTCAAAGTCCGTTTCCATGGCAACCGGATGTGACATTAAGAAAATTTTCATCATTTTTTTACTTTTGGGTCAGACCCAACCTTATATATAAATTTCATCAAAATCTGAAACATGCCGTGCCATGCGTCCTTCATAAAAGTGCAAATGCTTACAGAGAATGACTATTAAATATTAATTTGACATCATATATATTATTTTGATATTTCGGAAACTTGTTATTTAATAAAAAAAATTAAAGGAGGTAACATCTTTGCACCATCACTCCAGTGCTATTATGTCAAAGATTTCATTTAACTATGCTACTGAATCGACCAAACACAAAATTTGGAATCGCACACTCTCTGCAAAGTAAATGCACTAATTTGAATTCACAAGATAAAACCAGCGGGCGCTACGGAAATACATTTGGCTGTTTCAGAAAATCCCTTCGGCATTTTTAAATAAGTACCACTGATGAAGATTTTCTATCCGAAGCACGTGTCAAGTGCATTTAAATTGGTTTGAAATTTTCTACAAGAAGGTAAAGAATTGAAACACTTCCGTATAAGTATAATTATCAATTTGTATGTCGTCTTTGTAAAGAAAATAACTTTGACCTTTGAAAATTGATGACATCGTAATGTAAGGATTTAATTGAGTAAAATATAATCTTTAAAGCAAATTAACCTTGTGAAAAAATATCTTTGAAAATTTTAAAATAATAGTTTTGAAACTCGAAACTTCAAATACATCAGATAGTCATTGTCCAATGAAGAATTTGGGATCAAAAGAAAAAATTATAATCGAGAAAAATCATTCTTCTCTAATTTGATCTTAGTCTTTTTATTAGTATAGAGGAATGGTGATGCTCCTAGTGGCTTCAAAAGAGAGGAAGAGACGTAAAAGAGACATACGACATAGAAACAAAAATTCAGTTTGAAATTTAATTAATATGAATTAATTTTTCAAACGATATTTAAGTTTGGCAACAATTGTTAAACGTCTTCTAACTCAATAGCATCATTTAAGAACAGAGAAATTTGCAGCATGGACCAGACATGCACGCTTCGGATACTCCCCCTCAAGTTAATTCAACGTTATACATTTTGTATTTGAAAATCAGTTTATTCATAAAATCTGCATTTTCATCCAAAGTTTTCGTCAAAATATATATATTTCCAAAAGGTTTTGGTCATACTGTAGACGTACAAACATTTGATGTGCCCAGCCAGGCCTACTGCGAAAGTTTGTCTCAGTGAAAGAAATACTGCAGGCATAGGAAAAGAAAATCAGACGCTGATCCGCATCAAACTCATTGTTCATGCGAATAAAAAAAAGCGAAAGAAAGTTCCAGCAAATTATTCTACTTTTACAGTATCTATTAATTAGTATTAATTTGGTTACGCTTCTGAATAGACGCTTAAGGAAATTTAGAGTCGCTCATTCATGACAAAATCAATATAAAATACATACTTGAAATTTAGGAATTCGACTGAGGGGCATCACATTTTGCTTCTATGGATCATTTTTCATTTGAAGTACCACTGATAAGGAATAACTATTCGAAATATGCCTGTCTGTGAAACTGTATTTAGATATATTTGTCCAGACAGCGACTCTCAAACAGGACAATAGAGTTGGTGTTTATATTGGTTTTTCTTTAGTGGGACTCTTTCTCACTCTCTCTCTCTCTTTCTCTCTGTGGGTATTTCAAAATGTTCCGACCCATAGAATTTCAAATTTCGTGAAACTCTGGGGCTAACATTCTTTGTTCCATTTGTTAATTCACGTGGCCTAGATAGTATCATATTACCAATAAAAAGCTAAGATAAAATACATTTAAAAAACTTTTAGAAAATCAACCGTAGGTTTTGGTTTTAGCAGATATGTTTTTCTTGTGTCATCTGGGGTGAATGCACCAGTGCACTGGTTATCGAGTTTTTGATTCAGAAGTAGACCAAAAGACGTAAAATTGATCTACTTTTTGTGATTACATAATTTTGTTTTCAAAACATAGAAATAAGTTCGAGGATACCGTATTGCTTGCAAGTAAGCTACTTGTTCAGGGTTATATCACACAACGGCTGAAATCATCATTGAGGAAGTTCTTTGGTCGCTACGGGTATATTATAAAAGCATGTGAGATCCCCATTTCCAGAATGATCAATGACATTCTACATTGTGATTGAATGGCTGTCGTCATCGCCAAACAAGACATACTTAGCTGATTTGTACATCAAAATGTATATCGATACAATCACCGAATTTGACAGATTTCCATGGAGCTGTTGCGACGGGTGTTGTATGCAATCAGGAGACGCTGCTTCTCCCCGAGCACCTGGTCTCACTTCGGAATGTGTTCATTCTGGGCTTTGCAACCGTTTCGATGGGAATTCTCGCGATTTTGCCATATAATTTCTATGAAATTTCTTGTCACGTAAAATATAGGTCAAATTTTAGAGTCAAGTGAATATACCTTATATGTAAATGCTTTTCGTTACATTAGTGTTCAATGAAATATCATTTAAATGGTATGAAAAATTCTAGATATATATAAATGACAAATATGGATAATTACCATATCCCTGTATACAGCACAAAATGGATAATTCAGAAAATCATAAACCGAAGGCATACAAAATCAGGATAAAATAGGAACCAAAGCAAACAAATAAAAACCTCCACCATATGAAATGAAGCGAACTTCCGATATGGGAGTGAGATCAGGTGCCCAGGAAGAGTCAGCATCTCCTGCTTCCATGCAACACCCGTCGCTTCGATTCGGTAGAACTGTCACATCCGGTTACTTCCATTTCGGAAGATATAGAGTACAATCATTGGTTGGATGGTTCAAATGGTCTATGACAAAATATCATCCATCATTCTGGAGAGTGGAACATCATAGTGTATGACGAGTTTCTCATATCGACCGTATCAGTGAATTAAAGTCAAACACAAAACAAAAAATCAGAGTCCAAAATCATCATCAATCGCAATGCAATCTTTTTAAAATATGAAACAAAACAAAGATATGGAGGATATCCTGAACAGTGCAAACAATGAAACACGTTCTCAAGGGACGAGAAAAACGCGGTCAAACAGACGCAGACAATAACATAGCACCACAGAACTACAAATGCCAACACCAATCTTCACAGAGTCCATTGTAAGAACGGAATTTATTATAGTTCAGGTGGCGCCACTCATATGTGGCGCTGTATTAATCTGAAAATAATCATAGGGTAATCACAGATTACATAGCTCGCCTATATATACAGGTTTTTGTCAGAAACCAGGTTAAAGTTTTTGAAAAGTAGGTCAAAGTCCAGGCTCAAGGTCACTAGGTCAAAGGTCATGGTCTCAAATGAAAGGTCTCATCACAAGGTATCTACATGTGAAATATCAAAGCCCTACCCCTTATAGTTCAAGAGATATAGTCCAGGTTAAAGTTTTGTCTACGGACGACGACGACAACAACGACGACAACGCCGAGGGTATGGCATTAGCTCTCCGGACTTTTTTGTCCCTGCGAGCTAAAAATTGAATGTTTGTCATACGATATATATGGGACGTACAAGAATGAATTTTGTCCCTTAAAAATGAAGAAAAAAATGAAGTACCCATACGCATATGTTATCTGAAGTTGAAGTCAATAGATATCAGTGCATGAAAGTTTAAAACTTATTCGAGAATCCAAATATCTCAAATATTAGGATTACAAATTCTTTAAAAATTTATCATACAGAACTTTTTCACGAGAAAAGAAATATCCGACAAACAGACGGAGACAATAACACAGCACTAAACAATGTTTCGTGTTTATGAGATATGATTGATATTGAAAGGAAAATGTCAATATATAGAAAGTTCAGACTTGAAGTAATCATTGAATATGATACACGCATTGCAAGTTCTAAGTAATGCATAAAAAAATACATTCTGGATCACATTACTATGTTGGATTTAGTATCAGTTTTACAGTCATAAACTACCCTGCATAATTAATATCTTTTATGTTTTGAACTTACATTTGCATTAATTTTTCGGTTGATGTGAGGAAAATAAAAAGTATAAGAACGCTAAAAGTTATAGCAACATGAATATGTAACCGATACACCAATTTAAGAAAATATATCAATTTCTACATGACACAGAAACTAAAAAATGCATGGAATAGCAAAAAATAATATATGAAATATCTTTCCTTCCTTAAGGATGAGGGGATCTAGACTTTTATAAAAAAAAAAACATCATTACATTACGCGTGGGGAAATGTTCGCGATTATAACATCATTACATTACGCGTGGGGAAATGTTCGCGATTATAACATCATTACATTACGCGTGGGGAAATGTTCGCGATTATAACATCATTACATTACGCGCGGGGAAATGTTCGCGATAATAACATCATTACATTACGCGTGGGGGAAATGTTCGCGATGAAAATGTCTTTCCCCTTGTAGGCGTGCAGCGGGGATATTTTCAGGTGGATGAAATTTTCGCGAAGTCCTTCAATTCGCGAAAAACGCGAAAATTACCCCCATGTTTACAGTATCACAATCAATAGGCATACAATTTTTTGAAAAAAAAATATACAAAAGGACTTCCTTACAAGGAAAGATAAAGTGGATAATTTGTTTTTTATGAAATACGAGTGGAAAACATCATGTGATTACCATTATTTCCTTACAAGAAAAGATAAATTTGATAATTTGTTTTTTAGAAATACGAGTGGAAAACATCATGTGATGACTATTATTCTTGAAAAAAAATATATACAAAATAACTTCCTTACAAGAAAAGATAAAGCGGATAATTTGTTTTTTTAGAAATACGAGTGGAAAACATCATGTGATGACCATTATTCTTGAAAAAATATACAAAAGGACTTCCTTACAAGAAAAGATAATGTGGATAATTTGTTTTTTAGAAATACGAGTGGATAACATCATGTGATGACCATTATTTTTGAACAAAATATACAAAAGAACTTCCTTACAAGAAAAGATAAAGTGGATAATTTGTTTTTTAGAAATACGAGTGGAAAACATCATGTGATTACCATAATTCCTGAAAAAAATATACAAAAGAACTTCCTTACAAGAAAAGATAAAGCGGATAAATTTTTATTTTTAGAAATACGAGTGGAAAACACCATGTGACGACCATTATGAAATAAGGATTTTTTTCTTAAAATTTGAAATTTGTTGATATGATATAGGACTTTTATGTGTATTAAAACCCCGATCTCTCTCAATTTCGAGTACATGCTCGTATATTTATTGCATTAATTTACCAATAAAACAAAATATATTTTATAGCTTGATGAATTAAATTCTTACATATTTTAACCATCTATAAGAAAATAAAAAATAAATACATTAGCAATATTGAAAATATATTTTAAAGAACTGAATAAAAACCCTGAGTTGTAATAAATTGAATTGGTGCAGGTTTGTCTGTCCTTAAATGATGCTATGAATTTGAAGACTTAACATTGAAAAATATAACTATTAGTAATTTTTTTTTGGGAGGGGGGTGCATTTATCCAGGTCTTATTTCTTCCAAACGATAAGAAAGAGTAAGTATATATATCCAACAAAATAAACATTTAAAAAAAAAGTTAAATTCTAATAAATTTAATTCATTTGTTTCCCATTGTTATGATATTAACAACAAATTCTTTATTAGAATATTTGTTATCCAATTATTCTGATATAAACAAAAACTCTTTATTGGTATATCCGTATCCCATTATTATGACGAAACATTCGTATAGAATATTTGTATCCAAATGTTATTAATAATCAAAAAACTCTGTATAAGAAAATTTGTATCTCATTGTTATTATTCACACAAAAATCACTTTATTAGTCCATTGTGATTACATGTATATGTAAGCAAAATAAATTTTATTACAATTTTTGTCTCCCATTATATCCCATTTTTATAATGTAAAAAGAGCTTTTTATGAGAATGTTAATAATATACCAAAAAAAAATCTTTATTAGAATATTTGTAGCCCATAGTAATTACATATAATAAATTATAAACAAAGTACACCTCGTGAGAATATTTGTGTCAAATATTAAAATGCTGAAAGGGCAAACAGCAAAATAAGTCATTCTCCTACATTTTGGATAAAGCTAATTTTCCAACACCTTGGGAATTCTTCAGAATTCCCGATACTTTGTCGAAGTAGATTATTTGATAAACGGTAGAAAAAAATACAACATATAAAACCGAAGTAATTTTTTCTTTTCCTTTATTAAGGTTAAGTACCCGAAACATGCATTTGTGTAGCATCATATCCAACCCATAAAGCTACGTCTTTCAATAGTTTTTGGACACAACTTTCATAGTCTTTGACCAAATTTCTTTGTTTAGTCACAGACGAGGGTTAAGTACCAGAAAGGTGCATGCCTGTTCCATGTTTCAAATTCGTCAGTTCTTAAATTATGCTATGAATTTGAAGACGAGTAACATTTGTAGCACTTGTCGAGTGTCACTGCTGGTGGACCAGGAGTCCCGAGTCTGATCAACTTCGGTTGATCTTTTCTTCAAACGCATTCGAAAATTACTGTTCATATTGGGTTTTTTTTCGAAATTTCTGAAAAGTTCCTGCAGCATCATATCGACCCATCCTGCTACGTCTTTTTGGACATAACTTTCATAGTCTTTGGCAATATTTCTGCGTCAAGATTGAGGATCACTGACGAGGGTTATGTCTGGTCCATGCTGCAAATTTATCTGCTATGAATATGAAGACGTGTAACATAAGAATGTCACTAGTGTTTATCAGAAATTAGCGTTTGGTGCAATGAATTAAAAGGAAACGAGACTTTATTAAGAAGACCTTCATTTTCTTTATAACCAATATATAGCGATGCACAAATCAGGTATTCAATATATTTACCATTAGATGTGATTCTTATAGATGGCATATGTAAAGTTAAACGTCTGCAAAGTCAACAGCATCATTTAAGAACAGATAAATTTACAGCATGGACCAGATATGCACCTTTCGGGTACAAAACCCTCGTCAGTGATCCTCAGTCTAAAAAATGTTACAAAGCCAAAAAGTGTGAAAGTAATTATGTCCAAAAATGTACCGAAAGACGTAGCAGGATGGGTGGGATATGATGCTACAGGACCAACATTTTAGAAATTTCAAGGAATTTTAGTAACAGAAATTTTCGAATGCGTTGAGGAAACGATCAAACGAAGTTGATCGAACTTGGCTTCATGTGCCCTCGTGGACTCCTGGTCCACCAGCATTGACACTCACCAAGTGTTAAGTTTTACATGTTGTTTCAAATTGTCATGGTTTTATTCCCAAGGCAGAGGTTTACCTACTTCCTATTTAACATTACAAGTGCAATAAAGTGAAAAAAAATGTACGGTTACATTTAACAAATACACAGTTAGCTGACTCGTCTACATGGTGATACGATGGTCAATCAATATCATCAAAACATACTTACAACAAATATAGGTGTATATTATGTCTCCGTTCTACCCTAACTCCATCTTGTATATAGTAATCTCCACGCTGTTATGAATCGTCTTTCTCACCCGCCCCATATTTTAACTCCCATACATGATTGCTTCCATTTGGTCGTATGTGGAGCATTTAAACCTCGCAAGCTATTGAAAAACCGCCATGCCATCGATAAGTTTACTCTGCCGTGTTAATGCATGACTTGTCTACTCTATTTATAGTTCGTCTTTTATGTGGATATGTTAGTTTAAATGTACCCGTCAGATTGTAATGCAAATATTGGAAACTTTTATTCTCTTATTGACCAATGATAAGGATCCCTTATGAGGCGTTTTCTATGGATTCAAATTGGGACTCGTGACTCCTGTGTAATCCTACCCCGGGAACGGTCACGTGCTGATTGCCGCTTGATGATGGGATTGCAGACAAATCAAACATTGATCTCCTACCAGTCAATATAAATGTCTACAGATATTTCTCAATACCATGTATATATACCATAATGGAAAGTCACTTGTACTGTAGATATTTTGAAATATCTCTAAGTAGATGGTATAAGAAAAGTTCAAAAAGTCATTTGAAGAAAAGTTTTGTTCTTCAAGTATGATGAATTCATATATGGTCACCATATATTAAGCAGAATGTCTAGAGACGTTGAGAAAGCTTTGATTCGATACATTTGAAATAAATGTAAAAAGCTCTGAAACGGCGATCCTGTATTTTTTTTTCTACATTTATTTTCTTACAATAAAAGAGGAATCTAAATTACTGCGATACGCTGATGAAACAGACTTTCTTCTCGATGGACCCTAAGACTCAATAGAGAATGCATCTAGCATATCTTATTCAATTTGGTTTTAAAAGTGATTCAAGAAATTCTAATGTAAGACTCAGTGCAAATATAAATGACTTTGTCTTAAAGGTCGTTGAACGTCTTAGGAATATTTCAAATACTAGCTATAGTTCCAACTCTTTGCCTTCTTGCAGACAATTTCAAACCAATTTTAATGCACTAGACACGTGTTTCCAATAATAATGCCGAAATGATTTTCTGTCACAGCCATATGCCCTCTATTTTTTTATTTTTTAAATTTAGATTTGAGCATTTAATTTGCAGAGTGTGTGGCTCCAGATTTTGTGTAGGGTCGATTCAGTAGTTAATGAAATATGTTACCAAAATAGCATTGGGGATTGTGCTAAGATGTTAACCTCCTTTAATTTCGATGATATTCTTGGATAAAAGTTTCCGAGATATCAAAATAATTCATATAATGTCAAATGGATAAAGGGCCAAAACTATTTTCCTTCTTGAAGAAAATTTTAAGCTATTTAAATGCACCAGACACGTGTTTCGGATATTAAATGCTCATCATTGATGTTTCCAGCCAAAGTGATTTTCCGACACAGCCAAAACTCATTTCAGCAGCACCCTCTGGTTTTATTTTTTCAATTTAAATTTTTGCAGAGAATACGAGGCTACAAATTTCATGTAGAGTCTATTATGTAGCATAGTTATATAAAACCGATGACCAAAATGGCATTGGTGAGATGGTGCTAACATGTTAACCTCTTTTAATTTCGATTACATTTTTGGATGAAATAAAGTGTTTATAATAATAATACGGAAGTGTTCCAACTCTTTACCCTCTTGAAGACAATTTCAAACCAATTTTAATGCACCAGAAACGGTTTATGTATTATAAATCCTCATCATAATACGGAAGTGTTCCAACTCTTTACCCTCTAGAAGACAATTTCAAACCAGTTTTAATGCACCAGAAACGGTTTATGTATTATAAATCCTCATCATAATACGGAAGTGTTCCAACTCTTTACCCTCTTGAAGACAATTTCAAACTAGTTTTAATGCACCAGAAACGGTTTATGTATTATTTATAAATCCTCATTATAATACGGAAGTGTTCCAAGTCTTTACCTTCTTGACGTAAATTTCAAACCAATTTTAATGCACCAGACACGTGTTTCGGTAAGTAAATCCTCATCAGTGGTACTTATTAAATACCGAAGTGATTTTCAGACACAGCCCAATGTATTTCAGTAACTTCCCCTGGTTTTTTTTTTCTTTTAAATCTAAATTTGTGCATTTAATTTGTAGAGAATCCGCGGCTTCAAATTTTGTGCAGGGTCATGTGTATAGGATAAAAAAAAACAGAAAAAGAAATCCAGAAAATGTTTGGTTAGAACTTCAAAACTTTGCGGCTGAATGATTTTTGTTTGCACATTAGAGATAATTAATTTGAATTTAATGTCTTTATATAGATGTGTTTCTAATGGAATTCATTGCCTCGATTAATCCATACAGTCAGTAGATATTTTGGATTTTTCTTATCCTGATTTCTGATTCCGTGGCCAAAGTACGAAACCCTCTCTCTCTCTCTTTCTTTTTATATCAAACAGCGCGTGCATTATTAAAATGGACTCTGTAGGGATTGCATATCAGATGGTGTAGTCTTTCTATGGTACTGAATTGTTGTCCATTTCTCGGCCTTTTCGTGAGAATGCTTTCCTCACGTCCTGTTGTTTTCACTGTCGGGGATCCCCTTCCTATATTTGCGGGATTTTTTTCTGGGTTTTTCGAGAGTTTGCATGATATGTATAAATCAATTTATTAAAATGGTGAAAATGACTTGAATTAGAAAAATAATGAACAGTAAAGAAAAATATCTGTTGGTTAAAACTATTTTCTTCCCAATAGTTTTACATCTTTTCAGAATTTTGATCGATTGTGATTGATAACAATTTATTGAAAGACTCTTCCGACACCAGTATGCTTTTACCAATACCTGTAGGTCATATATGCCAGAGTGTATAACACTGTTATTCTATTTGAGTTTGTAATGTATCTGATTTTTCACGTATTGAACTGTGATACATAACTTTTACTGTATTGTACTTTTTATAGAATTGAATGATAAAATATATATCTTATTAAAGAACGTGGTCAAAAAAACTTTTAAGTTGTTGGATTTCTGTTACATACGTCATTTTAATCCGTGTTTCCCCATCTCTACATTAAAAGTTACGTAAGGATGTGTTCAGCTGTCAATAATCGTACGACATTTTATTTAAGATTTATATCACTTGAGTTCTATTACGCTCAATCAAAGGCATATACCTAACTGTCAGTGCGGTATTGTTGTATTTTTCGGTCTAACGATTTGGTGACTTGGTTTACTTCCTCATTTTGCTGGTACTATCAATTTGTGTATACATTTAGCCCTTCAATATTTGGGTGTATTTTACGATTTTGTTGAAAATACATTTTTTTTCAAAAAAATCAAAAGTGGGAATTCATAAAAAGGCACCCCGACCCTGGATTATACAGAATGATCAGTGACATTCTAGATTGCGATTGAATGGCTGTCATCATCACCAAACAAGACATCTTTTCCTGATATGTACATCAATGTGTACATGGAGACAATAACCGAATTTGAAAAGTTTTGATAGAGCCGTTGTGAAGGGCGTTGCATGCAGGCAGGAGACGCTGACTCTCCCAGGCACCTGGTTTCACTTCCAAATGTTGTTCATTCCAGGGTTCGTAGCTGTACGTTCCAACGGAAATTTAATGAGTTTGCCTTAGCTTCTCGACTTTGTGACTGAATAATTGATTCACTTCAACCAGAAATATCAGTGTTATTTATCCAGTTATGTTATAAATACATAATTGTTGTCCATGACGTCCTTCTGTTGGACATATAAAGTATCAAGCTCTTCTTCCAATCTAATAATATTTAAGAATAAGATCCCAAGGGGGACTACATTATTCACTGGAGTTCCAAGACAATGAGTTTTATTTTCTTGAAAAAATCAAAGCACTGAAGGTACTGAGTGCGAATAGCCAGAAAAATATCACTTATAATGTATGACAAAATATTGTGTTTTCAAAGTTATATTTGTTCCTGTACACCTTCGTAAGTTTGTATGCCAGTTTATGGACGAATAAAGACAGAACTAAAGTGCAAATCCGTAATGTTGTCGTAATGAATTGAAAGATGATGTCTGACATTGAACATGAAAATTAAATAACATCACATTAAATCTACCCCCCCCCCTAAAAATACAACAATCCAATATGACTATCGATTGATGATACCATATACAAGGAAAGAAGAAGAATCTTATTTTCTAATTTGATCCCCACTCTCTCTTTAACCTTTCATGTTCAATGTTAGGTGTGTGCTAAGAATTTGAAGGAAAATTCACTTCTTTTTTAGTATATAAAAACATGATACACCCTAAACGGGAATGTTTTGATCTTTTTTTCATAATTATTAGTATCATATTTCACGATGGAAGTTCCTAATTTTTCCGTCGTATACAGATTTTATTTTGTGAAGCGGGACAAAATAAGCCTACTTGAAATTAGTTTTACGTTTCAATGATTCAACGTAATATCTTTATCGATAGCACAGTTTCATTTATACATTGTCCACTAAAACAGGTAATGGAAAGGGGTTCCAACACACAGCCTGTGTTCATCTCAGTACATACAGATGCAACTTTTCATTAGGCCATGCATGTACATAACACGACAGCTCGATTCATACAGATAATTCATTGATTCAGACAGTGATCAGACATTATACCGATCATGACGCTGAAGCAGTCCCAAGGTACATGTAAACAGGGTAACATCATTTATACATACTCAGTAGACGGGGCACCCATGAGTGAAGAAATCAGGCAATCGCTATGTGCTATTCGCACAAAAATATTCCTGATCCCCGAGTACTTGCTACCACATAAATCTGGTCAAGTTTCCAAAGTGGTTAATAATAAGAAGAAAATGCCCTTGCCAAACTTATGATGCTTGTATAAACAGACCAGATCGAAGATTATCATTTTTGTAGAGGACCTTGAATACTTATGAATAAATTTCCCCTCTAATCCTTGTGTCAACAATATTCATAGTAAATATATTTCATGATTTATGATATAAACTGAAGACAATCCATTCTTAAACATTTTTTTTCCAATGCTTTACAATAAGGAGCTGTAAGAATAAGGGCTAAATTTAATTAGCCCTCGATCAATCATTTAATTATTTGTCTTGAGATGTCCTTTCTTTGGAGGTTTAAGTTTGTAAATATAAAAATATAATGTATTACTGTAAACGTGGTTATTTTCGCTGGGAAAAAATTTTGCTATTTAAACATCAAGACGTTACGCATGGGGGAAATATTCGCGATAAAAATGTCTTTCCCAATGTAAGAATGCAGCGGGGATATTTTCGCATGAGGGAATTTTACGGGGTATCTATCGATTCGCGAAAAATGTGAAAATTACCCCCACATGAAAATTTCCACATGTACAGTAGATGATTCCTTATATTGTGAATAATATGTCCATCCTGACATTAGACTCAGATGAGGACTAAGTTAGTTGACATTTCTAATAGAATAATTCTCATATTTTTCATTTTGAAATTTCGACTTTTTCAGGGCAGATTTGACATCTCACCCTTACAGCTCCTTTCAGGTTTTTGTACCATGGAAATTGAATATAGTTGGTATCATGGATGAATATTGTGAAAATGTGAGTGTGAAAGTGGCTACCTCAATTAACAGAATGAATCACATTACTGGCAAATGAATAATTTGAAAGTTAATCAACTAAAAATGTAGTTTTGAGAAATTTTACATCTGTGTTGAAGAAAATCAGATTAATGTTTTTGTTGAAGCTACATACACAGGGAAACTTATGAGGTAACACAAGATCTCGTCAAAATAAGTGACATGACTACTGGGGTAGAGCATTATCTTACTTATTTATTATAAATGAGTAAACAAAAGTCAAACACAAAGTTGTTTAAATGAGAATTAAAAAATCAAACAAAACCATGACAACCAAAAATTCTGTAAAGAAAAGGTGAATTTCAAATTGAGATGAGATCAGGTGCATGGGGAGAATAAACATTTCCAGCCTGCAAGCAATACCCATCACTTTTGAAGATAATTTTGTTTTTTCATTGTCAATTCATGCAACAAAAACTTTCAAATAGAAAAAAGCACATCAAAATAATCTAAATTTTTTCTTTTTTTATTCTTTTGACTAGAAAATTCAGATTGTTCTTCAATTTTACTTTGCTGTTTAGTTGTCTATAGATCAAAGTTATTTTCTACTGACACTTTGTCATGGTTACATCCTTCATTTTCAGCATTCATAGAAGTCAAGTTTATCATTTGGTCCGATGATTTGACAGTTTCTGATGTCTTAATTTCACTTGCGGTACTAGGGCCTTGATCAGAGGCTGTAGATTCTATGTTTGCTGTAGTGATTGGCGGCTCCTGTGGCGTATGATCATAAGGTATGTGAGACAGATTACTATCCTGATGTTCAGATGTGAGTGTTTGTGAGTTTTTCATCACGCACAAATGATCTGGTTCATGATTTGTTCCTTCACTCTTTATCCCAGATTCATCACACTCTAGCTTCACATAATCTACCTGAGAATTTGCTCCCTGAGAATTTAAAGTCACCGGGTCTAAATCTGTCTTTGTTAATAGCTGAACATTCACATCTTTCAGTTCTGCTTTGATTTCTGACTGCCCTATATCAGGTTTGACATTATTTTCTACGCTAATCTTTCTTTTCTTCTTGACCTGAGGCTCATCTTTACACACTGGGGGAATGAGGCATTCATCCAAGATAAATACTTTCAGTTTTTTCTCCTTCTTGGTATGAATGGAACGTAAATGCACCACAGGACTTGTATACTCTGGTATTGTAATCCCTAAAGAGTTGCATAATTGTATCATTACATCATCAACGTAAGTGTTTATTTTGATATCTGCCTTCTTGTCATGTTTGGTTGTCTGTAAGTTGACAATCACCAACTTTCCATCGTTTTTCTTCGCCCGTAGAGGAAGGTTACCACTTGGTACAATCTGTAAGGAGGTCCCTAGGGTCAAACTCAGGTCTGCTTTCCTATTAATCAAAATAATCTATATTAGGTCATCAAGACATAAAGATGTAAGTTTGATCATGGCCTGAAACATGACCTTGATTGAATAATTGAATAAAGGTACATATACATCCATACAAGTTTCAGTTAGATACATGGAGACTGCTTTTTATATTTTTAACAATTATTTTGATTTTAAGATATAAAATTTGGAGTCTTATTATATTAACATACTTTGAATGTTCATCAGCCATCTCCAGGTCTCTTTCTGGCAGTGAGTCCTCCCAGTCCAAGATAGTATCATGCATTCTACCTCTGTAATAGATACAATTGAATGAGGAATGTGCTCAAGCATATATATTCATTAAACCAACCAGACAGGCACAAAGGAATATCTTTTGTAATAATATTGTTGTGGGTCATGTATTATTTTAGTTTTACTTTGTGTGTAGGTGCACTGTGTTGAGGAGACATTCGTACACATTCGTAGACACGATTCATTCATCTATTCTGATATACTGGGACACTTTATTTGTTGAGACTTTAATCCATTTAACAACGTTTGGACACCGATCTTTCGAGAACGTTTGTGATTACCGGAAACCATACATTCGTTAGACTTTGTGGACCGTAACGGACACTTTGATCCGGACATTGTATTGTAAGTTGTAATCATTTTAAATATATATTTTGTACATAATTAAACTTGTAAATTTATATTCTGTCTTTGTCTGATTTTTGCTGGCGTTTTGGGGTATTCTGACCCATAACAGAATTGGGGGCTCGTCCGGGATAGTAATCTCTGCATATTTGCACTTTACATAAAGTTCGTTTTTTGAAAAAAGGAAAATTCTCAAAACTTTTGCCAGCAGAAATCAATCAAGGTATTTTCGGTCACTGAATTTTTGAAATCGCCGACTGTAGATGAGTTCGAATCACTGAAAAAAGATGATTTGATTGGTTTAGGTCTTCACTTGAAGTTAGATGTAAAATCTTCTATGAGAAAACAAGAAATTAGAAATATTGTGGCTAAAGAGCTTTTAGCTGAGGAAATCTTTTCGTCATACGATTTTCCTGTTGAACCTGTTTCAAGCGAAACCAAAATGTCAAAATATGAGTTTGAATTAGAGAAAATGAAAATGCAATTACAATTTGAAAGAGAAGAAAAAGAAAGACAATTTGAAAAAGAAGAAAAAGAAAGACAATTTGAAAGAGAAAAGGAAGAAAGAGAGAAACAGGAACGTATGCACGAGAAAGAACTTCAGTTTGAGTTAGAAAAGTTAAAGTTAGAAAGAAGCGCTAAGGAAAATCCTGTTCCTTCGCTTGTCAAGTCTGAATTCGACGCCGCCAAAAACATCAGATTAGTACCAAAATTTCAAGAAAAGTCCGTGGACAAATATTTTCCACATTTTGAGAAAATCGCGGCCAATCTGAAGTGGCCACGCGATTTTTGGCCAACTTTATTACAAAGCGTACTTATTGGCAAAGCGGCTGAAGTGTACTCGGCGCTCAGTATTGCTGAGAGTTCAGACTATGACAAGGTCAAGGACACGATTTTGAGAGCATATCAGTTAGTACCTGAGGCGTACAGACAAAAGTTTAGAAAGTACAAAAAATTTGAAAATCAAACATATGTTGAATTTGCTCGAGAAAAAGAAGATTTATTTGATCAGTGGTTTCGATCTAAAAAAAATTCCCAATTCATTTGACAATTTGCGTCAGATCATTCTGATAGAAGAGTTCAAAGAGTGTGTACATCAAGATTTAAGAACTCATTTGGAAGACAAAAATGTTAAAACTCTTGAAGAAGCCGCTGTTTTGTCTGATACGTATGCTCTCACTCATAAGAAAAATTTTGTGTCAAAAACTCAATCTAGCGATAGCGCAAAAACGTCAGATGTTCCAAAGAAAAATGTACAAGAGTCTCAGTCGTCCATTAGTTCCCAGTCACCATCTCAAGGTGGTTCTACGTCCGGACCTAGGTCCGAGCGTTCTGAGGCATCCCCAGGGGTGGGGTCGCTTCCTACATGCAATTATTGTAAGAAAAAAGGTCATGTTATTGGTGAGTGTTTGAAGCTTAAGAAGAAAAAAGAACTTAAGTCACAGGCCTGTGCGTCTGTTAGAAATGATAGGAAAGCCTTAGATTCGATTTGTTCTGACACTCCTGAGATTCAGGGTTCTAAGTCCAGTTCTGATGATTTTGTGGAGGATCATTATAAGCCCTTTTTGTCACAGGGATTTGTTTCACTCAGTGATTCTAGCGAAGCGTTGCCTGTTCAGATTTTGAGAGATACTGGTGCTGCCCAGACTTTATTGTTAGAGGGTTCATTGCCTTTGTCTGAGAACACTTTTACTGGTAGGTCAGTTTTATTACAGGGTGTGGAGCTAGGCGTCATTGATGTTCCCCTTCATAAAATTTATTTGAAGTCAGACTTAATTACTGGACCTGTTATCGTAGGTGTTCGACCTACTCTTCCCGTTCAAGGCGTTTCCTTGTTGCTTGGCAACGATTTAGCTGGCGGCAAAGTTGTAGCCGATCCGATTGTTTGTGAGAAAATCACGTCCGATGTCGTGTCCGATGATGAAGACGACGACTTGTACCCAGCCTGCGCAGTTACCAGGGCGATGGCCAGGAACAGACTAAAAGAGGCTGAGAGTACTTCTGCACTTAACGAGGACCATCCCTCCGAAAATATAGACCTTTCTGACACATTCATGTCTACCATTGATGACAGTGTACCTGAGACGTCAGTACCACTTCATGTTGACAAGTCTCCGACAGTACCTGGTGATGATTCCCATCCGCCATTAGACAGTGATACAGATGCCTTAAGTCGTGAGCAGCTCCTCTCCGAACAAACTAAAGATCCGGAGATCATCCGACTAAGCAAGAGGGCCCTTCCCCGAGAAGAAGCGGACAAAGTCGGAGAGTGCTTCTACATACAAGATGGCATCCTCATGCGGAAATGGAGACCACCCGATGCACCCCCTAATGAAGTGTGGCGGGTCGTTCACCAGATAGTGGTTCCAGTAGCGTATCGCGGGGACATCATGAGTTTGGCTCACGACACACCCATGGCAGGTCATTTAGGTGTCAATAAGACTTATAATAGGATTTTAAATCACTTTTACTGGCCTAAGTTGAGAAAAGATGTGTCTGAGTTTTGTAAGTCTTGTCATAGTTGTCAGATGGTAGGTAAACCCAATCAAGTTATACCACCTGCTCCCCTCCAACCCATTCCAGCCTTTGAGGAACCTTTTAGTAGGGTGTTAGTTGATTGTGTAGGTCCTTTGCCTAGGACTAGGTCAGGTAATCAGTACTTACTGACAATTATGTGTACTTCGACTAGGTTTCCTGAGGCCATACCTCTTAGGAATATTAAGGCAAAGACCATGGTTAAGGCCCTTACAAAGTTTTTCAGTTTCGTAGGTGAACCCAAGGCTATTCAGTCAGATCAGGGTTCGAATTTTATGTCAGGATTGTTTCAGCAGGTTATGCATGAGCTAGGTATCAGGCAGTATAAGTCTTCTGCGTACCATCCTGAGTCCCAGGGGGCACTTGAACGCTTTCATCAAACCCTTAAAACTATGATGAAAACATATTGTCACCAGTATGGAAAAGACTGGGATGAAGGGGTTCACCTCGTGTTGTTTGCGGCACGAGAAGCGGTTCAGGAGTCCCTGGGGTTCAGTCCCTTTGAGCTAGTTTTTGGGCATACGGTCAGAGGGCCATTGAAGTTGTTGAAGGAAAAATGGTTGACTGAGACTAGCGATTTGAATCTCTTAGACTACGTGTCTAATTTCAAAGAGAAATTATATAATGCTTGCAAATTGGCTCAAGAAAATCTCAAAACCTCACAAATGAAAATGAAAACATGGTATGACAAAGATGCTAGAAACAGAGTTTTTAAACCAGGCGATAAAGTTCTTGTATTTTTGCCTATCCCTGGTCATCCTTTGCAAGCTAGATATTTCGGTCCTTATGAGATTGAGAGTAAAATTAGTGATGTTAACTATGTGGTCAAGACACCAGGTCGGCGAAAAGAAAAAAGAGTGTGTCATGTTAACATGTTGAAAGAGTATTTTGATAGAAGTGACCGAAATTTTGTAAAACCAGTTTCCACTTTGGCCAATGCAAATACATTAGAAAATTGTGTTGAACCTGAATGTAATGAAGAGACTGTCGAAAAAGACTTCGCTCAAAGTGTCCGTTTGAAGAATTCTGAAATTCTAACAAATCCGAAAGTGAAACTCGGACATTTGACCGTGCATCAAAAAGAGGAAGTGCATCAATTAATGCGGGAATATACGACCATCTTTCCGAACGTTCCAAAAAAGACGAATGCATCTCATCATGACGTCATTGTGGGTGATGCGTCACCTATCAAACAGCATCCCTATCGGTTAAACCCGATAAAGCTTCAATACATGCGGAAAGAAATTCAATACATGCTTGAAAATGACATTATTGAACCCAGCAATAGTGATTGGAGTTCCCCATGTATTCTTGTTCCGAAGCCAGACGGAACTTACCGATTGTGTACGGACTTTAGAAAAGTCAATTCAGTCACCAAAACTGACTCTTATCCGATCCCACGAATCGATGACTGTATCGATAAAATTGGCAGTGCAAAATTTGTCAGTAAATTTGACTTGCTCAAAGGCTATTGGCAGGTCCCGCTTACCGAGAGAGCCAGAGAAATATCGGCATTTGCGACTCCAGATGGGCTATACCAATATAAAGTAATGCCCTTTGGTATGAAAAACGCACCAGCCACATTCCAGAGGATGATTCATTCGCTCCTAAATCATCTCGAAGGATGCGAGGCGTACATCGATGACGTCATCATCTACAGCGACACCTGGGATGATCATCTCCGCATCATGCGTACCTTCTTGGACATACTGGCGAAAGCAAACCTCACAGTGAACCTTGCGAAAAGTGAATTTTGTCATGCGACTGTAGAATATTTGGGTCACAAAGTAGGTCAAGGTTATGTTACTCCTATCATGGCCAAGGTGGAAGCTATTTCAAAGTTCCCGATTCCTACCAATAAGAAAGAAATAAAATGAGATTTTTGGGAATGGCAGGATTTTACAGAAAATTTTGTCCAAATTTCTCGTCAGTTGTTGGTCCACTTACCAATCTGTTACAAAAGAAAGTGAATTTTGCATGGACCAATGACTGTGACGAATCTTTTAAGAAAATCAAATGTGTTCTTATGAAAAGTCCTGTCCTGTCAGCTCCAAATTTTGATAAGCAATTTAAGCTTACTGTTGATGCCAGTGACGTAGGAATCGGGGCTGCTTTGTTTCAAGAAAATGATGATGGTGTAGATAGAGTTGTTTGTTATTTTTCAAAGAAATTGACAAAATGTCAAAAGAATTACTCTACTATTGAAAAAGAGTGTCTTGCATTATTGTTAGCTTTACAACATTTTGATGTTTATTTGAATGTTACTTTACATCCCATTCTTGTATTTACTGACCACAACCCTCTCACATTTTTGCACAAAATGTCAAACAAGAATCAAAGACTTACAAGGTGGAGTTTATTGTTGCAAGAGTACAATATCATTATTAACCATATCAAGGGCAAAGACAATGTGATTGCAGATGCACTATCGAGAGTTTCATGAGTGATTTTTGCCGAATTTACCACCTAAGTTTTCATTGACATTCAAACTTTTTTAAGGGGGGGAGGTGTTGTGGGTCATGTATTATTTTAGTTTTACTTTGTGTGTAGGTGCACTGTGTTGAGGAGACATTCGTACACATTCGTAGACACGATTCATTCATCTATTCTGATATACTGGGACACTTTATTTGTTGAGACTTTAATCCATTTAACAACGTTTGGACACCGATCTTTCGAGAACGTTTGTGATTACCGGAAACCATACATTCGTTAGACTTTGTGGACCGTAACGGACACTTTGATCCGGACATTGTATTGTAAGTTGTAATCATTTTAAATATATATTTTGTACATAATTAAACTTGTAAATTTATATTCTGTCTTTGTCTGATTTTTGCTGGCGTTTTGGGGTATTCTGACCCATAACAATATTACATGTAATTCTTTTACAATTTGAGAATTTCAAATATATCTTGTTACAGCTGGATGCATTGGCACTTTGTTGAAGATCAAATTTTCCTATGCATGGTACTAAATACAAATTTACATGTATATATATATATATATATATATATATACAAAGCACAAGAAAATCATGTATATAACAAGGTACCCTATTTACCTATTCTTCCCTGCCAGGGATTCGAACCCACTACCTACGGCACCTTCCGCCTGGCAATCACGAGTCCGGCACGCTATCCACTACACCATCTCGACTTCACAAAAATGAAGTTTTGATGGCAAGGGTCTATCGTATCGGACTCGTGATCACTCGGTAGTCGACGGCTTTCGGGATTTACCTATGTACTAATGGGTGGATCGCCCTAGGGTAATGCAGTACTGAAATACATATAAACAGAAAGCACAAACGAAACAGTACATTAACACCCAATTAGTACGATTGACCTTGGATAGTCAGACGACTATACATACATGAGAAATAAACATATACAAAGCACAAGAAAATCATGTATATAACAAGGTACCCTATTTACCTATTCTTCCCTATATATATATATATATATATATATATATATATATATATATATAGACAGCACAAAAGAGGTGAAAACAACCACGTTCACTATTCAGACAATGTCGGATCAGCCCAACAAAGGGCGAATGCACGCCGCTTGGAAAAAAAAGATATAAAAGCACAAAAAAAGGTACAAGCGACCACGACACTAAACGTGTTTAAACCCAGCGGAAGGGACAGTACATCCCTTGAGCCCTCTGGATACACGAATATGTACTTGTATCCAGACGGAACAAGGGACAGTACGTCCCTCATTCCGTTCGGACACAAGTACATAAAAAAAAAAACATACACACACTCTCATGCTAGTCAGAACCTGTACTATACTGAAGCTCGAAAGGCTATAACTAGTAGCCAAGTAGGTAATATTCTCAATTCATGAACCAAAGCAGACCCCGCGAGGGGCGAGACCAGGTGCCTAGGTAGAGTCAGCGTCTCCTGTTTGCATGCAACACCCGCTGCGTGTTTTTAATTGGGCGATTTTTCGTTTCATTTTACTTAGTCAATCGAGTCCCTTACGTTTATATAGAGTGGGGGGAGGCGGTATTTTGTTTGATTTTACTCACTTGATAATATGTTACTTAATCAATCAGGGAGCATCTTTTCAGCTTTTTTAAATTTTGAACCTATAGAAGTCTTGGACGTGTTTCTATCGATCAGTCCGTCCAGACTTTTTGGCAGCGGGTGTTGCATGCAAACAGGAGACGCTGACTCTACCTAGGCACCTGGTCTCGCCCCTCGCGGGGTCTGCTTTGGTTCATGAATTGAGAATATTACCTACCTGGCTACTAGTTATAGCCTTTCGAGCTTCAGTATAGTACAGGTTCTGACTAGCATGAGAGTGTGTGTATGTTGTTTTTTTTATGTACTTGTGTCCGAACGGAATGAGGGACGTACTGTCCCTTGTTCCGTCTGGATACAAGTACATATTCGTGTATCCAGAGGGCTCAAGGGATGTACTGTCCCTTCCGCTGGGTTTAAACACGTTTAGTGTCGTGGTCGCTTGTACCTTTTTTTGTGCTTTTATATCTTTTTTTTTCCAAGCGACGTGCATTCGCCCTTTGTTGGGCTGATCCGACATTGTCTGAATAGTGAACGTGGTTGTTTTCACCTCTTTTTGTGCTGTCTATATTATTTTTTTCTAGAAAACAACATTGCATTCCTTTTTTTGGGATCCGTTCCTATTCTTGTGAATATGGTGTATGCTACTGTGTGTATGTATTGTCAGTTTAGTTGTATCATGAACTCAAACTTGTCGCACCGGTCCTCTGAGACAGCTCTTTCCATGTTTTATAGCTATGTATTAATTACGTTAAATATATGAAAATTCGGGTCGCCGTTGAACATTATGATGTCGGGTTTTGAGTGCTTTCAAGAAGTTTCAGACTTCTGTCAATTTTTAGAGTCTTTACTTGCTATTTTTATGAGATAGGTTCTGCTTGATCTTCCCTCACGGGTACTATTTCTTAACATGCCCTATTTATTCTGATTGGATACGGAGGTCAATCTCCGAAACCGACGACGGTAGCTAGATTCGTTCTTTACACCTTATAATTTTTCAATTTTACAGTTTGTATTTTTAACCTCCTTTATGTGGGCCTCTCGTGATATGACTTTCTATTCACACTGACCCGCGCGTTGTCAGTTTAGTGAGTATCTCTCTTCAGGACGGACGTGTTTTTAATTGGGGGATTTTTCGTTTCATTTTACTTAGTCAATCGAGTCCCTTACGTTTATATAGAGTGGGGGGAGGCAGTATTTTGTTTGATTTTACTCACTTGATAATATGTTACTTAATCAGGGAGTATCTTTTCAGCTTTTTTTTTTTTTTTTTTTTTTTTTTTTTTTTTATTTTGAACCTATAGAAGTCTTGGACGTGTTTCTATCGATCAGTCCGTCCAGACTTTTTGGCAGCGGGTGTTGCATGCAAACAGGAGACGCTGACTCTACCTAGGCACCTGGTCTCGCCCCTCGCGGGGGTCTGCTTTGGTTCATGAATTGAGAATATTACCTACCTGGCTACTAGTTATAGCCTTTCGAGCTTCAGTATAGTACACGTTCTGACTAGCATGAGAGTGTGTGTATGTTGTTTTTTTTATGTACTTGTGTCTGAACGGAATGAGGGACGTACTGTCCCTTGTTCCGTCTGGATACAAGTACATATTCGTGTATCCAGAGGGCTCAAGGGATGTACTGTCCCTTCCGCTGGGTTTAAACACGTTTAGTGTCGTGGTCGCTTGTACCTTTTTTTGTGCTTTTATATATATATATATATATATATATATATATATATATATATATATATATATATATATCAGATAAAAAATACAGAACTCTATCAAAGACACACCGATTACCTCATTATGGAGGATAGTTATTCTTTAGATAATGATTTAGAAGCAAAACCTGCACCTAGGACAGAAGAATGTCTTAATGACAGATGAGAGTCCCCTACCTACAGCACACTTACATGAATTTTCAGTCCACGGTTCAAAAGACTTTATTATGATCCTGAAAACATTTTCAATCACCAAAGTCATAACCTTGACCTTTTGACTCCAAAATGAACATTCCTAGAATGTTTCATGTTGAAAGGTTTAATGAACACTCCTTTTTGATCTTGAAGCAATTTTCATTTATCATTATCAAAGTCCTTTGACTTTGACCTCAAAATTACTAGGGCACCATCTTGACTCATATGGAACATTTCTAGCAAGCATAATGATAGTAGATGAAAAACAATCTCTCTTATGGTCCTGAAAATATATTCAAACATACAAATCTTTTGACCTTGACCTTTTGAGCCCAAAATCAACAGCCATTTGCACGCATGGTGAGTTTGTGTATGGAGTTTCATTGCAATAGCACCAGACATATTGGAACCAATTGTTTTTGTTTTTGCATTAAATTAAAAGCTAGGATTTGAAAAAAAAAACACAAAAAAAAATCTCGGATTTGGAACTGGGTTGAAAAGCAGGAGAAAGTCTACATACTTTGAGCCTGTTACTTAAGGATAATAATAAGTTTACATACCTACATAACCTGCCTCCAGATTTAGTGAATGTACATGGATTGCCTGTAGGCCTTAATGCCATAGTAGGAACTGAATTAGCTCTTATGAACTGCAAAATATAATCAAAATTGGTACAACCAAAGTAAACATCATTCATTGAAATTGGATTTAATTTTATCATTTTCCTGATTAATAATATTTGCCTTGACCTTGACATGAGCGTGAGAATATTGTAAATGAGATAAAACATCAGATTCTAATAAAAACAAATCCAATACAATGTGAGAGGTCCTTTTAAGGTAATACATCTTACTCCAAAAGTTTATCAAAACCTTACAGTTCTTACCTAGGTACCATATTTGTCAGAAATCTTACTTGAGTTCAACATTTGTCACAATTCTGACCTTGGTACCAACATTTGGTACAATTTTTACTTGGGTACTACATGTCACATTTCCTTTCTGGGTACCACATAGGTAAAATTCTGGATGTGTATTACACTTGTCACAATTCTTACCTTTTTAAAACTTTACCTGAGTACTTCAATTGTCATAATTCAGACTTGGATGCCATAATCATCTTAATTCTGACCTGAATCCCACATTTTTAATTTTTATTATCTGGGTACCACATTCATTACAAAGCTTACCTGTGCACCACACTTGTCACATTCTTCTACAAACATGTTACCATGGAGTTCTGACAGTCGGTTTCTAGGGAATCCAGACCTTACATGTAAACCATCTATATTCTGTGTTATAACGTACTTAACAATCCCTGAAAGTAAATACAAGATTTATACACTCTAATCATCGATGTCAGAAGGATATGATGTGATGTATGACTGACCTTCACATTTTTTTTCAAATGAATCTAGATGGTGGTTTTAAATATTCAAAATCCTTTTAGACACTGAGTCTCCCTATAAGGCTAAAAGTCCTAATCCACATAGAATTTGAACAACTGTACCTACCTGCCTTTTCTAAGGCTACCAAAGCCATATGAGTTTTTGTGGGTCTGGCTTTTTCAAACGTAACATCTACATTAGGGATTTCTCCTCTCTCTTCCAGTGTCCATACTCCTGGTAAAGAAAAAATAAGAAACCAATATAAATCATCTTCTTGTTAGGCGTTGAAAATGAAAAAGTTCAATCACTGATTCTGCCCTACGTCTGATGTCTATGTAAGTCACAATCTATAAATTCTGCTCATTTCATATCTAACACTCTACTTTCTATTACTTGTATATACCTGTATTTGAGTTGCACATTCCTTTTTTTTCTATTCCACGATATTTATCATACCTTATAACAACCACACATATCCTGATGTCTTGGTAAATCATCACGCTTCCAGCCTCACATGTACCATTCAATGATTATCAATCAAACCCAAAATAATACCTTGTGATCAGATATCAAAAACCTAGTGGCTTGATTGATGATCAACCAAACTTAAGATAACAACTTGGTTAATTGATTTACATGTAAATGAAATGGCCGAAAGACTTCAAATAAATAAATATCAACCAGACCTAAGTAAATGTTCCATGAATGCTATGAATTTTTCTTCTGTACAAAAAGTATACCAGCAGATGTACTGATACCAGCACCAGTGTGTACCACTGAGTGTTCACTGTACTAGCTCTGTTAGATATCACTGTACCCTACCTTAAGGTCCCCTGAAGTCTGGTATACCAGCTGATGTACTGACACCAGCACCAGTGTGTACCACTAAGTGTTTACTGTACTAGCTCTGTTAGATATCACAGTAACCTACCTTAAGGTCCCCTGAAGTCTGGTTTACCAGCAGACGTACTGATACCAGCACCAGTGTGTACCATTAAATGTTTACTATACTAGCTCTGTCAGATATCACAGTAACCTACCTTAAGGTCCCGTGAAGTCTGGTATACCAGCAGATGTACTGATGCCAGCACCAGTGTGTACCATTAAATGTTTACTGTACTAACTCTAACAGTAACCTACCTTTAAATGTTCCACTAAGTGTTTACTGTACTGTACTGTACTACATGTAGCTCTGTTAGATATCACAGTTACCTACCTTTAGGTCCCCTGAAGTCTGGTATACCAGCTGATGTACTGATACCAGCACCAGTGTGTACCACTAAGTGTTTACTGTACTGTACTAGCTCTGTTAGATATCACAGTAACCTACCTTTAGGTCCCCTGAAGTCTGGTATACCAGCAGATGTACTGATACCAGCACCAGTGTGTACCACCAAGTGTTTACTGTTCCGTACTAGCTCTGCTAGCTGATAGACTTTGTCTCTCACACTGTCACAAGTGTCAAATGTTTCTGGCTGACCACATTTTCCCTTATGCTCATATGGCGATAAGCCTGCAGAGTAATTCACAGACATTCTCTAAAAATAGAAAGTGATGTTTGTAAACATTTCTGCCCTCCCTTTTTATCATGTTTATAGTTGCAACTTTACTCTATCAAAATTATTTGACTGGATCCAAATTGGAACTAAATCAAGGCATCCCACCCCTTGTTATATCCTAACTGAGTAAGACTATTGTACCCATGTTCCAACACTTTTAAATGTACAGAAAGGTGATTTGATCATATCTGTATATATTTTCAAATTTCCCAAATCTGGTGCAACTTGAGTGTCTACAAGTGGATCAATAAAAACCATAAACATGCTTTTAAAGTCACATACATGACTTATTTGCATACTGAAAGAAGGTAAAGGGTGAGTCATTATAAACATGTACACTGGTTATATGTAAATTTGGCTTGCATAAAGTCACTGATTGAAACGGTGTTCTGTCATTGTTACGTACAGTACAGTAGCACCATCAGCAGGTTGAGAGGGACCACAAAATATCGATGCTATCGTGTAAAGGTACATCTGTCCTTCTAACCAGTGATTGTAACAGTTTCCATTTTGCGTGACTCTGTGTTTTAAAAAATGAAATTATTTATAGGGCCCAAATGTTTACATTTTCACTCATCCTTTTTCAATTGGTCCAAATGGTCTTAACACAAAAATTTGACACATGAAGTTTATTTGCCTCTCTATACTGGCAAACATCAGAAAACGATGATCCATTAACGGAATGTCTTCTAAAAATGGAGGGTGCACTTGCCTAAAAACGGTATGTTTTCCTATAACCAATCTTTTATTTCTGAAACTTATTTGCGAAAGTTCAATTGAATTATGTCTCCCATCGCATATTTACCGGAAGTTAAAATAATCTATGTTAATCAATCATGTGGTATTACCCTCTTGTCCAGAAGTAATAAGCAATTTATATGACATGCAATAGCTGATTTACCAGTAGATGCATTAGATGGACATACACCAGACATCACATCATTTGGCGTTATTTTCATTGTGATGTCATAATAGAAAACATGACAACGCATGAAGTCAGTGCGATCAAATATGACGTCACAATCAGAAATGCTGCCAAATGATGTGATGTCTGGTGTCTGTGCATATAAAATCAAGGTTTAAAACGGTCACAAATATTTTCTCGAAAATAGACTATTAGGGCAATTAAATCTTTACAAAATTTCTAGGAAATTAATTAATGAAATTATTTTCTCTAAACATTTGTTAAAGGCTAAACTTAATTTTTTAATCACAATGCACAACGTGTAAATTTACAGAAATTATCAAGCGTAATGAATTCATGTACCTATTGCGTGACTGATTGAACTCTTTTGAGACAGTCGCACATTTATGCAATAGCATTGATATTGTACTGGTCGGGCACATATTATCGCCGGGCACATATTATCGCCACTTCATTTATATCTCTGTATATTGTTGATGTAGGAATCTAATTTTTTCACCTTAATTACATCTCTGAAACATGAAACAGTATACAAAATTTCAAACAATTCCATAGCCTGCAAATACTGAATTTTATGATAGAAAGTTGGTAAATTTGAATGTATTTCCCCCGCCTCTCCGGGGAAAGGGTAGGTCACTTCATCTTCCTATATCTCTTTGGTTTTTGATTTTTTTCGTATGAATTTTTCACAGACGAAAAGAAGAAAGTTCAAAGATACAAATAATATCAATTTTGTTGAAAAGTGTAAGATTTTCAGTAAGAGCAGATAGAGGTGGATAGAAAGTGTTGAAAAAAGTGGCGATAATATGTGCCCGACCAGTACAGTCATTCAGGGTTTGGACATATTTCTGTTACGGTTAATCTTAGCATGCACATTATTTTAGGCCATGCTAAGCCCCCCTGATTACCTTGAAATTTCTTTTGTGGTGTCCGAATAATGATCGAGCGTTGTAGACAATTATCGGCACCTTTACGTTTTACCTTGCCTACATTTGTAGTAGCCGGTGCGTCATCGACTATAACATGTGTAGGGGGATTTTTTTTATCAACCTTGACCACCATCTCTGTATAGCACAAATGTAGCTCACCTCTTGATAAAACGGTTCTTGCAAGTCAACTTTTGTTCAGTGTTATCGGCATATGTCCAGTATTATCGGCACCCTCACAAGAGAGATGAGCATTTCTTTCAAATTGCCGTTGTGCAATGGCTGAAATGTAATGTTACAAGTTTATGACTATACCTCGTGATTGGTGTACCCCAAGACCTCCGCAAGCAAACTTTTCTTTTAGTTCGTCGTGACCCTGGAAGGTCATAAACGCTTCCGAATAAAGTTACCCATGAAGTTATATTTTCTCCGTGTCCCACGTTATCGGCATCTTCCCTGATAAGTTTGAAAAATGTTGGTTAACACTGAAACTGGGTCGGATTACCACTGAATATTCTTTTATATTAAAAGACAATAAAATAATTTACAAATTCAAATATTTGTCTACTGAAAAACGGAAATGAAATTTTCCAAAAGCGGGAACATGGCTAGGTGCATAGGTAAGTATTCAGATATGCCGATAATTATAGACGGGTCATGAAAATGGGATATAAATTGGAAGGAGTAAAAGGTAGGCAAGTTCTTCATAAAAATAATCGAAAAATATGAAATTAGAAAGATGAATCCACTATGCAATTGTGAATCTGAAAAGAATTACAAAAACCAACTTCAAATTCTATGAAACACCGACTCAAAATAGGAAGGTTTTTATTTGTCACGATAAAGACGGTGTTTTCTCTACTATTGTTTTCATCCTTTTTAAAACTAAAACAGGTTGGGACTGTCCACAAGATATCGATGCTATCACATAAATGCGCGACTGTCCTTTAAAACAGTGTTAAATTCAGTCACGCGAATACGTATGTGAGATGCTCTCAACATGCTTTTTTTCTTGTTATCGTTTAACTCCGTGTCTTCGCAATAAATCAAGTTAATAGACAACAAATACGTTCATTTCTTTGTACGAAAATGGTGAAATATTCCTATTTCATACGAGCATTTTCCGCGAAAAAGACTTCATACCATATGTGGGTTAGAAATTCCAGTACTTGCAATGATGCATATTGTAAATGTGTTGATTTTTCATCAAATTTACCTGTTGTTTCTTACTTTTCCCTCTTATCCGACATTAGAACTTTCATTTCACGTGACCTTGACTTTGATCTTGCAGCGGCCAAAACTAAAATGACCAACGAACAATGCTGAAGCTATTTTTGTTACGGAGGCCCATACATACAATGCTTCAACACCTAGATAAGAGCTCTTCTTTTTTATAGAAGGACGAGTTATGTTTCGTTAAAATTAAATTCTTGAATTTAATGTGATTTTTACTCAAATTTTTATGAAATATTTACACTCGGTAATTTCCGTAAATTTACACGTGCATTTGCGATTCGAAAATTAAGTTTAACCATCAAAGAAAATAATTTCATTAATTAATTTCTTTCGAGAAACATTTAGATTTAATTGCCCTTATTGCGTACCGTAAATATAGGTAATTACATTTTGACAAGAGATTAACACCACGTGATTGATTAATACCGATCATTACAACTTCCGGTAAACATGTGGAGGGAGACATAAACAACTGAATTTTCAAACACGTAAGTATATTTGGGAAATAAAGCTTTATTTTTAGGGACATATCTCCTTTTTACAGCTGTACCCATGATTTTTTAAGCCATTCTGTCACTTGGATCATCGTTTCCTGGAGATTGCAGATATAGAGGGGACGTTAAATGTCGCAAGTCGATTTTTCATGAAAAGATCATTCGGACTAATTGAAAAAGAATAAGCGAAAATGTCAAATTAAGGCCTAAATTGATAATTTCCCTTGTTCCAAACACTTGAGTCACGCAAAACCGTGACCATTACAGTCGCTGGTTTAAAGGACAGTCGCGCATTTACGTGATAGCATCAATATCTTGTGGGCAGTCCCAACCTGTAAAAGACAGTGGTAGGCACCATATTTATTAGGTATATGATGGACTGAAGTTCATAAAATTGTTTCTAATATACTGTTGCTTCTACCTGTATCACAAAAGAACAACAAGCACGTCAATATTCTCGTTTATTATATGCGATAGATAAAGGTGCCGATATATATAATTGTACCCTGCCGATAATAGTCAACAGCGCTCTACTAATCAACCCAACATCCACTTAAACCATTCAACGAGGATGCTGAGATGTATTGGTAAATCTGTAAGCTATTGTTTCAATTCTAAAATGAAATACAATATCAATACTAAAAAATATTACCCATAAAACTCCTTTTTTCTATGTGAACAATGGATTTTGCCGATTTTTCTTTGCAGGATTCCAATACCAGAAAGTAAATAACAAAATACCGTCGGTAGAGCGAATACCCGGAGAGTAGCACGATGCCATTTCTGAAAATATTTGAATTTCGCGAATATATATCTGTCAAGAGGAAGGAGATGTTCAGTTCAGTTCAATATTTATGCAGACAATGTATTTTCATTTACGCGTATACAATTTTTCGCAATTTATATTCAGAAAATCATTAGAATATAAACAGTATATAGACATTGCATTATTATATTGATGCATCTCTTATAAATGCATATGTCATTCGTCCTATCATCCAGATTCATGATGAGTTTTCGTGTATTCAATTCAAGGTATATAAATTTTTTGTGTATATTACCTTGAGCAAGGAACTGAAAAAAGTCCTAAAGTTGTAGAACATCTTATAAAAAGCATATACAGCTATTTTCACGAAAACTTATTTTCACATTTTCAACTAACTCGCGAAAATATCGAAGAAATATTATCCCACGAATTTCTGCTTACAGAAATGCAGAGGACTCAGGTATACAAGATCTGAAAAAAAAGTCCTTCGCTTTAGGACACACAAATCATTAATTGTTTTACTGTTTTACCAAAAAATACACATACAAATCAATTCTAACATACGTACACTAGCTGACTCAACAATAAGAAAATAAAATCAAACTAGCCATACAGAAATACACAAAACCGCTGAAAATACACAGACTGATGACAATCAGACGTATAAATCAAACACGCACATTTATACAGTCTACCCTCTAGGACACACAAAATTCAATTTGAAGATATTCCTGCCACAAAGGCACACAATTAACATGATTTAAAAGCTGGTCAACGTACATTGACTGGCCACAGAAACATGCATTTAATCAATTTGAATGTACTGAATAACCGTAGCAAAACTTCAACTGACCACAAAGAGACCCATACATTCGATTTCAACATAATATTGCACAAGTCATTCTACTGACTGACACAAAGACAAACTAGACTGAAACAGGCCAACTTGACTTTTTAATCAAATTGGCCTGTTTCGGTCTAAGACAAACAAGCACTCAAACTGAACGTTTACAGGGCCTTTCCCTTTTTCATTTCATTGACAAGATGTCCGTCTTTGCAGGAAGTTATTGGGATTCCTTTGAGGAAAACTACACAGATCCTGATAATTATTTATGCGCAAATAAATGATATCTAATTCATAAATTCAAATTCTTTATCTAGAAACAAACGTAAGATAGTAATTTGATGACATAAAATGTTCCAATGTCGCCTTAAGTTATCTATCTTGATATGCTAAAATTGAAAGTCCACATTTCGACCATAAAAAAATCATAAGGTGCATAGTTCTGTACCTCGTCAGTGATCCTCAATCTAAACAATGTAATATGGCCAAAATCTGTGAAAATTATGTCCTAAATATACCGAAAGACGTAGCAAGATGGCTGGGATATGATGCTACAGGACCCAGGTTTTAGAAATTTGAGACAATTTTTGTAAACAGAAATTTTCAAATGCGTTTGAAGAAACGACCAACCGAAATTGATCGACCTTGGCTACATGTGCCCTCGGGGACTCCTGGTCCACCAGCAGTGACACTCATGATCACCAAGTGGTACAAATGTTTAACGTCTTCAAATTCATTTGTATCATTTTAAAGGAGATAAAAGCATGGGCCAGACATGCAGGTTTCGGGTATTTAACCCTCGTCAGTGATCCTCAATCTAAACAATGTATTTTGGCCAAAATCTGTGAAAATCATGTCCTAAATATACCGAAAGACGTAAGCAAGATGGCTTCTGAATACGCTTCTGAATAAACCCTTCACAAAATTTGGAGCCGCTCATTTTGGCAAAAGGAAATTAAAGCTCTGTATTGAAGATGGCGCCAGGAAAATTCACTTTGGCTTTTTCTAAACTGTTTGAAATGAAGTACTCGATGATTATAGTATACGAAACGCGTCTCTAGTACAACAATATTGGTACTATAGAACACATTTTTCAATATTGACAATTACAACCACTAGCTGGTGGACTAAGAGTCCAGGAGGAAATCGCTCATCTAGTTTTAGTGTTTATGCAATGCATTGAAATATATTCTAAATTTCCTGTCATCAAATTAGACCTAAATTTCTAAACCTAAGGGATATCTCCCTCATTGCATAGCTCTGTCATTAGCTGGGTTTCGGCATGATTTTTCGGTCCTGTTAGAATTAAGCTCCTTCCGCCTACCCTCCAACGATTTTTGGTCATATTTTTCACTTAAATACGCTTCTGAATAAACCCTACACAAAATTTGGCGCCGCTCATTTTGGCAAAAGGAAATTAAAGCTCTGTATTGTAGATGGCGCCAGAAAAATTCACTTTGGCTTTATTTAAACTGTTTGAAATGAAGTATTACTGACGAGGATTAAAGTATCCGAAACACGTGTCTAGTACAATAGAATTCGTACTACAGAACATATATTTCAATATTGACTATTTCAACCACTAGGCTGGTATCGCTGCTGGTGGACTGCAAGTCCCCGAGGATATCGCCCACCTAGTTTTAGTGTTTATGCACTGCATTGAAATATATTCTTAATTTCCTGTCATCAAATTAGACCTAGCTACTTCCAAAACTAAGGGGTATCTCCCTCATTGCATAGCTCTGTCCTTAGCTGGGTTTCGGCATAATTTTTCAGTCATGTTTAGAATTAAGCTCATTGTGCCTACCCTACAACGAGTTTGGCCATATTTTTCACTTAGATGTTTAACGTCTTAAAATTCATTAGTATCATTTTAGAGCAGATAAATTTCCAGCATGGACCAGACATGCAGGTTTCGGGTATTTAACCCTCGTCAGTGATCCTCAATCTAAACAATGTAATATGGCCAAAGTCTGTGAAAATTATGTCCTACATATACCGAAAGACGTAGCAAGATGACTGGGATATGATGCTACAGGACCCAGGTTTTAGAAATTTGAGACAATTTTGTAAACAGAAATATTCAAATGCGTTTGAAGAAACGACCAACCGAAATTGGTGGATGATATTCTGTCATAGACCATTTGAACCATCCAACCAAAGATTGTACTCTATGTCTTCCGAAATGGGATGTGACAGTTCTACCGAATTGAAGCGGCGGGTGTTGCATGCAAGCAGGAGATGCTTACTCTTTCAGGGCACCTGGTCTCACTCCCATATCGGGAGTTCCCTTCTATTCATATGGTGGAGGAGGTTTTTGTTTGTTTGCTTTGGTTCCTGTTTTATCCTGATTTTGTATGCCTTCGGTTTCTCATTTTCTGAATTATCGATTTTGTGCTGTATACAAGGATATGGTCATTATCCATATTTGTCATTGGCTACATGTGCCCTGGGGAACTCCTGGTCCTCCAGCAGTGACAGTCACCAAGTGGTAAAAATGTTTAACGTCTTCAAATTCATTAACATCATTTTAGAGCAGATAAATCTACAGCATGGAGCAGACATGCAAGATTCGGGTATTTAACACTCGTCAGTGATCCTCAATCTAAACAATGTTATATAGCCAAAATCTGTGAAAATTATGTCCTAAATATACCGAAAGACGTACATGTAGTAAGATGACTGGGATATGATGCTACAGGACTCAGGTTTTAGAAATTTGAGACAATTTTGTAAACCATGCCAAGAAATCCTTAGCGGTTTAGTTTCTACAGAGTAAACCGTTACAAGATTATCATCTTTTACGATACCAGCTGCTGTAATAATCTACCGTATCGGGACGACCGGCAGATTTGGACAGAATTTCTTGGCATGGCTATCTCTAAGCATGCAATACCTAGCAAAATTCATTGCATTTTCAAAACTTTCCTGTTCTCGTCCAAATAAAGATATTTACATAAAATAAATTGTGTTGTCTTCTTTTAAGTTTGATCTAGCGATATTTTACATGCAAAAACTTCATGCTGTATTTTTAGAATTTATATGATTTTTTTTCCGTGAGGTCCTAGAGGGATAAAACAATCTGTAAAAATTGCGTAAAATCGATCAGAAAAAGAAATTTCTGGCTTTGTATTGAAATTCTTTTCCTTGCTCTTTGTCAGTGACCATTAACAAACTTTATCAGATGAAAAAAATATGCATATATCGATATAACGATTCGCAGTGAAGCAACCCCCCCTAATTTTACAATCGCGCGTTTTTCTCTGTATCTACGGTATAAGCTCAGCATGAAGCTTAAAATGACAATCATATTAAAAAAATATATATATTCATTTTCATCAAAATGAATACATAAAAAAAAATTAGCCAGGACTCGGGAAGAGGGGGGGGGGGGGGTTGCGCTGGATCCAGCATTTCGACATATATGCTATACATGCAATGTAAGTCTACAATCAGTACTTTTCTTTCATATCTGTATTAATGAATATTATCCAATCACAGAAGCGCTATCTTTTACTCCTTGTCAAACTTTAGGTGGCCTCAGAAGGGAAGCGACTCGTTCGAAATAATTACTACCTGTAGTATACCTTCGGGTACACGGCAAAATTAACATGGTCGCTATTGAAATCTTGTTCCCGACTTGCAAAGAAATCCTTAGCGGTTTAGTTTCTACAGAGTAAACCGTTACAAGATTATCATCTTTTACGATACCAGCTGCTGTAATAATCTACCGTATCGGGACGACCGGCAGATTTGGACAGAATTTCTTGGCATGCAGAGATTTTCAAATGCGTTTGAAGAAACGACCAACCGAAATTAATCGAACGTGGCTAAATGTGGCCTCGGGGACTCCTGGTCCACTAGCAGTGACACTCACCAAGTGGTACAAATGTTTAACGTCATTTAGAGCAGATAAATCTACAGCATGGACCAGACATGCACGTTTCGGGTATTTAACCCTCGTCAGTTATCCTCAATCTAAACAATGTAATATGGCCATTATCTCTGAAAATTATGTCCTAAGAAAACATGATGATGTGAAATGTTTCAATGGTACTTCTAGGTACCTGGATAATACTCTTACTATCGATAATCCTGTTTTTGAAAAGTATAAAGATGTTATGTATTCTGAAAAAATGACTCTAAACAAGGAAAACGTTACAGACACAGAAACACCATTTTTGGACCTAAATATCAAAGTTGTCAATGGAGAAATTCATACTAGTGTGTATGACAAACGAGATGATTTTGGATTCGACATAGTAAATTTCCCCTGGCTTGACGGTGATGTCCCTAAATTACCGTCATACGGTATCTACATTTCACAGCTCATCCGGTATGCTAGAGCATGTACTGATGTTTTGGATTTTCATAGTAGAAATTTACAAATTACAAAGAAACTTTTAGGTCAAGGTTTTCGCTTTCACAAACTAGTAAAGACTTTCTGGAAATTTTACAAAAATTATGATCAACTTCTTTTGAAATTCGGACCCATGAAAGCAACAGAGTATATTACTTTAGGTATTTCACAACCCGCATTTTATGGTGACATAGTTAACAAAATAGGAAGGATCAAAGGTAGACGGCATAACTATCGAAAATGCGTCAGAGTTATCAAACGCCTTTTATACCGTGGATATGATCCTAATGTCACCAGACGGACACTAAGCTTGGTGTTTGATAGACTAAATAATCCAGTCTCTCCGCTGCCGCTAACAGAGACTGAACCCCACTATGGTTGTTACAGAACGAAGTCAGACGAAACTGTTGCCCAACGATTTTTCCAAATTACAGACCTTTAATATTGATTTTCTTGCAGGTGACACTTAAGTAAACATCAAACTAACTGTCTATACCCACCTCGCGTTTTTTTCTCGCTTCGTTGTTGCATTTTTGCCAATTTTGACTCCCTACCAAACTAAATAGGCAAGGCAAAATTGGCAGAAATGCAATGTTCAACGAAGCGAGAAAAAAAAACGCGAGGTGCGTAGAGATAGTTAGTTTAATGTTTACTTAAATGTCACCTGCAAGAAAATAAATATTAACGGTCTGTACATGGAAAAATCGTTGGGCAACAGTTTCGTCCGACTTCGTTCTGTAACAACCATAGTGGGGTTCAGTCTCTGTTGGCGACAGCGGAGAGACTGGATTATTTAGTCTAGGTGTTTGACCAATCTCCAGACTTGTACGAGCGCATTTTTAAGACTTGCACTCTGACTGACTGTGACGACGGGACTCAATGACGAGCCCTGTCCAAACCTCTTTAGAGAAGACAGGGCCCTGACCACCTGTCCTCTCTGCATGTCAGTCGGACTTATCGGGTGATAATATGTATATGAGGTTTTAATAGCGTAAACCCTATAGCCTCGAAGCTGATTTGGCCCCGGTCAATTTTCTTTAAATAAAGAGTCAGAGGCTGTTATCGCTTAAGAGTGTATGATGATTAAATTGAAGGCAAGTTTTAAGGTATCATTAGATTCTGTAAGATTTTTGTAAGATTTTCATGGGTTCTATTTTTGGATATGCATATAAAAATAAAACTGGAAGGAGTCACAACGTAGAGGTGATTTCCGGCGAGGGGCTCAGAATGGGGACGTGTGAAATTTGGTTCTTCGTGGTGTATTGGGGATTTCTCAAAAACGGAGCGGCAAATCCCTAAATAAATTTCATATCTTATTTAGACAGATATTGCCTTCAAATCAGCATAATTTTTATTTCAAGAAAAAATTTGGAACAATGGTCAAAATGGGACCCAAGTCCATCTGAATGACATGTCAAAATTTCCCTATTTTCACTTTCGTTTTCAGAGTGACAATGGTATCGGAAAGGTATGTATCATTTAGTACCAATGAAATCTACAGGAAATGATCTTTGATTTGATATATCACTTTTTATATAAGCCATTTCTATTTAGTCAGTAAATGACGTCAGCTTTTGAGTGAAGAACACTAGTTTTTGAGGTCAAAGGTTTATGCTATTGTAACCTGAGTTCGCTACAGCCGGCAGAGCACGGACTGTATTACGCACGTCCTCTTTTTATATCCATTTACATATTCATCTGTGTTGCTTGGACCCCTGTGTTTTACGGTCTTGTTTGTGTGTGGTCATCTAACAGTGAGGATGTTGTTTTACACCAAAATTGTGCGTTCTTCGAGACCTCTGGGAAATCGGAATAGTGGGAGGGTCACAGTTGCGCACGTAATCCAGGATAACCTCACTGTCTGCTATTAACGTAGCAGATGGCCGTCCTAAGTCGACACCGGTTGCCCATTGGTCTCGTTGGTTTATGTGTGGTCTTTTATGTTTAATGTTTCTATGCAGAGTACTCAGTAATGAGGATGCATAGTACTAAGAGATAGATAGATAGTTGATGTTCCTTGTCCATTTTGCGTCTCTTTATGTGGGTGTCTGTTATGTGTTGGGTTTTTTTTTGCATTGGGTGTTTTGGGGTTTTGCTGTGGATGCTGCAACCTAGTGTTGTTGGAGATTCCCTCCTTTCTCCTAAATATACCGAAAGACGTAGCAAGATAGCATCTGAATATGCTTCTGAATAAACCCTACACAAAATTTGCAGCTGCTCATTTTGGCAAAAGGAAATTTAAGCTCTGTATTGTAGATGGCGCCAAGAAAATTCACTTTGGCTTTATTGAAATTGTTGAAATGAAGTACTACTGACTAGGATAAAAGTATACGAAACACGTCTCTAGTAGAACAAAATTGGTACTATAGAACATATATTTCAATATTGACAATTTCAACCACTAATCTGGTATCGCTGCTGGTGGACTGTACATGTAAGTTCCCGAGGATATCGCTCACCTAGTTTCAGTGTTTATGCACTGCATTGAAATATATTCTAAATTTCCTGTCTTCAAATTAGACCTAAATTTCTAAAACTAGGGGGTATCTCCCTCATTGCATAGCTCTGTCCTTAGCTGGGTTTCGGCATAATTTTTTCGCTCCTGTTTAGAATTAAGCTCCTTGCGCCTACCCTCAAACGATGTTTTGCCATATTTTTCACTTAAATGTTTAACGTCTTCAAATTCATTAGCATCATTTTAGAGCATGTAAATTACCAGCATGGACCAGACATGCAGGTTTCTAATACTTAATCCTCGTCAGTGATCATCCATCTAAACAATATAATATGGCCAAAATCTGTGAAAACTATACTAGTCAAAATTTCTAACTTACATTTTCCCAGTTACTTCAATATCACGATTGGTAGAAATCAATTATTTAATATCTATATTTATAATAACAACGAAAGTTTTTAAAGCGTAAATGATCATCCTGCGATGTGATTCTTCAAAGTCTACAGCATTTTAGCAAAGAATCATCTGCTTCCGGTTTGTTAAAAACCTTTGTCTCTTGACTGAAAAAGGCTACAATAGAAAAGTTCTTACGGCTATCATGCGATTCGTTTTTCGGATTTTGAAATATCGGCGATTGAAACTGTTATTTCGTCGAGATATGCGTACACATTTTCTTATGCGTTACAAGTCATTAACACTTCCGGTATCATTGATATACCGGGAAAGGATTTTTGTGTTGAAACATATCCTGCGAATACGATTTTTCATTTTTTCCTGTGCTAAGCCACTTTTCGTGAAAAGTACGCCTAGAAAAAGATGTTTGGTTAATGGAAGCTCATTTAACGCACCACTCACAAGAGTTATGCGAACGCATCCATTTTATGGAAAATTCGTTAAGTTTTATTTCCTTATTATCGCTTTTGTAACAAATGCATTCCGTTTAATTCATGTTTTTCTGATGAAACGTGGTAAAAACAATTCTTTAAAGTGGTTTGATTGTAATTTTCCGATAAAATACGCGAAATTCATGAAAAGTGTTCAAAATTCAAATTTTGTCACGGTCTGTTTCCGTTGAAAGAAATTTCGTTTTTCTTGATTTTAAAGTAAAGAGAGAAATGTTGTATATCAAATCAAATTATCTTTAAAATAATTTGAATTCCACATTAACGAAAATCCATACCCGTAGAATGGTAAGTTAGAAATTTTGACAAGTATATGTCCTAAATATACCGAAAGATGTAGCAAGATGACTGGGATATGATGCTACAGGACCCAGGTTTTAGAAATTTAAGACAATTTTGTAAACAGAAATTTTCAAATGCGTTTGAAGAAACGACCAACCGAAATTGGTTGATGATATTCTGTCATAGACCATTTGAACCATCCAACCAAAGATTGTACTCTATGTCTTCCGAAATAGAAGTAACCGGATGTGACTGTTCTACCGAATTGAAACGGCGGGTGTTGCATACAAGCAGGAGATGCTTACTCTTCCTGGGCACCTGTTCTCACTCCCATATCGGGAGTTCCCTTCTTTTCATATAGTGAAGGTTTTTGTTTGTTTGCTTTGGTTCCTGTTTTATCCTGATTTTGTATGCCTTCGGTTTCTCATTTTCTGAATTATCGATTTTGTGCTGTATACAAGGATATGGTCATTATCCATATTTGTCATGGCTACATGCGCCCTGGGGAACTCCTGGTCCACCAGCAGTGACAGTCACCAAGTGGCACAAATGTTTAACGTCTTCAAATTCATTAACATCATTTTAGAGCAGATAAATCTGCAGCATGGACCAGACATGCAGGTTTCGGGTATTTAACACTCGTCAGTGATCCTCAATTTAAACAATGTAATAGGGCCAAAATCTGTGAAAGTTATATCCAAAATATACCGAAAGACGTAGCAAGATGGCTTCTGAATACGCTTCTGAATAAACCCTACACAATATTTGGAGCCGCTCATTTTGTCAAAAGGAAATTAAAGCTCTGTTTTGTAGATGGCGCCAGGAAAATTCACTTTGGCTTTATTTAAACTGTTTGAAATGAAGTACTACTGACGAGGATTAAAGTGTACGAAACACGTGTCTTTTACAACAAAATTGGTCTAAAGAACATATTTTTCAATATTGACAATTTCAACCACTAAGCTGGTATCGCTGCTGGTGGACTGTAAGTTCCCGAGGATATCGCTCACCTAGTTTTAGTGTTTATGCACTGCATTGAAATATATTCTAAATTTCCTGTCATCAAATTAGACCTAAATTTCTTAAACTAAGGGGTATCTCCCTCATTGCATAGCTCTGTCCTTAGCTGAGTCCGGCATAATTTGTTCGGTCAAGTAAGAATTATAAGCTCCTTGCGCCTACCCTCCAACGAGTTTTGGTCATATTTTTCACTTAAATGTTTAACGTCTTCAAATTCATTAGCATCATTTAGAGCAGATAAATTTCCAGCATGGATCAGACATGCATGTTTCGGATATTTAGCACTCGTCAGTGATCATCAATCTAAACAATGTAATATAGCCAAAATCTATTAAACTTATGTCCTAAACGTACCGAAAGACGTAGCAAGATGGCTGGGATATGATGCTACAGGACCAAGGTTTTAGAAATTTGAGACAATTTCGTAAACAGAAATTTTCAAATGCGTTTGAAGAAACGACCAACCGAAATTGATCGAACTTGGCTACATGTGGCCTCGGGGGCTCCTGGTCCACCAGGAGAGACACTCACCAAGTGGTACAAATGTTTAACGTCTTAAAATCCATTAACATCATTTTAGAGCAGATAAATCTACAGCATGGACCAGACATGCACGTTTCGAGTATTTGACCCTCGTCAGTGATCCTCAATCTAATCAATGTAATATGGCCCAAAATCTGTGAAAATTGTGTCCTAAATATACCGTAAGTCGAAGCAAGATTGCTTCTAAATACGCTTCTGAATAAACCCTATACGAAATTTTGAGCCGCTAATTTTTGCAAAAGAAATTTAAAGCTCTGTATTGTAGATGGAGCCGGGAAAATTCACTTTGCCTTTTTTTAAATGTTTGAAATGAAGTGCTACTGACGAGGATTAAAGTATCCGAAACACGTGTCTAGTACAACAAAATTGGTACTATAGAACATATATTTCAATATTGACAATTACAACCACTAGGCTGGTATCGCTGCTGGTGGACTGTAAGTCCCCAAGGATATCGCTCATCTAGTTTTAGTGTTTACGCACTGCATTGAAATATATTCTAAATGAGGAGGATTAAAGTATCCGAAACACGTGTCTAGTACAACAAAAGTGGTACTATAGTACATATATATTTCAATGACAAATATGGATAATGACCATATCCTGGTATACAGCACAAAATCGATAATTCAGAAAATCAGAAACAGAACGCATACAAAGTCAGGATAAAACAGGAACCAAAACAAACAAACAAAACCCTCCACCATATGAAAAAAGTGAACTCCCGATATAGGAGTGAGACCAGGTGCCCAGGAAGAATAAGGATCTCTTGCTTGCATGCAACACCCACCATTTCGAAAGACGTAGAGTACAATCTTTGGTTGGATGGTTCAAGTGGTTTATGACAGAATATCATCCACCATTATGGAGAGTGAAACATCATAGCGTATGACGAGTTCCCCATATCGACCGTAGAACTTCTTCAGTGACGATGTTAATCGCTCACAAACATATCCCTGACTGATAATCTTATCTGAAAGACGCCTAGCTCTCAGAACAAAATCCGTATATTTGTTACTAACTAGAGCTTTTTGAAGTGCACGCCAAATATGTAAAACATGAAGAAGAAGGCTTCATCCGAGGAGCGCAGCGCCGAGAGAGGGAGGGTGCGGGAGGGGGTCACCCCTCCTGCAGGTGGGAGGTCGGGGGCCTCCCCCGAGACAATATTCAAAATTTCAATCCAAATCCATGCTTTGTAGATTACATCTTTACAAAATTGAGAAAAGAAAGAGATTACTCTCAATATTAAGGAACTGCAAAAATTTAAGTTGTGACATGAATCCATCTTTCAAGGTTAAAATCGTCTCATTGATAGACGTAGACAAAGTTTAGTTAAATAATGTCTAATTGACCTGTTCAGCGTTTGTGCATTTGAAAATGCACCAACGCTGAACAGGTCAATTAAGGAAAAAAAACTGTCTCATCATTCTGAATTTTCAGAAAAAAAGGGAGATAAGCAGTTGGCCACATTTTTTATTTGATAACGCCTCGTTACTACTAAAAATTTGAAGCCGCTCACTTTTGACGAAAAAGTTGTCTGATTTCATGTGGGCACTATACTTTTTAATTATTTTATCATCTTTGAATCATAATTACTTGAAGTACCACTGATGAGGATTCATTTCCGAAACATGCATGTCAAAAAGACTTGCCAAAAGGAATTGATATTTTTGCTACCAAACAAAAATGCTATTTTAGAGAAGATGGCGATATTTGAAGCGTAAATTGTATATATAACTTTAACTAGAGAGAGATGGGGAGGGGCGGGTGTCATTGAGAGTTGTTGGCATCGAGCTTCTTTAATTTGAGTCTTTAATTTAATCTTCTTTAACTTCTTTAATTTGAGTCAGTGTACATTTCAACAAGTGATGCTCGAGGAATAAATACAGGAAGTCCAAATAATGAATATATGAAGAACGATATTCTAACAATATGGAATTTATTATGAACCAGACACGTGTTTCGGATATTACGAGGGCTGATTGGTATGTTGTGAGCATCGATTTTCTGGGATGCAGAAGTTATGCTGCTGATAAAGGACAAACAATCAATGGCACATTCTATGCTTCACTTCTGACACAGTTATGGGAAAATATTAAACTGAAGCGCCGCGGGAATCTCACTAGTTAACGATGTGTCATTCCATCTGGACAATGTTACTGTTCACAAGTCTGTCACTGCCATGACTGCCATGACTGCCATTCATAATTGTGATTTAACATATATTTCAATATTGAAAATCTAAATTGATTGCGCATCCGCCTTGTTCACCTGATCTTGTTCAATCAGACTTTGATCTATTCCCAAAACTGAAAGCAGCCATATCTGGCACTCTATTTCAGTCCGATGATGACGTCATACTTGCAGCGTATGGTTGTCTGACAAGTCAAGATAAGGAGTTCTTTAAAAGTGGTTTTGAGGCCCTTAAACAACAAGTTCAACATCGAACCAAAGAATACAGACAGCCAGACAAACAATTTACAGCTTACTTGGATCATAATAACATTGCAGAAAAAGTCCACTTACGCTACATCCACTTTGGGCGACCATTTGGTACAAACGTGCCCAATGACGACTCTAACATTGCACCGGTTGCCAATTGGTCTCGTTTGTTTATGTGTAGTCTTTTGTGTTTTGTGATTTCATAAAAGAAAGGAGGGGATCTCCAACAACACTAGGTTGCAGCACCCACAGCAAAATCCCAAAACACCCATGCAAAAAACACAGAACAGATACCCACAGAAAGAGACGCAAAAGGGACAAGGAACACCAACTCACAACATAGAAACATGAAACATGTCACCTTCGATGTTTGGTCTTCCCTAATAAAATTGAAAATCACATTGCAAATTATCGCCACTGGTCGGCCGAAAACAGCTGTATTTGGGGCTAATATGGGACCCATTTCAGCAAAGAATTTTAGGATGAAATGGAATATAGAAACTGTTGTCATTTGAATATTCTCTTTTTAATTTAAAAAGAAAATGTGTACGCAAGACAAAATTGATACATATAGGTCTTATATGGGTCCCAAATAGGCTTAAAATCCCATAAGGGATCGATATGGGTCTAAGAATGGTATTTTGCCATATGGGTCTAAGATGGGTATTTTGCCCAGATTCTGCCCACATGGGACCAATATGGGTCTAAGGTGGGCATTATGCCCACATGGAACCCATATAGCCATATTTGTTGTGTGTACAGGTTGTATGACTGCATGGTCAGTGCACAGGAGCTCGATGCTAACGATCCACAAGAATATCCGACCCCTACTTTCCTTTAGATCTTCGTCTATAAATTCTTCTAGAATTGCTTTCTTATAATTATAAGTATTTTGTCCATACATAATTAATAAACGACTGACAATTTTACATATAAATGGACTCTTTGAAGTCATATACAAATTCTGATTCCTAATTGTGGGCCTACACAAGTAGGCCAGTACGAGGAGGATCATTTGATTGTCTCTTCCTGTCACTCGAGTAAAAGTTACTAATCTCATCGGTACAATACATATGGGATTACCGATATATTGCTCATATGGGACATATACACTGGATCTAGCACCCATATGTTACCAATAAAATGCCCACATAATTATGGCCCATATGGGTACGGCCACATGGGACCCTTATTGTTCGATGTTGCAATCCCAGCTCACTCACATATGGGCTGCCCATATAGGACCCATATGTAAACTATGGATATGATATCCATATGGGTCCATTATATTTTGCTTGCTGAGTAGGCCCTTAATCCTTGTCCAGGACGATGAGTATTGTTATTTTTGTTGTCTTTTTTGTTTGTTTTAAAGTAAGTTTGTAGAATAGTTGCTGCATGGACCTCTTTTTCTTTCTGCGTTTTATCTTGGTTAAGTATTTCCATGCTGTCTTTGCATTACCTTTTGACGGACCTAAAACATTTTCCTAGGGGGTCCAATGCATCGAGAGGAGGGGGTTCCAGCAAATGGTTAAAAAGAACCGGGAAAATCAGCATTTTTTATAAATTCCAGGGTGTCCAGAACCCCCCACCCCCACCCCTCTATTTTGCATCGTTCTGGACTTGAATTTATATCCCTGTGGATGTCTTGTCCAGGAAGTTCATTTGAGTCCGGAGTTATTTTTAGGTTCTCTTCCTTTAGAAGAGTCTCAGTGTATGTTCTATATGTATTCCTGTCACATTTCTTGCACTGAGGTTTTTGGAAGGATCTTTGCATGTTGACTGTCTCTCCATTGTTTTTGTTCTTATTTGGTGCAATGTTATTAAAGTCATATTTCTACATGCTCCCGATTAAATTGTTATACCTAGATCGGGTGCATGTAGAGACCTTGATTTAATCAGATTGGAGTTGGCGAAGCATTGCATGATTTTAACTCTCATGCGAATTGATAGTATGGTATGGTTTGATATGTTGAGTGGGTGCATAGGGTGTATCCTGTAGGTATTTTCTTGATAGTTCTGTTCAAGGTATGGGATGTTTTGTCTTACAAAGATGTTGTCTAAGTAGGCTGTGTTTTTGCGAGTTAATTTTGTGGTAGAAGGTTAGACTGTCATCTGACTCAAGTATATGGTAGAAGTTGTCTTCCTTCATGAATGCCTCAGGCTTCTTATCTTGCTGGGGTTTTGGATTCCTCGTCAATGAAGCTTTGATGTCTCAGTACTACGTCGTGTTTTAGTGAATATTTTGCCACTATTTCTCCAATTATGTTCAAGTTTCCTTCATATTGTTGATGAGACTAGTTCCTTTAGGAACAGTTGTTTCGATCTACATGACATATACGAATTTATGGTGATTGTATTGGAAGACTACCCGTAAAATGCTTCTATTGCTTGTTTGTGTTTTCCATTTGGTTATGGACCGGGACAGGGATTTCATCCTCGGTACCCCCGGGCTATTTGCGCTTTGGTTGAAAGCCAAAGCGCAAATAGCCCGGGGATACCGAGGATGCAGGGATTTATGAGGCACTGTTTTAATATTTATTCCCTATTTTTTGATATCACAAATTTATTTTTTAATATTACAAATTCACTTTTATGATATCATTGATATTCATTTTTGTCGCATTTTCGATATCACAAATTCGATTTTTTTATACTAAATAATGGATTTTGTGATATCAAAAAATCAATTTGTATTAGCTGTTTTACTATTTATCCTCTATTTTTATATCAAAATATAGACTTTAAATTGTGATATCACAAATTCGATTTTTTTTATTAAAGTTGTGACAAAATTGAATTTGTGGTATATAAAATCGATTTATTGATATTACAAAATATTATGCTTCCAGTGATTTTCTTCTGTGATAGGTTCTACTCTACCATATTGTGACAGGGAATGGTTTAGATATACACTATCACCTTTCTACGTGTGCTCTATCACCCTAATAGTGCACCCCTGTCCTTCAACAGTAGTGTTCTTGACATTATACAATTATTTACTTTTGATGAGGTCTACTTGTGACTATACAGACCTGGTCAGGTATTGGTTGACCGAGGCCGAAGGGTCTTGTTATTTTTGTTGTCTTTTTTGCTTGTTTTAAAATAAGTTTGTAGAATAGTTGCTGCATGGACCTCTTTTTCTTTCTGCATTTTATCTCGGTAAAGTGTTTCTCTTTTAATGTATGCATGGTGTCTTTGCATTACCTTTTGACGGACCTAGAACATTTTTCCAAGGGGGTCCAATCCATCGGGAGGAGGGGTTTCCAGCTTATGATTTTGAACAAGTTTTGTGTAAAAACGGGGAAAACAAGCATTTTTATTTCAAATTCCAGGGGGTCCAGACTCCCCTTCCTGAACCCCCTATCCCTTTTGTATCTTTTTGTTCATGAATTAATTTCTAATTTTTGTTCACTGGACTTTATTTCCCTGTAGATATCTTGTCCAAAAAGTTCATTTGAGTCCTGGTTTATGTTTAGGTTCTCTTTCTTCAGAAGAGTTTCTGCAGAGGTTCTATATGTATTCCTGTCACATTTCTCCTCTGAGATTTTTAGAAGGTCCTTGGCATGGTGACTACCTCTCGATGGTCTTTGTTTTTGCTCTGATTTGGCAATGCGTTTGGTTTGGACTCTTCGGTGAATTGATGCTTTGGTATGGTCTGTATGTTGAGCGGGTGAATACTGTAAGTATTTTCTTAATTACTCTGTGGTATTGGATGTTTAGGTCTAATAAAGATGTAGCCTATGTGAGCTGTGGTAGAATGTTGGACCGTCATATGATTCAAGTAAACGGTTGTTCAAAGAGGTGTTCCTTCGGCAATACTTCAGGCTTCTTGTCTTGCTTGGGTTCTGTCTTCGTCAATCAAGCCTCGAAGTCTCCCACCAGTATGATGTCATGTGTTGGAGAATACTTTGCCAATGTTTCTCCAATTATTTCCAAGTTTTCTATGTATGATATTGATAAATTCTTTCTACATCACATAATGCTACCTTTTATGTTTCTATTTCTTGTACTCTTTGGTTTCTATCTGGTAACAGATAGTATAGCTTTGCCATTAGTTGTTGGCATAATTTGTAAGTCATATTTAGAATTTTGTTCTTCAAACATTTTAAATTATTTGCATTTCCTCTATTTCGCTTTTTCGGCCTCGAGCATCACTTATTGAAATGCTCAAATGATGCACTGGATTTTTACAATAGGTCATATATTCATGCAAATGTTAAACGTCTTCAAATTCAATAGCATTATTTAAGAACAGATAAATTTTCAGCATGGACCAGACATGCACGTTTAGGATACTTAACCCTCGTCGGTGATCCTCATTCTAAACAATGTAATATGGCCAAAAAGTTTGAAAGTTAAAAGTCCAAAAATGTACCGAAAGACATGGCAAGATTGGTGGGATATGATGCTACAGGACCAACGTTTTAGGAATTTCGAGAAATTTTGATAACAGAAATTCTCGAATGCGTTGAATTTAAGAAACGATCAACCGATACTACTAAATCCATACAGTCATACACTGTATTGGTTCTGCATTTCTGTCCAGGACGACGAGTCTTGTTGTTTTTGTTGTGTCTTCTTGGTTTGTTCATTAGTTTATAGAATAGTTACTGATATTCTTTTATCTACTTGTATTTCATCTTGGTAAAGTATTTCTCTTTCAATATATGCATGGTGTCTTTGCATTACCTTTTGACGGACCTAGAACATTTTCCTAGGGGGTCCAATGCATCGTGAGCAAATGGTTTAAAAAAAACCGGGAAAAATCAGCTTTTTTTGTAAATTCCATGGTGTCCAAAAACCACCTATCCTTTTTGCATCGTTCTGTTAATGACTTTATTTCCCTATGGACATCTTGTCCAGGAAGTTCATTTGAGTCCTGATTTTTGTTTAGGTACTCTTCCTTCAGAAGAGTCTTAACGTAGGTTCTATATGTATTCCCGTCATATTTCTTCCACTGAGGTTTTTGGAAGGATCTTTGCATGTCGACTGTCTCTCCATTGTGTTTTTGTTCTTATTTGGTGTAATGTTATTAAAGTCATATTTCTACATGCTCCCGATTAAATTGTTATACCTAGATCGGGTGCATGTATAGAGAGCTTGATTTAATAAGATTGGATTTGGTGAAGCATTGCATGATTTTAACTCTCATGTGAATTGATAGTATGGTATGGTTTGATATGTTGAGTGGATGCATAGGGTGTATCCTGTAGGTATTTTTTTCCTGTTTTGACTTACAAAGATGTAGTCTAAGTAGGCTGTGTTTTTGTGAGTTAATTTTGTGGTAGAATGTTGGACTGTCAAGTATATGGTAGAAGTTGTCTCCCTTCATGAATGCTTTAGGCTTCTTATCTTGCTGGGGTTTTGTATTCCTCGTCAATGAAGCTTTGATGTTTCACATCAGTACTACGTCGTGTTTTGGTGAATATTTTACCAACATTTCTCCAATTATGTGCAAGTTTCCTTCATATTGTTGATGAGACTGAGTTCATTTAGGAACAGTTGTTAAGAACTACATGACATATACGAATTTATGGTGATTGTATTGAAAAACTACCCGTAAAATGCTTCTATTGCTTGTTTGTGTTTTCCATTTGGATATGGGCCGGGACAGGGGTTTATGAGGCGCCGTATTAATATTTATTCCCTATTTTTTGATATCACAAATTTATTTTTTCATATTACAAATTCCCTTTTTTGATATCAAAAGAATAATTTTAAATATTCATTTTTGTCACATTTTTGATATCACAAAACTTTTTTGATACCAAATAATGGATTTTGTGATATCAAAAAATCAATTCGTATTAGCCGTTTTATTATTTATCCTCTAATTTTTATATCAAAATATAGAATTGTGATATCACAAATTCGATTTTTTTTTTCATATTAAAGTTGTGACAAAATTGAATTTGTGGTATAAAAAATCGATTTATTGATATTACAAAATATGACGGAATTTGTCACTGTGATATCAAAAAATCGAATAACTTTTTTTTATATATCAAAAATAGTGAATAAATAGTAAAGTGGCGCCTCATATAGGGATTAATGTCACTGAGTAAGATGCATGGTCGTTTGGCCGATTGATAAGTATACATAACACAAAATATCCTAAATTTTAACTTTGATAGTAAAATGACTGTACAGCTTGTGACGTGGCTTTATTTCAAATATAAGTTACATGTAATAGATTCGGGGAAATCGTGCCTCTTTTCTTGTTTATCGACCTTAGCTAACCACTGATTTCGTTTAAAATACTCTTGTTTATTTCCGTAGATATTTAAAATTCTATTTAAACATTACCTACTTGATATAATTTAAAAACACTATCGTCATCGCCATGTAAACAGGCTGCATGGTCCACTGAGCTACTTCACAACAAGTGCGCGCATCTCTATAAGTATCAATACTGTGTCATCTTCAAACATTGGACACTTGTTTTAACTCATCTTAAATCTGTTCAAGAGGTGGGAAAGCCAATTGGGCTCGTTCTAAATGGTCACGGTAGGGAAAATGTTTTTTCGTATAATTACGGAAATTTTCTCTCAATAGCGATAAACTTTTTCTCGTTATTTCTCGAAAAAAAGTCGTAATTAACGAACTGGACATGCCTTAAAATATTTTTCCCGCTATATCTACCATTTAAAATGAGCCCAATCGGCTTTCGTAGTAGTTATACAGTGCAACGAAGAAACTGGCAGAAACTTTGAATAACCGAATAAGAAAACAGCGTCTTTGTTCTTCGTAGAATATTCCCAGTGGGGTGGAAATCCAGTCAAATCGAACCATTCAGACTAAAAATAGGTAAAATACTTATTTAAACTAATGAGAAATTCCAAGAGGGGCCGATCCTTATACCTCTTTATGATACACACGTGTATCAGTGATACATAGATAGATCTAATACTTTAAATAAGACATGCGCGGATCCAGAGGGGGGGGGGACCGGGGGTCTGGACCCCCTCCCCTGAGATGTTCGGAGATGGGGTCCAGCTTTGGCTCATTTCTAATTAAAATGGGTCTAAAAATGCATGAAAGGGCTTTGAAACCTAAAATTTCGGCTCGATCCGCTCGCCATTTACAAATACAAAACTCAGTATTTTTCTGCAAATTTTTAATTCTTCATACTAAGTAATTTTATACAATTGTCTTGGGTCTCAGAAATTCATATTTTCACAGTCCCTTACTTCATAGGATGTAACCTCCGTCATCTTTTTCAAGGTTTTGTCATTTTAAGATGTCTGATTATTTGGGAAAATGACACATCATCTTATCTATTTACATTGTATTCTCATAAAATATAGACAAAATATGAATTAATAAAAAAAAAATTGCGGCTCGCTCCGCTCGCCGATATAAGGAGTAAAATATTCAATGTTATAAATACTCATCTCGATCGAATCAAGACAAATTAATATTTCATATCTAAAAGAAATTTCAGGCTCGCTACGCTCGCCAATTCTTTAGAAAAATAAACGTAAAGGAAAGCTAACAATACCCTCCCCCAGAATTGCCCCCTCCCCATCATGTGCACCGATATATATGTACCTATTGTCAATATCTAGGTAGACTTCCTTAAATTTTGGACCCCCTCTGACCAAAAATGCTGGATCCGCGCATGTAAGATAGTTAGATACTGTATAAATAACGTTTTCTACATAATTTTGTGGTCCCAAATGTAAAGTAATTCTTCTTAAAAAAGCAACCACTACGATATATCAATCAATCAAATCATTTCATTTATTGATCACCATTCAAGGCATACATCGTCATCAATTCAACATTCCACACAAAGCCCATTCATAAAAAAATTACAGATGGCGCTTTCCTTACTACGACAAGTCACGTGACAGTACGTCATGATCAAAACAATGTTAATGTTATGCATGGAAATCGAGGAGAGGAAACCATATATGTTTTTCGTGTAAAAATGTCTCTCATCGGAGGAGATATGTCTTTGAAAATAATATGTCAATTCGGATGTTAAAGTGGTGATTAAAGGCTAAGTACTTTTTCTATTTGTTAGATACAAGAACGTCAAAATATGGAGGGAATGTCGGTCACCAGACAGACCACCTCGCCAAAATGGACGTCGCCATTTCCCTCTATTTACTGTTGTATGTTGTTTGTTTTGGTATGTGTTTGTCCGAGTTTAGGCGATCACGAATCAGATACGTCTAAGGTGAATAGACCTTTAAATCAAGGGAAGTTTAATATCACTTATTATGAAGAATCTACATCCGTTAGTCCAAAAATTATCACCAAGAGTCTGGGTACGTTCGCCTTCGAGAGCGAAAAGTCAACGAAGGGTCAACTTGTGCACGCACGTAGCAGCAGGGACAACTCTACCCTGGCCTGCAGGGGTAATGGGGAACTAGTAAATCCAGGATCATATGGATGGATAGCACTAGTACAGCGGGGAAAATGTGATATGAAGGAGAAAATGAACTTAGTCAAAGAATACAATGCATCAGGGATTATCATTTATGATAATGAGCCTCCAAAACAAATAAGTTTCATGGCAGGTAATAAATTAATTTACAGTAGTTAATTTATGTCTATAGTTATAATATTTATACTCATATTTTTTTTCAGTACTTGTGTAAAGGCCATTGTGAAATTTGGACTCATTTGAATTCTATTTATAGGAATTTGACCTTCACAACAATGTCACATTCTTCTTAGGTACTCCTCAACTGTCTGACCTCATCAAGTAAACAAAAGTAATCTCTTAAAGTTGTAAACATGTTCGAAAACTTTAAAATGATAAGTAAAGATATGATATAATCATTTAACATTAGCGCTCCAACTGAGTTGTTTATTTAACTTTCAAAGGTGTAGTAAGGTTGAGTATTTGATGTAGAACACAGTACAAACACTTGATATACTATAGAATATATCTACATTTTGATTGTTTTGACCTGTCACATTCAAACTTGTTGTTATTCATGTAATTTATATACAATGTTAAATGCTACCGTATTCATATACTTGACACATGAAGTTTTAAGCTCCATTTTTTAAGTCAATGTAAATGATGCAATTTCTGCTCTTAAGGTTTGTAAGCCCTTATACAAAGTTGTCTGATTTTCAAGACATTGTCATCTTTGAATTGGGAAAAAATTCAAATTGTTAAGTTTGAACTAATAGTTATGTCTCAAATGTACATGTTTCAGATTTCATAAAATGACTTGTGCCTTCATTAATTAATATGGTAGATCGCAAATACTTTTAGGATTATATACAAAATGTTTCCATACACTCTTTGATTGTTTTCCATTGTTTTGACGTCATCAATTTATTTGGGCAGAAAAGTTACCCAAGTTTTTAACAATTATTGGTTTAGGTAGGTGACTAAATGAAAATCAGAGTGGACATGCTGTAGAACTTTGTGACCTTGCGTATTAACGGCAAAGGAAAAGGAAAGGAGAGTTCCATAATGTACATTATAATTTGTCTTAAATATGCAAAAAAGTATGTTTCCTTTTTCTCCAGGGACCTGTTTTAGTTTTAGGTTTCTTGTAATACGTCATCATGGTCATACCGGTATATATCAACCAAACTTGTATAGGTGATGCATCTACATGTTTGTATGGATCCTTAATGCAATGCATGTTGAGGATTCTGCATCTTGATTCTGATCCATATTTCACACTTGAACAAGAAGGTTAAGTAAAATAGGATACCTCCATTTTCAGGTTGCTGTAAGTCTTAATATCTAAGATCAACCAACTCTATGTGACAGATGTATCTGAGTATACTGCAATGCATTGTTGGGATTCTGTATCTGACCCATACTGGTATTTTGTGCTTTCAGCAACCTGTTTTAGTGAAATGAGACACCTCCATTTCCAGCTCACTGTAACTCCTAGATCAACCAATCTTGTGTGGGTGATTCATGGTGTAGATGCAGTATTTTGCCCATATTTTAATATTTTTTATGGTTGAGTCGGTGACTAGATTAAGTAAAATGGGACATGTCCATTTCCAGCTTATATGTTGACCTTAGTTCAACCAAAGTTGTGTGTATGATGCATATCAGGATACTTGGTACTACAATGCACAGTGCCAATGGTAAAGATGGTGGTCAAATAATGTTGCCATTGAGGTGAACATTGCCATCTTTGATGACATTTTGCTTATTTCAAGGTCAGGGGTCCAAGGTCAAACTGTTAAGGTCACATCTTGCAATACCAGCAAAACCTTATAAGAAGTCATAATTGATACTTTGGATGTTCACTAAGTTTCCACGATGAGAGGATGACAGCAATCTTCAATGGTCCTACTTTATGGTCAGTATCACAACAGGCAAATATAGAAAAACCTTGTTCAGTTGATGGCAATCTAAAAGTCAGTAGGTCAGTCTTGCATCTGGTTTTATGAGAAAATGATTCTTACATGTTTGATTCCCCTTCACATTAGATAAATGAATATATTAGTTTACTGGTTTTCATCAAGCATATTCGAAATGATTGATTTGACCTCAAGACAACGGAAGCTCAGCCACTGAATCAAGACTGATAAGGCATTGTTTTGCCATGTTTACATGGGAATTTTTTACATATGTCTACAATGATTCTTGAAAAGTGAGAGATGGCATTTAATATTTTTGAGGCTTTACACTGGAGTGGTGATCCATTATTTAAACAATTTAACGATTACATTGTACATTTATATGCAGGACAACACATCAGCATTCGTTAATTCATGTCACTGCACCGAGTCACTGACGTTAAATCTTGTAGTGCAGGGAACTTCATTTATAAAAGATTTAAGTACATTTCAAGATGTATTTGCAAGTATGTAAAACATCTTTGCACCAAATCGCTCATGTTGAAACCAGGAAACAAGATAACAGCTCTAATACATCTCTTGATATGTTTTTTTGCATGTACTTAAAATTAGCTTAAAGGAATGTGATGGTATTGTATGTGGGGAATGCCACAAAATGTTAAATCAGGATAAGATTAGACAGTAGTGTCTGTTTATAACACTGTCTGCACAGATCAAAATACACTCTCATTATGTCAATGTGGGGGTTGTTTACAGGTCTGACTTATCTCCCTTGTGCAAGAATGTATACATGTAGGGATGGCTGGCGTTGGTGTCTTTTAAGGTCTGATGCTTATACCGTATGTATATTGTGACATCTAGATACATGTACCTGCTAATACAGATTCAGATATTTGCTGTGTTAGTGTCAATATTAAATAGGAAATATTGCTGCTAATAGGATGTATGGGATTAAAATTTTGAATTTACATCCCATTTATTTTTACCATCCTTGTTCATGTCTGGTCCGAGTCTCCTTAAATGACACTTGATCCTCTTAGCGCTACGAAAATTTATTACATTTAGTTTAGAAATTATTGAATGTGTACGTACTAAATTTGACCACAATATGACTTAGAGAGTAGCTGAGCTGTCACAGTATCTGCATTTACATGTAGCTACATTTATGTAGACTTTTCATGTTTTTAGCACACTGCTACAGATTTGCATAATGTAACAATGTAAGTTCATGATTTTCATCACCAATTTTCATAAATCAGTTCACTGTTTATTTATCAAATTGTCCATAAAATGAAGACAAATTTTTAATCTATCTATTTCAGTGAAGGGCTTGGTAGCAGTGTTTCTGACACAGAGTGAGGGGGAGTGGCTGGCGAGCTTATTTAGTAGCGGTAAACCTGTCTACGTCCATATCCAACAGGGGCAGTTAATCTCCGATACCACAACGCCAGAAAATCCCAACCCCCACAATATCAGCAAGACCTCGGTGCTCTTTGTCTCCATATCATTTATAGTTTTAATGATCATCTCCTTGGCCTGGCTGGTGTTCTACTATATACAGAGATTCAGATACGCCCACGCCAAGGAAAGATTAACGGTAAGCCTATCAATTTATAAGCTCATTAACTAAATTTTATACCATGTATTACATAAGGCTTCAAGTAAACACTACACTCATCACAGTCTGGTCACTACAGATACTTTTATATGGGAATTGCCTTTTTTCTGTCTGTCTGTCTGACTGTACCTGAAGCCTCTACTAGTACATGCAGTACATGTATGTATGAAGAATTGCCCTGGGTCTTTTAGTGGTTCATGACCTTGAATAAAGGTCATATCTACAGGTCAAGGACTCAAGTTCTGACTTGTGAGGCCATTTGTGAAAAAGATGGAATCTTTGTTGTGTAATGTCTTTCTGTTACACATTTTACATGAGACACGTACATGTAGTTAGAACTGAAAACAGAATAAAAACTTCACCAGTGGAGAGTCACAAACAAGACGTCCTTGTGTCATTGTACTTTATACAATACAAATTGTTATTTCTGTGAGAGAAGCTCATTAGCAGTAAATCTCACGGTGAAACCATCAGGCCTATAGCCTGTCTGATCCGGTATTGATTTTCCTAGCAAAGTCTTACGACAAGGCATGTCATTTATCACTATGCATAGAGATGCTCAATTTTTGTATTCAATACATACAGCTTACGGCATAGGATGTTCGGTTATTTGTTCTGATTTGTTTTCGGTAAAAGATGCATAATTATCAGACAGATCTCACGGTGATTGAAGAAAAGATTGTCTGATTATGGCTGAGCTACATTACCATGGTAACATGGATAGGAAATTAACATGCTTAGACAGATTGGATTTTTTTAAAATTTCATTTCAAAATAAGTTTATGTTTAATTTTGTGAACTATAATTGTAAAATTGTCTTTTCAGTATGTGTTAAATACATTGTATTGTTATAAAGAGAATAGTAACTGTGTAGAAAGGCTAATTCAGAGTACATTGTACATGGAAAAAAATCTAAATTTTGAAGAAAAAATAGCTTTTTGGTTAGTAAGAATTAAATGAACTTAAGTAGTAATATTCAATAACTATAGTAATTGTCAAATTTGAATACTCTATTTAAGTTGCATTTTTCACTGTATTTTCATTTTTAACATTTTGTTAAAATTGTCATGATTGTTACATTTGATCACCATTGTCAAAATTTTAAGTGCAATACATGTGTGTATGCTTATCACAGTTACCATGGTAATATTACTGCAATTGATTCCATAGAAACCGAGACTCTGTTTTAGGAATTTTTAGGGTCACCTGCATTGTCCGTCTGGCCAGCTGTCTGGCTGTCTGTCTGTCTGTCTGTCTGTCACACTTTGGTTGTCACACCCAATTACTTTTGATTGGTAAGTGATAGGGCTTTGATATTTCACATGTGTATTCCTTGTGACAAGACCTTTCTACACATACCATATTTTTTTACCTAGTAATCGTGACCTAGATATTTGATCTATTTTTCAAAAAAATTAAGATTGGTTCAATCTTTTGATTGGTAAGTGATATGGCTTTAATATTTACAATTATATTTCTTATGATGAGTCCTATCTGTGTAACCAAAAATGTTAACTTGGTGACCTTACCGAGATGATTGATCTTCTTTTTTGAACATATCTTTTAATTGGTAATAATATTTCACATGTGAATTTCATTTGACAAGACTTTCCTTCTGATACAAATAATTTTGAATAAACTGACCTTGACCCACATATATGATCCACTTTTTAATTATAAGCCACTTCGCAGGCGACTCAAGCATTACTTGGATTGCTATTTTTAATTCACCTGAGCGAAGCTCAAGTGAGCTATTGTCATAGGGCGCCGTCCGTCCGTCCGTCGTCCGTCTGGCGTAAACTTTTAACATTTTCGACATCTCCTCTGCAACCGCTGCACAGAATTTCACGAAACTTCACAGGAAGCAAGTACTCAATGCCCTCTACCAAGTTTTTGTTCATTAAGCCGATCTGAAATCCAAGATGGCCGCCACAGGCTCTGATTGGCAGACACATTTTCGACTTCTCCTCTGAAACCGCTTCACAGAATATCTCGAAACTTCACAGGAAGCAAGAACTCAATGCCCTGTACCAAGTTTGTGTTTTTTGAGCCAATCAGAAATCCAAGATGGCCGCCACAACTTCAAGATCTGATTGGCTGACACATTTTCGACTTCTCCTCTGAAACCACTGCACAGAATTTCATGAAACTTCACAGGAAGCAAGCACTCAATGCCCTCTACCAAGTTTGTGTTTTTCGAGCAAATCGGAAATAATAGATTGCTGCCACAGGCTCTGATTGGCTGACACATTTTCGACTTCTTTGAAACCACTGCACAGAATTTCTGGAAACTACACAGGAAGCAAGTACTCAATGCCCTGTACCAAGTTTGTGTTTTTCGAGCCAATCGGAAATCCAAGATTGCTGCCACAGGCTCTTATTGGCTGACACATTTTCGACTTCTCCTCTGAAACCACTGCACAGAATTTCTGGAAACTTCACAGGAAGCAAATACTCAATGCCCTCTACCAAGTTTGTGTTTTTCGAGCTGATCATAAATCCAAGATGGCCACCACAAGCTCTGATTGGCTGACACATTTTCAACTTCTCCTTTGAAACCGCTGCACAGAATTTCATGAAACTTCACAGGAAGCAAGCACTCAATGCCCTCTACCAAGTTTGTGTTTTTTCAGCCGATCGGAAATCCAAGATGGCCGCCACAGGCTCTGATTGGCTGACACATTTTCGACTTCTCCTCTGAAACCACTGCACAGAATTTCATGAAACTACACAGGAAGCAAGTACTCAATGCCCTGTACCAAGTTTGTGTTTTTCGAGCCAATGAGAAATCCAAGATTGCTGCCACAGGCTCTGATTGGCTGACACATTTTCGACTTCTCCTCTGAAACCCCTGCACAGAATTTCATGAAACTACACAGGAAGCAAGTACTCAATGCCCTCTACTAAGTTTGGGTTTTTCGAGCTGATGGGAAATCCAAGATAGCTGCCACAGGCTCTGATTGGCTGATACATTTTCGACTTCTCCTCTGAAACCACTGCACAGAATTTCTGGAAACTTCACAGGAAGCAAATACTCAATGCCCTCTACCAAGTTTGTGTTTTTCGAGCTGATGGGAAATCCAATATTGCTGCCACAGGCTCTGATTGGCTGACACATTTTCGACTTCTCCTCTGAAACCACTGCACAGAATTTCTGGAAACTTCACAGGAAGCAAATACTCAATGCCCTCTACCAAGTTTGTGTTTTTCGAGCTGATCGTAAATCCAAGATGGCCACCACAAGCTCTGATTGGCCGACACATTTTCGACTTCTCCTTTGAAACTGCTGCACAGAATTTCATGAAACTTCACAGGAAGCAAGCACTCAATGCCCTGTACCAAGTTTGTGTTTTTTCAGCCGATCGGAAATCCAAGATGGCCGCCACAGGCTCTGATTGGCTGACACATTTTCGACTTCTACTCTGAAACCACTGCACAGAATTTCATGAAACTACACAGGAAGCAAGTACTCAATGCCCTGTACCAAGTTTGTGTTTTTCGAGCCAATCGGAAATCCAAGATTGCTGCCACAGGCTCTGATTGGCTGACACATTTTCGACTTCTCCTCTGAAACCACTGCACAGAATTTCATGAAACTACACAGGAAGCAAGTACTCAATGCCCTCTACTAAGTTTGTGTTTTTCGAGCTGATGGGAAATCCAAGATTGCTGCCACAGGCTCTAATTGGCTGACACATTTTCGACTTCTCCTCTGAAACCACTGCACAGAATTTCTGGAAACTTCACAGGAAGCAAATACTCAATGCCCTCTACCAAGTTTGTGTTTTTCGAGCTGATGGGAAATCCAAGATGGCTACCCCAAGCTCTGATTGGCTGACACATTTTCGACTGCTCCTCTGAAACAGCTGCACAGAATCTCTCGAAACTTCACAGGATGCAAGAACTCAATGCCCTCTACCAAGTTTGTGTTTTTCGAGCCGATTGGAAATCCAAGATGACTGCCACAGGCTCTGATTTGCTGACACATTTTCGACTTCTCCTCTGAAATCGCTGCACAGAATTTCATGAAACTTCACAGGAAGCAAGCACTCAATGCCCTCTACCAAGTTTTTGTTTTTCGAGCTGATAGGAAATCCAAGATGGCCGCCACAGGCCCTGATTGGCTGACACATTTTCGACTTCTGAAACCGCTGCATAGAATTTCACGAAACTTCACAGGAAGAAAGTACTCATTACGAAACTTCACAGGAAGAAAGTACTCATTGCCCTCTAACAAGTTTAAGTTTTTTTTAGCCGATTGGAAATCCAAGATGGCAGCTACTGGCTCTGATTGGCTGACACATTTTCGACTTCTCCTCTGAAACCACTTCACAGAATTTCTTGAAACTTCAAAGGAAGCAAGTACTCATTGCCCTCTTAGTCTACCAAGTTTGTGTTTTTCAAGCCGATCGAAAACCCAAGATGTCTTCCATAGGCTCTAATTGGATGACACATTTTCTACTTATCCTCTTAAACTACTGCACAGAATGTCACCAAACTTTACAGGAAGTAAGTACACATTGTCCTTCTCAAAGCTTCACTAAAAGTGATTTTCTTCAGTTCTTATACTGACTTTGATTGAAAACATACATACAGTCTCTTAAGGTGAGCGATGTGGCCCCCTTGGGCCTCTTGTTATCAATGTCATGACAACCAAAATAAAAGTAAAGTAAATATTTTATCTGATAGCTGGATAGTTTTACTATATTTGTAAGAAATTGATGCTGACAGACAAATAGATACATGTATGAAGTGTGTAGACATAAGATGTAAATGCATGGACAGAGGATATTTGATCACATGTTAGCATAAAGGAGATTTATGCTGGGGGTTTGATAATTGGCACGTACATCTAGTCTCAATCATATGACTTAGTAATTATAGGACACCACTTGACTGATTTGCTGGTATTACTGCAGCAACTCACACTTCCGATTTCACAGAAGTACATGTAGAGAATTACAAACCTGCACTGCTGAAGTGTGTCACATAGACCACATATAGACATAAACTTGGCTCGCCAGCTGTAGCACAGAGCCATATGATGCTGTATGATTAAAGTTACTAAAGTACAAACAGATGTTATTATTATAAAAAAAAAACAATTGTCTATTACAGATGTATGACCTTGACCTACATTTCTGCCATCTATGTCGGCTGACAGACATGATTTGACAAATAATCATTATACACATGGCTGGCTGTCACCTCTCGTCAAGACAGAGTTACGACCTCTATACACATACTACCTGCATTGTTTTTGTTTATAACAAATCATATTAACAATGTGTTATGTATTTTCAGCGACGTCTAGCGAATGCTGCCAAGAAAGCCCTTAACAAGATTCCTCGTCGCACCTTGAAGTCTGGTGATAAGGTAGGTGAATAAGAGTGAATAACCTAACAATAATGTAAGCTATAGACAATACTGTAAACAAACAGTCAGGAGCTTTTGTGTATTACATGATACAGTCTCAATGAAAGTCCTGATTCATTTAGGTGGGTAGATGTAGATTGTATATAAATGTACGTAGGTATGGTATGTATGTTATGCTAAGCTGTAAAATTCCAGCATTTCATACAAAGTCATGTATTTGATTTTAAATAATTAGGGGAATATTAAAAAAATGAAGTTTCCCAATTGAGCTGCCTTGCTTACTGGACAGAAAATTACTAGATATAGTGTATTCCTAGCTGTGAAAAAATATCAGAGTTGTATGAAAGTAAACATGAAAATTTAATTTTAATTGATTTTACATTTGAATGATGCTTAAAAAATCAGTGGTTTTACTTTCATGACCAGCTGATGACCTGTCAATGACCTTTGACCTTCGGCCTCATTTATAATTTACGTTCCCCAGTAAGACTGACGTTTCAGTCATGGTATCAAATGTAGGAAATGAAACATTATATCGGTTAATCATAATGACCGCTATATAGGCTTGTGAACCGGCATTTCCTGCTTGGTTCTTTGACATTTTAAGCCGCTTCAGTTTGATGAATTGATGTGGCATGAAAATTGTACTGTGGGAGTATAGTCAAGTGTGACCAAGTGATTAATGTAATGTAAATATTGTTAAATTGTACAATAACAAATTGTTTTGAATTACAACTGAATTTTGTGGTCCATTCACTTTAAAAACATGATAAAGGAGAAGAAATAATTTGTAATGCATTCTGGTAAGATATTGATCTTTCACTGTGTAAAACAGTATTTTAAACCTTCTACGTGCAGCTACCTCTCCTCATTTCTTTACCTTAAGCATGTTAAGTGATATATTTTAATGTAGAGTCAGAAATTAATGATAAGCCTTTTTATCTCGTCTTTTGTTTGAATGAAAAAGAAAAATATCACGTCACATAATAGCTTTTTAGGAGCCTTAACAATGTGTATATGAGAAAAACTTGTCAGAAATCAGAATGAACAGATTTGTCCCAATAGACCAGCAGGGTTTTTTTTTTCCTTGTTTTGGGGCCGAATTTCGGCCCCTTCCCAATGCCAAATTTCCTCTATTTTTCCCAAAAAATCACCCTGAAATTCCCAAAGAGGAGTTATGAAAAAATCACCCGAGAAAATAAGACCCAAAACCTGGAAGTCAGCACAAAATGTCCTATTTCTACATGTTCTAAGTGCATTTTTTAAAGTTTTTTATTCATCCCATGTTCAGTTCAACCAAATGAATGGATTATCAGTGTTAATAAATGATACTTTAAGGTTATACTTTGGTGAGAATTTGTACAAAAATTTTCCCAATTTCAGCAAAATGTTGCAAATTTTCCCAAATGGGACAGGCACAGGCACCTCCCCCCCCCCCCCCCCCCCCCCCCCCCAAAAAAAAAAAAAAAAAAAAAAAACCCTGGACCATTTTCCGATCATGTTGGAAAGCTCAAAATGTCCGAATCAACATCTTTTGGCGTTGTTTTTCTTTATGACATCACTGTCAATAGGCGCAATTCCATCTTGACGAAACAATCAATAAGAGCGCAAAAAGTTTGTACCTCGAACATTTTACGTCATTTTGTCAGCCATTATGAATTTCAGCAAGTGGTCTATTAACTAATGTGCAGGGTTTACAAAAAGTGTTAGAAACCACATGACATTTTCTATAGCTTTGGTGTTTTTCCTATATGATATGTTTAGAATTTTCCCCAAATACACAGGATGTTGACAAAATCCACCTGAGATTGCTTGCAATCCAGCTTTTTTCATTATCACTGAATATGGGTTCTGATGCTTTGTTTACTCCAAGTCTTTGAAATGTTTTAAGGCCGGACAGAAATAATTTTGGTCATATGAAACATTTTACCTTCGTACTAAGTACTAGTGTCCGGTAAAGTTTGATGAAGTTTGGCTTACACTGTTGTTTCTATAGAACACTATATTCATGATATTATTGTGAGCTAGTCTAACGGAGTATTTGTGTGGAATAGCTTGTATATACGCCAAGATAATACATGTATAGAGGGCACATTTCCCATCTGATATACATGAACATAACATGGTGGGCATGTTGGATGTAGGAAGAATCTATTAATTTTCAAGGTCATTTGACAAAGTCACAGTTGCGGGACAAAGTTCAAAATTATAGAGCAAAAGTCAAAAATAAATAGATCAAATATATATAGTATTATAAATAATTTTGAAGATGGGTCATCCTCTGTAGAAAAATACTGTATAAATTATGTATATTTTAACATTCTATAATTACAGGAACTAGAATCTGAATTTGACCAGTGTGCAATATGTATAGAGGGATACAAAATCGCTGAGGAAATCAGAATATTGCCATGCAAGTAAGTGTCATATGTAAAGTTGTCAGCATTTAATGTAACGGAATCATATATCAATTTCTCATGTGTATGCAGTTTGATAATTAAGTTTAGATGTTATCAATTAATCAGTATCCTTTTCCAACCATCATTTGTTGGATTGTTTGGATGCGTTCCGTGCTTACTATTATTTTTTTCCCTAAGATTACATTGTTTTGTTTCAGACATATATTCCACAGAGATTGTGTTGATGCTTGGCTAGTTGATCAGAGGAGTTGTCCCATGTGTAAACTAGATATATTACGGGAATACGGAATGCAGGTTCATGTGAGTTTTAAATATAACGAGAATTAGATTCATTCTTTCTCCTTACAAAAACGTATCAGAATATCTGAACTTCCTTGTGTTTTTTGTATCAAAATTTCATCTTTGTGGTTTCCTTCCTGTGTTTGAGAGTGGACAAAGATAAATATCATAATTCCTGGAAAAATATTGATCAAGTTCACCAAGAAGGAAATAATAAGTCAACTTCTCAAGTGTGTACATGTACTTGTTTATATGAGTGAATTTTAAAAATGAGGTCATTTACTTGTCCATATAGGTCATACATGGATTTTGTTTTTAGTTTACTTGAATAACTTTGGGTGTTCATGGTAGTATAATTCTGGTTGGTCACATGCAAAGTCCGTGAATCTTGCAGCAATATTTGGCTGGTTTGGTGAAGTCCTTCTGTCCATCCATCAGTCAGTCGGTCCGTCCGTATGTCAGTGCGTCAACATTTTGATTAAGCTATTGTGTTTGTCTTTTTTTTTAGAAAATTGTTTGAAGCAGCCACTTGAAACTTTACATGGTGATAGACCATGATGGGACAAACTTTACATGGTGATAGACCATGATGGGACAAACTTTACATGGTGATAGACCATGATGGGACAAACTTTACATGGTGATAGACCATGATGGGACAAATCAAACGCAGCAATAAATTTTGACCTTGAGATAGAAAATTCTGAATTTGTGTTTTATCCATTCGGGAGAAAAACTATGAGGAGAATTGACATGTTACTTTACCTAATCATTGACCATGATCAGGCTATTCATTTGAGACCTCAGCTTTTGACCTAGTAACCTTGACCTTGAAGTTTGACCTTCTTTTCAAAACATTAACGTTGACCATATCTTTTTAACCTTAAGGGTTAGGAATTGAATTTTTCACATGTAAACTCCTTGTGATAAGAACTGTCATTTGTGACCCTGACTTTTGAGCTAGTGACCTTGAAGTTTGACCTTCTTATAAAAGAACTTTAACCCTGACCATAATTTTTGAACATTAAGGGGTAGGGATTTTATATTTCACATTCAAACTCCTTGTGATAAGACCTACTATTTGTGACTTTGCCTTTTGACTTAGTGACTTGACCTTGAAGTTTGACCTTTTCTTCAACAACATAATGCTTAGTTCTATCTTTTGAACTGAAGTGGATAGAGCTTCCATAGTTCAACCATATAATCCTTAAGAAAATACCTTTTATTGAAACCTTGACATGTGACCCAGTAGCCGTTACCTTGGAGTTTGATTTACTTTGCAAAAATTAAACTTGACTATATCTCTTAAATGATAAGCAGTATTGCTTACATTAAGATTCTTTATGACAAGACCTTGCAAGTGAGACTGTGACCTTGAACCTTTCATATGAGACAGTGACCTTAAAATTAGCTCTATCTTTTATATTATTAGAGGTAGGACTTTAATATTTTACTAGTAGATTCCTTACATCAGCAATAAGGTGGATAAAGTATACAGCAACTAAAGCTGGCACTTTGCAATCTGGCCATACTACCAATAGCAGTTTAGTGTTTATTTGAATTATAATGAAATAATTTTAAAGGCAGTTAAAAAGTCAGAAAAGTATTTTATGTTTAGGCCCAATCTTAAAAAGTGTTTCGATATGTTGTGTCATAGGTATTACAAATTTATTAATAAATTTTTATCGAACAAAATGTTTATTTATAGATTGGAGGAAGCCAAGAGACAGTTCATGCCGAGGGAGATAGCGGTGGTACAGGGTCGGGAATCGCCGACGACCCAGAACAATTATCGTCTCCTGACGAGCATAGTCATAGTGAACCTATGAATATAGTACTTATACGACATCCGTCACTCCATTATCATGGGGCGGATACTTTCTGTACTGAAATAGATGGGCCTGGGCCGTCAGAGCACACGGCACTTAACCCACATCCGATCGAGTGTCATACTGACATAATAGAGGGTGATATTGACCCAGATAGTGAGTCAGAATGTACTGAAATGAACTCACTTATGATGGGCCATCGGCCTCACAGCTCATGTGATACGTCCTTGCATAGCCAAGCGTAGCGATCGTGAAGTAATGAAGAATCAAAGAACCAAAGATACAGTCAATGTTATTGTTTTTGTTGCTCGAGGTCATTTGAATTTAGTGCTTGAGATCGTTAGATGTTTATAGTGCTCGGGATATCCCGATTATGAATGTTGATAAAAGATTGAAGAAGGTTGTTTAATATAAAGATAATGGAATTTATTTTGAATTTTGAACAGTTCAATAAATACTTCATGTAACAAAAGTTGAAAACATCAATTCTCCAAATTGCAATGCAGAAGTTATGTATAAAGATAGAGATGTAACAACGATCATTTCTTTCTCAAACATTCTTCAATCTTATAGTATGAGAGTTGGTATGGAGAGCCTGGTCTGTACTGGTTAAAGATGTAATATCTTATGAAGCATGGATAGATGGCCTAGGGTATGTTCCAATCCCTCTCTTGGCCAAATTCACATTTTTGGCCTACCTCATGGGAAGTTTTGATGCCCTCTTTCCATTGGTTGCATCTTTGAACTTCAATTTAGTTTGAAGTTATGTGGACATGTTTATTCCAAGTTTAAAAACTTGAAAATTAAAATGACAAATTAGAACACTAGAGTATCCTTTTTAGCCTGGATTCATGTCTACAGCCAACACCTTGTGATTTTCACTACTTACTTTGAGTTAAACTGAAAGTCATACAGAATCTTGATTTTTTTTCTCTCCCTTTTAGAAATTGTTCCCTAGTTAATAACAATTTTTTTTAAATCTAACTTTTGATAACCGTACTAAAATCAACAATGACTAAATGAGTACCACAACCAGTACAGATCTTACATTTATGGAGGGTTGTTTGTGGTAGCTATCAGGTGTGTGCTTGAGTATGTGAATAATTTACATTTGAAAAGTATGGGTTACCATGGTAACAGGTATCGTTGTTTACATGTCACAATTTCATGTCAGTGTGAGCTACACTGCCAGACTCATGTCGCAGGTAATGTTTGTACCTTGTGTTTGAGAGATTTAACATTGGTGAGAGAGTAGAACAAGAAACTCTAGTCAGCATCAAATGCATAGAATTACATTATGTCATGGAAGTATCATGTTGGTAAAAGAATTCATGGAGTATAGGAGACAGAAAGTTGAAAACAGATTTATGTACAAGTGTTATTTGGTATGTGTGATATGTTTGGATTTTGATATGATTATTATGTGATCTTTTATGAACAAAGCCTCACGTCGTACCGAGTATAGATTTCATAACGTAATCTGAGTATAGATGATGTTTACTTCCATTGTTGAGTGTGTATACTTGTAGTTATAATACTTTGTTGAACATTGCAAATAACAATGCATCGTATCCATTTAACATATTACCCCTCATTAATACGACATTAATCGTAAAATATTATCATTTGTATTAATATATATTGTATATTAACTGGAGACCCTGTAAGGGTAATATTGTACTGCAGCAAATTTGAATCTTTTGTCCATATGTCTGTCTTTATGTTTATCTGTGTATGTAGAACAGTATATGTTCTGTTCTTCTGAATGAAAAATGAAATTTGGACCCCTGCTTTGGAAAATGTTTTCTTCTCATAATTTTGTTGACCCTCTTTGAATTTGTAGTTGTCAGAATTTACAGTTTGATGAGGACAGAAGTTCTAATAATTTGATAATGCCAATGACGGTAATTTTGTATTAATTATTTGTCCATAATTTCTAGAACTGAGCAGGATGTGGCAGATTGTCATTACTCATTCCTAGTGCCATTCAGTATTCATGTATCATATCAAACAGAACAAAAACATATTTGGTATGTTTTCATAGATAATTTTCCCAAATGGTTTTGAAGAATTACTAAGAAAGACAAAATCATAATTATTAGGCCATGTAAAATTAATTCTATGTTTCTCAGATAATTGGGTCTAAAAAAGTGGCAAGGTAGGTAGGGTTTTTATTTTTTGTTTTTTTTTTCTATCAAGAATACTCTTGTTATTCATGCAAGGCAAAAAAATTGTATGCGCTGTCTAACCCCCCCCCCCCCATTATTCATATAAGGTAAAAAAAATCTTATGCTGTCTCCCCCCCCCTCCCGTTTTTCTTCATAGAAAACTGTCTTTGAACCGTCAGTCAAAAAAATTTATGGCTTTCTCCTGTAAATAAGTTGATTCTTTTTTTAAAGTAAAATTGCCTATTCCTTCTGAGAACGGGGAGACGTAGCTCATCTGTCTGAATGGAAGAAGCTAATGGATACAAATATACGAATTATTACACGTTTTGATTGCCGTGAGTTCATTAGTAGAATCGCGTAAGAGACTCGACGGGTGTTATTTGCTCACACCTTTTTTAAACCCAGTTAAATAATACCCCTCACTTCCTCGGATGGACCCGTTCATTTGGTCAAAAATTTGGCGGATAGCGTATATCTTAGGAAGTCTAGTCTGGATGAATGAAGTGTTCAGCATTAACCACCGTCTGATAAAATAATGTACACAGGTACAATATACATTGAATTCTTTTATTCATAGATTTAAGGATTTAACTACGTTTCTCTTGCGTTCGTCGACGGACCTTGCTTATACTTCTTACAACGTGAACGTCATTATTAATAGATTCCCAAGTATCACAATGGACACTTGCTATTGTTCGGCATAGGCATTTACATATGCTGTAGAGATCAATAAAGAAAACTATACAAACGTTCTAATACATGTAATACTCGATGTATTAAATGTCCGTGGCACGTTGTTAGTACCCTTTATAAACTGCGCGTGGATAAAGTCTTCACTCGTAACGTAAATACGGAACGAGCCGTAATTTATACGGGCTTTTAAAAGTCTTTATTCATCAAGTACTGTTTGGACGATTTTACATAACAATAAACATGTTCAATGAAACAAATGGATATTTCGATTTTAATCGACGATCGAGGATGAGACATGAGACACGGCGGATATTTTTTTTCTGAAGTTACAATAAAAACGTCTCATCGGCGGCAAATTATAGCGCGCGGCGGTGTCTGAGAAACATAGATTTTATTTTACATGGCCTTACTATAGGTTGGTAGGCTAACTGTGAGATATGTAAGAGATTGTTTTGTGACAAGGTATTCAGTTTGTGTTTGAATTTTTCTATATTTCACCAGAGAGATGGAACAGATTGTTAGAGTTTTATGTTTACGTTTGATATTGAAGTCTGTTTGTGTACTTAACAATTACATTTTCTTTTGGAGGCAGTCTGATTGTTTGAATGATTACCAAAATATCTGATATTGTACCTACCGATCAATTGGCTAATGATGTCAGTTATATGTAACTGGTTTGTCAAAACGATTATTTGGGTTTCTGTTATTGGGTTAATTTTGATTTACCTCAAAGGCTCAAAGTTTTATTTTCACACATATTCCAAGTATTACAAGTGGCTGTTCTTAGATGATTTAAATTTGTCCTATGTTCCACTTTGATGCATTGACACTTGCTTACGTTTGTAACTATTCGATCAAATCAATTATAATCTGTAAATTAAATATACTTCCGAGGTGAAAAGTTTTGTGAAAATGGTTATTGATCATTCAAAGATAAGAATTTCAAGAAATTTCCTGCCATAAATTAGACAAAGTATTATTGATACGAAATAAGGACAGTTTATGAATCTTGTGAATATTGAGCCTTCATGTCTCTGTTTATGTACCTGTAATTACACATACAGAGAATGACTGTGAGAAATGTGTACACATGTGAATGATACGAGTATATGAACTTAAAAATCTGTGATGTTGTTTATTATTTGCTTAGAACTTTATTCACTTATTGTCACATGCAGGGTAATGATTCATGAATATTGTATTATGTGGAATGAATTGGTGGTATTCCAATATAACATGTATTGCATGATCATCTCAAAGACTTGTTTGATCATTTCTATTGGTTTTTGAGTTGGCCTCTTAATTCCCAATTCCAAGTGTTTTTCTTCTCTTTAACTCTTAATTTTACAGACAGGATAGCCAAGTTGAACTGCATAATGGATAACACTTCCTCTGAATTTTATCCCTTAACCTTTATCCTAACTTCAGTTTGCAAATGTAGGAGAAATACCATTTATTTCTGCAGTTTTTGTTTGAAAAGTAGAAGTAATGAGTACTCTCGACCCATTTTGAAATTCTGATGTTTGAAATGCTAATGTTTACTGATATCATAGGATATTGCTTAATTGTGTGGTGCATGAGGCTTCCAGATCCATAAGGTGTATTTAACTGCTAATTTTATGCCCTGCCATGTAATGGCCCGGGCCATGTAGTGTTCTTTCTCTTTGCCCTTTCCCCGTTATTCATTTTCTGTGAAACACATGTTTGTCTGCAACTGATGCAAATATATCTAATTTTTAAAATATAAGTTCATTAAATCATATTGGCAAACCTAAGGTACTGAATTATGTCCCTATTTATGGTCCAGTGATGGATGAAATTGCAACCTTTCTTATTCTGAATCATAAGGTTTAATTTTCTGAAAAGCAAGTTGAACAAATAAAGTTTTGATGAAGGATAATTTCATAAATCAGTCAAACATTAGTGTCCAGTTAATAAAAAGAACATTTTCACATCAATTATGATTTAGTGCTACAGATGTCACTAACGGCATCTACGTGTAGTTGTGAACAATTAAGGCAATATAATACATACCTACATTATATAATATGTTGTAAAGTCAATGTTGATCAAGATCTTAAACAAATTTAAGCCCCTCCCATTTGTCTTGTACTGAGCCTCTCTCCTAACATCAGCTTGTATCAAACATTTAACAAACTTTTAGTGCTAGTTTTAGTAAAGGCAGCTTAAATGTGTTCGTTTTTATAACTTTGAATTAAAAAAAATTCTTTTTACTGAAAGAGTTGTTTCAAATGAATTTTTAAAAAATTTGTTCCTGTTGTTTAAAAGACTGTACTAAGTTGTAAAGAAAAAAAAAAAAACAAGAATTATGATAAGATAGATATATAAATCAGAATCTGTCATAAACAGAATATTACATCCTTAATTCTAAATTGTGAATTATATAACTTTTATTTTGAACTTTTCTAACGGAGTGTTATTCTCTGGTAGATCAATGAAGAGTTTAGAATCTAATATTGTATAGGTTATATTGATACCTTACGTTCCATTCGGCAGCTTTATGATCGTCATCTATCGTACTGTCACCCTTTCAAGTTCATTTTTGCTCATACAATTTTTTTTTCACTGCACAACTCTAACAGATAAGTATTTACTATATCACAGCTATCGTGTGTTACCCACGGGGAAGCTTGTACCTCACAAAACAATTATGTGAGGTAGGATTTACCCCGGGGGTACACAAGATGTATCACTGCAAGATTTGTCCTTACCATCCAGTTCAAGGTCGTACTATATTATAGGTCTTATTTATGGAATATTGATTCACACATGTATTTCCCTTTAAAAAATTCCCTATCTACTATGCACTAGACTGTTAAGCTGTTGTAATTTATATTACACATACTGATTAAAGTCCCTCTTTTCAGTAACTTATTAGAGTTGCCCTATAATTTTCACATACTTGCACCACAACCAAACAATTAACAGGCTGTGCTTATTGTGGTACAAAGCTTTACAAATCCCAACAACGACTGCTTTAAATCATTGATACCATGTATTTGTTTTAAAAAGCAGTTATTTTTCTTCTTTTTAGTAATGCATCTTGTAAAGTATTGTATTTGTGAGAAGTTATGACTTTTCTGTATTGTTAGTAAAAGTTTCAGTCAAACTCTCGAGTATTAAAGGATGTTTATCGTGATGATACTGTCATTTAGATGTACATGTATCATGTCATTTGTTAGTAATCATAGCCAGTTTTAAAAATTGCTTCAATCTTGAAAAAAAAGAAAACTTCAGTGTTTTCTTATATTGTTGATAGGTAATGTAATAACAAGTTTAAAAAATATGTTACTGGTAGTGTTATGGGGTATTATGTACAGGAATACCTCAATATATAAATATTATTGTTGCTATCAAAAATGAGGAAGAATTTTGAAGCACTTGGAATTAGGAGAAAAAAAGCTGCGAGATTATTATTGTGTGCATTATTTATTGTTATATGTGTTTTTGATGTAAAATTTTATGTGAATGACTGAGAGCAGCTTGCCAAAGGAGTTTTGATTAGCTATAGAGACTGTGCCCCCCACTGTCCTCACCTCTCAGATCCCATACAGAGGGGCACCTGTCCACATTTGTTTACTATTGTTGTGGATATGTCACATGTTCATATTGTACTCATCCCCCCTTTGCTGTACATAGCTGTTCCACAGATGTAATGAGCTTATTAAAGTGAGTTATTGTCATACTGTACTTACAGTGTATTTTCTTTTTTACACGCAGCATGGATCCAGAGGGGACATGGGGTCAGGAACCCCCACCCCTTTCTTGGAGGTTGACTGAATGTAATACTGCTTCTTGAAATCATAAGTTTTTGACCGAAGCATTGGTTTAACTTCCTGGTCAAACCTAGATCTAGGTAGGATTTAGTCTAGCCAGTAGTTGATTCATCTTTAAATAAATATGTAAAGACTGAAAAGTTTCTGTCTGAAGTATAGGCTGAACTCCCTGGAGAAGTCCAACTTAGCACTAAGCAGGTTTTAACACTCCCTCTAACCAATAGTTGATACATCTTCAAAGGAATGTGTCAAGGTAAAGATGATATACATGTATGTACTGGTGTAACTTGCCAGGACGAATGGTCAGAGAACTAAAACTTTACCTGAAGCATATATCTTCAACTATAGGGATTAGGGCTTCGCTATTTCACACGTAGACTCATTATGAATGGAACTTTCATTTGATACCACAACTTTTGATATGATAAACTTCACCTTAGAATTTGAGCATTTTTATGCTCCACGAAAAAAATTAGGGGGAGCATGTAGCCACTGTTGTGTAAGTTAGTGTGAAAGTGTGTTTGTGGGAAAGTGTGTAGGTCACACTTGTATACAGCCTAGAATGCACAGTTTTGATTGGACCATTACCCAACTTCATACAGTCATTGCTTATGAAAAGAGAAATAATCTTTTGATCATCCAGGTCAGAGGTCAAGGTCACAGACTTGCAGTATTTAAAATCCTTGTATACAGCATAGAGGGTGCAGTTTTGATTGGATCTTTCGCCTATTGCTTATGACAAGAATAAGAACCCAAATTGATTTTCAAGGTCATAGGTCAACGATCAAAGTCATACATTGGAAGTCCTTGTATACAGCCTAAAGGGCACAGTTTTGATTGGATATCAAACTTCATACAATTTGTGCTTACCTATCACGAGAAAGAACCCTATTGATTTTCAAGGTCAAAAGTCAGGCACAGATTGGAAATGTTTAAGATTCTTGTATACAGCCTAGATGGCACAGTTTTGATTGAATCTTTATCAAACTGCATACACTTTTTGCTTATGACAAGAAGAATCTTTTGGTTATCCAGGTCATAGGTCAAGGTCACAGATTTGAAATGCTTTTAAAAAACCCTTGTATATGCCTAAAGGACTCAGTTTGACAAAAGGAAGAAACCTATGATTTTCAAGGTCATAGGTTGAAATATTAAGGTCACAGATTAGAACTGATAAAATTCCTTGAATAGACGCTATAGAGTTGCCATTCATCAATGGACCTTGGTCAAATGTCAGACAGTATATAATCAATACACATGACACTAGGAACACCCGTTTTGAATGTCAAGGTCAAGATCACATTTAGTGGGGACATTTTTAAATGGAACTTCAATGTTTAGTTGATGACACGTGTTTTGAATATGTTCTGATGAATTTCAAGTTTATAAGTGAACGATCTTTACGAAGTGATATTGGTTTTATAACGACGGGCGTATAATGGTAGTCCTTCCGATCCTTGTAAACAAGATGGAGCCCAAACCAGTTGAGCTAGGAACTTCAAATTTACCATGTGGATTGATTATGATGAGACGAAGAACACCTTTTGATTTTCAAAGTCAAATGTCGAGGTCATTTTGGGGCTAAGAATAGATTTTTTGGTGAAAATATTTTAATAATTCATAAAAATCTATTTTTGGTCAAAATGTTTTGAAATTGCATACGCTTCAAGAAGACAGTATATTCTTTCACAGATATATGCATACTTGTGCCTTGTAAACAAGATAAAGCTCAAACCAGCTGAACTAGGTACTTCAAATTTACCATGTGGATTGAGTATAACGAGACGAAGAAGCCTATTGATTTTCAAGGTCAATGTCATTTTGGGACTAAAATGTTATTCTTTTTTTTTTTGGCCGGATTGCGAAGCAAAATTCGGTCTATGAAATGGCGATTCCTCATGACCAGAACTTTCATTTGATATCATGACTTTTGACCAAATGACCTTGACATTGACCTTTGATCTACTTTTGAACTATAAGGGGTAGGGCATTGATATTTCACATTTAGAATGCTCATGACCACAGCTTTTTGTCATATCCCAATAGTATTAATGACCTTTGACCTTTACGTCTGTGCAAAAAAGTATACGTCATCTAAAATACAAACACTTCGCAATCAAGCCGTACCGCCTTTATCGGTTTATGGTTTATTGTTAAAATGTATTTGAAACTCATTAAAAACCTATTTTTGGTCAAAGTGTTTTGAAATTTCATATGCTTCAAGAAGAAAGTATATTCTTTCACAAATGTAACAAGTTTTTATATCTTTTGTCAGAAATTTGAAGAATCATGTGCAAGTATGTTCAATATACATGATATATAATTTGCGTACTTGTGCCTTGTAAACAAGATAGAGCTCAAACCAACTTCAAAAAGTGAACTGAATATAATGACTAATTTTTAATGAGCCATTCTCTATTATATGTACCACCAAAATTCTGGTGCCAAGACATGTCTTGGATTTTCGTGATTTTCTGCATATTTGGTATATATGATTACAAAAATAAAGGTTTCCGGTCAATGTGACTTCCCGTTGCCACGGCAAAGAGATCAGTATTTTTTGTGCTACTTTAATGGCAGTGGAGTTACCTACTCATCGTAGCAGAAACTTCATTTTCTTACCTTTTGCACTTCCTTTCTTTTCTTTCTTTCTTTCTTACATTTGTGATAGATCTTGCAAGAAGCTTACTGTGCAAAGCCAAAATCAGTAAAATTCATGTCAAAAATAAGGGTAAAATAAAGGGTCACTTTTGTATGATTTTTGTCATTTTTCAGTGTCAAGTATGACTAAATGCAGCTTCAATGAGACCTCTGCTTGGTTTTTATGAAAAGTCATGTTCGTTGAAAATATAATGAAAGAAATTGAGGTTGGGAAAATTTAGCTTTTCATCCGAATTTTGTCGTCAAAAACCGTTGCTGTGGCAACTTCTAGGGCTGAAGCTTAAATATAATACTACATGTATTTAGAATGGGTTCCTCCTAATAAGAGCTACTTATGATAGTGAAAATGTATATAGAAACAGATAAGACTGTTTCATTTCATTTTATAAAAATTTCCATGGTCATTGACATGAAGTTCAAGGTCATTTCTTATCTTGGACTAAAAAAATCAATAAATATATGATTTTTTCACATTTTGGTCATAAATTTTTAGCATTTTTCATTCTGAATTTTTCAGTTACTAATATATATTTTAAAAGATGATGGATATCAAAAAAGAAATGTTTAGAGTTTATTTACTTTTTATATTTTAAGTATATTTCTTTTGTTAGGACGAAAAACAGAGAATTTTGATTTTCATGCTTTCTTTTATCAATACCCTCACCTCAGTCTCAGAAATTCAGAGAGTTGATTAACTCATTAACTTTTACTAATAAAAACTATCGTATCTATTGTTTTGTTGGATATGACCATTTAGTCTTGTGTCACATGGTTATTTTTTATTACTGGGCCTTTTCTTTCTACGAAAAAAAAATCACAATTCTGGTCAAATCTGCTCAATTACAATTCAGTGACCTTGAAAACACAACGTATGACCTTGAACAATTATCAAGTTCGTTTCTATATTGATTTGTCTGTGGTACGTAGTTATATGAACGAAAATTTGTTTCAGTATCATACATGGACAGTTTAAAAAAGACTCATAACATACCCACTTTATCATAACCATTGTGCTAAATGTTGCCATGGTTACTATATTTAATGCAGTTTTCCAGCGGTGAAAAAGATGTATTTGCCCAGCAAACATTTTCAATACCTTATAGTTCTTGAACAATACTTTTTGGATATTAGTATTGAAACTCCAAACATTGCTGCATTTATGAAATTTAAGACCATAAAAATACACGAAAATCAACCAAAATAGGGTCTTTCAAAACCATATTTTGGCCTTCTCTTTGACCCCTTATAAAAGACGCATGAAATCATTTTAGATTTTCATAACAAAGAGGATTAAAGACAAAAATCTTGATTATTGCAATTGAAATATTTACCCGTTTCCATGGCAACAGAGGTTACAAAAACGTTATGTCTAATTAAATTTTCAAATGCTTCAAACTTTACATATGGTTTCCATAGCAACGGCTCTCTTTTCAACGAAAAAAAGATCATTTTCATCGTAGCACTTCATATTGAACTTGCAAACCAAACACCTCTAAAATCCATGACATGCCGTGCCAACGTGTCATTGTTTTGTTTTGTTGTGTTTTTTTTTTTTGTTTTTTTTTTGTTTTTGTTTTTTTTTTGTTTTTGTTTTTTTTTTGTTTTTTTTTTTTGTTTTTTTTTTTTTTTGTTTGTTTTTTTTTTTGTTTTGTTTTGTTTTGTTTTGTTTTTTTTTTGTTTTTTGTCCTTACATAGAATCGCCGTTAATCCCGACGGGCGTATCGTGTTGGCGTAGGCTTTTTCTTTTAAGGAATCGGTATTGGTTAACGACCACAGACTATAAATTGTACGTGAGTATATTGATATTGATGCTGTGCGAGGGGATGTTATATACATTTTGTGGGGTTTTTTTTAAAATACAATTTCAGTGGGCCATTCTTTAAGTACACACACTTCAAAAATTCTTCATCTTTGAAATTAATGGAACTATATATGTATGTCGCATGCATGGTTGTTGCACATCGCGTGTAACCTCATCCTCGGTTCCCCATGGTATTTGCGTTTCAAATATTAAGGGGAACCGAGGATGGTATAAACCACGGGATAAATCGTATGAAGTTACGTATTAGAACTGGAAGAGCAACATAAATTCGATTGATGTCTCAACAGTTGATGTGTTGTGCGGTGGACTTTGACAAGAACCACAGAGATGCCGGTCAGAGAGGGGCCGGTCGAATTGGAGAAAAGCAGAACTAGATGCTTGAACCTGGTCTTAGTGGAGAGAGCGGAACAATAAGGATAGACTTGTAAGATGAGGTGGTGGATTCCATGTAATGACACTCGGCTTTGCTCTCTGTTGTACGAATATTTTTACGTTTGTGTCTGCCGTGTACTTACCCTTTGACATATTTAATTTCAAACTTTGTTAGTTTCTGGAAAGTTTAATATTATCCCGCCCACATATTGCCACGTTTGTGTCTGCCGTGTGCTTGGCCTTTAACATTTAATTTCAAAAGGATTTTTCCTCTCAAATACATTGCAATCTTTGTCAGTTATTGACAATTTTGAATTAACGGAACTGAATTGAATTCTATTTGACTTTGGTAATGCTAAAAAATCAATTTGTATTCTACACTGAGGTTAATTTTCATGCAATGATAGTCGATTATACACAATAATTTTTAGTTTAGACATATTTTATTTCAATATAGAAATTGGATAATTTAAAAAAAAAATGCATATTAATTAGGCTACAGGTATCAGACCCCAATTATTTTTTCCTATATATTCCTTTGTAAAACGTACTAATATGACGATTAAATACTCGAATCGCACCACCATTTTTTGCTTGAATCTTTTATATCTGCTAGATAATATCAAAATAATGAAATGAATTATATCTGCTAGATAGTATCAAAATAATTAAATGAATCAGAAATGGATTCATGCAAAAATCTGTCGCTTAGTACACTTTTAATATCTTTTTAAACCCGAAAGGGGGTATCTGTGGCTCTAATGTTCTACAATCTATCAATTCTAGAGCATCATAACACATCTGTCATTCCGCGATTAGGATGATGCAGTATCATTCAACATGCTAGAATTTTTTTTTTCAACTCATCTGCGACTCATTGACGTAAAAAAACCGAATCATCTAGTGTAAAAAGAGTCGTAGAAATTAAATGTAAGAAGACGAGGGATTGAAATAATCAGGAACTATTTGCGTGGTCAACGAACATTCAAAATTGATTGTGATCTGTAATCTACACTGATTTCTTCAAACTTTAATTTAAATCCAACTATACTCTCAAGTGATTTGGGGTATTTGACATTTTTAAATTTCTAAACTTATTTGTAAGTAGTTTTTATACATCAAAACAATTTAAAATTTGTCTTTAATTAATTTTTCTGGAATATTACATATCCAAAAGATTTCGCGCACCTGCCATCAAATATTCGGGTTCGGAATTAAAATTTGGACGCCATTTTGAAGCGCGCTTTGCCGACAACAACGAAGAGACAAAGCAATTTTATGAAATATCTCTGAGAACAGGATGTCAGAGGCGTCGGATTCTGAAAAGAGTAGCTCCGAGGAGCCCATGGATACAACAGTAGGTGTCCTAATAGAACCTATGGTGTCAGACTAGTTTTCCGACCAGTTTTATGCAATTATGATTTACTGTATGGTTTCGATGTTCAGAATCGAATGTTCTCTGTGAGTCTCTCGATGAGATAAGATTTATTATACCCCCGCCATATAATGGTGGTGGTATATAGTGATGCACTTGTCCGTCCGTGTGTCGGTCCATGCGTGCGTGCGTCCGTCCCACCTGTGGTTTCCGGACATTTAAAGGGAAACTATTACAGATAATCAATTCATTTCTTGCATATAACTTTGACACCAAGAAATACAGGTCAAGTTCGAATATGGGTCATGTCCCTCAATTCTGTGCAGAGTTATGCCCCTTGAAAATTAGAAAAATTCAAAATTTTGTGGTTTCTGGTAGTGTTGTAACGATTATCGCCGACATCATCGCTAATACCCTTCGATTTCGATTAATCGATTATGTTTTTAAGAATCGATTATAATCGGAAATATTCAACGTGGAAAAGAATGACATAGTTTTCGGTCATATTCGCGTATGACAAGTACGAATAAAACGAAAGTAGATCAATGATCGTTTCTACGAGTTAAAGTTCCGGGCGTAGCGTAAATAATTGAAAAGGATACACTCTCTAAGGCATACAATGGATGGAATTAGGATTCTCATTGATTTTATTTAATAGTAATGACAAGTACTCTTATAGAAAACTTCAACATCAGATGCGAAACGGGCCTGCGATACGTCAATATCTACTCGTCTAGAAAAAAAAAACTTTTTAGTTTTTACGCCGAACTCCTGAGCTTTGTAAGAAGGACAAGGTCAGTGAATTTCACAGTACTGTTACCACGAAGATATTGCTTGATTCCTTGAATGAGCAAAATCTTAAGTTAACTCTTGGATCGTATTAGTTACAGTGGCAACAGAGAACCGTTTGCTATTTGGTCTTTCCTTCCCTCTCTGTTAGAAACCCCCCTCCCCTCCATCCCTGCATATGCTGTATAAAGTCGACTATGACAATCACATATTTGTTTTGACTCCATTACTGCTGTGATCTTGACAAAATATTTCATTTACTAGACAGGATTTTATCATTCTGTGGTTGGAGTTCTTCCTAAACATTTTGCTATGTATATTAGCATAAGATTTAGTGAAAATTATTCATTACTTTTCATATGGGTCCATATAATCACCACAAATCACCGCAAATCACCACAAATCACCGCAAATCACCACAAATCACCACAAATCAACTACAAATCACCACAAATCAACTAATATGAATTATGGCAAAGCCATAGTGAGGACGCAGGGTGAAATTGAAAAAAAAAATATTACTACTGACTTCAAAAATTTAAAATGTAATTTTTTAAATTAGAAATAGAAGATAAATGAGCATGTAAATATAATACTAGTGATAGATAAACAAATAAATTTGAAAATACATGTAAATGAAAAAGAAATAAAAAAGAGAAATGAAATAATCCTAGATTCCTACTCCAAGAAGAGAATATGATGTATTATAATAAACGTGAATTTCAATGTATATTTCTTCAGGAATTAAGCCTTTTAAGTTTTTAGGGGATGAGGGAGTTCCTTTTACCTTCTCTACATAAAATTCCTGTATTTTTCACACATATTTGCTCCCTCAACTTCACCCCAGCGGCAAACCCCCCCCCCCCCCCCCAAAAAAAAAAACCAACCAAACAAAAATCAAACAAATAAATAGAACAAAACAAAACCAAATTTTAAAAAAAGCCGCCTCTAGCCATGCTAGTTATTTGCTACAACTGAGAGAGACCTCGGTGCAGAATCGGTCTGACAGTTTCTTGAAAATTTGAACAATTCTGCACACACACATATATACAGATAGCTTCAATAATTCGCCCGTCCCACACGTTTTTCCACATAACCCCCCCCCCCCCCCCCCCCAATATCATTCAGGGCCTCCTTGATTTGAAAAAAAAAGGATGCTATTAGTTTTCTGAAAATCAATGATATTGAGCTCGACATCTCCCTTACTTTCTTTAACCAAGCGTATTAGTTCTTGTTGACAGCATCTGATTTTTTATACGCCCGTCATTTGACGGGTCGTATTATGGTATGGCGAAGTCCGTCCGTCTGTCTGTCTGTCCGTCCGCCTATGGAACGCAATAACTTGAATATGCGTCAACGGATTTTCATGAAATTCATACATTATGATTGGACTGTGGAGAGGAAGCCGCCTTTCGATTTTCAGATTCATCCGATTTGTCGTTACAGAGTTATATTAAGCCATATAGTGTTACATAGGGGACAATGCTTGAGGGTATCATGGGACCTTTGACGGAGTGTCGCGACAAAAGTATAGTGCATAACGCAAAATATATGGTATCGCAAGATGCGAAAGAGTGTAAAGATTCATATGAACACAAAACTTTTATCGGATAAGAAAAAAAATTTATCCTTTAGGTTCCAATATACAGTTTTAGTTTAGTATTCGAAGAAATGGCATGCAGGGACGATTTTTTTATTTCTAAGTGTTGAGACTTGAATTTTTTGTAGTAGGCACAGTTAATGCTTTCTTTGTTGAATTACACCAATACAGGGCATTAAAGTATGCTAGCGAGAATTCGATAAGAGCGTATTAGCGAATGACATATAAAATTTAGAAATATGGCGGAAATTAAGAGAGCTAGAGATTTAAGAAAATGTATTATTTTGTATCCATTTTGACCAATTCGGAAGTATTACAATCCTCGTTTACGAATTCTTCATTAGTATTTAGGCCCCCTGATACTGTAATACAGAAGAAAACATTTCATACACTGCATTCTTATTTATTTATTTCCTTTTATAATATATATTAATCGATTCTCATTTTCCTAGTCCATCCTTCTTGCAATTTTAATCTGAAATTTTAACGATATAGACAAAGTCATGGGGGGGGGGTGTAAAAACGTTCAAATCTCAGTTTAGATCGTCCTTATCCTGATGCATAAAGTTTATGTATCACAAATCGTCTTGCCCGAATTCTAAGCTCTTATTGATATTTCTTTTGTATTGATCTAAAATATTCGACATAAGCTAAGTGATAGAAGTTTCATTTTCACCTTTGTATTCTTTGGGAGATTTGATGCACATCGATCTTGAATTAACTAAAACTTTACCAAAATTTGACCTTGTGACATAGACGAAGCAGCCGACATGGTCACAATTGCCAGAGTTATGCAGTCATGTACAATAATAAATGAAAAAAAAGAACAGTCTGGTCGTATGAAAAAAGTATTTACTTGTATATGTATTTTAAACAGAATTTTTTTTTCATACTTCTAGCGCATTTCTCTGCACACATTAAAAAATGATTTGACAAAACTTATTAAAGACAAAATCAATCAAACTGATGGATGCTCCCCGAACAAGATACAAGATGTACATTTTCTTGGTGTCTAATATAATTTAGAATTTCCGACAATTTGGACTGTAAGTCGGCAAAATATATACTCAACACCAACTCCTGCAAAATATATTCGCAGTACACGTTCAATTGTAGTTGATTTGTGGTGATTTGTAGATGATTTGTGGTGATATGGGGTGATTTGTGGTGATTTGTGGTGATTATATGGACCGCTTTTCATATTTCTTTCTGTAAGAACAAGAAAGAATTATTTCCGATTAAATCGAAATAATCGATTAAAATCCTCTCCGATTATAAACCGATAATCGATTATGAAATTTTTCCGATTATACAACACTAGTTTCTGGACATTTGAAGGAAAACCGTTACAGATTATCAATTCATTTCTTGGATATAGCTCTTACACCAAGAAATACGGGCCAAGTTCGAATATGGGTCATATCCCTTAATTTTTTTGCAGAGTTATGCCCCTTGAAACTTAGAAAAATTCAATATTTTGTGGTTTCCGGACATTTAAAGGTAAAATGTTATGGATAATCAATTCATTTCTTGCATATAGCTATTACACCAAGAAATACTTCGAATATGGGTCATGTCCCTCAATTACATGTACGTGCAGTGTTATGCCCCTTGAAACTTAGAAAAATTCACAATTTTGTGGTTTCCAGAAATTTAAAGGAAAACTGATACAAATAATCAATTCATTCCTTGCATATACCTTTCACACCAAGAAATACAGGTCAACTTCAAATATGCGTCATGTCCCTCAATTACGTGCAGAGTTATGCCCCTTGAAACTTCGAAAAAATCAAAATTTTGTGGTTTCTGGACATTAGAAGGACTACTGTTACAAGTAATAACTTCATCTCTTGAATGTACAAATGTAGCTATTATACCAAAAATTACAGGTTAGGTTTGAATAATTTGGCTCAATTTTATGCAGAGTTGTGCCCCTTCAAACTTGGAAAAAAATCAATATTTGGCTATATCGTCAAATTTCCCTGTCGGACCTCAAATCGGGGTTTGCTTTTTTTAATGCTAAAATGGTCCATAAACTCTTCCGCTGTTATTTACGGAGTAAACGGTGTTTTGAGAGACAATAAAATAAGATCTGCAGTTTATTCCGTTATTAGTTCTAAATGAGAAAAAACAGTTACATCCAGAATCGTTATTATTTACGGAATAAACGGTGTTAAGAAATTTAATGAAATGTATTAAAAAAAAATGAAACAAATTTGCCGTTTATTCCGTAATTAACAAATGAATGTGAAAACAGATCACATGTACCTTGATAATTGACATAATTATACAGTCAAACCTGTCTTAAAGTGACCCTGTTTTTAGCGACTACCTGCTTTATGTAACCTTTTTAATTCCTCCCGAGCAATATTCCTATCAACTTAACCTGTATATAACGACAACCTGTCTAACGCGACAACGACCGAGATTTTTCTGACCTGTATAGAATTCCGAACCTGTATATTACGACTTTTAGGGTTACAAATGACCAAAACTACATAACATTTTACATTAAATCCCTTCGTCAGTGTCTATCATAGTTGAATCTTCTGTGATAAATAAAATATTATGTGATTTTATATGCGCAATTCGATAAATCATTTAATACACAAATCGATATATGCTGTGATTCATTTATTACGTATTGCTCTTATACTACGAACATTTTCTTAGTCAAAGTCAGATCAGCTTGAACCTGTATTCAGTGACCACCTGTCTTATGTGACCTATTTTCTATCAGCCCTTGCAAAGTCACATAAGACAGGTTTGACTGTACATGTATAACAATGGGCTATCGAAATCCCATCTTTTATAGCGACGCTCTTATATACTGTTCGTCAAATTTCCCCGTGTTTTTCACGAAATGCTTCATTTCTTTACTTTTAAACCCCCCCCAAAATATACCTAGCCCCTTTTTTATTATCTCTCCCCAAAGAAAAACCCTTTCAGACACTTGGAAGGGTCGAACAATTCTAAAAAAAAAAAAAGTAAGGAAAATCCTGTCTTTTATATCAACGCTCTTATATATACTGTTCGTCAAATTTCCCCGTGTTTTTTTTTCTTGAAAATGCTTGATTTCTTTATGTTTAATCCCCCTAAAATATACCTAGCCCCTTTTTTATTATCTCTCCCCAAAGAAAATCCCTTTCAGACACTTGGAATGGTCAAACACTTCTGAAAAAGAAAGAAAAATCCTGTTTTTTATATCGACGCTCTTATATACTGTTCGTCAAATTTCCCTGTGTTTCTCATGAAATTTTCGTTTCCGTTTAAGATATCTTTAATACTCCATGTTTGTTGTTTCTGGTATGATTTCTCTATAATATAGGTATTCTCAACCTCTGTAGTAAATTTCCCCGTATTGACGATATTTGACGATATAGCCCAATATTTTGTGCTTGCCTGACATCTAAATAAAAACTGTAACAGGGAATTTATTTATTTCTTAGATATAGTTTTACATTTAGAAATACAGGTCAAGTTCAAATAAAGGGTCATGTTCCTCCATGTTGTGTTGAATTATGCACCTTCAAACTTTTTATACATTGCTTATATGTAAAATATGCCGGGCGGGGGTATCATTGATCCTTAGATCAACAATAGATTTCTTTTAAATTAATTTAAGGTAGGTATATGCATATACAACCATACAACACAAGCTTCAGGGAGCTTTCATTCAGAGTTTACCTCAATCTGAGTGATTGACAACAGCTCGGCTCTGCTGAATGAACAGGTTGGGGAAAGGTACCGATCTAGCTAATATACATGATATACCTCGATTGGGCTAATCAATCTGAATATTTTCTGTAGTAAAAAATCAAAACATTCTCAAAAATTTTTTTATGCAAAATCGCATTAGTTCCTTATAAAAGAAATGATGTTTACAAAAGAAACATACCTGAAAAGTGAATGATTTCTGAGAAAATATACCTCCATTTTACTGAATATACTAGACAAGATTTCTCAAAATCTAGAAAGTTTTCAGGCATAGTTGCTTTTTAAATATTGTTTATTGATATAAAAGCTTGTGCGATTTTGCACCCAAATATAATTTGGAGAAAAAAAAAAAAATTTTTTGAATAAAAAAGTCAGATTGATTAGCCCAATCGAGGTACATGTATATTAGCTCAATCGGTACCTTTCCCCAACCAGATGAAAGCTTTCGCTGGATGATTGAAAACCACATGGCCACAAAATTTCTCTTTCATTGAGTGATTCTTCTTCCGTTTAGACACCAGGCATTCCCCTTTTAGTTGGCTGTTTTTATTTGATATATATTGCAGGGAATTTGTTCACCAACTGCCCACTACAGAGTATTTACATCATCGGGCCATTCCCCCTTTGGCAAATGTTTGGGGTCCGTGCCTCATAGCCTCTTCTATTGCAGGGAGTAAAATTAGCAGTCGCCATTGGCGACCATTTTCACGACTGGGCGACTAAAACATTGACCAACAGTCGCCCAGATGGCGAGTAGGAGATATCGTAAATGTCAGTTTTCAAAAACATAACATCTCTCTCTATACTCCGTTGAGTGAGCACTCATTCACACCTTACTGACCGCAAGGCCTTGCAATGTAGATTTAAATCCGTTTCGCATGACTGGCTACAGTAGGGAGCTCTCGAGTGGCCAACGATCATGTTACCAGTATGATAAGGGGATGGATAGCAGACGATTTTTAAAGACTCTTTGAATATTTAAAAAGAAAAGTGGAAAATAACACATCAGGCATTTGTTCAACAAAGGATTTACATTATTATTAGTTTATTATAATACTTTTAATAGCAATCAAAGACTATAATTATCAGCAACCATATTTTCTCCAACACATTTTCTTTAAACCGAATGGCAATCAAGCGCGAATTCACGGGGTTGGGACCCCCTGGAATTGCCGAAAATTTTCAGGATGGAGGGAGGAGGGGTAGAACCCCTGGAAAATTTTTTCCCCAAATCCTTGTTTTTCAGGTGTGTGGGGAGGGATGGGACCCGACTCCCACTGGAGTTTGCCTTGAAATCCCTTTTTTTCAATTTTTACTTCAAATGAATGTACCCTTAAAAAAAAGTTGGGCCCCTAATTTTCTAGCTGGGCCCCTAAATTTCATTTTCTAGGGGCCCAGCTGGCCCCTAAGTCCTGCAGCCAATTTCACTCCCTGTATTATATAACTTACGGGGCAGAGTACTACCTCATTTCATGTCAACCCACCACTTGTGTATGCAGGAGGGTTGTAAGAATATGTACTGCTCAGATGGTCATTTTCTTCTACATACAAACACCAGTTCTCAGAAAGTATAATTGATAGAGAGATGAATCTTTTTGCATTACCATGAGTTTAGTTTGATTCAAACATATTTTATTCCAATGGAAATGAAATTGGATTGGACATAATTTATTCCAACGTTATAAATGCCCTCTCCATACAATATCAAGTTGTAATACATAATGTCATAAGTGACTTAAATGGGTCTGTTACAGTGTAGTTGTGTACCTAATATTTTGCTTTAGCCTCTGACAGGTTGCTAGTGGTTTCAGCCTTTTCCTTGTTTGGCCCGAGAGGTTTCGGCCCTTTTCTTTTTGGCCTCTGAGGGTTTGACCCCGCTTGAAAAAAAAATGAAATAGCACTGACCCTCAGGTCATAAAATTGGGAGTTTTACAAGTACATGTACTTTAGTTTGTTTGTTTTTTTTTTTTTTTATCTTTTTGGCAATGAGTTCGGGTGAATCTAGTAGACCGCTCTTTCAATGTTTGCACTGAAAGGGGTGGAGGATGAAAGGTATATCCATTTAAACAATTGAGCTGTAGGCCTATAAATTCTTTTGAATTAACATGATTAAGGGTTCATTTTTCTGTATGCTGAATATGATGTAATACTGTGTACAGTTTATGATACAAATTGCTTATCATTCAGAAAGTGACCCGGCTGTACAAACATCATCTACCTTTGTGGTAAACTGACTATTGTCTTATCCGTTTCTATGAGTATGACAACATCCATGGCCAATAGTTTTTAAAAGATGAATAAAAAAAAAAAGAAATATCGGTACTTGCAATTTTCTCTTTTTCACGCATTGCACAAATGGCATGTGTCTGATTGAAGAAAAACTGGAAATTCTTTTTCAATTGTGCGTGTTACACTTACCACTGTGCAACCGTGCAATTTTCAGCACCGGAGCAGATAGTGTTATTGTAATTTGTTGAAATAACAATCAAAGAATATCACAACCTATGGTGATTCCTGCAAGTACATGTACATGTATTCAAATTTCAGTAATGAAAATATAATTCGTGAATTTCACTTAAGCCTGAAGATATTTTTCTATTTTTCACAGGCTAAAATTAGCCTGTGGTCAGAAAGTTAAATTTGATGCCTAATGATCCTAACAATTTATATTTTCTGAATAGATACTGATAGTTACAGGCGCAAGATTCATATATTTTGGATTTAGCTTGTGAATTTTGGATTTTAGCTTGTGTGAATTTCTTACACATGCTAATTTTAGCTTGTGGCTGTAAAAGTTAATTTCGAGGCCTGTATGAATACTAGTTTATTAAGAGTACCATTAAGTTCTGACTATTTATATCTTGTTGTGAATTTTAGGCTGTTGTTGGTCCATCTGTACTGCTGAAGTCACCACCAAAAGGGAAAAATGATGAAACCTCAGAAAAACAGGAGGGAGACTTTGATGCCAAAATTGTAAGCATGTTATTTCGTGTTCAAATTTGGAAAAACAGTAAATATTAACAATGTCACACAGAGATTGGGATTGAAATTTTGCAAATGGACCATATATAAAATTTCTATGGGCCCTTTCGTACATGTATTAAAGTACACTGACCTCCATGGGCCATTTTTCATCAATGGGACGATGATGTATGGCCCATGTCTTTCCCAATCGCTGGTGATTCACATATATTTTTGTTTTCAAAGAAGAAATCAGAATTAGAATAAATCTTTGAAATTAGATGGCATTGGTTTAATTTCTCAAAACTTTCACATCAAATAAGACAATTTGAAATCTTTGCAATGTAATTTAGTGTACAATTTATCAGGATGTCTACAAATTTTCAACCTTTGCCATGTAAATACGCTGTATAATAAAACAATATTATTGTATAATTATTGTTGAATAGGCTGCAAGAGAAGTAAAACAGCTTCCGTACATGAGCATGTATTGATGATTGAAATGTTTTATTGTAGGAGGCAGACAGGGGAAACAGATTTGAGTTTTTACTCAAGCAGACAGAGTTATTTGCCCATTTCATGCACACGGGAGCGGGACAGTCAAGTGGTAAAACACCCACAAGCCCTCTCAAGATGAAGCCCGGCAGGCCAGGCAAAGGACAGAAAAACGAGAAGGCCAAACTGTCAGCCGTAGGAGAGTATGTGTCATGATGTTCACTAAAACTTCAAAAATATAAAGTAAAGTCCTCCGTAGGGAAGTTTATATAATAAATAACAATAAATGCTCAATATCCACAAATTTTTGGCCACTCAGTCCTTTATCAAGTGGAAAAACACAAATATAAAAGATTTCTACGGATATAAAAGATTTCATTAATACATGTATCTGTTACAAGGTCTATGAAGTTTTACTGATACACACAGTGGTGTGTCTTAATGTTTACAAAAACCTAGGAACAGAAGAAAGAAAATGTTAATGTTTTATTACTTCTTACTTGTCTATCTAAATGTCTTTGAAGTTTTACTCATAGACTATATTCATGTACACTGCCATCCATAAATAACTATACAAACAAGGAAATCATTCTAAATCCTTTATGACTTCATCCTAGTTTTTCTACTCTGAACTTGAGAGATTCATTATAATTGGCTTCACATAATTCAAAATAATGAACTGTGATATCAAAAATGTAAAATAGAAACTTTTTCATCAACACATTTTTTTTTTTCAAAATTGTCATTTTTATATAAAAACGAACAAAACTTCAAAAAATGTAAATATTTTGGTAAAATTTGTAACAAATGATATCTTAAAGGTTCATCTTCAGAATTATACAAAAATGGATTCCAAACTGTTCATTTTCTAACAGCAAAATGAACAGAAATAGTGTATACTAATTTATGGATGGTAGTGTATTATGAAATGTTTCTTAAGATATCACAAAAAATGATGATTTCTGTCGAATGATTTTACCTATGTTTTATTACAGTCATCGCCATCGTCGTACAGAGCAAGAAGAAGACGAGGAACTTCTATCAGAGAGTAAAAAATCACAGGCTGCCGCATTCAGATTTGATGAAAATCCTGGATGTAGGTTTTTCTTCATAGTATACTCTAATTATGTTTGCACAGAATTTTTATGTTCCTAATTTACCAATTTTTAATGAAATGATTATGTGCACATAATATACATTTGTAAATACAAATGTACTGGTAGAAACCTTGGCCTGTATGAAGCAGACACAGAAGTGAATTAGATCTGCTCCAAATGATTATTTTCCTAAACTTATCTCTTCAAGTCAAGCTGATATTAGATACATTAAAAGACAATTATTCTGTAGAATATTTCATTCTTTAATCTTGTTTTGCTATGTGGTATAAATCTATCAAGATTTGCCATTTGATAAAAATAAATTGTAACAAATGTTAAACAAAACATTTACCTTGTAATCAAACAAACATGACAGTTTGGATGAAAAATAAAAAAAAATTACAATGTACATGTATCTTTTTTAACGTTTTTCTACACCTAACGTTTCAGGCTTTGTTTGTTTGTTTGTTTTTTTTTTATCCATGCTCTATGTGAAATACAATGTAGATGTACATGTGTACTTTAATATGTGATGATGTATGATAAGTATGTTCATTTTACAGACATTTTAATATGTGATGGTGTATGATAAGTATGTTCCTTTTACAGACATTTTAATATGTGATGGTGTATGATAAGTATGTTCCTTTTACAGACATTAAGAGTGGAGAGATGAGGGATTACCAGATAAGAGGATTAAATTGGATGATATCTCTGTATGAAAATGGCATTAACGGAATCTTAGCAGATGAAATGGTGAGATAAATTACAGTGAAACCTGTCTAAACCGATATCGACTCGGACCAAGAAAAAATATCGGTATAGACAGGTTATCGGATTACACAGGTTTCATGGAATCAAGGCATCCTTTAATCTTCAAATTCCTAGGGAAAAATTCATCATAAAACCTGTGAAACTGTAATGCTTTCTTGTTTACCATGAACTGTTTAAACTTTTATTTCTCATAAAAAAAATTATTCTTTCTGTCATAATAAGTTAGATTTAGAATAATATGTTCATGAAAAAGATTTGAAGTCAGATGGAATTGGCTATGAAAATTTCTTATTTGTACTTGGTGATAAGTTTACATACAAATTAAGCTAATAATAATACAAACAATTCAGACATTGACCATGGCTTGGGCAAGTTACCAGTAAGAGTAATGGAGTCCATTCACCTGTAGTTTTAATTGATCAGCTTGGGGTGACAATTAATCAAAACATGGGTTGGTCAGGGTAGGTGTTGTTTTAACATATCGGTTTAGACAGTGTAAAATACATGTATAAATTGTCATTGGGTCCAAAAATGTATATCGGTATTTGGAGTAGGCAGTGTTTGGTTTACACAGGTTATTTTATATAGGAAGAGATAGAAAATTCTTTGGGACCAAAAAAATTTATCGGAATAGACAGGTTATCGGATTAGACAGGTATCGGTTTAGACAGGTTTCACTGTACATGGCTTAAATCTGCAACTTTCCTGGTTAAGTAATGAACAACTTATAATGTATATATGTAGATGTATATCTGGTTTTGATCATGTCATAAAAGCTAACTTATTGACTCTATATGAAATTGAGATTTTATCAAGATATTATTGGTCATTCATAATGTACAGTAACTATCTTCTAAGACCTAGATTTCTCCTACGGACTGTCAACAGAGTGCTACATGAGACTTACTGCAAGATATTAAGCTACATAAATGTTTTCACAGTACATGTGTGTGTATTTTTCAGGGTCTTGGTAAAACTCTACAGACGATATCATTACTGGGTTACATGAAGCACTACAAACACATCCCATCCCCTCACTTAGTTATCTGTCCTAAGTCGACACTCGCTAACTGGCAATGCGAGTTTAAACGATGGTGTCCGACACTGAGGGCCGTATGTCTGATTGGTAATCAGGAGGAGAGAACCACGTTTATCAGGGACGTCATGATGCCGGGAGAATGGGACGTGTGTATAACATCATATGAAATGTGTATCAGGGAGAAATCTGTATTTAAGAAATTCAACTGGCGATACCTGGTGATTGATGAAGCTCACAGAATCAAGAATGAAAAGTCAAAGGTGAGACAGTATGAAAAACTTAATAGGCTTCATCAGTCTACCTTAATTAACTTTTACTGTATTATTTTATTACAAACAAAATCAAACAGAAATGGATGAGAAAGGAGCTTTATCATAAATACATGTACATGTTCTTTACTTAGTGCTTTCAAGTTAGCAATAATTTTACTGAAATACATGACAGAAGGCCACCAAATTCAGTACTCCCATGAGCAGTATCAAAGTGATATCTATTGCAGGTTATGACTTTGAGACATGAGTACAAACCCTAGTCATTCAAGAAAATACATGTGTATACAAGTTACAGAACATGTGTATTTACTTTATCTTGTATTTTGGATTTGATGTTTTGTATGTTTCTATTGCACTTCATAAAGATTTCATGGTTATTTTATGTATTACTTTTATACAGCTGTCGGAGATTGTACGTGAGTTTAAATCCACCAACAGGCTACTACTTACCGGTACACCTCTACAGAACAATCTCCATGAGTTATGGGCCTTGCTTAACTTCCTTTTACCTGATGTATTCAACTCCTCAGAGGTAATGTATGAGTTTGTGAATTAAAAATTGCGAATAATAATATCATTATGAGAAAGTTTTTGAACTGGAGAAATTGCTTTTCAATTCTTTAAAAATGATTTTCCTTCACTGGATCTTTTATCACAATAAAGGATGAATTAAGGTAAATGTAAATTAATGTCCATTTTTTGTAGAGCTAAATGAAGATTATATTTCATTATTTTCCGGTGATTTTTATGTAGAATAATCTATATGAAAATTTTCTGTTTTAGGATTTTGATGCTTGGTTCAACACTAGTGATTGTTTTGGGGATACATCCTTGGTAGAACGATTACACGCTGTAAGTCATACGTGTACCAACAACATTCTTACACTCGTTACTTTTACATGAAAAGACTTTTTCATAACACAACTAAATCCAATTGAAGCCTTGTAGATATATATTTGTTACACTTTTGTACTTTTACGATAACATCAAATTCAGGTGTATCATTTTCATTTATATTTTTGTTCCCTCTTAGGTCCTCAGACCTTTCCTGCTCCGTCGTATAAAGTCAGACGTTGAGAAAGCACTGCTACCAAAGAAAGAAACTAAGATATTTGTCGGTCTCAGCAAAATGCAGAGAGAATGGTAATATTTTCAAGAATTCACTTAATCTGAACTTTTTGTAAATTGGGCAGATGAATTTTTATAACTTGATAAATTCAGAAGACAACCAATGTGTTAACAGACGGCCAGGTTAGCGCAGTGTTAGCACGCTCGCTTCTCACCTCTAAGGTCCCGGGTTCGAATCCCAGATTCGGCGAAGGGTTTTATGTGTGAGGGTAGGTGGTCCCTCACCCAGGCCTCTGCAGGAGGTTTTTCTCCAGGTACTCCGGTTTCCTCCTGCTCCTTGGACCCCCTCACGCCAACATCTGAGTCAACGTGAGATATTAATATAAGTTGTGTAACTTATTTGTTAAACGTTGTAAAATAGATAAAGTTTAATTTTAACATGTGAAATGTCAGACACCATACTATTATTGGTCATCTTTAAACACATCATTTGGAAATACTGCTAGGAAGAAACAGAATCATTTAAGTCTCGAGGGAAAGGCACATTTGAACTACATGAAATACATGTTGAATGTTCAGCAAAGATACGCTTAGATCATCGTTAAAAATATTGATCATAAATCATAAACTTTTTATCATGTTTCCAGGTACACAAAGATCCTTATGAAGGATATAGACATTGTGAATGGAGCTGGTAAAACAGACAAGATGAGGTTGTTAAACATTCTTATGCAGCTGAGGAAATGCTCCAACCATCCATATCTGTTTGACGGAGCAGAGCCGGGACCTCCGTACACCACCGACAAACATCTGTATGAAAACTCCGGTAAAATGTCCATCTTGGATAAGCTACTGCCAAGGCTTCAGGAGCAAGGTCAGTTCTATACAATACATGAAATATTACTTTATCCACTAATCTTAAGTTACAGGTAAAATCATTGTAAGTTCTGTACAGGTTTGTCACATTAGTTTCTCGCCTGAGAAACAAAAAGGAATCAAAGGGATATAATGGCGTTGTCATGAATTAGCACACATATCATTTTTCATTATAAATCATTACAAATATACATTGAAATAATTAGGCCATGTAAAATTAATTCTATGTTTCTCAGATAATTGGGTCTAAAAGAAGTGGCAAGGTAGGTAGGGTTTTTATTTTTTGTTTTTTTTTTCCATCAAGAGTACTCTTATTATTCATGTAAGGCAAAAAATTGTATGCGCTGTCTAATCCCCCCGGCCCCCCCATTATTCATATAAGGCAAAAATTATTATGCTCCCCCGTTTTTCTTCATAGAAAACTTTCTTTGACCATCAGTCAAAATAATGGTACATGTACATGTACATTAAAATTTATGGCTTTCTCCTGTAAATGAGTTGATTTTTTTTAAAATAAAATAGCCTATTCCTTCCGAGAACGGGGAGACGTAGCTCATCTGTCTGAATGGAAGAAGCTAATAGATACAAATATATGAAGTATGACACGTTTTGATTGCCATTAGTTCATTTGAAGAATCGTGTAAGAGACTCGACGGGTGTTATTTGCTCACACCTTGTTTAAACCTAGTTAAATACGACCCCTCACTTCGTTCATATGGTCAAGAATTTGGCCGATAGCGTATATCTTCGGAAGTCTAGTCTGGATGAATGAAGTGTTCAGCATTAACCACCGTCTGATAAAATAATGTACACGGGTACAATATACATTCTTTTATTCATAGATTTAAGGATTTAACTACGTTTCTCTTGCGTTCGTCGGCGGTCCTTGCTTATACTTTTTACAACGTGAACGTCATTATTAATAGATTCATAAGTATTACAATGGACACTTGCTATTGTTCGGCATAGGTATTTACATATGCTGTAGAGATCAATAAAGAAAACTATACCAACGTTCTAATACATGTAATACTCGATGTATTAAATGTTCGTGGCACGTTGTTAGTATATCCTATACAAGTCCCTTTAAACGGTGCGTGGATAGGTCTTCACCCATGACGTAAATATGGAACTTTAATTAAGTTTTTATTCATCGGGTACTGTTTGGACGATTTTACAGGACAATAAACATGTTCAATGAAATAAATGGATATTTCAATTTTAATCGACGATCGAGGATGAGACATGGCGGATATTTTTTTCTGAAGTTACAATAAAAACGTCTCATGGGCAGCAAATTATAGCACGCGGCGGTGTCTGAGAAACATAGATTTTTTTTACATAGCCTTAGTGTGGTCATGAATTGGTGCTCTTACAACAGTGCTAAAGTCATGTTTGCACCATCAAAGTTTTCTTGGTCAAAGTCCATCAAAGAAAACTTGGTCAAAGTTAACTTGGACTAAGTCATCTGTTCACACTATCAAAGTTCTTTGAGCGACTTGTACAAGAAAACGTGGTAAACATGCACCAAAACAAAGGATGGATCATATAAATATTGTGAATATATATTGGGACAACTTTAATACCGGTTTCGTTGTGTATCAGTACTCTTAGATGTGTGGTAAGGAACTGGGTAAGGGTGAGAAGAGACGTTTGACCAGGAGCTTGTTGTTAAAACGGCACAAATTGAGCCAGTACGTGCGAGAAATGTACAAATAAATATAGAAATTGTGCTTATGTTTTATAAATACAGCTGGCATCATCTTAAATCTCTATTCTGATTGGTTTATCCCCATCAAAGATTGTTAACTACATTTAGGTTTATTGTGGTAGAACTGTACAATATCTAGTCGTCATCAGTGTCAAAGCATACAACATATTTGAATCCCATTCAGACTAAATATGTTATGGAATTTACATGTATTTGCCAGGTTCCAGAGTACTGATTTTCAGTCAGATGACAAGAATGTTGGATATTTTAGAGGATTATTGTCATTGGAAAGGATATGACTATTGTAGATTGGATGGACAGACACCTCATGAAGAAAGAACAGTAAGTAAATTGAATTGTTATAACTTGTTTATCATGTCTATCATTGTATATGGATATTACTAATGCCTCTGAGTTCTTCTCTACTTTTAGAAATTTGGATTTCAATGGATTTCAAGACTTGAAAGTACATTCAAAAAGGAAGAATACTCTGAAGAGTTGATTTGATAGGGTTAAAGCTGTAGAGTTGATTTGTTAGGGTTAAAGCTGTAGAGTTGATTTGATAGGGTTAAAGCTGTAGAATTTATTTGATAGGGTTAAAGCTGTAGAGTTTATTTGATAGGGTTAAAGCTGTAGAGTTTATTTGATAGGGTTAAAGCTGTAGAGTTTATTTGATAGGGTTAAAGCTGTAGAGTTTATTTGATAGGGTTAAAGCTGTGGTGCTATGGTTGAATCTTAATGACAAAAGTTAATTTAATGTCTCCCATAGTAGCTCCCAACAATTCATTAAAAAATTATGTGTGAGTTGCCAATGATGAGAGAATGACACCTGTTGATTTTTAAGGTCAGAGGTTTAAAATCAAGGATACAAGTTAAAATTTGTTTTCATGTAAAATATGCTACATGTTTAAAATTGATAACATTCTTAAAAAGACTGAATATTGAAAATTACATTTACCATATAGTGCTGTTATAGGAATTTGCTCTATCTTTGATTTTGCATGATTGTAAAATGATTTTCAATCTTAAACAAGTCTGATTTATTTTCAGGTTTCTATAAATGATTTCAACATGCCTAACAGTAAGAAGTTTGTCTTTATGCTGAGTACGCGAGCGGGAGGTCTGGGTATTAACTTGGCCACGGCCGACATCGTTATAATATACGATTCTGACTGGAATCCTCAGGTCGACTTACAGGCTATGGTACGTTAAATACAGTACTCATTTCTATTTGAATGATTTATGGGCATACTGGTCGAGTTCCAGTGGCTTTTTTCTTTGCTGATAAAATTTGTAATTTTCAAAATATTTGAAAAATCATTTTTATTGTTTATATAGTGTCTTTAAGTGGTATTGAAATTGGACACTTTTTGCAAGACTACTGTACCAGTTACCGCCTATTTTGCTCCTACTTCTCTAAACTGAATTATTTTGTTCCGAGGCTTTGACAGCAGTGATAGTTTATTTGAAAAAAATCCTGAAAACAAATGACCACAGTGATAGTCTAAATACACCTAACCTTTCCCCAACCCCAGAATTCATGTCAAATTCTTCTTACTGTTATTGGAAAATATATGTTTTAAATACTTCTGACAAAGTTTCATACCATTATTTCAACCCTACATGTAAGTACCTTTAAAATGAATAGGGGGTAACTGATACTGGGCAGCCACATGTACTTAACCAGTTCATTTTATAATGTTATAGTCACATACATGTAGTTTACACGTTACACGTCAGCAGAGGGGCAAGACAGGTATTGACGACTTAATTGTATATGTATATTACAGGACAGAGCTCATCGTATTGGACAGAAGAAACAGGTACGAGTGTTCAGATTTATAACAGAGAATACAGTGGAGGAGAGAATCGTAGAGAAAGCTGAAATGAAGTTACGACTTGACAACATTGTTATACAGCAAGGTAAGATGACAACCTCAGAAAAAATCAAATTTTGTTCCATTGTTTCACTAGGGCTCTGCTGTGGATGTCCTATATTAATTAACTGTTTGCCCATTTGTGTGTCCCTTTGTCCAGTATTCAGTTTTCCATTCTTTTTCTATGCCATTGAATGCAGGAATCTGGAAATTTCTGTGAAGCACTGATGTGTTATGTTACAGATCAATCATGTTTCATCATCTATCTGTCGCTTGAGGCATCTTGTTCAGAAACAGACCTTTATAAACCACTATGATGAAGTAGATAGCACATGTCAAAAGGACCTACCATGTCTTCAAAAAACACCTGTTACCTCTATCTTACCACAGACTATCTATTATATTGGATAATCTGTCATTTATGGAGGAATATTAACGTTTCTGCTAAATCATGGACCTTACACTGATTGTATTGTCTATTAGAATGTGGAGCTACAAAAACTAAATCTTTTGTAACTAGGATCTCACTCTGACAAGCACCTACTAGTAATCAGCCTCTTTGTCCCTCAGTGTGTACATGTTCTTCATTCATTATTTTATGAGTGTTAGCAAGCTGGATCCCTTGTAATGTTTTACATCATTGACATCAAGTTAATTTCTCCATGCTTTAATGTTATCTAGAATTGTGAAACAAATCAAAAATTTCGTAACAATTTACATCCAAATATAAGCTTGCTGTCGTAATTGTTTTCAAATTTTTGTGTTGTTTTATTACGAATGAATCATATTCTTATAATTTGTATGTTGGTAGGACGTCTTGTGTTTTTTTTATTACGAATGAATCATATTCTTATAATTTGTATGTTGGTAGGACAACTTGTGTTGTTCCATTATGAATGAACCATATTCTTATAATTTGTATGTTGGTAGGACGACTTGTGGACAATGCCGCCAACAAGCTGAACAAAGATGACGTACTGACAATGATCAGACATGGTGCTAGTCACGTTTTTGCCTCCAAGGACAGTGAGATCACGGAAGAAGATATTGATCAAATCATGGCCAAGGGAGAAAAGAAGGTCTCTTAGACTTTTATCTTATGCTTTATCATATTCATGTATTAAAAGCTTCTGAAAATTGTTTACAGAGAAAAAGCCACATTGCTCATGTCGCCTGTAACGCAAGAGCAACATATATATACATGTATGTACATGTATATACATGTATGTGGATCACTGTTGGAGTCTGTCTATCACACTTTCACATAAATGGCTATGACATGTACATGTATAAGTTGATTGATATATAAGGTACATTATACTTCCATCAAAGGTACAGTGATGGTCAAGCATGATGAGACTCAACATCCAATTAAGGTCAAGGTCATCTTCAAGGTGAAGGTCACATATTTAGAGTTAAACATGTTCTTGAGAAGTTCTATTTTCAAATGCTAAATCTTGACTTCCTTTCCCTGATTGATGATGTTTTAAATCATAGTAATAAGTAACACTGATTTTATATAATATAGACAGAGGAACTGAAGACTAAATATGACAAACTTGGTGAGAGTAATTTACGATCGTTCACGATGGACACCCCAGAGAGCAGCGTATATCAGTTTGAGGGGGAGGATTACAGAGAGAAGCATAAAGCCCTCGGACACTGGATAGAGCCGCCTAAACGTGAGAGGAAAGCTAACTATGCTGTTGATGCTTATTTCAGAGAGGCCCTCAGAGTCAGTGAACCTAAAGCTCCTAAGGTATTTACACTTGGTCTATTTATATTTTGCAATATACATTTAGTCAAAAAATATATGAATTAAGTCCTTGAGAGTTTGTTATATGCATAAAAGTGATTTACAAAGATATTTATAGGTGTATTGCCTCAACATTATTTTCATTACTCAGTGATTGAATTTGTCAAATTCATTGCAAAGACATGGCTACTATGTCTACTTTGGGTAGGAATACCACTTGCGTCCTGGAATCAACCCCTCTGTGTTACACATGTACAATCGTCTTTTTCTTCCAGGCACCTCGTCCACCAAAGCAGCCCAATGTTCAGGACTTCCAGTTCTTCCCTCCCAGACTGTTTGAACTGCTTGACAAAGAAATATACTACTACAGAAAAACGATAGGATATAGAGTGCCCAAAAACCCTGACCTGGGCTCGGACGCAGAGAGAGTCCGACGGGAGGAGCAAGGGAAGATTGACGAGTCAGATGTTCTCACGGAGGAGGAGACGCAAGAGAAGGAAGATCTACTCAAAGAGGTAAATCACATGTTTTGCTCATCAATATAAAACTGGTACATGTAAGATACATTTTGTTTTGGTTGAATTTGTAGAAAAAAACTTTTCCTTTTACAAATCTTACACAATTATTATTTCTTGTTTTGATGAAAATTGTACATGTACATGTAGTTTCAATCCTTGAAATAAACTCAAATATACATGTACCTTTATACATGTACATGCAGGTGTTTTACATAGAAAAGATCGTCGATAGAAGTAAAATGGTCAGATCAAAATGCAAACTTGGAAACACATGAAGGTCTTGAAGTCACTATAAAAATAATTGTTTTTGTTTATATAGGGTTTCACAAATTGGAGTAAGAGAGATTTTAACCAGTTTATCAAGGCCAATGAGAAGTATGGCAGGGATGACCTGGATGGTATAGCGCGTGATGTGGAGGGAAAAACGCCAGACGAGGTATTACATCAACAATTATCTAATTTATAAATCGTTAGGTTGCATATTATTGAAGTACAATGTTACATCGGAGTAGTAGTATACATGCATTTACACATTAGAAAAGGGAATCTGAATAGTTTGAATTTGCCTGTGTACAAATCTTGTTAAATAATTCTAATTCTTTACTATACCCCTACAACATGGTTGGAGGGGAAACATTATCGGATTCCATAATCATGTTTCATATAGTCCTGGATGCAATTTTCCTTCTGACTTACCAACATGACTGTTTATTTACTCAGATTTTTATGTGTATCTCCTAGGTGATGGAGTACTCTGGTGTATTCTGGGACAGATGTAACGAACTTACAGATATCGAAAAGATAATGGCTCAAATAGAGAGAGGGGAGGCCAAAATACAGCGGCGTATCAGTATAAAGAAAGCTTTGGATGCCAAGGTTGGTTCCATAGTAAAGTAGTATGTGTTTGATGTACAGTAAAATCTGATTTACAACCTTCTGTTGAATGTATATAAAGATTTGCCAACCACGATAAGTGGTTACTAGTTCCAAATCATAGAAAGCATAGAAATGTCAGATCCATTTTACTAAATGTACGTGGATGTGCAACATTTTCTCATTTATATTCAATCAAATCAACCATAATTTTACTATGGTAGCTTAAACTTTTACCTAAACACTATTACTTGTACATGAACTATCTATACCAGTGCATCAGAATTTAAGTTTGTATTTGTAGACTAATGTTCTTTAAATAAAGTATGCACATGTAAACCTTACTATTGATGAACATAATTCTCTTCAGTTTTGGTATTAGTGACACTGCTACAGATATTTCTTGTATATCAACATACACACATAGTAGTTGTATTGTAGATGATGCGGTACCGAGCCCCGTTTCATCAGCTGCGGATTCAGTACGGTACAAACAAGGGAAAGAACTACACAGAGGAGGAGGACAGATTCCTTATATGTATGTTACACAAGCTAGGCTTTGACAAGGAGAACGTGTATGATGAGTTACGTACAGCCGTTAGACAGGCTCCTCAGTTCAGATTTGACTGGTTCATCAAGTCTAGGACCGCCATGGTGAGATTTTTACCGTGTTATTTTGTTATTTCACTTCTTTGCTCTTTTTGAATTTTTATGCCCCAGTAATTGAAGATTTGGGGGGATATACATTTAGTTTTTGTCGTGTCCGTTTGTTTGTCTGTCTGTTTATCTCTTTGTTTGTCTGCAAAAATTTTAACCTTGGCCATAACTTTTGAATGGTAAGTGATAGGACTTTGATATTTCATGTGTATCCTTTCCATGGATATCGAAATTGACCTATTGACCTTAACTTGCAGTTTGACCTACCATTGAAAAACCTTAACCCTAGCCATAACTTTTGAGTGGTAAGTGATAAGGGTTTCATATTTAACATGTGTATTCCTTGTGACAAGACCTTTCCATACCATAGACACCAAAATATTTGACCCTAGTGATATTAACCTTTGAGTTTAATCTACTTTTGAAAAACCTTGGCCATAACTTTTGAATGGTAAGTGATTGGAATTTGATATTTTACACGTGTATTCCTTGTGACAAGACCTTTCCATGGATACCAAAATATATGACCTTGTGACCTTAGCCTTGGAGTTTGACCATATTACAAATTTTCCTGTTTTACTTACAAAGATGCTGATGGGGGCATTTGTGTTTCACAAACACATTTTCATTCAAATTTAGGATTGATTTTTGCATGTTTGATAAATCAACATGTGAAAATAAATAAAACAATAATTTACATGTAAAAAGCAATGGTTACAATTTTAATTTTCATATTGATTTGAACTATGCATGGTATCATTGGTAAACTATATAAGAATTTTAGACTATTTGTACAAATAGTAGCATACACTAGCATACACATATGCTCGGCATGTTTAGTACATGAACGTTTACATTTATAGGAACTTCAGAGGAGATGTAATACATTGATCACACTTATTGAGAGGGAGAACATGGAACTGGAGGAAAGAGAGAAGGCAGAAAGGAGAAAGAAAGGAAAATCTGGAGGGGCTAAAGGAGGACAGAAAAGGAAAGCGGACAATACACCAGACTTTAAAGGAAAAGCCAAGAAAAAGAAGTGAAGAAATTGTTTGTGAAGAAGACTTGGTAAGAGATTGTGATCTACTGTACCAGCATGATAACATCAGTACTGTTTGCTGGACACGGAAATGTACTTTAATGTTGTACATTGTTAACCTTTCTTAGAACTTTTGATGTGGTTAAGGAGAAGTTACATTACAGCTAAAATGATGTCAGAATTATTCGTTTATTACCTTCTCTGTGGAGTTCCAAGGTAGCTACGTGTACTTCATTAGAAATCTCCGAATGAATTATCAAGGACCAAACACTACAGTCTAACTGGAGGAACGCAAAACATTATCGCAAACATTTCCTGCATTAAACTTCTTATAAATAACATCTTTTCATGTTGTATTTTACATGTGTCTATTGTCTATTTTATGTTTATATTTATGTACAACAAAAATTAAAGCTCTATGAAAACAAATTGGCTCATTTTTGCTCAACAAGGTCAGACATTAATTTCAGGAGGTAGAAATAGTAGTACCTAAAGAATACTTCTAACACAAGAGGCCAATGGGGCCACATAGCTCACCTACATGAGTGTACTGTACATCAAACTTTGTAAGTTAATGAATGGAATGTAAGTAAATGAAATTCCATTCAAAGAACAAAGGTTCATGATTGAGTCTAGGATTGAAAGAAATTGGTGACATCCTGTACAGTGATCGTTGAAGATTAGTGGAAAATGTAATTCATATATATGCATGGACATGGGGTTGATAGTGGTCAATTTTGTAAAGGCTCCTGAGAACTTGCATCCAGCAAGATAGATTTGTGAAATTTTATGCAGAGTTACATGAAATGCCTCAGCAAATCAGAGCCCTCAGCGGCCATGTTTCATGACCGATGTACAGCACATATGGCTATAGCTCACTTGAACGAAAAAAGTTTTAATGAGAAATATGAAAGCCTTGCACAGAAAGTTATTTTTGTTCAACAAAATGTCACTGGGAAATCGTTCCCCTGTGGATTGATTTCAATAATATTTCACAGAAATGTTCCTTAGAACCTAAGGGTGTGTCATGACCTTGAACCAAGGTCAAAGGTCACAATAGACACCATTAGTAAAACATTGTCCGTATATAGCTCCTCCCCCTGTTGATGGATTTCAGTAATATTTCACAGAAACATTTCTTTGGACCTAAGGGAGTGTCATGACCTTGCACCAAGTTTAAGGTCACAATAAACACCATTAGTAGAACCATGTCCAGATCATTACCCCTCCCCCTGAGGATGGATTTCAATAAAATTTTACAGAAATGTTACTTAAGACCTAAGGATGTGTCATGACCTTGAACCAAGGTCAGCATTAGTAAAACCTTGTCCAGAGCATATATCCTCCCACTGATGTATTTCAATATTTCACAAGTTTTCCTTGGGACCTAAGGGTGTGTCATGACCTTGAACCAATGTCAAGGTCACCATAGGCACCATTTGTAAAACCTTGTCCAGAGTATAACTTCTTCCCCTATGGATGGATTTCAATATTTCACAGAAATGTTCCTTGGGTCTAAGGGTGTGTCATGACCTTGAACCAATGTCAAGGTCACCATAGGCACCATTTGTAAAACCTTGTCCAGAGTATAACTTCTTCCCCTATGGATGGATTTCAATATTTCACAGAAATGTTCCTTGGGTCTTAGGGTGTGTCATGACCTTGAACCAATGTCAAGGTCACCATAGGCACCATTTGTAAAACCTTGTCCAGAGTATAACTTCTTCCCCTATGGATGGATTTCAATATTTCACAGAAATGTTCCTTGGGTCTTAGGGTGTGTCATGACCTTGAACAAATGTCAAGCTCACCATAGGCACCATTTGTAAAACCTTGTCCAGAGTATAACTTCTTCCCCTATGGATGGGTTTCAATATTTCACAGAAATGTTCCTTGGGCCTAAGGATGTGTCATGACCTTGAACCAAGGTCTTAAGTAAAAGGTCAAGGTCACATAGACACCATTAGTAAAACATTGTCTGGGGTATAAATCCACCTGTCGATGGATTTCAATAGTATTTCTTAGAATTGTTATTTAAGACCTACAGATGTGTCATGACCTTGAACCAAGTAAAACATTGTGCGGAATATAGCTCCTTCTCCTTTTGATGGATTTCTATAATATTTCACAGAAACATTTCGGTGTGTCATGACCTTGCATCAAGTTTAATGTCACAATAGACATATTAGTAGAACTGTGTCCAGATCATTACTCCTCCCCCTGAGGATGGATTTCAGTAATATTTCACAGAAATGTTCCTTAGGACTTGAGGGTGTGTCATGACCTTGAACATAGATCAATAGTCAAGGTCACAATAAACATGTACAAAACCTTGTTCGGGGCATAATTCTTACCCCTGTTTATAGATTTCAATAACAACAATTCACATAAATGTTTGTACAGACCTAAGGGTATGTCATGACCTTGAACCAAGGCCTTATGCCAATGTCACAATAGACGCTTGACCTCCATTCAAGATAATTTTTCAAAGAATATATAACTTTTCTGACGAATTGAAGCGACAGGTGTTGCATGCAAGCAGGAGATACTGACTCTTCCTGGGCACCTGGTCTCACTCCTAATTGGGAGTTCGCTTCTTTTCATGTGGTGGATAAGGTTTTTGTTTGTTTGCTTTGGTTCATGATTTCGTATGCCTTCGGTTTGTGATTTCCTGAATTATCGATTTTGTACTGTGTATTGAGACATGGTCATTGTCTATATTTTTCATTGCTGCGGAGGGTATTTTTGTCCTGTTAGAACAGTTTTTTTTTACCTATTTGTCTATCAGAAACCAAACGTCTGAGCGTGTCAGACATACCATAGACTGTATGTGACGTTACCCATGATTTGGAACCTTGTCTTGGGGAGCTTGAAGTACTTCTAGGAAATACATTTGTGAAACTTTTTTTTATATTTCATACATACATTCACCATAATAAGTACCAAGACATATGACCTAGTGACCGAAAGGAGGGGATCTCCAACAAAACTCGGTTGCAACACCAACAACAACACACCAAACACCCCAAGTGAAAACACAGAGAAGACACACACAGCAAGAGACAAGGAACAACAAACGAGACATCGAACATAAACGACAACATATAAACCAACGAGACCCATGGGTAATCGGTGCCGACTTAGGACGGCCATCAGCCACGTCAGTAACAGATGGCGTGGTTATCCTGGATTACGTGCGCACAACCCTCCCACTTTTCCGGTTGCCCAAAGGTCTCGAAGAACGCACAATTGTTGTGTAAAATAACCTCCTCATTGTATGATGACCATACAAACAAGTAAGCACAACGCAGAGGCCCAAGTAACACAGATGAATATGTAAATATATATAAAAATAGGGTAGGGGCGTACGAAATGCAGTCCGTGCTCTGCCGGCTGTAGCCAGCTCATGCGTGTTATCACCCGAGGAGTCCGACCGATATTCGGAGAAGACAGGTGGTCGGGGCCCTGTCTTCTCTAAAGAGGTTTGGACAGGGCCCGCCATGGAGTCCCGTCGTCACAGTCGGTCAGAGTGCAAGACTTAAGGATGCGCTGGTACAAGACTGTAGATTGGTCCAATACCATGCCGAGTGTCCGTCTAGTGACATTAGGATCATATCCACGGTATAAAGTTTCGATGGCTATGCTGTCTGCCTTTGATCCTTCTAATTGTTTATTGTGTCACCATAAAATGCAGGCTGTGAAATACCCAAAGCAATATACTCTGTTGCATGTATAGGTCCGAACTTTAAAAGAAGCTGACTAATTTTTGTAAAATTGTTTATGAAAGCGGAAACCTTGACCTAAAAGTTTCTTGGTTATATGTACATTTCTACTATGAAAATCCAAAACATTAGTGCACGCTCTAGCGTACCGGATGAGCTGTGATATGTAAATGCCGTATGACGGTAGTCTTGGAACGTCACCGTCAAGCCAGGGGAAATTTACTATGTTGACCCCAAAATCATCTCTTTTGTCATAAATACTGGTATGAATTTCTTCGTTTGTAATTTTGATATTTAGGTTCAAAAATGGTGTTTCTGTATTTTTAACGTTTGACTTGTTGAGTGTCAACTCCTGTGGATAAATTTCATTCGTATATGTATTAATAACGGGATTGTCAATAGTGAGAATATCATCCAGGTACCTAGACGTATAAGTAAAGCATTTCAAATCATTAAATTTTCTGTTCTTTTGAAGATTTTGGATACATTCCTTTTCAGAAGTGTATAAAAATAAGTCTGCAACAAGAGGCGCACAGTTGGTACCCATAGGGATCCCTACAACCTGTTTGTAAAGATCCTCACCAAATCTAACATAAATATTGTCCAAGAGGAAGGGCAAAGCATTACACAGGTCGCTACATGTCCATGGTTTAAATGATTTGTATTCTGTTGAGGAAAAGAAGCCCTTTAATTCAGATGTACAAATGTAAGTTTTCCCCTCTCGATCAAAACACCATTTAATTAGTTTTGACAACCGATCATTAATTTTGTCGTGTGGAAGCGTGGTGTACATATTAGATAAGTCGTATGAAGAAATGGCTTTGGCTTGGAAATTTTTAGTTTTCATTTTGTCAATCACATCCCCTGAATTTTTAATAGACCAAAAGAAATTAACATCGTTCCTGTTAAGAACAGTTTCACAATATTTTGTTACATATTCCCTTATTGCTGTAAGTGCTGATGTAAGATTTCTAGACAAAACTGTAGTGGAACAGTTACTAGAATTACCAATGAATCGAAATTTGTAAGAAGACTTGTGCAGTTTAGGTATACAATACATGGTCGGAAGATCCAATTTAGAAATAGATATGTTGGATGAAGAAAGTTATATTATTTGCGAAGCAGAGCGACACTTAGGGATTACTTTGTCCGTTGTCCGTCTGTCCGCCTGCCTGTCACACTTTGGGAGTCACACCCCATAACCTTTGATATGTAAGTGGTAGGGCTTTGATATTTCACATGTGTCATCCTCGTGACAAGACCTTTCTACACATACCATAATTTTTGACCCCTTGACCTTTGACATCGATATTTGACCTACTCTAAAAAAAACCCTAAAATTTGCTAAATCTTTTGATTGTAAGTGATATGGCTTTGATATTTCATGTGTATTCCTCGTGAAAAGACCTTTCTTCGCATATAATTTTTGACCTAGTGACATTGACCTAGATATTTGACCTACCTTTCAAGAAACGTAAGATTGTCTATATCTTTTGAATGGTAAGTGATAGGGCTTTGATATTTTACATGTGTATGCGATGTGAAAAGACCTTTCTACACATACCATTTATTTTTTTTTTACATAGTGACATTGACCTACATATTTGACCTATATTTCATATGTGTATTTCTTGTGACAAGATCTTTCTACACATACCATAATTTTTGACCTCGTGACCTTGACCTGGATATTTGACCTACTGTTAAAAAACCCTAAAATTGGTTAGTGATAGCGCTTTGATATTTAAGATGTGTATGCCTTGTGAAAAGACCTGTCTATACATACAATAATTTTTTACCTAGTGACCTTGACCTACATATTGAGCTACTTTTCAAAAAATATTACTGGCCATATCTTTTGATTGGTAAGTGATAGGGCTTGATATTCCACATGGGTATTCCTTATGAAAAGACTTTTCTATACATACAATGTTTTTTACCTAGTGACCTTGACCTATATGTTTCACCTTCTTTTCAAACAAACTAACATTATATCTTTGGTCAATGGTAGGGCTTCGATATTTTATATGTGCATTCCTTATGATAATACCTTTCTAAACATATCATATTTTTTCAGCTAGTGACCTTGACCTAGATATTTGACCTACTTAAAAAAATAGTAAGCCCGCTTCGCAGGCGACACAAGCATATCTTGGATTGCTATTTTTTATTTTGAAAGACTCGGTTACAGCATCCACAACAAAACACATAAAAACCCATATGTGAAAACATATACTAAAAGCATATATCACCGGGTGTGAGCATTGACACGGAAATCCAACCCGAGTGTCCGGGATTTTCTTGTACCATGACGAGGCTTGCCGAGTCATGGACGACAGCAAATCACGAAAACGAGTCAATGATCACATCCGGCGATTGATTATTTTTCTCCCCATGTCTATAAACGTCAAAAAAATGTACTTTCCCATACTTTTCTGTCATCTTTTGATCAAGACTGACGCGCTGTGTAAATATGGGAGAAAAGTACATCAAGAGACGCAACAGAAATAAGGAAAACAAAATTTGACATTTTGCTGTGGTTACTGCACCCAACTCTTGTTGGATATCCCCTCCTTTGTTTTATCAAAACACCCAGCACACCGGAAAACAACACATACACCAACGAGACTAATTGACAATCGGTGCCTACTTAAGACGGCCATTTGCTGCGTTGACTAACGAATGATGTGCTTTTCCGGACTACATGCACACAACCTTCCGACTTTTCCTGTTGCCCAGTTGTCTCCAAGAACACGCTTAGCCAGTCTCCTCCTTATAATAAGGATGACCACACAAACAAGACATTAAAACACAGGGGCCCAAGTAACACTCAGATGAATATGTAAATTGATATCAAACACGGAAAACATGCTATGCTCTGCCAACTGCAGCGAACTCGAGCATACAATCATCCGGGGAGTCCGACCGATATTTAGAGAGAACAAGGGGTCGGGCCCTGTCTTCATTAACGAGGTTTGGACAGGAGCCGTTGTGGATTCTCGCTGTCACTGTCACTGAGAGTGCAACTCCTAGGTATACTCTGGTACAATGATCTATAGGTCAAGTATCATGTCCAGACATTCGTCCTGGTGACATCAGGATCATTCTTTGTATCCACGGTATAGAAGAAATGCTCACTTTACGTGTCTGATTTCTTTAGCTTATATAGACATATCTTCTTTAATCGCCTGATCTCATCCACTTTCTGTGCTTTTAAATCTTACTCACTCCTGCTAAAGGCGCCACATCTCACTCAGTTAGGTGCCTAATCAACTCTCTTTAAGAGCACTTTCTATATAGGTATGACCTCGGACTGTGCATGCTCTGGTAGATATTGTTTTCATTTTCGTGCATGAACATCGACGGCGGGTGCGGCTAGCCAAACAGGGGATGCTTACTCCTCCTGGGCACCTGGTCCCACCTCTAGCTTGCTAGGGGTCCGCCGATGCTCAATTTGGTGCTCTATTGTGAGTGTTGTTGAGATTGTTGTCAGGATCTTCTTTACCTCAATTGCACGTACAGTGGGTTGTGACCACCGCTTTAGGCATCTGATTTCATTACTAAAGGCGCCTAATCCCACTTATCTAGGAGTTCCTTATTTGGATTATCACGTTTTCTTTGTTTTCTACATGCGCGTATCTGGAATTCGTTGGTGGACCCTCCCCCTTTAGAACTAGCGAAAAATTGAAAATGTGATCTTTTGACGTGCAATTTTGATAAAATTATAAGTTCGGCTAGAACCCCTCCCAAGCTTTATTATTATATTGACCTCATCCCCCCGAACATTCAGGAACCCCCCCCCCCCCCCGGCTAGAGGATCCATCTGACCCCATACATATATATATATATTTTTTTTTTTTTTTGTCATTTACAAGAATAAATCTTCCTTGAAAATTAATTCTTTTCAGTATTTCGTATGACTCTCTATCAAAATTAGTCTGTGTTTCATATGTACATTCTTACACAGGTCCCTTAACTCGATTTCTCGTTTCATTGGATGACCTCTTAGATGACCTCTTGTTGTAATTTCATTGGCTTATGTCGCGCGGTCTTTAACTCTTCCCACTTGAATCCTAGAATTCAAAGCTCTCATACGCATATTCCAAACTCTGATATTTTCACTGCCATTGATTTCACATCCTCAGTCAGACAGTCACAGAAGAAGATATTGATATCGACAATTGTAAGTTAGCTTTTTATTACATGTTGAATCAATTTTTCGTGGTTCTAAATTTTTTTTTATTTTTTATACTATTTTTATTTATTTTTCGTCTCTTTTATTTTCACATTGATTCTTGAGTATTAAGCTCGTACCAATGTCCAAACAAACCGGTGATTATTGTTGATTTAATGCTGATTACAGTGTACAATGTATGGCACATTGTCCTGATGTTCTCGTTATTCAAAGGAGACACTGAGAGAAAGGGGGGGGGGGGGGGTGGCGAATGTGTGGGAATGCCCTACTATTGCTTTACGTTCTAGAAATAGTAAAATTCATTTTAGATTTGAATCATTCTGAATTCAGATTTTCTTTGAAAAATTCCTTTTCAAGGTATGCATCGGATGATTTATGCATTCTTTTTGGGCAACATTTTTTCAAAGTTTCAATTGAAAAAAATGGGATCTAAGTATGCTATTAGTTTTAACAATAATTTTCAAAGTATTCGTAATTTTGACTTTCTATGCTTAATGTGTAATTAAAATATTTTTATGCTACTAGAGGTATTTTCATTTAATTCATTTGTATACATTTTGAACATTCCTTTGTCGAGGTCGATGATTAAAAGTTCATACGTTCTTGATGGCAAGTAGAGAACAATAGCCTGAGCGCAATAAGTGTTAGCCACGGCGTGAGATGTTCTCCGCGCGATCAGTCAGGTGGGCAACCATTCGGAATGTTTCGCTCTTTTTTCACTTTTCAATACTAGCTACTACGGTAAATCACGAGGCAACACAAATCTTCGTACATGTATTCTCATTGGCGGATCCTTACGTACGCGTACTTTCCTTCGTGGATCCATACTGTTTTAAAGTCACGTGGATCACTGAAGTTTAGAAAATTATATTTACGAGGTCCCATTGCCCTTTTCCGTCCGAAATAATTATGGCTACACAGCCAATTGTGCCTCACATGAAATTCATATGAAATGAGCATCATGTAAATTTCACATGAGAATTCATGTAAATTTCATATAAATTTCACATAAAATTTATGTGAAAAATATTTCACATGAATTTCACATAAACTTCCCTCACATGAATTTCACATGAATTTTTCAAAGTGACCTTCACAGGAAACTGAATTCACATAACATCCATGTAAAAATCTTCACATGAATTTCATGTGAAAAATTTCATGTAAATTTCATGTTCGTGCTCGTTTCACATAAATTTCATGTGAACTTTCATGTAAAGTTCATGTAAATTTCACATGAATTTCATATGAGGCACAATTGGCTGTGATATATAACGTGTGCATATTCATTCATTCATTCATTCATTCATTCATTCAGATGCTTTAAATTTTCCGACTTAGTCTTTGTTTCATTCATTCTGAATGAAGAAAAAAAAAAAGAAAAAATAAATAGATAGACATCTCGTATCTAGAGGTAATTGATTAAGATTATTATTTTGACAATGACTATCAAATTCGCAGATTTTTTTTCTTCAAATTTACCATTTATTGGCCAATAAATATACACGTACTAGGGTAAAAAAAAAAACCCATCATCATGCCTATTTCATTTGAAAAAATGCATTATATATTTTTTAAAGAATTTGATTTGAAATTTATGTTATTCATTCGTTCAGCAATGAGTTTAATGCGTGAGTCTGGAAAATTTTGTCAGATAGTCCAGGGGGACGAGAGGAGGACGGGGGGACATAACCTATGATTTGGGGGTAAACCTCACTACTATTTATATCTACGTAAAACGGGAATCATAAATCTCTATAGATCCACACATTCATGAACGGATAGATTTTTATTTACATGTAAATAACTTTATTTTTTGAAGTTTGAAAGTACTGAACAAACAATATTGATCGAAAACAAAGTTTACCACCCATGATTGCCGAGTTAAAAAATTGTAACCTCAAGCCGACCGGCCCCACTTAGATTGAAATGGAATTAAAGGGTGATTTTATCGTTTTGATCTTACATATCCACTAACTAGTATTGGCTCCACCAATGTCTTTTATGGATCATTTTCAAAGATCGATTAGTACGAAACAGATAGACCACGAGTTGACGTAAGAATAATAATATGTGAAAGCGAAAGTAGGTAATCGAACACGTGTGTTACATTAGCGCGAAGATTGAAACACGGTCACCATGTACAGGTAGAAAAATATTCAGGAGAGATAGTGTTATTTGACTACTGGTCATTTTGTTAGCTCTACTGGTCTCAGACCAGTCGAGCTTATGCGATCACCCTTTGTCCGGCGTCTGTCCGTCTGTCCGTCTGTCTGTCTGTCCGTCTGTCCGTAAACAATTCTTGTCCGGACAACTCCTCTGAAACTGTAAGAGATAGAAAGTTAATTCTTTTTGCATTTTACTTGGACCATGGTCTAGTTGTGCACCTGACATTTAGTTTCACTCCCTGACCCCCAGGGTCTTAGAAAATGGGCGTGGTCATTAAATTCTATGTAATCTTGTCCGGACAACTCCTCTGAAATTGTTAGAGATAGAAAGTTAATTCTTTTTGCATTTTACTTGGTCCATGGTCTAGTTGTGCACCTGACATTTAGTTTCAGTCCCTGACCCCCAGGGTCTTTTAAAATGGGCGTAGTCATTAAATTCTATGTAATCTTGTCCGGACAACTCCTCTGACACTATAAATGATGGAGACTTAATTTTTTTTGCAATATGATGGGGACTTTGGTCTTGTTGTGCACCTGATATTTTGTTTGAGCCCCTGACCCCCAGGGTCTTAGAAATGGGTGTGGTCATTTTCTCCTATATAACTCTATGTAATCTTGTGCTCGCAACTCCTCTGACACTATAAATGATGGAGACTTAATTCTTTTTGCAATATGATGGGTCTGAAGTCTAGTTGTGCACCTGATATTTTTTTGAGCCCCTGACCCCCAGGGTCTTAAAAATAGGTGTGGTCATTTTCTCCTATATAACTCTATGTAACCTTGTGTTCGCAACTCCTCTGACACTATAAATGATGGAGACTTAAATCTTTTTGCAATATGATGGGTCTGTGGTCTTGTTGTTCACCTGATATTTTGTTTGAGCCCCCTGACCCCCTGGGTCTTAGAAATGGGTGTGGTCATTTTCTCCTATATAACTCTATGTAATCTTGTGTTCGCAACTCCTCTGACTTTATAAATGATGGAGACTTAATTCTTTTTGCAATATGATGGGTCTGTAGTCTCATTGTGCACCTGATATTTTGTTTGAGCCCCTGACCCCCAGGGTCTTAGAAATGGGTGTGGTCATTTTCTCCTATATAACTCTATATAATCTGTGCTCGCAACTCCTCTGACAATATAAATGATGAAGACTTAATTCTTTTTGCAGTTTGATGGGTCTGTGATCTTGTTGTGCACCCGATATTTTGTTTGAGCCCCTGACCCCCAGGGTCTTAGAAATGGGTGTGGTCATTTTCTCCTATACAACTCTATGTAATCTTGTGCTCGCAACTCCTCTGACGCTATAAATGATGGAGACTTAATTCTTTCTGCAATGTGATGGGTCTGTGGTCTGGTTGTGCTGATATTTTGTTTGAGCCCCTGACCCCTAGGGTCATAGAAATGGGTGTGGTCATTTTCTCCTATATAACTGTATGTAATCTTGTGCTCACAACTCCTCTGACTAAATTCTTATTGCAATATAATGGGTCTCTGGTCTAGTTGTGCACCTGTTTTTATGTTTTAGCCCCTGACCCTTAGGGTCTCAGAAATGGGTGTGGTCATTTTTCCTATATAAGTAAATGTAATCTTGTGCTTGCAACTCCTCTGACACTATAAATGATGTAGAATTAATTCTTTTTGCAATGATTATACAGGTCTGTGGCATAGATGTGCACCTGATATTTTGTTTTAGCCTTATACCCCTAGGGTCTTTGAAAATGGGTGTGGTAATTTTTCCTATATAGTTGTGCTCTCTTCTCGTTTAAAGCTATTTATGATGGGGAGTTCATTCTTTATCCAAGTCTTGATGTGTCATTGGTAGTTCATTTGAGCTAGCAGTCCTTGGCCCCTAGGATCTTGGAAAATGGGTGTGACATTCTTTTTAGAAATACTTTATCTCGGATATTATGAATTATATGAGTGCTATTATAGTTGCAGTATAATGGATATGTAGTTTTGTCATGCTATACTTATAATTTGTTAGAGCGCCTGCTCCCTATGGTCTTGGTTTAAAAAAAAAAGAAAGGAAATTGATGTTTTAGAAAAAACAACCAGGAGAGCTACAGTCTCGTCAGAGACTTCTGGTTTTGTTCTTCATAGTACGACTCGTCATATCCAAGTCTATTTGGGTATGACGAGTCGTACTAAGTTTACAGTACAGCACAGACGTCAAATGCTGCACTGAGAACATATGTACTATATATATGTTCTCAGTGCAGCATTTGACGTCTGTGCCTGTACTGTAAACTTGCAAAATATATTTTTTAACAGAGACACCTAGGCACATAGCTGCCCATACGTAAGTGCGCACCTGCGTAAACATCATATTGCCCAAACTGCAAAATGAATAAATAAATAAATAAAAATAAAATGTTAAGAAAATAATCAAAGTAGATCAATGAATGATTAAGGAGAAATAAAACCTTACAAAAATGAGATTATTTAATATTTGAACAGTGATGAAACGGATATAAGAAGACCGTTCCCATATTTATTAGATGTAAAAAATGACATTCGTAAGGTACATCTGTTTTGAATTAAATACAACAAATCCAATCTAATCTAGCCTTCTTGAAATCTGGCTTTAAATCAAATACTCGTTCTTTGCCCCCCCCCCCCCCCCATTCGCAGAAAAAGACAAAAAAGTAAGGTACGAACCGGAATACCTGGATATCAACATGCTTTCATGACAGACCTTTCAAAATGTGATGTAAAGAAATCCCTCCTGGAGGATATCTTCATATGACTGAATTCCAAGCAGATATTTCTAATGTAGTTGCATGATATAAAAATGATAATTATATCAATTTAAAAACAGTCATTTATATTACATTAAAATGATTTAGCTCACATGCAAACAACTTTGGTTTAAATTTTACATCAACTTGAAAATCGCTTAAACTCAAAGTCATGCATTATGTTTTTGTGAAATACATTATTGAATAGAACTCAGACATTAAATGACAATGCTTTATACTTTTACAGTGGAAATTGGGTAATTTTCAAATTGCCATATTTCACGATCTTTCACGGTCCCCATGCAATTATCCCCTGCCTAGACTGATTTGAGTACACATCATTTCTGCTCTGGCTATGCGCCAGTGACACCTATCTTTGAGGTGGGGTTGGGGCCTTTGAAATTGGGGAACTTAACAACATCATTTTCTAATAAAATTGTGAAAAACATGAGATTATAGTTAAGTGCTTTTTGCACTTGGAATTTAACATTTTCACTTCTCTTTCAACAAACACGTACCACAGAGAAATTCTAATTGTTTATAGGGCCTAATTTTAAATTGAGATTAAAGGATATTATTTTGCAATTTGTATATCGGACCCATATTAGCATTAGTGACGGCCCTAAAAGCAATATGTCAAAGGTCAAGGTCACCGTTAGTAAAATGCATTTTAAACAATGGTTTCCAGATGATGACTTAATTAAGAGCTCTATCATGTATTCTTGGAAAACAAATAGGCACATAGTCCTTTGAAGTTCCTAACTCGAAGAATTTGGTCTGTACAAAGGGACGGATGTTGCGAAGTGATAATCAATGTACTTACAGGTTTTAATATTCTCGTTCAATACTAAAACTCAAACTCGGTTTACTCAAATTTCAGCATAACTCAAACTGATTTAAAACCTCTAAGATTCACTGAAGTTCAATTAGTGTACTCTTAAAGCAATTGTACTCCTTATATCTGATAGCTTGAACTTTTCATTAAGTGTAACACATTTTTAGGTCCCATAAACAGCTAGTGATTTTTGGGATAGGCAATCAGGTGAATGTGACAATTAATTAGAGTTGGGTATTGCCAGTGAAAATTATCTTGCGATATATTGCGATATTTCATTTAAAATATTGCGGTAATATTGCAATACATGTATACTACATGTGCATGAAGTTATCAGAAACTGACACAAAAGTAAAGAAAACAACAGCAGTTAAACTACATTGATATTTAATTAAAAGATCAATTTATTGTACATGTAATGAGTCTACTAAAAACCATACTGCAGACTCATGCGCAGCTTCAATGAATAACAAGTATGAAAAATATAAGTTTTAAGTATGAAAAATAATAGTTTTCAGTTTGAAAAATAATAGTTTTCAGTAATTTTTACATTTTTTTACAAACCAAAATGTTTCCAAACAAGAGTTTTGCCTTCGCATTTTTGACGACATTGTATGCTTCCAAATCCACCATACTTCAAACCAGACCTGACACAATTTTCCGGTTTCAACGTTTACTATCTTTCACAATAGTTTAATAAGTAGAATGCGAAGACAGATATATTTCGAAGTTTTATATAGTTTTGGAAAGTTTAAATATAAGAAAGGATATGCAAATAAGATTTCTTTTGCAAAGTTTATTTATATTGTGTAATCATATCGACGATCAACTTGACCACTATATTTCCTAAATGAATTGTGATATTCCTTGAACTTTGACTAGAGAGAGATAGGAAGGGGTGGGTGTCATTGAGGGTTGTTGGCATCAAGCTCCTGTGGACCGGAGACCTTTCATTTGATATCATGTCCTAGTGACCTATGCCATGGAGTTTGAACTTCTTAAAAAAAAAACTTTAACCTGGGATATATCTCATGTACTATAAGGGTTAGGGCTTTGATATTTCACATGTACACTCCTTATGACCAGAACTTTAAATTGATATCATGACTTTTGACCAAGTGACCTTGACCTTTGACCTACTTTTGAACTATAAGAGGTAAGGCTTTGATATTTCACATGTAGAATCCTCATGACCATAGCCTTTTGTCCCCTACTTTCGCGAAAGCTTGGGGACATTAAAATTGTCCCGTCTGTCTTTCTGTCCGTCCGTCTGTCATTTAGAAAAACATTAATCTTGACCATAACTTTTGAATGGAAAGTGATAGGGCTTTCATATTTCACGTGTGTATTCCTTGTGAAAAGACCTTTCCATGGATGCCAAAATTTTGTCCTTGTGACCTTGACCTTGAAGTTTGACATACTTTGAAAAACTTTAAGCATGATCATAACGTTTGTATTCCTTGTGACAAAACCTTTTGTTGTTAACAACATTCTGACCTTGTCCTTGGAAGTTGACCCACATTTGAAAATTTAAACTGCGATCATAACTTTTGGATGGTAAATGATAGGACTTTCATATTTCACATGTGCATTCCTTTTTAGCTCGCTGGGACGAATGTCCGGAGAGCTATTGTCATACCCCCGGTGTCGGCGTTGGCGTTGGCGTCTGCGTCTGCGTGCGCGTGCACAAAAACTTTAACCTTGCTTATAACTTTTAAACCATTACAGATTGGGCTTTCATATTTCACATGTGCATTCCTTGTGACAAGACCTTTCCATGGATACCAAATTTTTTGACCTTGTGACCTTGACCTTGGAGATTGACCTACTTTTGAAAAACTTTAACCTTGGCCATATTTTTTGAATGGTAAGTGATAGGGCTTTGATATTTCACATGTGTATTCCTTGTGACAAGACGTTTCCATGGATACCAAAATTTTTGACCTTGTGACCTTGACCTTGGAGATGATTGACCTACTTTTGAAAAACTTTAACCTTGGCCATATTTTTTGAATGGTAAGTGATAGGGCTTTGATATTTCACATGTGTATTCCTTGTGACAAGACGTTTCCATGGATACCAAAATTTTTGACCTTGTGACCTTGACCTTGGAGATTGACCTACTTTTGAAAAACTTTAACCTTGGCCATATTTTTTGAATGGTAAGTGATAGGGCTTTGATATTTCACATGTGTATTCCTTGTGACAAGACGTTTCCATGGATACCAAAATTTTTGACCTTGTGACCTTGACCTTGGAGATTGACCTACTTTTGAAAAACTTTAACCTTGGCCATATTTTTTGAATGGTAAGTGATAGGGCTTTGATATTTCACATGTGCATTCCTTGTGATAAGACCTTTTTTATTGTTGTTGTTGCAATTTACATATGGTTGCCACCGGCGAGCTATGTTGTCATTCTGACAAGTCTGGTTACAAGACCTTTGACCTATTCCTAGGCTTTAATTTTTTTTTAATCCCCCATAATCGAAGATTCAGGGGCGGAGGCATATATAGTTTTTGGTCTGTCCGTCTGTCTGTCTATTTGTCCGCAAAAACTTTAACCTTGGACATAACTTTTGAATGGTCAGTGATAGGGCTTTCATATTTCACATGTGTATTCCTTGTGACAAGACCTTTCCATGGATACCAAAATTTTTGACCTTGTGACCTTGACCTTGTAGATTGACCTACTTTTGAAAACTTTAACCTAGGCCATAACTTTTGAATGGTAAGTGATGGGGCTTTCATATCTCACATATGAATTCCTAATGGCAAGACTTTTCCATTATAACAAATTTAATTTGTCCTCAAAATATGAAACTACTTTTCAGCTGTTTTACTGTCAAAGATGCCAATGAGAGCATTCATGTTTCACAAACACAGGTTTTATTATATTTAGAATTTTGATAATACATGAGATATATTATAAAAAGAATGGTGGGGGGGGGGGGGGGGGGAGGCTGTTAGCATTTCTTTAAAGACAGGGGACCACAATTCCTTGAATTTGCATATTTATGCCCCTGTTATCAGAGATTTGGGGGCATATAGTTTTTGGTCTGTCTGTCTGTTTGTCTGTGTCTCTGTTTGTCCGCAAAAACTTTAACCTTGGACATAACTTTTGAATGATCAGTGATAGGGCTTTCATATTTCACATGTGTATTCCTTGTGACAAGATCTTTCCATGGATACCAAAATTTTTATGCCCCCGGAATCATAGACTCGGGGGCATATAGTTTTTGGCCTGTCTGTCTGTTTGTCTGTCTGTCTGTCTGTCTGTCTGTCTGTTTGTCTGTCTGTTTGTCCGAAAAACTTTAACATTGGGCATAACTTTTGGAAGTGATAGGGCTTTCATATTTCACATGTGTATTCCTTGTGACTAGACCTTTCCATTGATACCAAAATTTTTGACCTTGTGACCTTGACCTTTGACCTAATTTTCAAAAACTTAAACATTGGGCATAAATTTTGATAGGTAAGTGATAGGGCTTTCATATTTCATATGTGTATTCCTTGTAACAAGACCTTTTCATTGATACCAAACGTTTTGACCTCGTGACCTTGACCTGGACCTTTGACCTACTTTTCAAAAACTTTAACATTGGGCATAACTTTTGATAGATAAGTGATAGGGCTTTCATATTTCATATGTGTTTTTCTTGTGTCAAGAACTTTCCATTGATACCAAAATTTTTGACCTTGTGACCTTGACCTTGACCTTTGACCTACTTTTCAAAATCTTTAACATTGGGCATAACTTTTGAAACGTTAGTGATAGGGCTTTCATATTTCACGTGTGTATTCCTTGTGAAAAGACCTTTCCATGGATGCCAAAATTTTGTCCTTGTGACCTTGACCTTGAAGTTTGACATACTTTGAAAAACTTTAAGCATGATCATAACGTTTGTATTCCTTGTGACAAAACCTTTTGTTGTTAACAACATTCTGACCTTGTCCTTGGAAGTTGACCCACATTTGAAAATTTAAACTGCGATCATAACTTTTGGATGGTAAATGATAGGACTTTCATATTTCACATGTGCATTCCTTTTTAGCTCGCTGGGACGAATGTCCGGAGAGCTATTGTCATACCCCCGGTGTCGGCGTTGGCGTTGGCGTCTGCGTCTGCGTGCGCGTGCACAAAAACTTTAACCTTGCTTATAACTTTTAAACCATTACAGATTGGGCTTTCATATTTCACATGTGCATTCCTTGTGACAAGACCTTTCCATGGATACCAAATTTTTTGACCTTGTGACCTTGACCTTGGAGATTGACCTACTTTTGAAAAACTTTAACCTTGGCCATATTTTTTGAATGGTAAGTGATAGGGCTTTGATATTTCACATGTGTATTCCTTGTGACAAGACGTTTCCATGGATACCAAAATTTTTGACCTTGTGACCTTGACCTTGGAGATGATTGACCTACTTTTGAAAAACTTTAACCTTGGCCATATTTTTTGAATGGTAAGTGATAGGGCTTTGATATTTCACATGTGTATTCCTTGTGACAAGACGTTTCCATGGATACCAAAATTTTTGACCTTGTGACCTTGACCTTGGAGATGATTGACCTACTTTTGAAAAACTTTAACCTTGGCCATATTTTTTGAATGGTAAGTGATAGGGCTTTGATATTTCACATGTGTATTCCTTGTGACAAGACGTTTCCATGGATACCAAAATTTTTGACCTTGTGACCTTGACCTTGGAGATTGACCTACTTTTGAAAAACTTTAACCTTGGCCATATTTTTTGAATGGTAAGTGATAGGGCTTTGATATTTCACATGTGTATTCCTTGTGACAAGACGTTTCCATGGATACCAAAATTTTTGACCTTGTGACCTTGACCTTGGAGATTGACCTACTTTTGAAAAACTTTAACCTTGGCCATATTTTTTGAATGGTAAGTGATAGGGCTTTGATATTTCACATGTGCATTCCTTGTGATAAGACCTTTTTTATTGTTGTTGTTGCAATTTACATATGGTTGCCACCGGCGAGCTATGTTGTCATTCTGACAAGTCTGGTTACAAGACCTTTGACCTATTCCTAGGCTTTAATTTTTTTTTAATCCCCCGTAATCGAAGATTCAGGGGCGGAGGCATATATAGTTTTTGGTCTGTCCGTCTGTCTGTCTATTTGTCCGCAAAAACTTTAACCTTGGACATAACTTTTGAATGGTCAGTGATAGGGCTTTCATATTTCACATGTGTATTCCTTGTGACAAGACCTTTCCATGGATACCAAAATTTTTGACCTTGTGACCTTGACCTTGTAGATTGACCTACTTTTGAAAACTTTAACCTAGGCCATAACTTTTGAATGGTAAGTGATGGGGCTTTCATATCTCACATATGAATTCCTAATGGCAAGACTTTTCCATTATAACAAATTTAATTTGTCCTCAAAATATGAAACTACTTTTCAGCTGTTTTACTGTCAAAGATGCCAATGAGAGCATTCATGTTTCACAAACACAGGTTTTATTATATTTAGAATTTTGATAATACATGAGATATATTATAAAAAGAATGGTGGGGGGGGGGGGGGGGGAGGCTGTTAGCATTTCTTTAAAGACAGGGGACCACAATTCCTTGAATTTGCATATTTATGCCCCTGTTATCAGAGATTTGGGGGCATATAGTTTTTGGTCTGTCTGTCTGTTTGTCTGTGTCTCTGTTTGTCCGCAAAAACTTTAACCTTGGACATAACTTTTGAATGATCAGTGATAGGGCTTTCATATTTCACATGTGTATTCCTTGTGACAAGATCTTTCCATGGATACCAAAATTTTTATGCCCCCGGAATCATAGACTCGGGGGCATATAGTTTTTGGCCTGTCTGTCTGTTTGTCTGTCTGTCTGTCTGTCTGTCTGTTTGTCTGTCTGTTTGTCCGAAAAACTTTAACATTGGGCATAACTTTTGGAAGTGATAGGGCTTTCATATTTCACATGTGTATTCCTTGTGACTAGACCTTTCCATTGATACCAAAATTTTTGACCTTGTGACCTTGACCTTTGACCTAATTTTCAAAAACTTAAACATTGGGCATAAATTTTGATAGGTAAGTGATAGGGATTTCATATGTGTATTCCTTGTAACAAGACCTTTTCATTGATACCAAACGTTTTGACCTCGTGACCTTGACCTGGACCTTTGACCTACTTTTCAAAAACTTTAACATTGGGCATAACTTTTGATAGATAAGTGATAGGGCTTTCATATTTCATATGTGTTTTTCTTGTGTCAAGAACTTTCCATTGATACCAAAATTTTTGACCTTGTGACCTTGACCTTGACCTTTGACCTACTTTTCAAAATCTTTAACATTGGGCATAACTTTTGATAGGTAAGTGATAGGGCTTTCATATTTCACATGTGTATTCCTTGTGACAAGACCTTTTCATTGATACCAAAAGTTTTGACCTCATGATCTTGACCTTGACCTTTGACATATCTTTCAAAAACTTTAACATTGGGCATAACTTTTGAATGGTAAGTGATAAGGCTTTCATATTTGACATGTGTGCTTCTTGTGACAAGACCTTTCCATTGATACCAAAATTTTTGACCTTGTGACCATGACCTTGACCTTTGACCTATCTTTCAAAATCTACATTGGGCATAATTTTTGAATGGTAAGTTATAGGGCTTATATTTTACACGTGTATTTGTTATGTTAAAACCTTTCTATTGATACTAAACATTTTTATCTTGACATTGACCTTTGACCTACTTTACAAAAACTTTCAAAAGGTGTTTATACTAACAAAGATGCCACCGGGGGCATTCGTGTTTCACAAACACAGGCTTTATTGACCTTGTGACCTTGACCTTGTAGTTTGACCTACTTTTGAAAAACTTTAACCATGGCCATAACTTTTGAATGGTAAGTGATATGGCTTTCATATTTCACATATGAATTCCATTTGGCAAGACCTTTCCATGGATACCAAATTTAATTTGACCTCAAAATATGAAACTACTTTTCAGCTGTTTTACTGTCAAAAGATGCCAATGGGGGCATTCATGTTTCACAAACACAGTTTTTATTCATTTTACAAAAGTATTAATGACCTTTGATCTGTCTCACTGACTCTGTCTGCATAAAATACGTCATAGTGGTAGAACATGATTACTCCAGGAACTTATTTCTGGTATTGAAGGACCTTGAGGATTGACCGTGACCTTGAGCTTCAAGATATGATTTTTAAAAAGACCATATTGAGCCAATACTATATAAAACATCACATTGAAACTTTGAATGGAGATAGAACTATGTGAGTGTACCTGATTGATATGAAATTGATATTACGCCGTCTGTTGCAGCTTTCTATACGGCCACACTGTCTGTAGCTGTACATGTTTTGCTAAAAATAGCGGAATAAGAAAACTAATTTCATTGTTTTAATAGGTTAAGTATATATTTTCTTTAATATTATACAATTATGCACTTTTCACGAGCTGAATGTAGTGTGATATTTTTCACCTCTGTCATTATTATACCCCCCGCAAACAAAGTTTGGGGGGGGGGGGTTAGGAAACACCCTGTCTGTCCGTCTGTCCATCTGTCCTGTTAAGAAGTTCTTAAAGCAGATAACTCTTCAAGTATAAGTGATAGGGCTTTCATATTTCATACATACATTCACCATAACAAGTACTACATTTTGATGCCAAGACATATGACCTAGTGACCTTGACCATGAACTTTGACTTTATAGTAATATTTTGGTTAAGAAGTTCTTAAAACATATATTTTTTCACATATAAGTGATAGGGCTTTAATATTTCATACATACATTCACCATAACAAGAACTACATTTCATACCAAGACATTTGACCTAGTGACCTTGACTTTGAACTTTGACCTTGTAGTAGTATTTTGGTTAAGAAGTTCTTAAAGCGAATATCTCTTCAAGTATAAGTAATAAGGCTTTCATATTCCATTCAGTCATTCACCATAACAGGTACTACATTTCGATACCTGGACATTTGACCTAGTGACCTTGACTTTGAACTTTGACCTTATTGTAATATTTTGGTTAAGATATTCTAAAAGTGAATATCTCTTCAAGTATAAGTTATAAGGCTTTAATATTTCATACAGGCATTCATAATAACAAGTTTTAATCGAAGACATTTGACCTTGTGATCTTGACCGTTTACCTACTTTTAAACTATAAGAAATAGGGCTTTAAAATTTGACAAATATATTCCTCATGACGAAAGCTTTCATTTGATACCATGACTTTTGACCTAGTGACCTTGACCTACTATTAAACTATAAGAGATAGGGCTTTTATATTTGACATATATATTGTTCATGATGAAATTTAAAGCTTTCATTTGATACCATGACTTTTGACCTAGTGACCTTGACCTTTGATCTACTTTTAAATTATAAGGGATAGGGCTTTGATATTTCACACATAGATTTCTCATGACGAAAGATTTCATTTGATATCATGACTTTTGACCTAGTGACCTTGACCTTTGACCTACTTTTAAACTATAAGGGATAGTGTTTTGATATTTCTCATATAGATTCCTCATGATGAGAGCTTTCATTTGATATCCTGACTTCTGACCTAGTGACCTTGATCTTGAACTTTGACCTACTTTTAAACTATAAGGGATAAGGCTTTGATATTTCAAATATATATTCCTCATGACGAAAGCTTTCATTTGATATCATGACTTTTGAAATAGTGACCTTGACCTTTGACCTACTTTAAAACTATTAATATGAGATACCATAACGACATGGACATAATAATCCACCTTTGGCAATTTAAATGACCCTATCGCTGTATTTAGAGTAGTAATTCGTTTTCGCTCATAATTTTCAAAGAAACATCGTAAAAATATGAAGAAAAAAAATATTGTCAGAAACTGGTTTTTAAAAACAAATACCACGGTACGTATTGCAAAGCCTGGTATGGCGAATCATACCGTTACCGCAATAAAACCACTCGGCCCTAATTACATGTCCGCAATTGTTTTATTATATAGTGGACTTAATCAGTATTTATATAGGTTCATTTGTAAAAATGGCTGGCATCAACTTTTCTTTAAAAAGTATTTGAAGAATAAATATTAAGCTTAACTTAATTGTTGCTGAATTATCCTGAATGTAATAGGAATCATTCAATGAGTCAAATGAAGATGATTTCAGAGTCAAAATCAGAGTAGTTCTAATTAGATTGGTTCATAATTAAAGGATTTTATAACTGAGTTTCAGCGTCCTTGCTGCTGTTTACAAAATGATGTCATTGACGTTACAGATATAAATTTTACGTGTTAAAATCAATATTTCATGCTAAACCGGAAGCAAGAGTTTTCGCGGTAGTGTTATTAGCTCACTTCGACGAAGTTGAGATGAGCTTATGCAATACTGTCGGTATCCCCGTCCGGTTAAAGTTTTTGGGGTAACTCAGTATCTGACAAAGTACAGATGCTACAGTGACCAAACTTGCGCAAGTGATTGATCTTGGAATGCTGATGTGAACCAATGCATCAGTTGCAGCATCTGACCTACATTTTTCGGTTCAGTGACTCTTGTTCGTGGCTGGTTAAAGTTTTTGGTGTAGCTCAGTATCTGACAAATTACTGATGCTACAGTTACCAAACTTGCACAAGTGATTCATCTTGGGATGCTGAGGTGAATCAATGCATCAGTTGCAGCATCTGACCTACATTGTCTGGTTCAGTGACTCGCGTCCTGTCTGGTTAAAGTTTTTGGTGTTGCTCAGTATCTGACAAATTACTGATGCTACAGTGACCAAACTTGCACAAGTGATTCATCTTTGGATGCTGAGGTGAATCCATGCATCAGTTGTAGCATCTGACCTACTTTTTCCGCCTTAGTGATTTTGCCTTTAAAAGCCAATATTGGGCAAAGCATAAGTGCTACATGTACCAAACTTGCATAGTTAATGTATCTTTGATCAACCTTTCATAAAATGACTTTGACCTACTTTTTCCGCTTGAGTGATTTTGCCTTTAAATGCCAATATTGAGCAAAGTATAAGTGCTATATGTACCAAACTTGCATAGTGGATGTATCTTTGATCAACTTTTCACAAAATGACCTTGACCTACTTTTTCCACTTGATGATTTTGCCTTCAAAGGCCAATATTGAACATGTTGAACAAAGTATATGGACTAGATGTACCAAACTTGCATATTGGATGTATCTTTGTTCAAACTTTCATAAAATGACCTTGACCTACTTTTTCCACTTGAGTGATTTTGCATTTAAAGGCCAATATTAAGCAAAGTATATGTGCTACATGTACCAAACTTTCATAGTGGATGTATCTTTGATAAAACTTTCACAAAATGACCATGACCTACTTTTCAGTTTGTGTGATTTCGCCTTTAACAGCCAATATTGAGCAAAGTATATGTGCTGCATGTACCAAACTTGCATAGTAGATGTATCTTTGATCAAACTTTCATGAAACGACCTTGACCTACTTTTTTCCGCTTGAGTGAATTTGCCTATAAAAACCAATATTGAGCAAAGTGTAAGTGCTTCATGTATCAAACTTGCATAGCGCATGCATCGTTGATCAAACTTTCATAAAATGACCTACTTTTTTCCGTTGATTGATTTTACTTTTTTAAGCCAAAATTATATATATATATGAATGTACTTTGAAATATGTTTGAATTGAATTTTGCTGCCACGAGGTGAGCTTCCTAATCCGTGATTACCTATGTTTTTTTTATATGAAATCGCCCCTCACAGGTCAATATAATGTGATAATGACTCGTCACGTGACTGTGCTCAGCCAATGAGAGTGGAATTAGAAACAGCACAAAAATGGTGCACGAGACTTATGACACCATCATAGATTTAGAACTCAAATTTTGGAAGCTCAACGGCTTCTTTTTTGTATAGGTGTTATACAGACACTACAGAAATAATTAAATTATTCAACAATGACATCAAAAGGTTTTATGAATATTATCAAAATAACATTGTCATCAGTTTGGCTTAATGTCTTACCTAATCATTTATTGACCAGGTACAAGATGATACCAGGTCAAATGTTTTTCATACTGGACTCAGCTTGGCCTCACCCAGTATAAAATCTAGTGACCTAGTATCATAGTGTACCAGGTCGCATGATGACTTTGTAGCTAATTTTATACCCATGCCATGATATAACCTATTTATTTATTTTATAAGCCTACTCTCTGACATAGTTACACATTGTATTAGAGTAAAATTCCCAGACTTGAATCACTTTTCATGAAAAATAATGTTTATTTTTTCTGTTTTCAGGAGATGGATCTTGTTGTTGTCTGTTCCTTGGCGGCTGTTGTCTTTGCTTGGACGCTGGTTCTCCTGGCCATCCTCTCGGTCATCACTTTTGGTGAGTATTCTTGTGATGAGTTGCGTCCTGTTCAGGACATTTTGTTAGGTAGCATTCTGTGCTATTTGTTCTTGGTATTTGTTGTGTCTGTCGTCCTTGTGTCTGTAGTTGTTGTGTCTGTTGTTGTTGTGTCCGTCGCTGTTGTGTCGGTGGTCGTTGTGTCTGTGGTTGTTGTGTCTGTGGTTGTTGTGTCGGTGGTCGTTGTGTCGGTGGTTGTTGTGTCTGTGGTCCTTGTGTCGGTGGTCCTTGTGTCGGTGGTCTTGGTGTCGGTGGTTGTTTTGTTGGTGGTTGTTGTGTCTGTGGTCATTGTGTCTGGTGTTGTTGTGTCTGTGGTTGTTGTGTTGGTGGTTGTTGTGGCAGTGGTCGTTGTGTCTGTGGTCGTTGTGTCTGTGGTCGTTGTGTCTGTGGTTGTTGTGTCTAGGGTCGTTGTGTCTGTGGTAATTGTGTCTGTGGTTGTTGTGTCTGTGGTCGTTGTGTCTGTGGTTGTTGTGTCTGTGGTTGTTGTGTCGGTGGTTGTTGTGTCGGTGGTTGTTGTGTCTGTGGTTGTTGTGTCGGTGGTTGTTGTGTCGGTGGTTGTTGTGTTGGTGGTCGTTTTGTCGGTGGTCGTTGTGTCTGTGGTTGTTGTGTCTGTGGTCGTTGTGTCTATGGTCGTTGCGTCTGTGGTTGTTGTGTTGGTGGTTGTTGTGTCTGTGGTTGTTGTGTCGGTGGTTGTTGTGTCGGTGGTTGTTGTGTCGGTGGTTGTTGTGTCTGTGGTTGTTGTGTCGGTGGTTGTTGTGTCGGTGGTTGTTGTGTTGGTGGTCGTTTTGTCGGTGGTCGTTGTGTCTGTGGTTGTTGTGTCTGTGGTCGTTGTGTCTATGGTCGTTGCGTCTGTGGTTGTTGTGTTGGTGGTTGTTGTGTCTGTGGTTGTTGTGTCGGTGGTTGTTGTGTCGGTGGTTGTTGTGTTGGTGGTCGTTTTGTCGGTGGTCGTTGTGTCTGTGGTTGTTGTGTCTGTGGTCGTTGTGTCTATGGTCGTTGCGTCTGTGGTTGTTGTGTTGGTGGTTGTTGTGTCTGTGGTTGTTGTGTCGGTGGTTGTTGTGTCGGTGGTCGTTGTGTCGGTGGTTGTTGTGTCGGTGGTTGTTGTTGTGTTTGTTGTTGTTGTGTTTGTTGTTGTGTTTGTGGTTGTGTCGGTTGTTGTGTCTGTGTTGGTGGTGGTTGTGTCGGTGGTTGTTTTGTCGGTAGTGGTTGTGTTGGTGGTTGTTTTGTTGGTAGTGGTTGTGTTGGTGGTTGTTTTGTCGGTAGTGGTTGTGTTGGTGGTTGTTTTGTCGGTAGTGGTTGTGTCGGTGGTTGTTTTGTTGGTAGTGGTTGTGTCGGTGGTTGTTTTGTCGGTAGTGGTTGTGTTGGTGGTTGTTGTGTTGGTGGTTGTTGTGTCAGTGGTTGTTGTGTCGGTGGTTGTTGTGTTGGTGGTTGTTGTTGTTGTGTTTGTTGTTGTTGTGTTTGTTGTGTCGGTGGTCCTTGTGTCTGTAGTTGTTGTGTCTGTGGTTGTTGTGTCTGTGGTTGTTGTGTCTGTGGTTGTTGTGTTTGTTGTTGTGTTTGTGGTTGTGTCGGTTGTTGTGTCTGTGTTGGTGGTGGTTATGTTGGTGGCGGTTGTGTCGGTGGTTGTTTTGTTGGTAGTGGTTGTGTCAGTGGTTGTTGTGTTGGTGGTCATTATGGCGATAATAACATCAAGATGTAACGCGTTGGGGAAGGGGCTGGGGGGAGGGGCTGGGGGGAAGGGGGGAGGGGGTGGGGGAAGATGGTTGTGGGGAAGGGGAGAGGGGGAGGAATTATTCGCGATAAAAATTTCTTTCCCATTGTTAGAATGTAGCAGGGATATTTTCACGCAGGGGAAATTTTCGCGAAGTCCCTTAATTTGCGGAAAACGCGAAAATTACCCCCATACGAAAATTTCCATGTTTACAGAATTGTGTCCATTGTTATGGTGTCTGTTATTGATGTGATTGCTGTTGTGATGTCTGTATCTGTTTTGTTTGCTGTTCAGGTGTCTGTAGTTGTGGTGTCTGTCGTTGTTGTTGTGTCTGTAGTTGCGGTGTCTGTACTTGTTTTGTTTGCTGTTGTGATGTCTGTAGTTGTGGTGTCTGTAGTTGTTGTGTCTTTAATTGTGGTGTCTGTAGTTGTTGTGTTTGCTGCTGTGGTGTCTGTAGTTGTTGTGTTTGTAGTTGTGGTGTCTGTAGTTGTGGTGTCTGTAGTTGTGGTGTCTGTACTTGTTTTGTTTGCTGTTGTGGTGTCAGTAGTTGTTGTGTTTGCTGTTGTGATGTCAGTAGTTGTGGTATCTGTAGTTGTGGTGTGTGTACTTGTTTTGTTTGCTGTTGTGGTGTCAGTAGTTGTTGTGTTTGCTGTTGTGATGTCAGTAGTTGTTTTTCTGTACTTGTGTTTGCTGTTGTGGTGTCAGTAGTTGTTGTGTCTTTAATTGTGGTGTCAGTAGTTGTTGTGTTTGCTGTTGTGGTGTCTGTAGTTGTTGTGTGTAGTTGTGGTGTCTGTAATTGTGGTGTCAGTAGTTGTTGTGTTTGCTGTTGTGGTGTCTGTAGTTGTTGTGTGTAGTTGTGGTGTCTGTAATTGTGGTGTCAGTAGTTGTTGTGTTTGCTGTTGTGGTGTCATCAGTTGTTGTGTTTGCTGTTGTGGTGTCTGTAGTTGTGGTATCTGTAGTTGTGTTTGCTGTTGTGGTATCAGTGGTTGTTGTGTTTGCTGTTGTGATGTCAGTAGTTGTGTTTGCTGTTGTGGCGTCATTAGTTGTGGTGTCTGTAGTTGTTGTGTTTGCTGTTGTGGTATCAGTAGTTGTTGTGTTTGCTGTTGTGGTGTCATTAGTTGTTGTGTCATTAGTTGTGGTGTCATTAGTTTTGGTGTCATTAGTTGTTGTGTCTGTAGTTGTTGTGTTTGCTGTTGTGGTGTCATTAAATGTGGTGTCATTAGTTGTGGTGTCTGTAGTTGTGGTGTCTGTAGTTGTTGTGTTTGCTGTTGTGGTGTCATTAGTTGTTGTGTCTGTAGTTGTGATGTCTGTAGTTGTTGTGTTTGCTGTTGTGGTGTCATTAGTTGTTGTGTCTGTAGTTGTTGTGTCTGTAGTTGTGGTGTCTGTACTTGTTTTGTTTGCTGTTGTGGTGTCAGTAGTTGTTTGTTTGCTGTTGTGGTGTCTGTAGTTGTGGTGTCTGTAGTTGTTGTGTCTTTAATTGTGGTGTCTGTAGTTGTTGTGTTTGCTGCTGTGGTGTCTGTAGTTGTTGTGTTTGTAGTTGTGGTGTCTGTAGTTGTGTCTGTAGTTGTGGTGTCTGTACTTGTTTTGTTTTCTGTTGTGGTGTCAGTAGTTGTTGTGTTTGCTGTTGTGATGTCAGTAGTTGTGGTATCTGTAGTTGTGGTGTCTGTACTTGTTTTGTTTGCTGTTGTGGTGTCAGTAGTTGTTGTGTTTGCTGTTGTGATGTCAGTAGTTGTTTTTCTGTACTTGTGTTTGCTGTTGTGGTGTCAGTAGTTGTTGTGTCTTTAATTGTGGTGTCAGTAGTTGTTGTGTTTGCTGTTGTGGTGTCTGTAGTTGTTGTGTGTAGTTGTGGTGTCTGTAATTGTGGTGTCAGTAGTTGTTGTGTTTGCTGTTGTGGTGTCATCAGTTGTTGTGTTTGCTGTTGTGGTGTCTGTAGTTGTGGTATCTGTAGTTGTGTTTGCTGTTGTGGTGTCAGTGGTTGTTGTGTTTGCTGTTGTGATGTCAGTAGTTGTGTTTGCTGTTGTTGTGTCAGTAGTTGTTGTGTCTGTACTTGTTGTGTTTGCTGTTGTGGCGTCATTAGTTGTGGTGTCTGTAGTTGTTGTGTTTGCTGTTGTGGTATCAGTAGTTGTTGTGTTTGCTGTTGTGGTGTCATTAGTTGTTGTGTCATTAGTTGTGGTGTCATTAGTTTTGGTGTCATTAGTTGTTGTGTCTGTAGTTGTTGTGTTTGCTGTTGTGGTGTCATTAAATGTGGTGTCATTAGTTGTGGTGTCTGTAGTTGTGGTGTCTGTAGTTGTTGTGTTTGCTGTTGTGGTGTCATTAGTTGTTGTGTCTGTAGTTGTGGTGTCTGTAGTTGTTGTGTTTGCTGTTGTGGTGTCATTAGTTGTTGTGTCTGTAGTTGTTGTGTCTGTAGTTGTGATGTCTGTAGTTGTGGTGTCTGTAGTTGTTTGTTTGCTGTTGTGGTGTCTGTAGTTGTGGTGTCTGTAGTTGTTGTGTCTTTAATTGTGGTGTCTGTAGTTGTTGTGTTTGCTGCTGTGGTGTCTGTAGTTGTTGTGTTTGTAGTTGTGGTGTCTGTAGTTGTGTCTGTAGTTGTGGTGTCTGTACTTGTTTTGTTTGCTGTTGTGGTGTCAGTAGTTGTTGTGTTTGCTGTTGTGATGTCAGTAGTTGTGGTATCTGTAGTTGTGGTGTGTGTACTTGTTTTGTTTGCTGTTGTGGTGTCAGTAGTTGTTGTGTTTGCTGTTGTGATGTCAGTAGTTGTTTTTCTGTACTTGTGTTTGCTGTTGTGGTGTCAGTAGTTGTTGTGTCTTAAATTGTGGTGTCAGTAGTTGTTGTGTTTGCTGTTGTGGTGTCTGTAGTTGTTGTGTGTAGTTGTGGTGTCTGTAATTGTGGTGTCAGTAGTTGTTGTGTTTGCTGTTGTGGTGTCATCAGTTGTTGTGTTTGCTGTTGTGGTGTCTGTAGTTGTGGTATCTGTAGTTGTGTTTGCTGTTGTGGTGTCAGTGGTTGTTGTGTTTGCTGTTGTGATGTCAGTAGTTGTGTTTGCTGTTGTTGTGTCAGTAGTTGTTGTGTCTGTACTTGTTGTGTTTGCTGTTGTGGCGTCATTAGTTGTGGTGTCTGTAGTTGTTGTGTTTGCTGTTGTGGTATCAGTAGTTGTTGTGTTTGCTGTTGTGGTGTCATTAGTTGTTGTGTCATTAGTTGTGGTGTCATTAGTTTTGGTGTCATTAGTTGTTGTGTCTGTAGTTGTTGTGTTTGCTGTTGTGGTGTCATTAAATGTGGTGTCATTAGTTGTGGTGTCTGTAGTTGTGGTGTCTGTAGTTGTTGTGTTTGCTGTTGTGGTGTCATTAGTTGTTGTGTCTGTAGTTGTTGTGTCTGTAGTTGTTGTGTCTGTAGTTGTGGTGTCATTAGTTTTGATGTCAGTAGTTGTTGTGTCTGTAGTTGTTGTGTTTGCTGTTGTGGTGTCATTAAATGTGGTGTCATTAGTTGTGGTGTCATTAAATGTGGTGTCATTAGTTGTGGTGTCTGTAGTTGTTGTGTCTGTAGTTGTTGTGTTCGTTATTGTTATGTTAGGCCTTATTGTGTCTATTGTTCATGTATTTGTCCTAATTATGTCCATCTTTTTCAGCTTTTCATTTTCAGCTTTTCATCTCAGTTTTCATTGTTGGGTATTAGGATTAAAATGGACCAGGGAGGGGTAAGGGATTTTCATCGTTTGACCTCTTAACCTTAGTTTTGACCTACTTGCATTGTGAAGTGGAATGGGAAAGAAAGTGTTGTTGCATGCACATGACAACAGGACTTGAAATGAAAAGTCTTGTGGTTGAACTGACAGTGGAACAGTGCAGACATGATGTATCTGCTTTAAATTGATTCTTTAACTCCTCACTTATCTTGGCTTGTTGGTTTCATGCTATCTCTCTTATTTTTTTTTATTATTATTATTTATTATTAATTTAGGTGTGTTAGTTTGGACTCCTTTGGAGCTCTCCATTGGAGGTAGGGATTTCAGTTTTTTTGGTAGACTGACATTAAAAGCTTGGATAGGGGGAGGGGTTATGTATCAATGACAAGCAGTCATCATGTCTGTAATGTTCCACTGTCAGTTCAACGGAGCCTATTGTACCTTCATTAGATCCTCCATTTGACATATATTACTTAATAAGAAGCTATCATCAAACTTGTACCAGATAATCATCTAAGGATTCTTAGATTGGCTATGACCTAATTTTCCTCTTGAGTGATTTAAAGTATCAATTGTGAGCAAAACAGAATTGAGGCACTCGTACAAAACTTGCATGTGATTAGTCAAACTTTCATTAACTGACCTTATTTTTCCTCACTTGAGCATATTGAGTAATTATGCATTTAATTTCAAATCTGAGCATCTAAGCTGATTTTGAATTTTGAAGGATTTTGCATTCATTGCCTATAGTCTAGCTGCGCTTTACCCCAATGAAACTGGGATGTTTTATACTCTTTTAAATTGTACAAACATATTTTTACAAAAAAAAAAAAAATCAAAAAAAAAAAAAAAAAAAATCAAAAAAAAAAAAAAAAAAAAAAATCCAAAAAAAAAAAAAAAAAAAAAAAAACTAACCAAAAAAAAAAAAAAAAAAAAAAAAAAACTAACCAAAAAAAAAAAAAAAAAAAAAAAAATACTAACAACACTTGTAAATAGTAGACTCGTAAGATTATGTGGGTTCTATAAGGGATTTAGTTTTTGACCGGCACCCTGTCATCACTTTGGTTCCATTCTTACAAAACCCTGGTACTTATGAACTTTGATATACAGGTATTAGAATATGAGTGCAAATTATTGTTAGATTTTGAAGTTAAACAAGGTCAAATGTCAAGGTCAGACATATTTATTTTGCAATTATTAGTTCTTGGTTCTGATGCCATAAACTGCATTATGTAATAATCTTACTTTGATAAGAACGGGCTGCACCTCTAAATTTGAAGCATTCAAGGTCGTAAGTCAAGGTCACACTTAACATTTTGGTATTTCATTTCCTGAAACTGCACAACTAAAGAATAAAAAAGAAAGGTCAAAGGTCAGTCCTAAACGAATCACTTCATTCAAAACGCTATTTTCATATTTCATTTGTATGATTATTAGAATTATCTTGATAATGTAGGGATCATATCCTAAGATTTTGGGTCAAAGGTAATGTAAAGACTGATAATTTTTCCTGTGGCGGGGCCCTTTATGATTTTGCCTAATGTCTTGATTAGGCATATACCTTGTAATATTTACCATGTTAACATTGTTTTCTTTTTTCTTGCATGGCACTGCTGAGAGTCCCATGCAGGCATAGGGCATACCTAGAGGATGTTGGACAACAGCCTATCAATAGAGGGCATTTAGATGGGCTTCCATCTTTAACAGAGAAGTAGATAATCGGTTCTTGTGGAATTTATGAATGAAATTTATGCCACTGTAATCTTTGAACCAGGGGCGTATAGTTTTTGTCCTGTCTTTTTGTCTGTTTGTTTGTTTGACCACAAAAATACTTTAACCCTTTGCTTTAATGTTTGAATGTGATATGCCTTTCATATTTCACATTTGTATTCCTTGTGAGAAGATCTTTCCATGGATACCAAAGTTTTAACCTTGTGACCTTGAACTTGGAGTTGGTAAAAAATGTACCAAAATTGATACCAAATTATTTTACCTTTTGACCTTGACCTTGGAGTTTGACCTTATTTGTAATAACATTCACCTTGACCACATTTTACCTTTCTATTGACCCCCAAAATGTTCTCTTGTGACCTTGACCTTGGAGTTAGGAAAAACTTATGAATGGTAGGTGATAGGGTTTCAATATTGCACATGTGCATCCCTTGTAACAGAACCTATTCATTAATACACAAATTGGCCTTTAAACCTTGACCTAATAGTTTGACCATGTTTCACAAACACATAGGGGTTTTTTTTTTTTTGGCAAAATAATTTTCTTCACTTTTCTAAAATGTTTTTCTTAGTTTTACAGAAGACAACAACTTGATGATGGAAGGCATTGGACAACAACTTGATGATGAAAGGCATTGGACAACTACTGACGTCAAAACTTTTTTGGTGGATTTCTGATTGGAGATGGTACCTATCCTAAACAGCCACTACATGAGTGGAAAAGATCCTACGGCTCTGTATCAGGGACGTCACCCTCAATGTCCACGAACGGGTACATGAGAAAGTAAGTTCAAAGTGACCTCTTTAGCTTACCAGGGTCTGGTTAAGGAATGATACATAATCCTATCAGTATATTCACCGCAAAACCTCAAATACCAGGAGATGCTTTATTGTTATTGCATTGATCCTGTTGTGTAATACAATACATGTATATTATTTACACAGAAAGGTTTGACTAAATTCTGTTCATTTACAGCAACATCTGCTTTGTGCAAAATGATGTTGCATTAGACTGTTTACACAATCATGTTTGACCTAATTCTGTTCATTAACATCAATATTTGCTTTGTGCAAATTGATGTTGCATTAGACTGTTTATTTAGTCAGGTTTGACCTAATTCTGTTCATTAACATCAATATTTGCTTTGTGCAAATTGATGTTGCATTTAGACTGTTTACACAGTCAGGTTTCATTAAAGTTCGTACAATAACAAATGTCTGCTTTGTGCAAATGACATTGAATCAGGATTTAAAGATGTCAAGTTTCATCAAAATTCAAAATAATTAACATATTATCTTGATAATGTAGGGATCATATCATAAGATTTTGGGTCAAAGGTAATGTAAAGACTGATAATTTTTCCTGTGGTGGGGCCCTTTATGATTTTGCCTAATGTCTTGATTAGGCATATACCTTGTAATATTTACCATGTTAACATTGTTTTCTTTTTTCTTGCATGGCACTGCTGAGAGTCCCATGCAGGCATAGGGCATACCTAGAGGATGTTGGAGGATGTTGGCCTATCAATAGAGGGCATTTAGATGGGCTTCCATCTTTAACAGAGAAGTAGATAATCGGTTCTTGTGGAATTTATGAATGAAATTTATGCCACTGTAATCTTTGAACCAGGGGCGTATAGTTTTTGTCCTGTCTTTTTGTCTGTTTGTTTGTTTGACCACAAAAATACTTTAATCCTTTGCTTTAATGTTTGAATGTGATATGCCTTTCGTATTTCACATTTGTATTCCTTGTGAGAAGATCTGTCCATGGATACCAAAGTTTTAACCTTGTGACCTTGAACTTGGAGTTGGTAAAAAATGTACCAAAATTGATACCAAATTATTTTACCTTTTGACCTTGAACTTGGAGTTGATCCTGCATTGATACTGTTGTGTAATACAATACATGTATATTATTAACACAGAAAGGTTTGACTAAATTCTGTTCATTTACAGCAACATCTGCTTTGTGCAAATTGATGTTGCATTAGACTGTTTACACAGTCAGGTTTGACCTAATTCTGTTCATTAACATCAATATTTGCTTTGTGCAAATTGATGTTGCATTTAGACTGTTAACACAGTCAGGTTTGACCTAATTCTGTTCATTATCATCAATATTTGCTTTGTGCAAATTGATGTTGCATTTAGACTGTTAACACAGTCAGGTTTGACCTAATTCTGTTCATTAACATCAATATTTGCTTTGTGCAAATTGATGTTGCATTTAGACTGTTAACACAGTCAGGTTTGACCTAATTCTGTTCATTAACATCAATATTTGCTTTGTGCAAATTGATGTTGCATTTAGACTGTTAACACAGTCAGGTTTGACCTAATTCTGTTCATTAACATCAATATTTGCTTTGTGCAAATTGATGTTGCATTTAGACTGTTAACACAGTCAGGTTTGACCTAATTCTGTTCATTAACATCAATATTTGCTTTGTGCAAATTGATGTTGCATTTAGACTGTTAACACAGTCAGGTTTGACCTAATTCTGTTCATTAACATCAATATTTGCTTTGTGCAAATTGATGTTGCATTTAGACTGTTAACACAGTCAGGTTTGACCTAATTCTGTTCATTAACATCAATATTTGCTTTGTGCAAATTGATGTTGCATTTAGACTGTTAACACAGTCAGGTTTGACCTAATTCTGTTCATTAACATCAATATTTGCTTTGTGCAAATTGATGTTGCATTTAGACTGTTAACACAGTCAGGTTTGACCTAATTCTGTTCATTAACATCAATATTTGCTTTGTGCAAATTGATGATGCATTTAGACTGTTAACACAGTCAGGTTTGACCTAATTCTGTTCATTAACATCAATATTTGCTTTGTGCAAATTGATGTTGCATTTAGACTGTTAACACAGTCAGGTTTGACCTAATTCTGTTCATTAACATCAATATTTGCTTTGTGCAAATTGATGTTGCATTTAGACTGTTAACACAGTCAGGTTTGACCTAATTCTGTTCATTAACATCAATATTTGCTTTGTGCAAATTGATGTTGCATTTAGACTGTTAACACAGTCAGGTTTGACCTAATTCTGTTCATTAACATCAATATTTGCTTTGTGCAAATTGATGTTGCATTTAGACTGTTAACACAGTCAGGTTTGACCTAATTCTGTTCATTAATATCAATATTTGCTTTGTGCAAATTGATGTTGCATTTAGACTGTTAACACAGTCAGGTTTGACCTAATTCTGTTCATTAACATCAATATTTGCTTTGTGCAAATTGATGTTGCATTTAGACTGTTAACACAGTCATGTTTGACCTAATTCTGTTCATTAACATCAATATTTGCTTTGTGCAAATTGATGTTGCATTTAGACTGTTAACACAGTCAGGTTTGACCTAATTCTGTTCATTAACATCAATATTTGCTTTGTGCAAATTGATGTTGCATTTAGACTGTTAACACAGTCATGTTTGACCTAATTCTGTTCATTAACATCAATATTTGCTTTGTGCAAATTGATGTTGCATTTAGACTGTTAACACAGTCATGTTTGACCTAATTCTGTTCATTAACATTAATATTTGCTTTGTGCAAATTGATGTTGCATTTAGACTGTTAACACAGTCATGTTTGACCTAATTCTGTTCATTAACATCAATATTTGCTTTGTGCAAATTGATGTTGCATTTAGACTGTTAACACAGTCAGGTTTCATTAAAGTTTGTACAATAACAAATGTCTGCTTTGTGCAAATGACATTGAATCAGGATTCAAAGATGTCAAGTTTCATCAAAATTCAAAATAATTAACATATTTGACAATTATCTTTACATTGTACTCCTTTTCATTTAAAATCGGTGCTGGTACTTGTCTCCTACCTTCCTGTCCTTTACCATATCCATGCACTCCCATTCCTGCATGTTAACTGCTCTTTCTTACCTAAACTTAACGACAGTGTGATAGATAATTGTCGAAGTGTTGATTTTTATTGTTAATCTTTGCTTTCTTTCAGCTGTTATTGTTATAATGTTAACCTTTGAGCTTTCTTTCAGCTGTTATTGTTTATACTGTTAATCTTTGTGTTCTCTTTCAGCTGTTATTGTTACTTTTGCTGTACATATTTAAGCTGTTATATTTTCTTGTTATTTGTTGCGTTTTGAACATATCTGTGATATTTGAGTATTTGTGATATTAATATGTCTGTGATATTGATTTTAAACTTTGCATATCTGTGATATTAATATGTCTGTGATATTGATTTTAAACTTTGCATATCTGTGATATTAATATGTCTGTGATATTGATTTTAAACTTTGCATATCTGTGATATTTATGTATTTGTGATATTCATTTTAACATTTACCTACCTGTGATATTGATTTGTCTGTGATATTATTTTTTAAAGCTTATCTGTGATGAATATGATTGTTTCTGTTATTTCTGAAGTAACTTATCTTTTGTAATTGTTATTATTCTTTAACCTGTGATATTTGTTAAAACTTCCTTATTTAAAAATTGTTTCTGTTATTTTCCAAAGTTATCTCTTTTGTTCTTTTGTTGTTAATTGTGAATTCTTTAAATGGCCATTTGGCTCTGCATGATGCAGGCATACACATGACGAGGTAGTGCATTATAGGTAAGGCCGCACACATGACGAGGTCTGCATTATAGGTAAGGCGGCACACATGACGAGGTCTGCATTACAGGTAAGGCCGCACACATGATAAGTTATGGCTGGCATGGACATGAGGTAATTAATAATATATGCATTAATTCTAGCTATCTTACTAGCTTCTTTCCACATATGTAATGAGATTTTCTTTACCCAAAAGCTTGATTAATTTTTCTGACGAAATTGTGTCAATTTTATAATAGAAAAATAGAGTAGAAAATTAAGATGACAATTTGGAATTAGAAAGTTTACAGAATTATAATCAAATTAAGAGTAACCGTGTTCTTCAAAGAGTATTTGAACTATAGCTTAAGCTTTACAATTAATGTTGCCAATAGCATGGACGGCAGACCTTGGAACCTTGACGGAAAGATGACAATGCTATGGTGGAGACAAGGCAGGAAGACTAAGGAATCCGGATGGTGGAGGACAGATTTCCAGACAAGATGACAGAATCCAGTTAGGGGAGGCTACTCCATTGCTGTCGTGAGGTAATTTTTTAAATATTCATTAGTCTCATCAGTTTGATGGAAAAAATGTGGTCAATTGGTCAATTTGATTTCTTGGATTTAAAGGTCAAGGACATTAATTTGAAAAAAGTTGTTTCTGCAAGGTCAAGGTTACTCAGATAATACATCATCAATTATCAATATTGCTGTGATTAGGGGAGCGATTCCATTAGTTTAACTGATTTTCTTGATATCATACATTAAATAAAGTATTTGATTTGTATTTCAGAAAGGCAATGGAGGATGTGTACCAAAATGGAGACACTACATACACCGTTAACTTAGGACGATACACGGACCAGTCCACTGATGATGATACATGGAGCAGTCAGTGACCAAGCTGTGGACTTTATCACTTTATTATCGCAGGATTGTGATTCATACCCTATGACCAAAGGTGCATGTGACATTGACTAAATGGTAAAGGTGTGACATTCTGTTTGGTTGTTCACATTGAGAAAACGTTAATTACAACTAAATTGTGGACTAAATGACTAAAATATCACAGGATTGAGAGTCAAACCCATGTACATGTACCATAGCGATCAGCTTTCCACAGAACAATGGACTTAATGCAGGATTGTAAGTCAAAAGTGTTGTGACACAAAACCGACAAATCAACACATTTGCACAAGAACTTTTAAATTGTCATGTTTATGTAAAGTTTTCTTACATAAAGGGGGGGGGGATGCTCATTTATCAACCAAATACAAAAAGCAAAGATCAAGCTCAAATTCAAATACTTGATAAATTTGTCATATAGTTACCTGATAAACATAAGTGATAGATTATTTTAAATCTTAGACGATCAATTTACCTTCATAATTTAGATAAAATGTGCCTAGAGCAAGTTCAATTTAAATGTGGTTTTTGCAGATGAAGATTTTTTGAAAGTATAAGGTATTATTTTACTTGGGGTGACTTTGTCTTATTGTCTGTCTGTCCGTCCGTCTGTTAAATAATCACTTTTGTTATCTATATTTAAAAGCATTAAAGGCATTGAAATGAAAACAAGAAATGTTGAAATAATTAGGTAGCTCAAACATTTTGGTTTAAGCCTGTCACATAGACAGACTTCGCAGTGTCAATAAATATGTTGACATTCATGTTTTGGATTTTAAAATAATGAACACTACATTATGTTAAAAAGCAAAGACAATGTTGTACTTTGCTCCGAACATTCTTCCCAAGAGTGACTCTATATGACCGTGTAACAATTTGTCAGTGGTGAGGGTTCAATGGAAGAAGGATATGAAATTATCCATAAAACGAAACGGAGCGAAAAATCATAATTATGCAAAACGTGTCGCAAAAGCATTCTAATACAAAATAGCAATTAAAGTCGTGCATATTCGTGTTTTGATGATCTTGAAGTGGCATCAGTTTATTATTTATTTGTTTATTTCTTTTTACATTATTCCCCCTTTTTTGCACATTGTGCTTGTTGTATAATGTGCCATGGTAGACTGGATGTTACGAACATCAGCTTATATATTTTTTTGCACATCTGTGCATGTGGTAGGCTATACTATGGTAGACTGTATGTTTAACGTACATCAGGTTATGTTTTTTTTTTTGTTAAGTATTATCTTATTGTTAAGGCAGTTTTTTGGTTGTGTGGTGTGCTTATGGTAGATCACTGATGTGTACAAGATCAACAAACACTGATAAATGTTTAACGTTAAATAATTATTCCGTATTACAATGTCATTCACATGCAGAAATTACTTCATTATATCAAGATCGCGGAACAAAATTATGTTAATTACATTCTGATACATGAGACCAGTGTAAATCAGATTCCCTCTTCCATTTAAATCTCACTGCAGACAAATTGAAATTGAGGTCAAGGGGTCACTCAAAGGAAGGATGCTCTGATCATAGTACAATCTGAAATGTCTTCCCGTTTGACCACCTGATGATTAAGATCAAATTCTCTTTTATATGTAGAGAAAATGACCATGACCTTAATACCATGTTTACATTAGTGCATTTAATTCTTAGGTGCAATTAGCACTGAAGGTCACGAACAATCTTCAATTTACTTCCTGTCGTCATGACGATGAGTAGGTCATGTTGACATACATGTCCTTTTCAAGGTCAGAAGCTGAATTTAGCGCAAAAAAGGCAACACTTATGTTCTGTAGCATTAAAATTTCACAATTATTGAAAATAGAGATATTGTATTATCCAAGAACTTTTTATTCATTATAAAGCATATAGAGCATATGCTCTATAACGAATAAAAAAGTTCTTGGATCAAATCAGTGATAAGACTTTAATTTTCTTAAGAGTATATTGCAAACGAATTTGAAGAAAAACATTTACATTTCGATTAAATACCAAATTATGACGATTCTTAAGGTCAGTGTACAGTCAGTTATGGTGTTTTCATATTTTATAAGAAATTTCATAAAACAAAATCTTCTTAAAAGATACAAACAAATGACCTTACCTTAATTTTGGTGTTGAAAAATTCAGAATTAAGATAATTGTTGAAAGGGAGGGGGAAGTCATTATTTCACATAGAAAATCTATCTTATATACTTTTGGATGTGTGTGGTATATATATTTGTGGATGTATGAATTTATATTTTGTATGTTTCCATGTTTATGGTAGTTTTTGTGTTATTAACTTAATATACTTTTCATGTAAATAATGTGATTTTTTTTTGTTGAAAATGTAGTTTACTTGAATGTTTCATAATTTTATACTGACTTTTGTATGTCCCATTTGTCATTTAATGACCATGCATGGTGCAACAAGTATTTGCTTTGTCTGTCATCAATCACACAGTTTTGGCAGTTTCATATGCCATCTTAAAAATCCTTTAAACAATCAAACCAACAGCTCAAGGTCAACAGATATCTATGAATCTGAGAAAAATAGGTCAAGGGCAATAGATGCCTAAAGGTCTTATACCATTAGGTCAAGCTCATTGAATTCTTTTGAATCTGTAATCAAAAGTTCAAGGTCAATGCTCAGAAAAAAATTGGCGGATATTGAAAGTAGTTGAGTGATAATTTATACACTTTATGCATATTTGATACTTCATTATTTATCAAATCTAGAAGAGGTCATATAGTCAAGGTAATTGAACAGAGGTCATGATGTAAAGATCTGTGATTAGAGATCATGTTGTCAAGGTCATTGATTAGAGATCATGTTGTCAAGGTCATTGAGCAGAGGCCATGATGTAAAGATCTGTGATTAGAGGTCATATTGTCAAGGCCACTGATAAGATGTCATGTTGTAAAGGTCATTGATCAGAGATCATGTTGTCAAGGTAATTGAGTGGTCATGTTTTAAAGATCTGTTATTAGAGGTCGTATTGTCAAGGTCATAATGATAAGCTTATATATCAGGATCAGGATGTTGAATTTTAGTAGGAGTATAATGTTTTACTAACATTCTGTATTTACTATGTATGTATATTGTGCAGTGGATTATATTGTGTAAAAAATATGTAAATATATGAATTATTCATAAAAATATATGAATATATGAATTTGTCTTAAAAATATATGATATAAATTTTAATATGCTTAATTAATTTATTCTGTTTCATAAATCAGTCCCTGATTTGATGGTACTCCTTGTTCTATCAGGGTGATGACCACATGGTATTGCAGAATACTGTATGTGTACTTATTTTAGCGCAACCAAATTTTAACGCAAACAGGGTAAAATGGGACAAATTTTTATATTGAGGTAATTATGAATAGGGGCAACTGACTTATTTTCAACATTATCTATAAAAGTTCAATAATTTAGCGTAGACTTAAATTAGTGCAATCCTTATAGTGATAACTCCTCTAAAATATATCTAGCTGAAATAACTACACATACAGTAATTGCATGATTTGAGAATTATGTTTTCTGTCTGTCCATCTGTCTTGTCAACCAGTCTTCCCATTTTCATCAACGGGTTTTGATGGAAGAATTCATCAGACTATTAATCTTTCGTATGTAATACATGGGAAAAATATATGATGGTTTGAAAGATTCAAGGTCAATGTTTGAAATAAAGGTCAGCAACTTGATTTATCACTAAGAGTTGCAAATCTGACACAAATATGCAACATGTCAAACAAGGAGGAATGCCTCGCATGTAATTATACAGTATAAATAAACACTGATTGATCGGCAAAGATGCACATTTTACAGATGGAATGCTCAAGGTCATATTTAGACTTTTTACACTGGTTTGATGTGATTTTATTGTGACATGAGGATTGATGATCAGAAGTAAGGATGTCAGGAGACTGAAGATTAACATACTCCACCATGGAGACATTAAAATATCAAATACATAAAAACAACACAGAAAGAATTAAAATGTTATGACATTAAAATATCAAATACATAAAAACAACACAGAAAGAATTAAAATGTTATGACATCAAAATATCAAATACATAAAAACAACACAGAAAGAATTAAAATGTTATGACATTAAAATATCAAATACATAAAAACAACACGGAAAGAATTAAAATGTTATCCAAACTAACGTGCAGGTGGACCTTAATAAAATTGCATAAAATTTAACAACTTTTCACTGCTTGTATGGATCTAAATAATGTATTTTCAATAATAGATAACCTGAGGAAGGTCATAGCTCAACAATTCAAGGTCACTACATGATGGGATTAAAAGTCCAGGCCATAATTGTTCACTGCCTACATAAATTATGTCTCCCCCTACAGGGAGGAGACATTGGTTTTGCCTTCATCGTCCGTCCGTCCCTCTGTCACACATCTTGTCCGGGCTATATCTCCTGAACCATTTGCCCGATCACTTTCATCTTTTAGTATGTTGTTGCTTATGACCGGAAGGTTTCACATCACCTTGACTCAAGGTCATGTGACCAAGGTCAAGGTCACTTAGTACATTTTTAATGAAATTATGAATACATTCCTGTCTGGGTTAATACTCTTGAACCGTTTGCCAGAACACTTTCATATTTCAGTATGTTGTTGCTTATGACCAACAGGTTACACATCACCTTGACCCAAGATCAAGGTCACTCAGTGCACTTTAATGAAATTACGAATACATTCCTGTCTGGGCTAATACTTTTGAACCGTTTGCCCGATCATTTTCATATTTTAGTATGTTGTTGCTTATGACCTGAAGGTTTCAGATCACCTTGACCCTAGGTCATATGACCAAGGTCAAGGTCACATAATACATTTTGAATGAAATTGTACATGCATTCTGTCCGGGTTATATCTCTTGAACCGTTTGCCGGATCACTTTCATATTGAAGTATGTTGTTTCTTATGACCCTAAGGTTACACATCACTTTGACCCAAGGTCATGTGACCAAGGTCAAGGTCACTTAGTGCGTTTTTAATGAAATTATGCTTACATTCCTGTTCGGACTATATCTCTTGAACCGTTTACCTGACCACTTTCTTATTTTAGTATGTTGTTCCTTATGACCCAAAGGTTTCACATCACCTTGACCCAAGGTCATGTGACCAAGGTCACTTAGTACATTTTTCATGAAATTATACATACATTCCTGTCCGGGCTACATCTCTTGAACCGTTTGCCCAATCACTTTCATATTTTAGTATGTTGTTTCTTATGACCCAAAGGTTTCACATCAATTTGACCCAAGGTCAAGGTCACTTAGTACATTTTTAATGAAATTATGAATACATTCCTGTCTGGGCTAATACTCTTGAACCGTTTGCCGAATCACTTTCGTATTTTAGTATGATGTTGCTTATGACCTTAAGGTTACACATCACCTTGACCCAAGGTCATGTGACCAAGGTCAAGGTTACTCAGTGCATTTTAATGAAATTATGAATACATTCCTGTCCAGGCTTATTCTTTTGAACCGTTTGCCGGATCACTTTTGTATTTTAGTATGTTGTTGCTTATGACCTTAAGGTTTAGGATCACCTTGACCCTAGGTTATGTGACCAAGGTCAAGGTCACATAGTACATTTTGAATGAAATTGTACATGCATTCCTATCCGGGCTATATCTCTCGAACCGTTTGCCGGATCACTTTCATATTGAAGTATGTTGTTTCTTATGGCCCTAAGGTTACACATCACTTTGACCCAAGGTCATGAGACCAAGGTCAAGGTCACTTAGTGCGTCTTTAATGAAATTATGCTTACATTCATGTCCGGGCTATATCTCTTGAACTGTTTACCTGATCACTTTCTTATTTTAGTATGTTGTTCCTTATGACCCAAAAGTTTCACATCACCATGACCCAAGGTCATGTGACCAAGGTCAAGGTCACTTAGTGCATTTTTAATTGAATTATGCATACATTCCTGTCCGGACTCTATTTCTTGAACCGTTTGCCAGATAACTTTGATATTTAAGTATGTTGTTGCTTATGACCCAAAGGTTTCACATCATCTTGACCCAAGGTCATGTGACCAAGGTCAAGGTCATTTGGTGCATTTTTAATGAAATTATGAATACATTCCTGTCCGGGCTATATTTTGAACCATTTGCCCGATCACTTTCATATTTTAGTATGTTGTTGCTTATGACTGGAAGGTTTCACATCACCTTGACTCAAGGTCATATGACCAAGGTCAAGGTCACTTAGTACATTTTCAATGAAATTATGAATACATTCCTGTCTGGGCTTATACTCTTGAACCGTTCGCCGGATCACTTTCATATTTTAGTATGATGTTGCTTATGACCTGAAGGTTACACATCACCTTGACCCAAGGTCATGTGACCAAGGTCAAGGTCACTCAGTGCATTTTAATGAAATTATGAATACATTCCAGTCCAGGCTAATACTTTTGAACCGTTTGCCGGATCACTTTCATATTTTAGTATGTTGTTGCATATGACCTGAAGGTTTCAGATCACCTTGACCCTAGATCATGTGACCAAGGTCAAGTTCTCATAGTACATTTTGAATGAAATTGTACATGCACTCCTGTCCGGGCTATATCTCTTGAACCGCGTTTGCCGGATCACTTTCATATTGAAGTATGTTGTTTCTTATGACCCTACGGTTACACATCACTTTGACCCAAGGTCATATGACCAAGGTCAAGGTCACATAGTGCGTTTTTAATGAAATTATGCATACATTCCTGTCCGGGCTATATCTCTTGAACCGTTTACCTGATCACTTTCTTATTTTAGTATGTTGTTCCATATGACCCAAAGGTTTCACATCACATTGACCCAAGGTCATGTGACCAAGGTCAAGGTCACTTAGTACATTTTTATTGAAATTGTACACACATTCCTTTTCGGGCTATATCTCCTGAACTATTTGCCAGATCACTTTTATATTTTAGCATGTTGCTGCTTATGACCCAAAGGTTTCAAATCACCTTGACCCAAGGTCATGTGACCAAGGTCAAGGTCACTTAGTACATTTTTAATGAAATTGTACATGCATTCCTGTCTGGGCTATAACTCTTGAACCATTAACCTGATCACTTTCTTCTTTTAGTATGTTGTTCCATATGACCCGAGGGCTTCACATCACATTAACCCAAGGTCATATGACAAAGGCTAAGGTCACCTACTACATTTTTAATGAAATTGTACATACATTCCTGTCTAGGCTTTATCCCTTGGACCGCTTACTGGATTGCTTTCACGTTTTAGTATGTATTTGCTGATGACCAAAAAGTTTCACCTTGACCCATGGTCATTTGATCAAGGTCAAAGTTACGAAGTACATTTTATGAAATTGCACATGCTATCCTGTTGGGGATGTTTCTCTTTTAACTAATTATCAGATCACTGTCATATTTTAGTATGTTGTTACGTATCACCTAAAGGTTTCACTTCACGTTGACTCAAGGTCATGTGACCAAGGTCAAGCTCAATTAGTATATTTTAAATGAAATTGTATTTGTTACGTGTATTATGTCCAGGCTTATTCTTTTGAACCGTGATCGGATCACTTCATATTTTAGTATGATGGTGCTGATGACCCAAAGGTTTCACACCACCTTGATCCAAGGTCATATGACTAAGGTCAAGGTCAAATATTTACATTTTTAATGAAATTGTAAATGCTATTGAGTCTGGGCTATATCTGTGGAATCGTATACTGGATCACTCTGATACTTTAGAATGCTGTTGCTCAGGATTGGAAGGTTTCTTATCATCTTGACCCAAGGTCATGTGCCCAAGGTCAAAATCATTTAGTTCTTTTTAATGAAATTGTACGTACCAATCTTGTCTGGGCTATATGTCCTGAACCCTTCTTACAATTGTTTTCATATTTTAGTATGTTGTTTCTCAGGACTAAATGTTTCTTATCACATTGTCCCAAGGTCACATGATTAAGGTCACTTCTTACTTTCAGTAATGAAAATGTATATGCTAATCATGTCCAGGCTGAAATTGTCTATGCTTATCATATTTAGGCTTTATATTCTGAACTGTGTATCCAATCACTAATTCAGTTTTTGTTGCTCTTAATTCATACAATGTAGGTTTCAGATCACCTATATCCAAGGTCATGTGACCAAAGTCAATTTCACTATTAAAATATGCTTATAATGAAATTGTATATGCTAATCATGTTTGGGCTTTACCTCAAACAATATATTGAATCACTTTCATGTTTTAGTATGATGTTGCTCATGACTCAAAGGTTTCACATCAACTTGGCCCAAGGACAAAGTAACTTAGAGGGAGGGGGGAGACATCTGGGTTTTTTTTCTGAAAAACATTTGTTTTAATCTTACTGGTATTTCACAGAATAATTCCAAAGGAAACCGGGGTGTGTCATGACCTTGATCCAAGGTCATAGTACATCCAGTTTGAAAAATCTCGTCCTGTTCATATTTTTCACTGTTTGATTTCACCTGAATGATATTGCACACCAGTACTTAAGGATGTCTTGACCCTGATCAAACTTCATAGGTCAGAAGGTCAAGGTCAAGGTTGAAAATCTTTTATGATCCATATATTTTAGCTTGCCGGGACGAAGGTCCGAAGAGCTAATGTCATACCCTCGGCGTCGTCGTTGTCGTCGTCGTCCGTAGACAAAACTTTAACCTGGGCTATATCATTTCAACCATAAAGGATAGGCTTTCATATTTCACACGTGGATATCTTGTGACAAGACCTTTCATTTGAGACCATGACCTTTGACCTATTGACCTTGACCTTGGACTTTGACCTACTTTTCAAAAACTTCAACCTGGGCTTTATCCAACCATAAGGGGTAGGGCTTTCATATTTCACAAGTATATTCCTTGTGATGAGACCTTTCATTTGAGACCATGACCTTTGACTTAGTGACCTTGACCTTGGACTTTGACCTACTTTTCAAAAACTTCAACCTGGGCTATATCTCTTCAACCATAAGGGGTAGGGCTTTCATTTTTCAGATGTAGATACCTTGTGATGAGACCTTTTATTCGAAACCATGATCTTTGACCTAGTGACCTTGACCTTTGACCTACTTTTAAAAAAACCTTAAACTGGGATATATTTCTTCAACCATAAGGGATAGGGCTTTCATATTTCACAAGTAGATACCTTGTGATAAGACCTTTCATTTGAGACCTTGACCTTTGAATTAATGACCTTGACCTTGGACTTTGACCTACTTTTCAAAAACTTCAACCTGGGCTATATCTCTTCAACCATAAGGGGTAGGGCTTTTATATTTCACATGTAGATTCCTTGTGATGGGACCTTTCATTTGAGACCATGACCTTTGACCCAATGACATTGACCTTGGACTTTGACATTAACCATTAACCTACTATTTAATTACTGATACTTTGGTTGTATCTTTAGCTCTCTAAGGGATGAGACTAACATTAGATGAATAGAATCCTCATGACAATACTTCTTGTATTTTGGAAGCTATTTAATTTTTGACAAAAACCTGCAACAATACTCTATGTAATCTTTGATTACCCTATGTTGCACTGCTCGGATGGACCTGAATGATATTTCACAGATTTGTTGACCAGGACTCAAGGAAGTGTCATGACCATGATTTAAGATCAGAGGTTAAAAGGTCAAGGTCACCATACTTGTTAGTTGGAAAATCTTCTCTAGACTATATATTTTCACTGCCTGCAAGGATCTAATTAGTATTTCACAGAATCTTTGATCAGGATCATTTGATGTTGTGTGACCTTGATCAAGGTCATTGTTTAAAGTAACAGTACATTCGGGGGTAAAAAAATCTTAATTGCTTCACTATCTGCAAAAATCTGAATGGTATTTCACAGAATGTTGTTCATGACTATAGGATGCGTTATGACATTGATTCAAGATCAAAGGTCAAAGTCAAAGTGCATGTGGGTTGAACAATTTTGTTTAATTAAATTTCTGGCTGGATTGTCTGTCCGTCCATCTGCATCAACAATTTGGTTTAGCTGTTGCGTTTAGATTAGTTGTGAAAGAACTACAAGAGGTAGTAATTTGACCTTGAGGTTTGACGTTGAAAATGTAATTTTGCGTTTAGTTAGTTGTAAAAGAACTATAAGGGGTACAATCTTCAAACTTGGTACAAAGATAAAGCAAGATGGGAGGATCTGAACTCAGGTATTGATTTGAACTTGACCTTGAAGTTTGACCTTGACTTTGAAAAATGTAATTTTGCATGTAGGTTAGTTGTGAAAGAACTATAAGGGGTACAATCTTCAAATTTGGTACAAATATAAAGCATGGTGACTGGATCTGAACGTATGTATTGTTTTTGACTTTGACCTTGAGGTTTGACTTTGATCTTGAAAAATGTAATTTTGTGTGTAGGTTAGTTGTGAAAGAACATTAGGGGTACAACCTTCAAACTTAGTACAAAGATAAAAGCATGGTGACAGGATCTGACTACAGGTATTGTCTTTGACCTTGAGGTTTGACCTTGACATTGAAAAATGTAGTTCTGTGTTCATTTATTTGTGAAAGAACTACATAAGGGATTAAGCATGGTGAGAGAATCTGAACATAGGTATTGTTTTTAACCTTGACCTTGAAATATGTAATTTAGAGTTAATTCCTATTGTACAAATACTATATCGAATTTTACATTCAAACTTTGCATAGAGATAGGATATAATGAGTTGACTTTACTTCAGGTATTGACCTTGACCTGGAATTTGACATTGACCTTGAAGATACAATCTTTATGTTGACTTTACCCTAATCAGGTGCTAATAATAAAACTTGCCATAGAGGTAGAACATGGTTAGTGGAACTGTTTTCACTTAGTCTTGAGGATTGACCTTGGCGATATAATTTTAGCTCACCTCGACGAAGTTGAGGGGGCTTATGCCATCACACCGACATCAGCATTCTCACAACAGGTTAAGCAAAATGGAACAGGTCCATTCCCGTCTTACTTTAAGTCCTACAGCAACCAAACTTGAATGGATGATGCATCTGATGATGCTTACTACAATGCATGATACGGAGGCTGCATCTGACCCACATTTCACGCTTGAGTGAGCAGGTTAGGTCAAATGGGACAGGTCCATTCCCGCCTTACTCTAAGTCCTACATCAACCAAACTTGCATGGAAGATGTATCTCAGGATTTTTACTACAATACATGGTATGGAGGCTGCATCTGACCGACATTTCGTGCTTGAGTGAGCAGGTTAGATAATATTGAAGAGGTTCATTCCTGCCTTAATATAAGTCCTACATTAACCAAACTTAAATGGATGATGCATCTGATGATGCTTACTACGATGCATGTTAAGGAGGCTGTATCTGACCCACATTTCACGCTTGAGTGAGCAGGTTAGGTCAAATGGGTCAGGTCCATTCCCGCCTTACTCTAAGTCCAACATCAACCAAACTTGCATGGAAGATGCATCTCAGGATTTCTACTACGATGCATGGTACGGGGGCTGCATCTGACCGACATTTCTTGCTTGAGTGAGCAAATGGGAGAGGTCCATTCCTGCCTTACTATAAGTCCTACATCTGAGGATGCTCACTACAATGCATGGTACGGAGGCTGCATCTGACCAAGTTTTCACGCTTGAGTGAGCAGGTTACGTAAAATGGGACATACCTATTTCTAGCCAAATGCATTGTATGTATGCTGCATCTGATCTATATTTGAGCCACATGGTTAAGTAAAATGGGACAGGTTTATTTCCAGCCTATTTAAGTCCTACATCAGCCAAACTTAAATGGATGATGCATCTGAGGATGCTTACTGCAATGCATGGTATGGATGCTGCATCTGACCCATTATTTCACGCTTGAGTAACCAGGTTAAGTAAAATGGGACAGGTCTATTTCCAGCCTATTATAGGCCCTACATCAGCCAAACTTAAATGGATGATGCATCTGAGGATGCTTACTGCAATGCATGGTATGGATGCTGCATCTGACCCATTATTTCACGCTTGAGTAACCATGTTAAGTAAAATGGAACAGGTTTATTTCCAGCCTATTATAGGCTCTACATCAGCCAAACTTACATCAGATGTACACTTCAATGCATGGTACGGATACTGCATCTGACTTATTACAAGCCGAGCGACCAGGTCAAGTTAAAAAGGACAGGCATATTCCCAGCCTATTTTAAGTCCTAGATCAATCAAACTTGTGTGGGTTACATATCTGAGGATGCTTCCTGCAGTGCATCATATAGATGCTGCATCTGACCTTTATTTCACGCTTGAACAACCAGCTGAAGTAAAATTAGACGTCTTCATTTCCAGCATACTTTAAGTCTTTTATCAACCAAACTTAAGTATGTGATGCATCTGGAAATACTTTGTGCAATGTAGGTACAGATGCTGGTCATGTGACAATGTTGCCGTCAAGGTGAGCGCTGTCATCTCAGATGACACTGTGCTTAACTAAAGTGTATCAAAATTATATAGAATCTCACATTGAAATGTTTGAGATATTAATATTGCACTCTGTTGCTTTTAATGGACATAGTGTTTCAGAGCACAATCTGCTGCCAGCAATCCTGCCATAAATACCGTCTTTAGCGGTGTCTTGTTCAATTGCATGGACCTGAATAATATTGCTTGCAATAGTTCACCAGGAGTCAAAGAAGTGTTATTACCTTTATTCAAGGTCATAGCTTAATAGGTCTGTGTTACAATACATTTCAGCTGAAAAATCTTATAAGGGCCATCAGTTTCACTTCCTGCACGGATCTGAATAAAATTTCAAAGAATACTTACCCAGAATTCAAGATCATAGATCAAGATGGGTTGAAAATCTCGTCTGGACCGAAAATTTTCACTATTTACACGAATCTGAAGATTTCACAGAATTGTTGCCCAGGACTCAAGAATGTAACATGACCTTGATCAATTGTCAAAGGTAAAGGTCACAGTACTTGCGGCTACAAAATCATTGTAATTTCTTTTAAAGTGTTAAAAAAACTCTCGCAACCTCCGAGTTGCAGCAGATAAAACTGAATCTTTACATGTAGCCTTTGTTTGATACCTGCACATTGTGACCGACTTTTGAAGAAAACATACTTGTTGCAATATCTCATGTTTTTAAAAGTTCTTACATCTGTCAGTAATTGAATTTGGTCACAGTGATGTTAAACCTTTAGGTCAAGCACAACATTAAGCTGAAGTGATAGTATACAAGGTTACATACTGATGTGATCATGATGGCAGTAACGATGAAAGAAAAACATAACATTCATGTAGCAGGTCTGTATTTTATTCAGCTGAAACATCTGCCACGCAGTACAAAACTCTGACATCTCGGTACATGTATATATAATTAGATCATTTATACAGGTAACAACTAAGGCTGTCATTTACACCTGTAATTACGTAACTGCTTGAATTGTGAGTGTATGTGATCATTGACAACAGATAGGACTATAAATACCAACAACATGACTTGCAATTTCCGTGAAAATTTACATTTCCCCTTATATTACCTCATACATGAACTTCTGTGAACATTTACATTTCGCCTCAACATACTACCAGATCTTGACCTAATTGCAGTTAGCAACTTTATTCTCAGTATTTTTATCAGTCGTAATAATTACCTTTCCCCAGACATGTTCCTGAAGTGATAAATCATTTTCGCAAACTAATACCAGTACTTAAAACCCAAATCAATTTATACAAAATGACAAAGATCTGACTTCTGTATGCACTTGTTAAAATTAAAATTCATGACCAGTGCCCATTTTCACAAAAAATTCTTACAAAAAAGTTCAGTTATTTTCGTAACTTTCATCATCTGATAAAAGCTTCAAATATTTTTCAATTTAGATTATATTGTGTTTTCTAATATCATTTCTACATACTAATAAAAAAAATCATGTTTTTTCAGTTTATAAGAGGTGCTAAGCGATAAATATTTACGAAAATTCCTGAAAATTTTGTAAGTAATTTTGTGAAACAGGCTACAATTTTGCAAATTAGTTTTCATCACGACATAATGTACTACTAGTAAGTGTGCCAAAAAGAAGGCAAATAATGTGTCAATGTTGGACATCAATCTGTATGAGGCATCTCTCAATTTTACAAATCAAGCCAGCTTATACACTTATACCCTAAATTAAGTCATACACACAAGTCATGGTACATGTATGATTATTTTGAACTATAAAACCTACAGGAAAGAAGTTAGCAATAGAGACTTGATCAAACTTCTTTATTTTGGACCAGAAAACAAGAATCCAATTTACGAATAGATCTACATAATAAGTCAAGCTATTGTCAGATCTATCCTACCCTCGCTAACTGCAAGCACAACAATGCTTCAACAAGCTATTTGATACATGTAGTGTAAAGTAAGCAGATGCAATGACAGAAATCTGATGATCCAACAATTCAAAGCACTTTGTTCAGTTTTACTGAATGTAAAGTAAATTTTTGAATATTTCACATAACTTTGACAATAAATTAACATGTACTTTATCACAGGAATCCCCCATTACAAACTCTAATATACAATACCCACCTTTAATAAGTAACCACCTAATACATTTCTCTTGTTTAAAAAAAAAGTGAGAATATTCGTTACATTGTTTTGAAAAATTCTGCTATCAATTCAAGTAAATTTTTCGGCTAAATCTTTGTTTTATCATTTTTTTGCAATTTCCCCCAAAAAATGTCAATTTTTTACATGAAGAAATTCTAAACCTATTCTTAAAAATTTTCTATTTGTGTAAAAAGATAAATGATGCAAGTAATATATTGAAAATTTTCATGCATTTGAAAGCTCAGAAGAGGAAATAATGGGATGAGCTTTTCACGAAATTTCTAATTCTAATGCAACGTGGCTATAACATCGATTTTCATTGGTTGTTTGCTCCTTAGTTACGACAGTAAAACAAGAACACACAAGGCTTTGACTTTGCTAATGTCACATTTCGCCTTATATTCACAAAAATAAAGATTGCATTAGAATGGGAATAACTAGATACTGACGTAATGTTTGCGGACGGTAAATGCTAATTTTACGGTGCAAACATCCATTTTTTCTGGCTCTGCTAACGCATCACCAGAAAAACTCAGTTTGCAACCGTTCTCAAACAAAACGTCAGAAACTAGTTATTCCCTAATTTTCATACCACCTGGATACTTATTTATGGTGGGTAGTGGTTTTACAGTAACAGTATATCAGCTTTAAAAAAAACATGTAAAGTAGATAGTGAAATATGTATACAGTAAAATTCCGACATAAATGGATGGCAATTTCTACAAAAAGTGACTGTTCAACATTGACTGCATATGTATTTCTCTGCTTCACAAAAATTTGCAGTACAAAATAATCTTTCTCTTTTGACATTTATTTCAAGAACTCTAGTGACAAAAGAAAAAAAATTCAAAATGATGGCATTATATATCACTCACATACAAGATTAATTTCATTGTTTCTCTTGACATTTCATCAATTTTTTTCATACATGTACTTGTATATGTATCATGTGACACTCTAACTTACATAATGAATTACATAGAGTTACATAGACATGAATTAAAGAAAATTTTCTGTAACAGAAAGGTGAAAACAAAAAAAATTACCTGACACAATGTTCAGAATTTTATCATCTCATTTATTATGAGAATCATACACATTTATACATGTATGTATCTCTAAAGCTTGCCAACAAAGAAACTGAGTCATCCCTAAAATGCCAACAAAAATGTTTTAACATTAGGCCATAGTAATCTTAAATACCAATTCTCTGTAGCCAAATAAACAATTTCAGCACGCATGGTCACCGATTTTCATGAAATTTCACACATACATGTAAGTAGGGACAAACGTAAAAAGTTAAATTTGACCAAAAAATTGTTTCTATGTCAACTGGTTACCATGGCAATGACCTATAAAGTTGAAAAATTGCAAAATTGAGCTTTTTTTAATGTCTATAATTTGGTCTATATACGACATTAATGGAAGATTCATTATGCAACCTAAAGATTAGGACCTAAAATTTTAAATAAGCTCAATGATAGTGTCTGATATTGTCAAAATGGCTGGTTACCATGACAACAAAATTAGCTAATTTTAATATATACTGATTTCGAAATGCTTTTTGTATTTTCCAATTTATCTTCTCTCTTGATGGGTATATAAGGAAACGGAATTTATTTTATAAAATAAGCAAATTAAAGATCAACCCACTTGTTGTTTTGTACATAAGTTACCTTGGCAACAGTTACTAGTCTATAATATGACTAATTTTGCAGCCTCTGAGTTATTTTTAAATTATTTTTCTGGGGGGGGGGGGGGGTGTCCCTCATCCATAACCGAGTCATGCTTACGGATGTATCATATGAGATGAGAATGTTTATTTCAGATGAAATTTCAATATACATCTTTAGGAAAACCCTGCACTGCAATATTACTAAAATATGGCAAAACAATTCAAAATTCAGCCTTACCGACGAATGCATATATTGGACTGAAATTTTCATCAGTGTTATTTAGGAATTCAAACAAAGCTTATCCCATTCAAAAGACTCTACAAACGCTTGAAAGATGGATATCTGACTTCTGTATGTTTAACTGATTAAGCCCAGAGAAGTTCCGAGTGTACTTTTGTTTTATTCAACAGTTTATTTTGAGAAACAAGTAAAACGGCAATTGTCGGGACTAGCAGTCTGAGACGGAATTTAACAAATGACAATAGTCGTGACTAGCGTGTTAAGGGCTAATAAAAGTGCAAATGCTTACAGAGAATGGCTATTAAATATTTTGTCTTACATCCCCAGGTGGTTACCTTTTACGTTTTAGGCGAATTGCGAAGAAAAAAAAAGACACACACATACACGTACACTGTAGATACATTTTTCAGATGAAAATATCAGTAAATGATTTTGAACACTGTAAAATTCCAATACTATCTTTATATCAGGAGATGAAAGTGATTTTTCTAAAAATAAAGATATTATCCCCCTCACTTGAGAAAAGATATTTTTTAAATAATGTTTTCAAGATTCCTTTCCAAATTCCTTCATCATGTTCATATTGATCATGTGTTTGTGTGTTTTCATGCAGGAAGGTACCTTGTAGTGGTACCTGAAAAAGTTCAGGACGTAAAACAAAATATTTAATTACTATGTCCTTACCGACCTTGAAACATGTAAGACAATAAATCAGGGAGTAAAGGATCAGTCAGCACAAAGAAAACCCAGAAGTTCTTAAGGAAAACTCAAAACAGGTTAAATCTGTATGGCAACTGCTACATATACTACACCATTATCACTGAGTCATTCTGGGATTCACTACGATTTTATTTATATAGCACACAAAATTACAAATAACATTAACCAACATTTATGTATTGTGAAGAAATTAAAGACCTGACTTTATTGTAAGTTTTCTAAACATATCACGAATGGCATGCATACAACATCACCCTCCATGTGTCATATTACACTCCTATAATGTTGATTTAGAGCATACCAAAGCCCTTTGAGTAGTTGATTGCCTTCTCTAGTCGCTCCCGAAGCTTCTCCTTGGACGAGTAGTCAGGTAAAAGTAGCACATTAAAGCACGTATGAGCTGTAGGTAATCTGTAAATAGATAAATAGTCAGGTAAAAGTAGCACATTAAAGCATATATGAGCTCACAGTAATCTTTAAATAAATAGTCTGGTAAAAGTAGCACATTAAAGCATAGGTGTAAAGCTGTAGGTAATCTTTAAATAGATAGTCAGGTAAAAGTAGCACATAAAATTATGTATGAGCTCATAGTAACCTAAAAATTGACAAGTAAATAGGTAAAAGTAGCACAACAGAATACGCGTTAGCTCTAAGTAATCTATAAATAGATAAGTAAATACATGTAGTAGGGTAAATGCAGCATATTAAAGCAAGTATGAATTGTAGGTAAATAGAGAAATAGTCGCATAAAACTAGCACATAAATAATCTATAAATAGTAGGGAATACAAGAACACTGTAAATCTGATAATGGAAAAGTTCTCTGATAGCTAGTGGCTGGTCTCGTCACCATTTACATGTGACCTTGAAGAGAATATCACATCTATGATTAAATCTAAGATTAATGGGACTAGACACTTCAGATTCCTCATCAAACCTTTGACTTTGTTTGTGAACCAACCATTACCTGTTACCAAATGAAATGCTCATGTTAATGTAGTTATCAAAAAGTCCAGGGGACTGACCTACCTTTCTGAGTCTGGACCGTTCCTGGCGATGATGAGTTTGAGTTTAGCTAGACCCCCCACAGGTACTCTGTCCGTCCCGGTCGTAAAGGCAAGTAGCTTTCTCTTCTGTTCCTCTGAGAAATCATGCACAATCTCCCAAAAATGCCTGTAAACAATTGCAAATAATACATGTATATGGAATAGTCTGATGTACATGTATTTAACATTTAATAACTTTTGAAGAATGTATAGCATATAAACTTAGTAAATACTAATTTTTAACTTTGAAAACACCGTTTAACTCTCACAAATTCATCATCAAAACATATTTTTTTAAAGTACATGTATAAATATGGATACTGCATAATTTACCTGATGGAAGGGGATTCTGCCGTAAACCCACCATCATACTCTGTGGCATTCTCCAGGTCATGGAAGTCAAAGTGCTGAAAAAATCAAATATCTTCATGTATGAGAAAATATTTTGTCAAATATTAACCATCTTTTATGGCGTACATACATGTATATTACATGATGGAAAAAGTCAAAATGTTCAGTCTCCTTCACATTGTACAAATTTGATTGTGTGATTTAATTCTCAATGCAAAGGACTGTTAATACCTTGTGATATGGAAATAGTTAATTTCAACAAGGACTGCAGGTTTATAACTGAAAAGCTTAAGTCAATCAATCTAATAAATGTTTTCCTATTCATAGGGTTTCTACATGGATATTTCATAACAACAAATGTTATGTCATAAACTTACCGTACTACCACAGATGAGCAGTTCTACTTCCTCTGGCCTAAACAAGACACGTAACGGACTCTCGTTCACCACCATGTGGAAGCCACGTTTAAACGCTCGGAACTGCTTCTCTATGGACTTATTTAAGATGAAGTCAGTGTAAAGGTCCACAAACTCCTGTAATTATTACATACATCTGTATAAATTTTGGCAGATTGAGATTTTTACACATGATGCATCTATTAATACATAATTTAATCTTCTTTTACTTTGTTTTCATCAGAAGTACTCAAAGGCACCTTTTGAGTAATTAAAACTGAAAGGAATCAAAATTTTAATTCATTTGGGGTTTTTTTTTTGCTTAAACATTTTCATTTACATATAATTAGGATGTATTGCTTTATACAGATCTTGTAATAGAATCCTTATACTGGAATTAATCATATACAGGTGAAATATTACCAGTTTATTTACTGTTATGCTTTAATTTCTTTTTACAAAAGCGTTTGTTCTGACCTGTTTATTACTGTGTGTTACAGCTATGGAGCTGCCATTTTCCTTCAAGTCGTGAGTTATATCTGAGCCAAACACGTCCTTATAGCCGATGGAGAAAGTCTGCATGAACACATCCTCTATATCCTCCTCAGTGTAGTCTAATAACTGCTGTAAACTCTTAGCTAATGTCTGATAAAAAAAATGGTTACACATAAACATGTAATTACTTGTGTACATGTATTTCACTCCTTGTAAACTTTGATTCAAATGCATTGTGACCTTTATTAGTGACCTTAATACATTTAGATGAAAGCTTTGATATAAAACTTATGTCAATTCTCTTTTACTGTGTTCCAGAAAAAAACAGAAGATATACTGGTAGCAAATTACAAAGCAAATTTATATTATGTCTCTTTACAAATGAACGCGTTTACATACAAATTACATGTATTATTAATTAAGATACTTACCGGATCTACATCAAAGAGATCCTGGAAAAGTCCCTTTTTACCCATCAGTTTTCTGTACACTACGGACGGGAAATGAACGTCTACTATAGTACTGTTATATATGGCCAGACCAAGCATGATGCCTATCAGGACAAATTGGCCGTCATTCTCGAAAGACGTGGAATTAAACCAGAACTGCCGGGTCTCCTCATTGTATGTGAACATTCCTAAAAGGAAATGAAATTATTTCTTTAAACCTATTTCGTTGCAAAATAGAGAAAATTGAATACATATACATGTACTCAAGTATGTGCTCAAGACAAGTATTTAGCTCTCATTATGACTGGTATTTACACTTTCTAAGCACTACCTGCTTAAATGAATGAATATATCAATTGCACACAAACAATTCTTAAATTTTTTTATTAAATTTTACCGAAGTCTGGATTGAAGATTTCCTCGATGACTAATTCAAAGAATTCCTTTGAGACGCCCCCCTCGTCCAGTCCCTGCTCTCCGTCAAACTCCACAAAAAGTTGTTTTTTCAAATCCTGTGGATTGTCCATGGCTGTCATCTCAAGCTAAAATCATTCAGATATCAATACATGTATTATCAAATAAATCCAAATCAATATACTGTACACATACATGTGATATGCACATGTGTTTGTTTCACTCATGTTAATATTGTCAAGAAATATTGATTATACTCTTTTGCAATGTTTACATGTTTTCCTTATTTTCTTGAACAAATAATAATTCACATTAGGATCCATGGAGAAATAATAACAATTATCTTGGGAAATGAATATTTCATACTTGAATCTATCATTTGAAAGACACTTCCTGAGCATTTGTACTTGTTCAGGAAGTTACTCAGTAAAATGAATCAGCATATGATGTGATCATATTTTAATATTCTGAATGAATACTTGCTTCTAAATAAAGATTATTTATGATTTACATGTAGAAAAAATACATTTGAAACTTTCAACGACTATTTACAAATACTTACAGCTACAAGTGCATCGTCTATAAGGTGGGTTCTCCGAACACGCAGACGTAAAAATGGAATGGGAGGTAATCCATGCATAAATGTCTGTAAAATGGATGTACGTCTCTCGTTGAACATTCTGACTCTGTTGTCATAATACATACACATGTGCTTTGATGCTGTATTGAGAATAAAGCAGTGGTTCATAAATGAAAACTTAACGTCATTTTCAATTTTGTATTTATAATCGGCTTCTATGTCGATATACTCGTTCAGCAGTTCGTTCACAAAATCTTCGTACTCTACAAGCGGCTTTCTACAATCGAGTGGTGACACTTTTAATTCCTGTCCTAGAGCATCCTCTTTTGGCTTTTGAGCTTCTTTTAAATCATGGGCGAAGGCCCCTTGCATTATGTCTTGTAAATTCTCCTCCGTTTCATTTTGAGCTTTTTCTTCAGCAAGAAGTTTCTCTGAATCCCTTTTGCCTCCCAATATGCTTGCATAATACAGAATTCTCATCACTTTAGTTGCACCACTTATTCCATCATCGTCATTTAAATAGAACCCTCTACCCCACCTTCCTTCGTGTTGTGCAATCCTGACTGTGATCAGCTGATGTAGAGACATGACCATTTCATGTAGTCTCTCCTCGCCATATTTAGACCAGATTTTCGCTAACCTGACTTGGGCTTGTATTGGTAAATGACCCATAGCTTTACAAAACGCTGGAAAAGCCGTCTCTATGAATTCTGGTGTGTCCAGAAGTGGTAGCTCCATGACCATCACAAATATATTGATATACTGTGGATTTTGATCGACGGGCCTTCGATACCGTAGTTCCATCTCCACACTTTTAGACAGAGAAGTCAACGCATTAACGAGGGCTCCTTGATATGGCAAGTCGGGAATATCCATAAGTAAGTCATACGCTCGACGAACTGCCGTTATATCAACTGACAAGTCGTCCTCTATCACAGAAACACTGCCTGAACTTTCCTGGACTGGAACAGAATCTTTGGCTAAACTTTCTTGCACTGGAGTTGATAGAAAGGATATACTCTCTTGCACTGATTTGGTCTGTTTGGAATCACCATTATTGTCTTTCACGTCTTCTGATTCCTTTCCTTCTGTCAAGTCTTTGGAGTCACCTTCACTTTCTACAACATCTGAACTTGCTTCTTCACCCTGCTTTGCCGAATCATCTTTTGATTTAGTGTCAGCTTCATCATCTGTCTTAGCACTAGATATTTCTTCAGAAACTACATCTTCAGTACTTTTATTTTTTGCTGATTCTGATTTCCGAAAACTCATAATCAAGGAATCTGCATTATTGAAAGTAGATCCTAAAACTCTTATAAGTTTAGACCAACTGTTCTCTTCTTTACATAACTTGATTAAATCTGCTACTTTTTGCTCTGTTAGATACATGTAACTATGGACTTCTGGTACTACAAATACAAAAGAAGAATCTATCAAAGGCAAAAGGCAAACACAGATAATATTTACAATGTACTGTTACTGCTGGAAACTCACTAATCAACTATTCTTAATTTTCATCATTTTGAAATACTATATTGTAGGCCTTTTTCATCATATGAGTCAATTTTGACAGGTTACAACTGATTCCTCCCCCCCCCCCCCCCCCAAAAAAAAAACAGATACTGGGTCATGTCTTTATCTTTATTTTTTGCCACTGACCCGGAATTCACAGATCGGTTTCGTCAATTACTTTCACACCAGGTAATTGTCGGGATAATTTACAGGTAACATATTATGTGTGCATATGGACGAGTGAAGTTATTAGCCAAATTGAGTTGTTTTAACAATCTAGGTAGGGGCTTGACTTAGAACTTTGTTCTGTTTAACTTGTCATATAAGTGACATGGCGTCTGTATGGAGGAAGCGTTCTTTGTCTTGACCCATGCAATCAACACCGACCAAAAGAAAAAATATCTTTCTTTATCAAAAAATATGGGAAGAGGAGTTTTGTTAGGTAAAAAGTGTACTTGTATTGCAAAATAGAAATGCTGACTCAGAAAGGGCTTTCTCTCTTGTAATGAATCTATAACTTATATTGCACATATGTATTAATTACTTTTTGGTATTGTGTCATTGAATAAACGCTGTGAATTTGAATAACGCGTTATGACCCTCTTTTTCATTTCCATAAGGTCAATGACCCTCCGTTGACACCTATGCTTTTCACACACAGAGATATGCTTGTCTTTCTGTGATTTACATTGATCATTTTGTTATCTTTTGTATAGAATAAATTAAACTTATGATATAGAGATGTGTATTTTATTTGCTTTGAGTTATATTGCATATGTCAAATTTTGTGTTGGTACAGTGAAAACTGTCTAAACCGATACCTGTCTAATCCGATAACCTGTCTATTCTGATAGAATTTTATGGTCCACAAGAATTTTCTATCTCTTCCTACATAACATAACCTGTGTAAACCGAACACTGCCTACTCCGAATACCGATATACGTTTTTGGTCCCAGTGACATTTTATACATGTATTTTACACTGTCTAAACCGATATGTTAAAACAACATCTACCCTGACCAACCCATGTTTGGATTAATTAACACCCCAAACTGATCAATTAAAACTACAGGTGAATGGACTCCATTACTCTTGCCCAAGCCATGGTCAGTGTCTTAATTGTTTGTATTATAATTAGCTTAATTCATATGTAAACTGATCACCAAGTACAAATATGAAAATTTCATAGCCAATTCCATCTGACTTGAAATCTTTTTCATGAGCATATTATTCTAAATTTAACTTATTATGACAGAGAGGATAATTTTTTATGAGAAATAGAAGTTTTAACAGTTCATGGTAAACAAGGAAGCATTACTGTTTTATGATGAATTTTTCCTTAGGAATTTGAAGAAAATTAAGAAATTAAAGGATGCCTTAATTCTATGAAACCTGTGTAATCCGATAACCTGTCTATACCAATATTTTTTCTTGGTCCCAGTCGATATCGGTTTAGACAGGTTTCACTGTATATAACTTTGTAGCCTCATTCAATGATAACTATGTATGTGACATAACACTGACCTGGTGAGGGTAGCGGCTTTACAACACTACATGTGGATGGCTGAGTGAATAGTGCCTTGACAGTAGATTTGGAGGAGGAGGAGGAGGAGACTGGGACCTCCTCTGCCTTACTGGAGGAAGCTTGGGGTGCCTCCACCCAGCTGCTTGATGAAGCTTGCCCTGAGGGACCTGGTTCACATTCTGACCTAAAATATATCATACAGAAATTAACGAGGCTGGGTCTAATTAGAAAAATTTGATGACGGTGAAATTTCAATTTCTTTTTCTTAAAATGATATTTGAAGTACAACAAATAAATAACATTAATTTAATTAAAATCTCTTGCGCAATAACATGAAAAATTTGAGAAAAATCATTATTTTGCAGTAAAACCCCATAAGGTCTCATTGTAAGATGCCATTATCTTTGAGATGACCCCTACATAATACTGAACAGTCAACTTCTATTTTCTTTCCCATAAAATGAATATTATAATACTGCAATTATATGATCCAAATTTAGTCAAAATACCTTGGGTAGAAGTTCATCATTTTCTAATTAGACCCAGCTTCGTTAAATAATCGATATATGCATGTACAGTCATTAAATAATAACATTATTTAGCATTAAGTAGCATTTAGTAAATTACATCATCTAAAAATATTATACATGTATATTGAAATCTTCCTTGCTCAGACGACAAATTCTCATCTTTTGCTACTTATTGTATAGTCATGTAAAATATATGTAAATGTATTAACATTGATATTCGCGCCATGGTCTAGTGGATAGGGTGTCGGGCTGGTTCAAACCTCACTAGGACCACGGGCCAGTATACATATCTATGTTCTGAGTTATATAATAAAAATGTCCGTGTATTGTTTATGTGTCTGTGGTGTTGAAAAATTAACAACAAAAACATTGATATTCACTGACTTTGGGACTTGGAGAAAGGAGGAGTATCTTACCCTAAGAATCTGGAAGATCAGGAGTTACTTACCTTGGGACTTTGGGTGGCTGTGAGTCGCCACATAAAATGGCTTTCTCTTTGAACAGGTCTATAGCTTTGACAGCCAATTCATTTCTTTCTTTGATATTAGCAAAGCTGAATGTTTTACTGGAGGCACAGTGACTATTTGTACAGTTTTCATTGCCACATCCGTCTGTTAGCTGGTAATAGTACCGTTCTATAAGCTGTTTGGCTGCTGCTCGTTTCCTACATGTAGGCAACATATAAAATTCACATAAGACATCTAAGCTTTAAGAATTTTAGAAGGATATCAATAGTATGCTTTGACGTTAATCTATAGTTTGCAAAATGCATATCATTTATTAAGTATTTTAGATATTTTCATATCACACGACATGAATAATGTACTTACATGACATGAATAATGTACTAACATGACATTAATAATGTACTCACATGACATGAAAAATGTACTTACATGACATGAATAATGTACTAACATGACATTAATAATGTACTCACATGACATGAATAATGTACTTACACGACCACGAATAATGTACTTACACGACCACGAATAATGTACTTACATGACATGAATAATGTACTTACATGACATGAATAATGTACTAACATGACATGAATAATGTACTAACATGACATGAATAATGTACTTACATGACATGAATAATGTACTTACATGACGTCTCCTGTACCTGGGCGGGAATCTGCTGATGTATCAGAGGTGTTTCTGTCAACAAAAAAATTATTGAATAAAGTATGCAGATAGGATTATGTTTCTATTCATAATACAGCCCCTTTTTGAGGCCGTTATTCGGCCCCATTCCAAGTGAAAAACAGTATCTTTTTTTCCCAATTGTGGCTCTAAAATTTCCTAATCAATATATAGATGGAATTATCACCAAAATTAGTAAAATTTACTGGTTCAATGGTGGCAAATTTACTAATTATTTGTCAATATATTGTTGTAAGCATAAGAAATTAAATCATATTAAGATATTTAGAAGAAAATTATTTGATTAAACATTCAAGTCTGAACTTTTGATTGTATAAACTGTCATTTTACTTTATATTAGTCCTTTCCAAAATATTCCCAAACGTAGTTAATTTTCCCAATTGCACAGGCCCCGACCCCATTCCCAAATTCCTGAAAAAAATCACTGGATCAACCCAGTAGGTCATTCTCTCTACTTAATACAAATCATGTCACACTAGGGCAATGTTCCTATAGAGTTTAACTGGTGGCATAAGAACACTTAGAACAGGTATATCACCTTGTTGCCGTTTGACCCTAAATATGTGAACTTGACCTTGAAGCTCAATGGGCAGTATTTATTTCAGTACAGTAATACCTGTTATGCCAGATTGCCCCTTCTGCCAGGACAAAATGGTCTCGAAAGACAGGTGGTCTCCCATAAGAGACTTCCTTTTTCTTGCCCTTATCATGTCATGTGTCTGTAATCACAGGGATTTATCGCGCTTCCCAGTTGCATGATGTACTATGATTTATGTCAAGGGTTCTAACTCAGCGTCTATCGAAAAATCGACAAGTCATCGTTTCAGTCTTCAGAAAAAGGTTAATCAATGTCAAAACTCTTTTCTTTGTTATTTTTCGATAGATTCATTCATTCAGGATCTTCATACAAAATTTGAAATCAGTACCTTCCTTACAAAACGAGATTTACCCCCCACCGCACCTCTTACGAGCGCCGCATTTCTAGGTCAGACAAAAAGGTGTCTGGTGACAATAAGGCATCAGTGATCAACTCAAGAATTTTTTAACGATTAACTTGAAATTAGACAAGCATCAGATCTACAATGTGGACAGTCAATCCGAAAGTCACCAGACATACCAGACAAATCACGTAAAATTTGCTTCGGTCTGGTAAAATATTTCAATTTTTTCTTAATAAACATGTTAGAATTTCTACAAAAATGAAAAAAAATATCTGGTAAGTTATAAAAACTTTTATGATGTCTGTGAGGAAAGTTACAAGTACATGTACAATGTATATATACACATGTAATATGCATGTTCAAAAGAGGTAGCTATATGAGAGGTTGTGATATACTAGCGATTTTTGAGATGATACCAAGCATGTGAAGAGGTAACATTATGTAGTTGCATGTCTTTGAAATTTTTGGATCGTTTTTAAATGGTCAAGCGGTGCCTAAATTTTGTCACTATTGCCTGATTATTACCTGACACCTTTTTTCCAACCTAGAAATGCGGCGCTTGGAGAGACACGGTAGGGGTGTATCTCAGCTTGTAAGGGAGGTACGGATGTCAAATTTTGTATGAATATCTAGTATGAATTAATCTATCATAATAAACCAAACAAAAGGGGTATTGACATTGATTGGCCTGTATCAGAAGACTGATTAACGATGACTTGTTCAATAGACTCTGAGTCAGATCCCTTAACATAACCCATAGTATGTCAAGCAACCGCTCAGCGCGAAAATCCCTGTGTCTGTAACATATTGCGCAAACTGCAACAATAATTCAGAATAGGTTATGCAGTATAATTGCTCCCCTTCACTGTTCATGACCCTTCCCCGGCAAAGTTCAAACTAATATTATTTAAAAAGAAGAAAACCAGACTTGTCAGAATGACAACATAGCTCGCCGGTGGCAACCATATGTAAATTGCAACAACAACAAGAAGTAGGTAAAATTTCAAGGTCAAGGTCACTAGGTCAAAATTTATGGTACGGCATGAAAGGTCTTATCACAAGGAATGCACATGTGAAATATCAAAGCCCTATCACTTACCATTCAAAAAATATGGCCCAAGTTAAAGTTTTTAAAAAGTAGGTGAAATTTCAAGGTCAAGGTCACTAGGTCAAAATTTATGGCACGACATGAAAGGTCTTATCACAAGGAATGCACATGTGAAATATCAAAGCCCTATCACTTACCAATCAAAAAATATGGCCAAGGTTAAAGTTTTTCAAAAGTAGGTCAATCATCTCCAAGGTCAAGGTCACAAGGTCGAAAATTTTGGTATCCATGGAAATGTCTTGTCACAATGAATACACATGTGAAATATCAAAGCCCTATCACTTACCATTCAAAAAATATGGCCAAGGTTAAAGTTTTTCAAAAGTAGGTCAATCTCCAAGGTCAAGGTCACAAGGTCAAAAATTTTGGTAACCATGGAAACGTCTTGTCACAAGGAATACACTTGTGAAATATCAAAGCCCTATCACTTACCATTCAAAAAATATAGCCAAGGTTAAAGTTTTTCAAAAGTAGGTCAATCTCCAAGGTCAAGGTCACAAGGTCAAAAATTTTGGTATCCATGGAAACGTCTTGTCACAAGGAATACACATGTGAAATATCAAAGCCCTATCACTTACCATTCAAAAAATATGGCCAAGGTTAAAGTTTTTCAAAAGTAGGTCAATCTCCAAGGTCAAGGTCACAAGGTCAAAAATGTTGGTATCCATGGAAAGGTCTTGTCACAAGGAATGCACATGTGAAATATGAAAGCCCAATCTGTATTGGTTTAAAAGTTATAAGCAAGGTTAAAGTTTTTGTGCACGCGCACGCCAACGCCAACGCAGACGCCGACACCGGGGGTATGACAATAGCTCTCCGGACATTCGTCCCGGCGAGCTAAAAAAGGGCCTCAATAATTTGCTTACACTGTGAAATGGTTTCAGCTAGTAAAGGAATAAAAATTTTGCCATAAAAGATAAATTGATGTTAACATTATACGCACGAACAGTACACAAATACTGAAACAGTCCATGAAACTACATTAATCTGCTGTATGATGACGTTACATAATGACGTCACATTGTAGAAGCCGTAATTTGTCAAAGATGACAGTATGATTAAACGGCTTCAATTTAGTATATCTATGTGGTTTCAAGATAAAATATTCAACGAAGTATGAGTTTGATTATAAAATTCATAATGTGGCTAAAAACAGGTTTGACAATAGTCCTTTGTCCATGTAGACTGGAAGTATTCCGAATTTCTTTTGTATTGGATGGATAAATAAACGGGTCCCTGTAAAGTGCGAAACGAAACAAAAACGAAACGAAACGAAACAAATCGAAACGAAACGAAACAAATCGAAACGAAACAAAACAAATCGAAACGAAACGAAACAGATCGAAACGAAACGAAACATAACATAACACAAAGAAAAAGAGGAAAAATCGCCGAAAACGAATATTTCAAGACAAGATCAGCATGTAATATTGCCTTAATCCAAGAGTTCTACATTTGTGACTAGTGCCGAGAGGGTTTCTTGAAAGAGTCAAAGTTTACAATTAAAAAAAGTAAATGTCAAATGCCATTCATGTATTTAAGAGGAATAAAAGGGAGGGGTTAGAAAACCACGCTATGACACCGTAATGAGATCATAAAACGGGGTGGGGGCACATTTCAGGAAAAAAAATCTTATCCTATTTCAAACGAAATGTGCCCCCCCCCCCAGTTCTTAATTGTTCTCATTTTTCTGATAAAATTTTCAAATACACATAACGGAACAGTTCCGTTTCCTCTGCGCTAGACTCCTCCCTGCTAAATAATATTTTTTCCGTCTGTGACGAGGTTATTCATCCCAATCACTCTCCTTTAAAATGCAATTGTGCTATATATACCGTATATATTATGTTTTAATCGTCAACTTTGATTCTTTAAAAAACCCTCCAGCCACAAGAACTAACGGTTGAAGGCAATAATAAGGAGGTGGACAGGGACAAAGGGAGGGGAGAGAAAGGGGGCGGGAGGAGGGAAGAAGGGGCGGGAGGAGAGGAAAGGGGGCGAGAGGAGGGACAGATGATTGGGAGGGTAACAGTAACCCCAAAAAATTAGGAAATTACTTTTAATATAAATAATCTTACTCTTATGCGTTCATGTACATAATCTCAATTTTAAAAATTACCACGAAATTCATCTATATATACCTTTAAAAAATTTCCCGATCGCTTCGCTCGCCGCAATTTTCAATTCATTTTTCAAATACTTCAGGCTCGCTTCGCTTACCTTAGTTTTTCATCTAAACAGGTCTTTTTCTTTTTTCAAGGTTTAAAAAAGGAAATAACCCAAATAACTTCACTATTGCACAAATTTACACTTTAAAGTTTAAACATTTGTCTTGCCAAAGACCCCCTCCCCCTACGGGGAGGCGGGAGGCGGCAGAAGGAGAGTGGTACCCCCTAACCCTTCAATGAGATCTTGTCTTGGTATATTCGTTTTCGGCGATTTTTGCTCTTTTTCTCATTTTCAATAAGTTTTATGTTTTGTATCGTTTCATTTCGATCTGTTTCGTTTCGTTTCGATCTGTTTCGTTTCGTTTTGTTTCGTTTCGTTTCGATCTGTTTCGTTTCGTTTCGATTTGTTTCGTTTCGTTTCGATTTGTTTCGTTTCGTTTCGATTTGTTTCGTTTCGTTTCGTTTTTGTTTCGTTTCGCACTTTACAGGTACCCTAAATAAACCCAGATACTCCAGTGAAACCATACTGCTGAATTTGTAGGTTAAACAGACTTTGTACAGAATTTGCACTGGAAAACAGTATTTTTCCTATTTATTTACACGTTATCTTCAAGAGGACTACATCCGTGGCTGCCACACGAACTGCATCCTCTATTATCAGAAGAAAAATTTAAGACACCCCATTTAAGGACTGAAATGACCCTACCGTAGAAGAGCAAAACCACCCTTGGTGAACCTACCCCGGCAAACGCCAAAAGGGTGAAAAAAAAAAAAACCAAACTGCCCTGCATCTCTGGTCAAAGCCAAAGAAATGTGGAATTAGACAAGGTATTCTGGTCAAGCTGACAATTCTGAACAATATTTGCGTTTTTTCGTCAATAACTCGGCTTCTATACGTCCTATCAACATGAAACTCGATACAAATAATGCTTCACCCTTTATACAAATGCCTATGTAAAAATTATTTTGAAAATTGACCTTTAAATGATGATTTGAGGGTATTTTAAACGGTCATTTTACGCAAAGTTACTAAAGGTATTTCCGAACGATTTGCATTATAGTCTCTGCTGGGGTCAAACAGGGATTACCGAGGAATTTACAATGGAAGGGCCATTGGCAGGGGGTATGGGGCCACCAAGGCCCCCATTAGGGTCCAGGGGCAACGCCCCGGTGGAGGATCTGGGGGAACAAACCCCCCCTCCCCCCCCCCCCCCAGGAAAAAATTTTGGTTTTACCGGTACAACCATAAATGCATAAAACTGAGTTTTCCAGCATTCTTCATTTTTAATTCTTACTTAGGGATGCAAAATAAGTAAAATTTCTCAATACAGACGCAGAAGCTGTTACAGCAATTCACTTTTTTTTTTCTTTTTTATAAATTCATTGGGAGCTTCATCCTTGGGCCTTTGTATCATTGTCCTGTGAAAGATAATCCAGTACCAGAAGTCTCTTACGAGACTGTAGCTCTCCTGGTTGTTTGTTTTTCCCCCTAAAATGTCAATTTCCTTTTTTTTCAACCAAGACCATAGGGAGCAGGCGCTCTAACAAATTGTATGTAGCACGACAAAACAACATATCCATTAGACTGCAACTAGAATATCACTCGTAATTCATAATATCCAACTAAAGTATTTCAAAAAGGAATATCACACCCATTATCCAAGATCCTAGGGACCAGGGGCTGCTAGCTCAAATGAACTATCAATGACATAACAGGACTACAGATCCATAATATTGCATAAAGAATTAACTCTCCATCATTAATAGCTTTAAAAGAGTAGAGAGCACAATTATATAGGAGAAAATGACCAAACCCATTTCTAAGACCCTGGGGGTCAGGGGCTCAAACAAAACATCAGGTGCACAACTAGACCACAGACCCATCATATTGCAAAAAGAATCAAGTCTCCATCATTTATAGTGTCAGAGGAGTTGCGAGCACAAAAATACATAGAGTTATATAGGAGAAAATGACCACACCCACTTCTAAGACCCTGGGGGTCAGGGGCTCAAACAAAATATCAGGTGCACAACAAGACCACAGACCCATCATATTGCAAAAACAATTAAGTCTCCATCATTTATAGTGTCAGATAAGTTGTGAGCACAAGATTACATAGAGTTATATAGGAGAAAATGACCACACCCATTTTCTAAGACCCTGGGGGTCAGGGGCTCAAACAAAATATCAGGTGCACAACTAGGCCACAGACCCATCATATTGCAAAAAGAATCAAGTCTCCATCATTTATAGTGTCAGAGGAGTTGCGAGCACAAAAATACATAGAGTTATATAGGAGAAAATGACCACACCCACTTCTAAGACCCTGGGGGTCAGGGGCTCAAACAAAATATCAGGTGCACAACAAGACCACAGACCCATCATATTGCAAAAACAATTAAGTCTCCATCATTTATAGTGTCAGATAAGTTGTGAGCACAAGATTACATAGAGTTATATAGGAGAAAATGACCACACCCATTTCTAAGACCCTGGGGGTCAGGGGCTCAAACAAAATATCAGGTGCACAACTAGGCCACAGACCCATCATATTGCAAAAAGAATCAAGTCTCCATCATTTATAGTGTCAGAGGAGTTGCGAGCACAAGATTACATAGAGTTATATAGGAGAAAATGACCACACCCATTTTCTAAGACCCTAGGGGTCAGGGGCTCAAACAAAATATCAGGTGCACAACTAGACCACAGACCCATCATGTTGCAAAAAGAATTAAGTCTCCATCATTTATAGTGTCAGAGGAGTTGCGAGCACAAGATAACATGGATTTTCATAACCACGCCCATTTTCTAAGACCCTGGGGGTCAGGGGCTGAAACCAAATGTCAGGTGCACAACTAGGCCACATACCAAGTAGGATGCAAAAAGAATTAACTTTCTATCACCTATGGTTTCAGAGGAGTTGCGAGCACAAGAATTGTTTACGGACGGACGGACGGACAGACGGACGGACGCCGGACGACGGGGTATCGCATAAGCTCGACTGGTCTGAGACCAGTAGAGCTAAAAATCAGCCTTTAAAAATAATTGTTCCAATGCTACACTCAGTGCAGCGTAACTATACGGTAGATCTAATGGTCAATCTGCAAATAAAGGAAGTACGTACGTAAGATTGTTTACATCCCGACTTTATTCATGACTTGAAAACATACGGTAGATCTAATGGTCAAGGAAATAGGAAAGATTGCTTACATCCAGAGTAATTTTTCACGTCTTGTAAATGACTAATGAAAACTTGTTCAGCTATTGTATACTCATTACTGACCACGTGCCGCCACTCGCGTGTGACGGACAATTAAATGCTGTCCGTTTATAAAATTCTTCCAATCTTAATTTCGAAGTTTCGGTATTTAAAACACTTCATCTTCGGGAAAATTCGAAGTTAAAAGACACCAAAAATAATTCTGAACGCTGAAATTTGTGAATTTAGCATTAAGCAGCGGGTTGAAAAGATCGACTTGGCACACGTAATGGGCAAAACATGCACCATTCTCATAACAGGAGCACCAAATGGCCCACATGTACAACTTTACCGCCCTATCCGAAAATTGTGCCGAATGGCGTGGCCCAGGGTAATCCCTGCTCAAATATGGATCAATTTATTCAAAACTTTGTTATTAAATCCTTTTATCCTTATTGAAGAAATCTATGTCATAATATATCATAAAACATTTACAAAATTTATTTCTAAAGCGACTTTCTGAACCATGATGAGGTACGTTTATTTCTTACTTATTTCCAATGATTTTGGTATTCTAACACATGAAATTTATATACTTTTTCGTGAATATCCAGCTCTGGGCCCTCTCAATGCACGGTTTTATCGATCAGTTGACAAGAATAGATTTTTAGAAAATAGCATGACTCCGAAACTAGGTCAAGATATGTTCTTAACTCAATGACGCCACTTTCCCCGGCTCCCAAACAGACAAAAGTTACAAACAGCAGGAGAAACATATGCTAAAAATGTACTAAATTAAGTTATTTTGAGATTTCCTTTTGCATGTCAGTTATTTTTCTAAATACCTACTGTCCGCGCGGCTCACTTCGGAAACTGCATGAACGCAATTTTGACTATTTCATCATGCAAACCTTTAAATAAAATTGAAACCATTCAGTAGATCTTGCTTAGTCGTAAATTTTGGTATAAGTTATATGAGAATCACTGCATGCAATGAAAATTAATAGACAAAACAAATTTAAGATGGGCTATTTCCCATGCTAATTTTTCCCATGACGTTGTGACGCTCTCCATAGGCTCAATGTTAAACTCGGCGACATCAGGCTGAAATTTAACATTGAAAACGTCCCATCTAAAATTTATATTGCCTGTATAATTTGATTGCATAAACCTTCGACCATGTAACATTTACCAAAATTTACGACTAAGCGAGATATATTCAGTGATTTATATTTTATCTTAATTTTTGTATGACAAAGTTATCAAAATCGCGCTAATACACTTTCCGAAGTGAGCCGCACGGACAGTAGACATCTGTATCACCAAAATTAGGAGAAGGTAACTCCAAGTACCCGACCTAGCGAATTGTTTGGAAATACCTTCAGTTCGGAAATATCTGCTCGACCATTATTCTTAACATTTACAAATACAGAGGGGACAGACAAGGATAAATGATAAACTAGCTTATCCAGTTTCCCCAGCTCAGGAGCTTGAAATGGAAATTTACAGTGAAGTCATTTACCTAACAGCAAGATTTCCGCTCTGGTCTTGCTCGTTCTCGTTTGAGTTCATACGAAACTTTATGATGATCGTTTGTTGACTGTTTCATTTATCATAATCTTTATTTTACGTGACACTTTTGGTGTAAATATACAGTTTCACTTCTCTGTACGTCCTGTCATCTCGAACGGGACTTCGTTAACCATCTTATTTACGTTCTCGCCCAAACGAGATTTGCAAATTTTATTTTAAAAATTTAAAAATTTCCAGAAAATTAGGGAAAATTTTCATAAAATTGACATGAATGTCATTGAAATATTATATTATTTTCTTTAAAATTTTTTTTTTCATTCCCAGTATGCAAAATAAAAAATGTCAGCGCCCATGCATTTTGATGATGTAGACATTGAAATGAAATGAGGCCAGATGTCAGCCAAAATTTAAAGTGTGTGTATTTTTTAATAAAACAAGAAAGAACTTTTAACTATTCCAGTCTAATAGCTCCTCGAAATATTCAGCAATTACTCTATAATAAGCCAAATCAGAAGACATTCGCGCTATATTTGTAAATTTCATAACGAGAGGTTAGAGTGAGCCAATATGGCTCACCTGAGTAACCTATTGCTTTTTTGTCAAAAATCGACCTTTCATTTAAGGGTTATGACCATTTCTTTAATACAGTAGATGCACGATTGCATAGACATGACATCACAGCTTCTGTTGCCCTTCATCGAGCTGTCATGCAAGACCACATAACAGTCTGTGTGAAACACGTCGTACCTGTCCGGCAAAAATACAACAGGTTTAATTCAAACCAATAGTTATTTTGCACCAAATGTCCAATATGGCTTCGAATTTCATACTCCTCGAATCGACATCGGGTATCCTCAGAGAACGCAAAAAAATTATGAAAATTATGGATTGAAAATTGGAATTTATTTGAATTCTTGGAAACTGTTCAAACATCAAATGACCTAATGATGGATAAACTTGAATATGTTGAGGGAGCGATCAATCCCTGGAATTAAAACCAGGTGGTGATAATTTGGAACAGAAAATATTGAACATAATCATGATAATGAACACGATGAGAGGAAACGAATGTAAGAGAAAAACAGACCCAACAGAAAGTTTTTTTGCGATGTGGAAGGTCGGTCGTCCAAGCTTGGAGTACGACCCAGACAAGAATGTTTTGACTTGCAGTTTATTATGCACCACGTACTCACAATCACATGAAATCAATAGAACCCCAAAAGTCAAATTAAGTCAACCCATTTGTAGTCTCAGGGTTGAACAAATTTCAGGTCAAGTGCAGATGGTTGGGGAATTTTCAAGAGATAAATGACTTGATTGAAGGATGCACTGTATGTCTGATTCTGAAGAAATACTTGGAAAATGGTGGGGTAGGGGGTGTTTTCAAAGGTTAAATAAAGTGACTTGTAATATACCTTTACTGAATGTGTTGATTTTTTTTGGTCAGATGCATTTGCTTCCAGTCCTATGTGATGGCAAATTCTATCTGACAGAATGTCCTACTCCTAATGAGTCCTATGCGTGAAAAAAAAGTTTCGCGTAGACTGACATAATTTGCTACTGTCGATGATGTAATTAAATTTTAAGAGCCAACAATAATTACAAAACTGTTATTTAATTTTGCTAAGAAAAAATGCCACTTAATTTGGTAAGGGATAAACATTCATTAATGCGCACCAGTTGTATGATTATTTTTAGTGAGCCAACAAATGTCTGGGGAGCGAGTGTCATAGCCTGATCGTCATCAGTTGCGTGGACAAAACTTTAACCATGTTAACCTGTGCTATACCTCATTAAAATTAAAAATGATTAACTATAAGGGGTAGGGCATTGATATTTCAAATGTTGATTCCTCATGACCAGACCTTTCATTTGTGACCTTGATTTTTACCCTAGTGACATTGACCTTGAAGTTTGACCTACTTTTTAAAAAAAACTTTAACCTGGGCTATATATCATAACCTATCAGGGGTAGGGCTTTGATATTTCACATGTAGATTCCTCATGACCAGACTTTTAATTTGAGTTCTTGACTTTTGACCTAGTGACCGTGACCTTGGAGTTTGACCTACTTTAAAACTCTAACCTGGCCATATCTTACTGTTAAAACCAATCTATATTAAAAAAAACACCATTTTACCATCAAACACCTACATCATTACATGGCAAGTGATGTTTTCTTCTGACAAGTCTCATTGTTTATTCCAATTCCTGATTCTTCTTAAGGAATATCAGTAAAATCCAGTTTTTGGTAATTCATGGAGTTAAGCACCATTCTTTTTCCAAACATTTTACTTCCATTCCCCAAAATTCAAGGACTGAGAATGAGACTCAGTCATTGAAACTCACAGTCAGACTACCCACATTCTCAGAATCTTGTGATTCTTAAATGATGTTATGAATTTGAAGATGTAACATACACTTGTACTATGATGATCAATAAAATGCATAGATATTTTTATGCCCCCGGAATCAAAGATTCGGGGGCATATAGTTTTTGGCCTGTCCGTCTGTTTGTCTGTTTGTCTGTTTGTCTGTCTGTTTGTCCGAAAAACTTTAACATTGGACATAACTTTTGAATGGGAAGTGATAGGGCTTTCATATTTCACATGTGTATTCCTTGTGACAAGACCTTTCCATTGATACCAAAATTTTTGACCTCGTGACCTTGACCTTGACCTTTGACCTACTTTTCAAAAACTTTAACATTGGGCATAACTTTTGAATGGGAAGTGATAGGGCTTTCATATTTCATATGTGTATTCCTTGTGACAAGACCTTTCCATTGATACCAAAATTTTTGACCTCGTGACCTTGACCTTGACCTTTGACCTACTTTTAAAAAACTTTAACATTGGGCATAACTTTTGAATGGGAAGTGATAGGGCTTTCATATTTCACATGTGTATTCCTTGTGACAAGACCTTTCCATTGATACCAAAATTTTTGACCTCATGACCTTGACCTTGACCTTTGACCTACTTTTCAAAAACTTTAACATTGGGCATAACTTTTGAATGGGAAGTGATAGGGCTTTCATATTTCATATGTGTATTCCTTGTGACAAGACCTTTCCATTGATACCAAAATTTTTGACCTCGTGACCTTGACCTTGACCTTTGACCTACTTTTAAAAAACTTTAACATTGGGCATAACTTTTGAATGGGAAGTGATAGGGCTTTCATATTTCACATGTGTATTCCTTGTGACAAGACCTTTCCATTGATACCAAAATTTTTGACCTCGTGTCCTTGACCTTGACCTTTGACCTACTTTTCAAAAACTTTAACATTGGGCATAACTTTTGAATGGGAAGTGATAGGGCTTTCATATTTCACATGTGTATTCCTTGTGACAAGACCTTTCCATTGATACCAAAATTTTTGACCTCGTGACCTTGACCTTGACCTTTGACCTACTTTTCAAAAACTTTAACATTGGGCATAACTTTTGAATGGGAAGTGATAGGGCTTTCATATTTCACATGTGTATTCCTTGTGACAAGACCTTTCCATTGATACCAAAATTTTTGACCTTGACCTTTGACCTACTTTTCAAAAACTTTAACATTGGGCATAACTTTTGAATGGGAAGTGATAAGGCTTTCATATTTCACATGTGTATTCCTTGTGACAAGACCTTTCCATTGATACCAAAATTTTTGACCTCGTGACCTTGACCTTGACCTTTGACCTACTTTTCAAAAACTTTAACATTGGGCATAACATTTGAATGGGAAGTGATAGAGCTTTCATATTTCACATGTGTATTCCTTGTGACAAGACCTTTCCATTGATACCAAAATTTTTGACCTCGTGACCTTGACCTTGACCTTTGACGTACTTTTCAAAAACTTTAACATTTGGCATAACTTTTGAATGGTAAGTGATAGGGCTTTCATATTTCATATGTGTATTCCTTGTGACAAGACCTTTCCATTGATATCAAAATTTTTGACCTCGTGACCTTGACCTTTAACCTTTTTAACCCAGTGACCTCACATACATGTACTTAACAGAAAATAGTGTTCATACTAACAAAGATGCCACCGGGGGCATTCGTGTTTCACAAACACAGGCTTTATCTTCTTTAGAAATGTCAGGCATCCCAGCTTATTTGAAAGGTCGAGGACGAGGAAGGGGGCGTGGCTCTAGACCTCAGCAAGGATATGGAGTGGAAGGGGGAGAACAGAGAAATGGACTTGGTGACCAGTGCAGAGCATGGGGAGGAGGTCCTCACAAAAATACTACAGGCCAAGGTGATATATAATGACTGAATGAGAATCTCTAAATACATATAGTGTGTAATTACATATAGTGTGTAATAGAGTGTATGCAGGCTGAATCACCTCATGTACCTGTTCTCATTTCCTATTTTAGTATGCTCAATAATGCTAATTCTGTATATGACCATATAACGGGGTCAAGGTCACATACTTGGGATCAAACATGCGACAGACAATACACCTGATCTTGTTTAAGATTCATGTAATGACATTCCAAACTGATATAACAAATACACTTAACAACATGTACAAATAGAACAAACTTATTCTTATGCTGAGCCATTTCTCTTGTATATAGCAATAAGATACAGTCTTAACTGACCTAAAATGGTTGTTTTATAAGTATATTTCAAGGTATGAGAATGTATAATCTCTTCATTCCCTTGTTTGATAGCATTATGCAATGTATTTATCAGATCCTGGTCAGTTTGACAGTACGTCAGCCCTGTTTGATAGCATTATACGGTGCAATGTATCTATTAGATCCTGGTCAGTTTGACAGTACCTCAGCTTTGTTTGATATAGTACAATGTATCTATTAGATCCTGGTCAGTTTGACAGTATATCAGCCTTGTTTGATAGCAAAGTACAATGTATCTATTAGATCCTGGTCAGTTTGACAGTATGTCAGCCTTGTTTGATATCATAGTACAATGTATCTATTAGATCCTGGTCAGTTTGACAGTACATTAGCCTTGTTTGATATCATAGTACAATGTATCTATTAGATCCTGGTCTGTTTGACAGTACGTCAGCCTTGTTTGATATCATAATACAATGTATCTATTAGATCCTGGTCAGTTTGACAGTACGTCAGCCTTGTTTGATATCATAGCACAATGTATCTATTAGATCCTGGTCAGTTTGACAGTACGTCAGCCGTGTTTGATATAGTACAATGTATCTATTAGATCCTGATCAGTTTGACAGTACATCAGCCTTGTTTGATATCATAGTACAATGTATCTATTAGATCCTGGTCAGTTTGACAGTACATCAGCCTTGTTTGATATCATAGCACAATGTATCTATTAGATCCTGGTCAGTTTGACAGTGCGTCAGCCTTGTTTGATATCATAGTACAATGTATCTATCAGATCCTGGTCAGTTTGACAGTACGTCAGCCTTGTTTGATATCATAGTACAATGTATCTATTAGATCCTGGTCAGTTTGACAGTACGTCAGCCTTGTTTGATATCATAGTACAATGTATCTATTAGATCCTGGTCAGTTTGACAGTACGTCAGCCTTGTTTGATATCATAGTACAATGTATCTATTAGATCCTGGTCAGTTTGACAGTACGTCAGCCTTGTTTGTTATCATAGTACAATGTATCTATCAGATCCTGGTCAGTTTGACAGTACGTCAGCCTTGTTTGATATCATAGTACAATGTATCTATTAGATCCTGGTCAGTTTGACAGTACGTCAGCCTTGTTTGATATCATAGCACAATGTATCTATTAGATCCTGGTCAGTTTGACAGTACGTCAGCCTTGTTTGATATCATAGTACAATGTATCTATTAGATCCTGGTCAGTTTGACAGTACGTCAGCCTTGTTTGTTATCATAGTACAATGTATCTATCAGATCCTGGTCAGTTTGACAGTACGTCAGCCTTGTTTGATATCATAGTACAATGTATCTATTAGATCCTGGTCAGTTTGACAGTACGTCAGCCTTGTTTGATATCATAGTACAATGTATCTATTAGATCCTGGTCAGTTTGACGGTACGTCAGCGGAGAAGAAGTTTGCGGAGATTAGCAGTCAGCACCAGCAGGCCATACAACACCACCTGGATCACAGTGATGATGTAAACTCAGACTTGTCACCGGTAGATGAGGAGGACATCAACGACAATATACTCAACTCTGTATTCAAAACTTACTCAACATCGTTTGGTATGTCATGTCTCTTGTCTTTATCATCTTTTAATTTGCTTTATACTAGTATTTGATATTGACCTTGTACATACAATAATATATGATGGTTTTTTGTGTCACCTGATATGCAAGAGTGACATATAGGGATCTATATGTAGTCACACTTTCATACAAATAACTTGATCCACATGCATTATATTTCCATCAAACTTGCAGTGATGGTCATACCTGTTGAGACTTAACACTCAATGAGGGTCATGGTCACACAGTTAGGGTCAACCATGTGACATACCTGAACAATTCTATTTTATTGACCCTATACAGTATACGTATAATACATGTAGTACCTATGAGATGAATTTTATTTTCCTTTTACTTATTTTATCAGATGTTTTCATTGATCTTGTACATAATAAAATCAGATGGATTTTGACTATTCATAAAGTGGATTTTGGATATATCTACCAATTTCCTGAGATGCTATTAGATATATAAGGAAATATTCAGGTTTAACTAGATAATGTAAGTTATTGATATGACTCTCTTTGTGTAGGTAATGATATTAATGGAGATACCGGAGACACGATACAGACAGTAGACAGAGCTCAGACTGATCTTGTTCATACGTTCAGATCTAGTGCCTCAGCTTGCCTTATATGTATAGAAAACATCAAGAAAAATGAAGCTGTAAGTATTCATAGCTGTAGTACATCTTAGTGGTACATTTACAAATGTATTACATCTTATATTTACATTTACTCCTCATTCACATAGAGGGTTTATTGTAGGATTTGAATACAAATTTGTATTGCCATAGATCTGTTGATATAGATGTGATAAAGAGAATTATAAAATATGCACACATACAGTGTATTGCATACAGTTCATGTATAAAATATTTGAACATTTGTGTCACAAATTTCTCAAGTATTAAGAGTACCATTCTCACATGCTTCCATTTACATTGTATCTATGTTACAGATCTGGAACTGCCAGTGTTGTTATGCCATGTTTCACATACAATGTATACAGAAGTGGGTAAGGGAGGGAGTGTATCAACATGCCTATAAGACAGAGGGGGAGGTTGACACCAAGGACATACCATGGCACTGGTAAGGAGGTCCCTTGTCTACTCTGGGCGGGGTCATGATAAGGCTACACCCATGTTTATATCTGTTTAACCTCGGAGTCCATGTATGTCTATGTTTTGGACATAAATGTCTGGTCATTGAGAAATCAAAATTTCAGAAATTTGCTTCTAAGCTTATTTCATCTGTTCATTATTGAGAAATGATTTAGGTATCCTAGTAGAATTTCCCTAGTTGACATACATATCGACACATGATGAAGAAACACACAACCTTTTCTCTGTAAATCTGTTTGAAATATGGAAAGTGATCTTTAGTTGTCTTTTTTCCAGAAATTTTGTTTTTGATTGTGTAGGTAATTTTAAAAATATAAATGGATACTTGAATGGCCTAGTCTACTTCAAGTAACTGTGTTAATTAAAAGGCAATTCATATAGATTCTAAATATTTGAATTATTTGTCTTGTGAGATACATGTACATGTTTTTGTTTTTCTGCATCTGATACAGCACTGTAAGACTCTATATTATGGTTAGTTGTAAAGAAGACATCATAATTGAGAGAACTCTTTCTTTTTAAGCCCAAAGTGTCGGTCAGAGTACAAGCAGGCTGATTGTCCGAAGAGGTACTTCTGTTTCTGTGGGAAGGTGCAGGATCCTTCCTTTGATCCGTGGCTTGTTCCCCACTCATGTGGGCAGATGTGTGGGAAGGCACTCAAACCAGAATGTGGCCACACCTGTCTGTTATTATGCCACCCAGGTGAGTGTGTATTTTGAAGTATGTGTCCTTAACTATTCAAGACCAAGCTGTGTACCAAATTTCATCTCAATATCTCTACCCAATTTGCAGAAAAAAATCTGAAAAACTAATTTGGACAGACAGATGTACGGATGGACAGACAGACCCGACCAACCGACTGTTGACCAATTATTTAACTGATCAAAATTCAGATTGTAAGAAATTTCTCACAATAACCATCTGAATAAAATTCATTACAAAGAATGTGTATTTGATTTACAGGTGCTTGCCCGCCATGTCCTAAAACAATACAAACAAGATGTCACTGTGGAAAACAGAAACCGAAAGTTGTACGATGTAGTGTGAAGACATGGTCATGTGGTCAACCCTGTGGCCGTAAACTCTCTTGTAATCAGCATTACTGCAAGCTACCATGTCACTCAGGTATGGAATTCATATCCAGAAAGTATACATTACTACGGCTCCGATATACCATGTCTGAATTTATATTCCCCTTGCTGAAGGCATATAATCTGTATGGAGCTGTAATAACAGTTTTGTCATACTTCAAATTATGTAAAAGAGGGGCCTCTTTTTGACAAGAAGACATTAACTATATGATTTTGATGCTTCATAGTAGAGTAAAAGAAGAATACATGGAGCTATTTTACTAATTGATTCGTGTCTCCCTGTTTGGCTGATTGTTTGCACATCTGTAACATTCTGAAAGCTCACTCCTACTTAATCGCATGACATATCTTCAGAAAAAAATGTTGGAAGAATTTACTGTAGAAAAAAATGAATTGAGCAAGACAAAGTCTTATTCATTATCAAAGTTCCACACCGATTTTATTTTAATTTACAACTTGATGACTGACTATAAACAATGAAGGTTTTATTTCTAATGTGACATTAGGTGATTGTCCAGCTTGCCCTATGACCAGTAAGCAGTCCTGCATGTGTGGTAAATCTAGTACAACTCGACCTTGTGCTAGTCCTCAATGGCAGTGTGATGAGGTAAGCTACACTCCCCCAATACCCCCCTCCCCCCATACAATTCCTCCCCAAATATGCTCTCCCCTTTCATAAACTTCTCTCCTTCTATACATGCAAATCTGTGACAACTCAACCATGTGCTAGTCCTCAATGGCAGTGTGATGAGGTAAGCTGCACTCCCCCAATACCCCCCTCCCCCCATACACCTCCTCCCCAAATATGCTCTCCCCTTTCATAAACTCCTCTCCTGCTATACATGGATATCTGTGACAACTCAACCATGTGCTAGGCCTCAATGGCAGTGTGACGAGGTAAGCTACACTCCCCTCCCCCAATATCCCCCTCCCCCCCCCCATACACCTCCTCCCCCAAATATGCTCTCCCCTTTCATAAACTCCTCTCCTTCTATACATGTAAATCTGTGACAACTCGACCTTGTGCTAGTCCTCAATGGCAGTGTGATGAGGTAAGCTACACTCCCCCAATACCCCCCTCCCCCCATACACCTCCTCCCCAAATATGCTCTCCCCTTTCATAAACTCCTCTCCTTCTATACATGTATATCTGTGACAACTCAACCATGTGCTAGTTCTCAATGTCAGAGTGATGAGGTTAACTACAGTCCCCTCCCCCAAGTAAACCCCCTTAATACCCCCCTCTTTATAAATTCCTCTCCTTATATATATGTAAATCTGTGACAACTCGACCATGTTCTAGTTCTCAATGGCTGAGTGATGAGGTAAGCTACACTCCCCTCTCCAAATACGCCCCTTAATACACCCCTCCCCCTTTCATAAACTCCTCTCCTTATATATTTGTAAATCTGTGACAACTCTACCTTGTGCTAGTCCTCAATGGCAGAGTGACTCCCCTTCCGAAAGTACACTCCTTTAATACACCCTGCTTCATAAACTCCCCTCCTTATATATATATGTAAATCTGTGATAACTCAACCATGTGCTAGTTATCAATGGCAGTTTGATGAGGTAAGCTACACTCCCCTCCCCCAAATACACCCCCCTTTCATAAACTCTTCTCCTTATATGTATGTAAATCTGTGACAACTCCACTATGTGCCAGTCCTCATTGACAGTGAATGTTAGTGCAATGAGGTAAGCTACATTCACCCAATACACTCCTCCCCCTATTAAAATACACTAATTAAGACATAGTCATCCCCCAAGTTATAATGCCTTTCTCCATATCCCTGTTTGTTTGTTGTAGCTGCCACTAACTAACCATGTATTGATTTGCAGTTGAATGTAATGACAAGCTGAGTTACATGTAAACTGCCCCATCACCTAAAACAAGACAACTTTCACTTCTCTTGTTTCTGAACATGAAAATAAAGGACAATTGACTACATCTTGTTTATCCTATGAAATTTCAATTTCAACATGGAGAAATAAACTTATGGCATAATTAGATTTTTATTAAAAATATTCCAATATTTTTGTGAAAAAGAAGAAAATAATAAAATTATCTGTGTAGGTAGTTTTTAAATTTTTGTGAACAGGAAAAGTGTATACTTTAGGTATGACATTGTACAATGAATAATAAAAAGCAAATTGATGATTTCTTTATCAGCCTTGTGGAAAACTGTTGAGCTGTAAGAGCCATGTCTGTGAGAGGCGTTGCCATGGTGACCAATGTGGTGCCTGTCCTCGAGCGGGGATCAGAAAATGTCCTTGTGGAAAAACAGGTACAGATTTAATATTCAAATTGCTCAAGATATTTTTAAAAGTGTTTAGTTTTTGATAGATTTATCAATGGAAGATGATGATTTCACTGAAATCCTCTTCAAAGCACAATTCATATTTTAAAAATACTAATGCCTTTATGAATGAATATTGGGACATATTGTATTTATTTCTGTCTGCTTTATGTATCATTCATGATCACTTATATGTTATTATTTAAATTTGTGAACTCTCCAGTATTTGACCTACGTTTAAAAAATTTTGTGATGAGACCTTTTTAAAGACACCAGAACTTGCTAAAAAGTTGCAGACAGAAGTTTTAATAACACATCCTGTTTCATTGTAGAAGTATAGAATGTCATCAGCTTATTACATGATACAAAATGAAATACTGTAAATTGCTTTATTTTGGTCAGTACCAATTTTCGTCAATTTGTTCAAAATGACAATTTCGTCAGTACGTAAATTCGTCATCCAAGGGTCCCTCAAATGTAATATAACTTCCTCTGTTCAAATGCCAACTCAACATTAAGATCGGCCGTATGGGTATGTTTTCATTGTTTGTTTAACAATTATTGGTAAACAAACAAACAAAATACCATCTAGCTTGTTGTGAAAACATATGATTTGTTAATTAGAAGTACATTGAATGCGACCTTATGTGCGTAGTCAGTTTTCAATTGATTTATCATTTGCCTGTCGTAATAAATCCTAAGATTCAATTTTTCCTTTCTACACAATATTTTGTCAGGAGTATTTATATTCGTCGATACGTAATTTCGTCATGAGAGGCACTGACGAAAATGACGAAAATTGGTACCTGACGAATAAAAACCAATTTACAGTATACATACATGTACTTTTAAATTACCTTCTATCATGTATACAGTAAAAAGAAAAACAGTTTCTTAACATTTTGATTTTAAATACATTATAGAGTTTGAGCTTCCATGTACAGAGGACATCCCAACATGTGGCGACACCTGTGGTCAATTGTTGGATTGTGGGATACACACCTGTTCTCAGAGATGCCACACTGGCCCTTGTGGAGCGGTTTGTACTTTTATCTTGTTTATAGAAATCTGACAATTTTTCAGTTTAAACATATTTTCTGTTCTATAAGAAAATTGGATTGGTTATAAGTTCTAACAACATTATTTTGTCCCCTCTTCATACATGGTATGTATGAAAGTACAAAATATGACATCATGATGTCGTTACATTTTATTACTTTTTTTTACAAATAACAGAAGTAAACAGAGAGAGGGAATTCTTACAACTATTTTAATTCTAACATACCCTTGTTTTTGTGTAGATAAACTTTATTTAAAAATCATGTGAAATATTTAACTTACATGTAATCTTTGTGCATACACATTGTACTGGTTTGAATTATTCTAACCGTAAGTTTTGACTTGTCATTAAAACCATCGTGCATCATTGATTTAGTGTCGGCAAATGACAAAGAAAAGATGCCGTTGTGGACAGAAAAGTAAAGAAGTGCCGTGCTACAAGGAATACCTGTGTGAAACCAAGTGTACCATAATGAAGGATTGTAAAAAACATCAGTGTAAGAGAAAGGTAAGGCCATGTCAAAATAAATCTTTTGTTTCTCAGACACTGCTGTGTGCCAATGAAACGTTTTTATTGCTTCTTCAGGAAAAAATGCCTACCTTGTCTCATTTCCATTGTTAATTCAGAACGAAATATCTCTTTATTTCATTCAGCCTGTTTAAAGGAAATTACATTGTCCCATGACCCTACAAATTGTCCAAACAGTACCCGATAATTATATTAGTATAATCACAGCACATTCCGTATTACAGGTAATTTGCAAGTATAGATTGACTTTATTCATGTGCCTTGTATATCAATTATTGTATAGCTAGTGTATAGAGCTACTGGCCACGTGCTAACACTGTTACTGACATATAAACGACTGTTTCGTGCATTTAATACATCAAATAAACTTTCGATGATATAAGTATGTATAATTTTCTTTATTGGTCTCTACATTATACATGTATGTAATAAATTATCTATATCTATGGAAATATTTCCAAGTCTATTGATAATGGTGCGCAGGATGTAAAATGACCGCAATTAAGAGAAACCCTTACAACAATGGATAAAATAATGTACATTACCTGTGTATATAATCAGATCAGATAGTGGTTAATGCTAACCAATGCAATTAAGATTCCGTTTCATCCAGACTTAAATTCCGAAGAAATTGTGTATATGCTATAGGTGGAAGTGGAAGAAGTGAACACGAGGATTTAATTTGAACTGGGATTAAACAAGGCATGGGCTCACAACACTTGTCAAGTCTCGTACTTGATGCTACTTGCGACAATTAAAACACAGCACACATGTACTCGTATGGTTTCTTACATCCTCCGATGGATTTTTTTTTTCATGGGCCACTTCTCCCCGTTCTTGGAAGGAAAAGACAATTTTATTTTAAAAAATCAACTTATTATTACATGTATATAAAAGATTTGCTTTTCAGGAATTATAAGAGTATTCTAGATGAAAAAAAACAAAACAAAACAAAAAACAAAAATCAAAACCCTACCTGCCTTGCCACTTTTTTAGACCCAATTATCTGAGAAACAAAGATCTATTTTACATGGCCTAACATACTCACTGTTGTGTGAATTCTGAAAAAAGAACTTCTTTCTTTCCTTTCTTAAGTTATTTTACTCCTTGTCTAACTTTATATTGACTCCACTGTGAAAGTGATTTCTTGAAATAATAGTTTGCTAGTAAATGAAAATTGAGAAAACTTAATTTCAATAAATTTATTCTCTGTTTTTGATTTCAAATAAGGTTTGAAGTACATTTGACTTTTTACAGTGTTGTGATGGTAACTGCCCTACATGTGAACAGATCTGTGGTAAACAACTCAGCTGTAAAAACCACAAATGTGATAGCAGATGTCACAGGGGTAAGTGGGTGTGGTTAATGGGCATGGTTTGTGGTGAACAGGTCTGTTGTAAACCACTCAGCTGTAAAAACCACAAATGTGATAGCAGATGTCACAGGGGTAAGTGGGTGTGGTTAATTGGCATGGTTTGTGGTGAACAGGTCTGTGGTAAACCACTCAGCTGTAAAAACCACAAATGTGATAGCAGATGTCACAGGGGTAAGTGGGTGTGGTTAATTGGCATGGTTACATGTGAACAGGTGTGTGGTAAACAACTCAGCTGTAAAAACCACAAATGTGATAGCAGATGTCACAGGGGTAAGTGGGTGTGGTTAATGGGCATGGTTTGTGGTGAACAGGTCTGTGGTAAACAACTCAGCTGTAAAAACCACAAATGTGATAGCAGATGTCACAGGGGTAAGTGGGTGTGGTTAATGGGCATGGTTTGTGGTGAACAGGTCTGTGGTAAACCACTCAGCTGTAAAAACCACAAATGTGATAGCAGATGTCACAGAGGTAAGTGGGTGTGGTTAATGGGCATGGTTTGTGGTGAACAGGTCTGTGGTAAACCACTCAGCTGTAAAAACCACAAATGTGATAGCAGATGTCACAGAGGTAAGTGGGTGTGGTTAATGGGCATGGTTTGTGGTGACCAGGTCTGTGGTAAACCACTCAGCTGTAAAAACCACAAATGTGATAGCAGATGTCACAGAGGTAAGTGGGTGTGGTTAATGGGCATGGTTTGTGGTGAACAGGTCTGTGGTAAACCACTCAGCTGTAAAAACCACAAATGTGATAGCAGATGTCACAGAGGTAAGTGAGTGTGGTTAATGGGCATGCAGGGAGTAAAATTGGCTGCAAGACTTAGGGGCCAGCTGGGCCCCTAGAAAATGAAATTTAGGGGCCTAGCTAGAAAATTAGGGGCCCACATTTTTTGTAAGGGTGCATGCATTTTAAGTAGAAATTGAAAAAATAAGGATTTCAAGGCAAATTACAGTAAGAGTCGGGTCCCATCCCTCCCCACTCACCAGAAAAACAAGGATTTGGGGACAAAAAATTCCAGTGGTTCTACCCCTCCTCCCTCCATCCTGAAACTTTCCGGCAATTCCAGGGGGTCCCAACCCCGTGATTTCGCACTTGATCGCCATTCGGTTTGAAGAAAATGTTTAGGATAAAATATTGTTGCTAATAAATCAGATTGCTATTAAACTAATGAAGTTGTAAATCCTTTGCTGAGCAAATGCCTGATGTCTTATTTTCCTTTTTTCTTTTTAAATATTCAAAGAGTCTTTAAAAATCGTCTGCTATTGATCCCCTTGTCATACCTGTAACATGATCACTTTAATTCCATTGTTGGCCACTCGAGAGCTCCCTACTGTAGCCAGTCATGCGAAACAGATTTAAATCTACCTTGCAAGGCCTTGTGGTCAGTAAGGTGTGAATAAGTTCTCACTCAATGATACCGGTAGAGAGAAGTGTTAAGTAATTGAAAACGACATTTTCATATCTCCTACTCGCCATCTGGGCGACTGTTGGTCAAAGTTTTAGTAGCCCAGTCGTGAGAATGGTCGCCAATGGCAACTGGGCGAGTGCTAATTTTACTCCCTGGGCATGGTTACATGTGAACAGGTCTGTGATAAACTACTCAGCTGTAAAAGCCACAAATGTGATAGCAGATGTCACAGAGGTAAGTGGGTGTGGTTAATGGGCGTGGTTTGTGGTGAACAGGTCGGTGGTAAACAACTCAGCTGTAAAAACTACAAATGTGATAGCAGATGTCACAGAGGTAAGTGGATGTGGTTAATGGGCATGGTTTGTGGTGAACAGGTCTGTGGTAAACCACTCAGCTGTAAAAACCACAAATGTGATAGCAGATGTCACAGAGGTAAGTGGGTGTGGTTAATGGGCGTGGTTTGTGGTGAACAGGTCTGTGATAAAATACTCAACTGTAATAACCACAAATGTGATAGCAGATGTCACAGAGGTAAGTGGGTGTGGTAAATGGGCGTGGTTTGTGGTGAACAGGTCTGTGGTAAACCACTCAGCTGTAAAAACCACAAATGTGATAGCAGATGTCACAGGGGTAAGTGGGTGTGGTAAATGGGCGTGGTTTGTGGTGAACAGGTCTGTGGTAAACCACTCAGCTGTAAAAACCACAAATGTGATAGCAGATGTCACAGAGGTAAGTGGGTGTGGTTAATGGGCATGGTTACATGTGAACAGGTCTGTGATAAACCACTCAGCTGTAAAAATCACAAATGTGATAGCTGATGTCACAGGGGTAAGTGGATGTGGTTAATGGGCATGGTTTGTGGTGAACAGGTCTGTGGTAAACCACTCAGCTGTAAAAACCACAAATGTGATAGCAGATGTCACAGGGGTAAGTGGGTGTGGTAAATGGGCGTAGTTTGTGGTGAACAGGTCTGTGGTAAACCACTCAGCTGTAAAAACCACAAATGTGATAGCAGATGTCACAGAGGTAAGTGGGTGTGGTTAATGGGCATGGTTACATGTGAACAGGTCTGTGATAAACAACTCAACTGTAAAAACCACAAATGTGATAGCAGATGTCACAGAGGTAAGCTTAAGTGGGTGTGGTTAATGGGCGTGGTTTGTGGTGAACAGGTCTGTGGTAATCCACTCAGCTGTAAAAACCGCAAATGTGATAGCAGATGTCACAGAGGTAAGTGGGTGTGGTTAATGGGCATGGTTACATGTGAACAGGTCTGTGATAAACCACTCAGCTGTAAAAATCACAAATGTGATAGCTGATGTCACAGAGGTAAGTGGGTGTGGTTAATGGGCTTGGTTTGTGGTGAACAGGTCTGTGATAAACCACTCGGCTGTAAAAACCACAAATGTGTACATTGTGCCCACAGAGGTAAGTGGGCATGGTTTGTGGGCGTGGTTACATGTGAACAGGTCTATGATAAACCACTCTGCTGTAAAAACCACAGGGATTTATCACTCATCCCAGTTGCTTGATAGTACTTTGAGTATTTAAAGGGATCTAACTCAGTGTCAGTTGAAGTATAAAAAAAAACCGACAAGTCATCAGTTTAGTCTTAAGAAATAAGCTAATCAATGTCAAAACACCTTTTCTTTGGTATATTCCAATATAATAATTCATACTGGATCTGCAAACCTAATTTGAAAGTAGTACCTTCCTTACAAACAGAGATATCCCCTCTACCGCTCCTCTTACAAGCGCCGCATTTCTAGGTCAGACAAAAAGGTGTCTAGAGATTAATCAGGCAGTAAAGACAATGTTTGGTCACCGCTCGACCATAGACAAACTTCAAAGACATACCACTGCATGGTATCACTTCTTTTACATGCTCGGTACCATCTCAAACATCGCTGATATGTAACAATGACATTGAAACCCTCCATATAGCTACCTCTTTTGCATGCGCTTATTACTCATAACTTCCCACATGTTAAATTTCATTTCATTGATTGGATCCTTGTCTTATTTCAAGTTTAACTTTAAAAAGGCTTAATTGAAATTGTATCAATTTTATAAGAGGTTATTTAATGTAATGCTATTTCTTTGGTATGTTGACATCATTAAATGGCCGAGCGGTGCCCCAAGTTGATAGCTGATGCCTGATGATCTTCAGACACCTTTTTGTCTGACCTAGAAATGTGATACTTGTAAGAAAAGCGGTAAGGGGATATCTCGACCTGTAAGGGAGGTAACTGATTTCAAATTTGGTATGCAGATCTACTATGAATTATTCTACCAAAATATACCAAAGAAAAGGGGTTTTGACATTGATTTTCTGAACCAGTGACTTGTTGCAGGGAAGTGTGATAAATCCCTGTGGTAAAAACCACAAATGTGGTAGTAGATGTCACAATGGTAAGTGGGTGTGGTTAGTTGCTGGTCAGTGGATATTGTAGTAATTTGATAGTTTAATACTGTGATAGTTTTAAAACTGTAATAATCACAACAGTGTTTGAATGATGTTTAGATAAAACTGGCAAAGGAAGAGCCAGGAAGGTCACTTATAAGAGACCTTCAGTCACTTCAGATAGCTTAAATTTTGATGATGATAAGATACTTACATGTGATGAGAAAAAAAGATTAATTTATGACCGGTAGAAGTTATCTCAGTTCAACTATACCCATACTTGTTGATTTGAAACTATAAAAGTAGATTTCACTTACTTTAACATGTTTAATCAATGATGTTGTAGGTCCCTGCTATCCCTGCCCCCTGACTAAGGCCATCACCTGTTTCTGTGGCGGTACAAAGATTACAGTACCGTGTGGCAAGGAGAAAGTCACCCGCCCACCTAGATGTAATATACCATGCAAGTAAGTGATCTGGTAAAGTTTGACACAAACTTATTAGATATACATTGTATGTCATTATATCTGTCTATGTATTTGTCTGTCTGTCTTTGTTACTGTGCGTATAGTAATTCTTCACTTCACCAACATGTACTTTTCTATGTTATGTTGTATATGTTAAGACTGTCTTCTATAAATATGAATGATATTGTTAATCATGTTAATTGTACATAATTCTGTATTGTGTTAAAGAAGAAGGAAGTCAATCTCTTAAAAAAGATCTTTCTATGAATATGAATGATACTGTTAATTATACATAATTCTTGTTTTACCAGAATCCCTCCGTCATGCCATCATCCAACATCCATACCTCATAGGTGCCATTTCAACAACTGTCCGCCGTGCCGGCAAATTTGTGGCAAATCACTGGAAAAGTGCCAACATCTGTGTCCTGTCATGTGCCATACTGCAATCAAGGTTTTAGTCAAAGAAAATGTAAGATATTTCTTATATTTATGTTTAATGAATTTGCATTGCAAATCCCATTCAAACATCAGTTTCTCAGGAAATTCTATTTTATACATTTATTACATTGTAAATCTAGCTTATGTTTCAAATTTTATGATATCATACTTGCCAGATTTTTCTTAAGATAAGGCATAAAATCTGCCCTGAAAAAGTTGAAATTTCAAAATGCAAAAAATGAGAAAATTTTTCGGTAAGAATAAGGAGTAACTTGGTCCAGATATGAATCTTTTGTCATGTTGGATAAATTATTCAAAATACATGTATGACTGATTTTTGGGTCAAAATAAGCAATTTCCCGGTAGAAATCAATGGAAAATGGAAAAGTTTTTCTACAACATTGTCCCCCCCCTATGGTTCAGAATGCCACTTTCATCAAAGGTGTATATCAATAAAACACATTTTCTGTCCAAGTTGGGTTCTGAACATGGGGGGGGGGGGGACAATGTCCCACAGGCGAAAAACGAAAAAAGGGGGGATGGATGAATATTTTAGAATCAGTCTTTAGAGCGGTAAAATAAATTAGAATTGCATTTTTTTCCTTAAGTATCATGTAAAAATCTATTCAGAGTGTGTTCCCATCAAATATTTAACCGTTAGGTAGGAAATAAACGAGAAAGTTGTCTATTTCTACACTGTGCGTATTTCGCGCCTGAAAGCTACATATGTGGCTGATAAATACGAAATATAAGTGTTTTTCAGTTTCCGGATTGTGGATTTAGCCGATTATATTGATATAATAACCTCAAGGTTAATTTCTCTTATCCAATTTCGATATTAAAAGGTACAGAAGTATAATATAAATCAAATTTATGTAAAGTAATGCATTATTTGTGAATTTTCGCTCGATATTTGACATTTTCTCTCATCTGTACCCCTACCTCTTCAACTCCTAATTATAACATCTTTCACCAAATCTATTTAAATCAAATTCCTACTTGGAATCTTCTAATACTTTATTTTTTAAACCCGACCACTTTTTTCTGAAATAGAAGGACAGCGCATGAGAAATAATCGAGTGATTTCAGGGCTAAATCAAGCCCTTATCTTAACAGCTCCTTTCTCGGACAAAAATTGAAAAATTCTGGGACAAATTGTGGGACATTTTTTATTGACTTAAAAACAAAATATTATCATGTTGTCATGTACCCTATCTAGTCCCCGTGTCTGGTATTAGCATTTGCGCGTGATAAAGCCTCATCGTTTTTCCGGTAGGGTCCAATGAATTGGTCTAAATTCTAACACGTAACGTTTATCTCCCAAAGAGTGGAATCCTATAGCATTAAAAATCAAAAGACAGTCATTTGTAATGTACATGTACCTAAGTTTCTCCAGCAGTTTTTGGTGGCCCGTGCACTTTTCTGACATCATGAACGTCATTATTATATCAATAGACTCGGAAATATGACATTGTTTGCATAATTATTATTTCACATATAGAAAAGAGTCTGAAAATGAAAAGTATAGAAAAGTATGCCAGATAGACCGGCCTTTTAATTTGTATACGGCACAGTGGCATCTTTGCGAGCCATTGGTTCTTCAGGGCGTATCAAATCCATTGTCTGAAAGAGGGACACATGGCAGAATTGCTTTTCAGTTTCCATAAAAAAAATATTTACAATGCGTGAATAAAGTCTGGAAGTAAAAATTCTATCGTACACCTATTGTAAAATTACTCGTAATGTCGCTTTTTGTGCGAATAGCACATAGCGATTGCCTGATTTCTTCACTCATGGGAGCCCCGTCTACTGAGTATGTATAAACGAAGTTACTCTGTTTATATGTACCTTAAGACTGCGTCAGCGTCATGATCGGTATAAAGTCAGATCACTGTATGAATCAATGAATTATATCTATATGAAACGAGCTGTCGTGTTATCTACATGCATGACCTAATGAAAAATTGCATCTGTATGTACTGAGATGAACACAGGCAGTGTGTTGGAAACCCCTTTCCATTACAAGGTGATTATCTGTTTTAGTGGGCAATATATACATGTAAATGAAACGGTGATATCGATAAAGATATTAAGTTGAATCATTGAAACGTAAAACTAACTTCAAGTAGGCTCATTTTGCCCCGCTTCACAAAATAAAATCTGTATACAACGGAAAAATTAGGAACTTCCATCATGAAATATGATATTAACAATTGTGAAAAATAAAAGATCAAAACATTCCCGTGTAGGATCTATCATGTTTTTACATACTAAAAAGAAGTGAATTTTCCTTCAAATTCTTAGCACACACCTAACATTGAACATGAAAGGTTAACGAGAGAGTGGGGATCAGAAAATAGGATTCGTCTTCTTTCCTTGTACATGTATATGGAATCATCAATCGATAGTCATATTAGATTGTTGTATTTTTTGGGGGGAGGGGGGTAGATTTAATGTGATGTTATTTAATTTTCATGTGCACTGTCAGACATCATCTTTCAATTCATTACAACAACATTATGCATTTGCATTTTAGTTCAGTCTTTATACGTCCATAAACTGGCCTACGAAGGTGTTCGGGAACAAATATAACTTTGAAAACACTATATTTTGTCATACATTATAAGTGATATTATTCTGGCTATTCGCACTCAGTACCTTTAGTGCTTTGATTTTGGATACTGGACGCCCTGTGATGACTGAAATATTTAATGTATTTTAAAGACAGATATATGGGATAACGTAATTTCCCTTAAACATGTTAAATAAATAGATACTTTAAATTGAACCAGCGATCAGACATCAGGCACGGCGAATATTTTTGATAAAATGTCTCATCGGCGGAAAATTATATATAGCGTGGGACAGTGTGTAAGAAACAACCATTTTGCCTAAGATATAAAATAAAAATGCGTAAGCCAATTAACAGTAATCACCATTAAAACACGTTTTCACACCTAAAATCTCAGTTATACCATAAGTTAGATTCATTGATCAGTTGTTTAGTCGACAATTATGTGACTCTCTTTGAACAATTAAAGGAAAATTGAAACAAAATAATCTTGCACTGAAACACAGGACATTTCGGGACAAATTTTAAATCTACGGGAATTTTCGTGTCCTGGCTGGACAGATTTTTTAGACGTGATTTTCCGGGACATCTGGCATGTATGTGATATAATGAAACAAGGTGTAACAGGTACCTGTAACTTTATGCTGTTGATTTATTCAATTCATTTGAAACATTTATGAAATAATTAATAATGTTATAATTGTTTTATGTACGTAGGTAGCTAAGGCAGGACCCTGGGAAGGTAAACCTGTGATACGACAAGAAGTCATAAAAAAACCCTGCCCTCCCTGTATGGTTCCCATGGCAACACAGTGTTTAGGTCTTCATGAGGTATTTTGTCTTTGATTTTTGCTCTTATTGTCTTGTTTCCACCTCACTTAAACTTGAGACCTTTATATAGGTAAATCTTTAAATCTGCAGGAAAAGTTGCTTTAATTGTAAAGTTAAATCCTTATCTTTGTACATGTAATTGAAAATAAATAAAAATGTCTCTACTTAATTTTCTAGGTATTAAAAATACCATGTTCAGAGTTACGTCCCTTATCATGTGGGAGGAGGTGTGGTCGTACTTTAGCTTGTACCAATCACACATGTACCAAAGAATGTCATGTGGTAGACAATGCTCCAGATTCAAAGATGGTATGTGTTACAGAGTTATGCCCCTTTTCTTAGGTAGGAAGTCTGGTTTTGCTAAAGCTTCTAGTAACCAGTACGTACTAAGAATGTAATTTAAAGTAGGCGTTGCTTCAGGTTCTAAGATTACATGTATATGCAGTATGAATATTCAATTCCATCCTTATTGCATTGACATCACTTTCCTAATTATCAGATTATATCATTATTTCTTTATTGTTTAAGTCCAAAGGGAACTACGCGTTGTACATTGTCTGTCCATCTGTTTTAGGTTTCTAATATGCCAAGATTTTGGACTTATCATTCACTCCCCTATTTTAATAAATTTGCTAAATGCATCATGATAATTTACAGTCAAGTTTGATAATGGTTGCTGTCGTCTAACTATCACAGGAAATATTGCCCTATGACATGTAAAATTTATACAGTAGGTTTAAATTTTGGACAGACAAACAAACAAAACACAGACAGTACAGCAACAATATGCCCTCTTTTCTTTGATAAGGCTGATATGAAAAATCTGAACATGAACTACAAAAATAAATGTTTAAGTAGAATAAATATTCTATCATAAATTATCTACCAAATGACTCAGTAAAATAGTGAGTTGTTAGTGAATAGACAGGACCAAAGGATCTTTCATCAGAAATTATGGTCACCGAGTGATATTTATTTTTCTAGCATGGTGATAATTGTGAGGAATGTAATTCACCTTGCCTGGTACCCAGACCTGAGGGGTGTGTCCATCCCTGCCCCACCCTGAAGTGTCACCCTGGAGTGTGTCCACCATGTAAACAGATGATCAGAATGAGATGTCACTGTGAGGCTATGGTACAGCATGTAAGCTGTCACGAGTGGGTACATGCTGATAATACTACACATGATAAGCTGAAGGCATGTGCTGGAGAGTGCCCAAAAATTGTAAGTCTCTTTATAGTAGTGCTCAATTTATTGCCTTTTGCATATGCTCCCTTTAGAAAACTCATTCTATTCAAGTATTGAAACATTTCAAGTGTGTTATTTCAGTATAGCGCAAAAAAAAAAAATTCTCATGGAAATGATACAAGTATGTAAGAATACATCACTCTTCATTCAGAAATGTAACAGTGTGGCTTTGTCTGTCTGTCTGTTGATCTGTTTATCTATCCTTGTTGGTATGATATAGACTACAGTATACAAGGATCTTTATAGTTGCCAAGAAAGATCACCATGACAAAAACACCTAATTTTTCAAAGTTCAAGGTCACGGCTAATTTCTCTCTCTTGCAAAACCATGAGCTGAATGCAGAATGAACCTTCAATCTTTAGATCTTCAAATTTACTGCAAAGAATAACCTTGGCAAGCTGACATAAATATACCTAAAATTATATGTTTATGATTGGCATCCTTTGTGCTGATATAGATAGTAAGTGTCTTAATTTGCGATTTGTTACGGGTATGCAACACACAGCAAGTGCATTTACTGTACATACTCAACTCAACTCAACTTATATTTATTTAAAGTCAGTTTGCACATGTGAAACAACAAACATTAGCTCTTAAGAGCTATTTACCGACATGTAATGCACGTTAGCGCATTTTATTTGATGAATGCACTTGCTGTGTGTTGCATACCCATAACAAAACACAAATTATGAAATTTATTCTATATACATGCACCACAGTTGTCTGTTTCATTCTTGTTTTCTGAAATTGCGTTTTTCTAGGTAACAAGGTGACGTTAATATTCATGTCACCGCGGGTACAGTTTGCAGGTTGGAACAGCCGTCGCGGCATGTTTCTTTAGATCTAATGCATTGTGACGTCACGAGCGTTTTCATATGAAATACAAGCACGTTTCTTTCAATAGTTGCATCTCAGGGAATTACATTGGTTGTGCATATATTACTGTATCAATTTATTTATCGCTACTCCAGCTGCCGTGCTCCCATCCCTGTGGCGCCCCCTGTCATCCTGGGAAGTGTCCAACAGGGCAGTGTAAGAAAAAAGTCAATCTGAGATGTGCCTGTCGGAGGAAGAAGGGGGATGCAGTGTGCATGGATCTTAAAGACGGCAAACGGAAACTGGATTGTGATGACATCTGCGAGAGGGAAAAACTCAAGAAGAAGAAGGTACTTACAATATAATATTATAAACTGTTGTATGATAATAGAATGTATATGGTATCGGGGCCTTATGTGCCAGTGGGCACGAAGAGGATAGGTGAGGTGAGGTAATATGGTATTACTAGTTACTTGTCATCTAGTGACCTAGTATGGGAGGATACCAATGAGATAAAGAAGAGGTCATGAGATATTTTTGTATATCAGACTTGGCTTTAACTTGTCTGGTATAAAACCTAGTGACCTGGTATCATCATGTTCTAGGTCACTAGATGACTAGGTAACAAATTTACCCCAACAATGACCTATTTTGATCATATGAAGCGTTTGGACATCATTGTCTGATTATGCTTCATTGTCAACAAGAAAATAATATTTTGACGTCACAGAGGCCTGGTATTAAATTTCAGGCACCTGGCTTAAGATATTACCCCACCTCTGACAATTTAGCTGCAGAATCCCGAATAGCGATTAGCAAATAATGGTTATGTGAAGACATGGTATATCTTTTACCAGTAGCTTAGACTTTTATACCAGGCCCTCAATGGCGTCACAATGTTATCTTTCGCGTTAACATCACAGTGTAAACAACAACGATGTCCAAATGCCTAACGAATATTATCAAATAGGTCATCGGTGGTGTAAAGGGGTAGGGCCATGAAGCCCCTAAAACGGCCCTGCAATTTTCCTTAAAATTAAACTTAATGAGAAATACTTGATATATTAAATAAAATATAATAAATGTTTCCTGCTTTTAATAAAAGGAACAAATCAAGGACCGTAGCCCCATAAGAAGACTTATGACGTCATCAAGTGGTGTCATTTTGACGTTATTGACAAAACATGGTCAAAAATGTTCGAAAATGTGTCTTTCGCAGAGAATTTGGACATGACCACATCCGTCGAGAAACATAAAACTTTTATGACAAGAAGATATAATGGTTATCTTTCATTTTTAGCTCACCTCGACGAAGTTGAGTGAGCTTATGCTATAACCCCACGCGTCCGCGTCCGCGTCCGCGTCCGGTTAAGAAGTTTGGGGTAGCTCAGTATCTGACAAAGTACTAATGCTACAGTAACCAAACTGGCACAAGTGATTCATCTTTGGATGCTGAGGTGAACCCATGCATCGGATGCGGCATCTGACCTACATTTTCCGCTTGAGTGACTTGGTTAAGAAGTTTGGGGTAGCTCAGTATCTGACAAAGTACTAATGCTACTGTAACCAAACTGGCACAAGTGATTCATCTTTGGATGCTGAGGTGAACCCATGCATCGTATGCAGCATCTGACCTACATTTTCCGCTTGAGTGACTTGGTTAAGAAGTTTGGGGTAGCTCAGTATCTGACAAAGTACTAATGTTACAGTAACCAAACTGGCACAAGTGATTCATCTTTGGATGCTGAGGTGAACCCATGCATCGTATGCAGCATCTGACCTACATTTTCCGCTTGAGTGACTTGGTTAAGAAGTTTGGGGTAGCTCAACAAAGTACTAATGCTACAGTAACCAAACTGGCACAAGTGATTCATCTTTGGATGCTGAGGTGAACCCATGCATCGTATGCAGCATCTGACCTACATTTTCCGCTTGAGTGACTTGGTTAAGAAGTTTGGGGTAGCTCAGTATCTGACAAAGTACTAATGCTACAGTAACCAAACTGGCACAAGTGATTCATCTTTGGATGCTGAGGTGAACCCATGCATCGTATGCAGCATCTGACCTACATTTTCCGCTTGAGTGACTTGGTTAAGAAGTTTGGGGTAGCTCAGTATCTGACAAAGTACTAATGTTACAGTAACCAAACTGGCACAAGTGATTCATCTTTGGATGCTGAGGTGAACCCATGCATCGTATGCAGCATCTGACCTACATTTTCCGCTTGAGTGACTTGGTTAAGAAGTTTGGGGTAGCTCAGTATCTGACAAAGTACTAATGCTACAGTAACCAAACTGGCACAAGTGATTCATCTTTGGATGCTGAGGTGAACCCATGCATCGGATGCAGCATCTGACCTACATTTTCCGCTGTAGTGACCTGGTTAAGAAGTTTGGGGTAGCTCAGTATCTGACAAAGTACTAATGTTACAGTAACCAAACTGGCACAAGTGATTCATCTTTGGATGCTGAGGTGAACCCATGCATTGTATGCAGCATCTGACCTACATTTTCCGCTTGAGTGACTTGGTTAAGAAGTTTGGGGTAGCTCAGTATCTGACAAAGTACTAATGTTACAGTAACCAAACTGGCACAAGTGATTCATCTTTGGATGCTGAGGTGAACCCATGCATCGTATGCAGCATCTGACCTACATTTTCCGCTTGAGTGACTTGGTTAAGAAGTTTGGGGTAGCTCAGTATCTGACAAAGTACTAATGCTACAGTAACCAAACTGGCACAAGTGATTCATCTTTGGATGCTGAGGTGAACCCATGCATCGTATGCAGCATCTGACCTACATTTTCCGCTTGAGTGATTTGGATAAGAAGTTTGGGGTAGCTCAGTATCTGACAAAGTACTAATGCTACAGTAACCAAACTTGCACAAGTGATTCATCTTTGGATGGACCCATGCATCAGGCAGCATCTGACCTACTTTTTCCACTTGAGTGATTTCGCTTTTTAAAGCCAATATTGAGCAAAGTATAAGTGCTACATGTACCAAACTTGCATATTGGATGTATCTTTGATCAAACTTTCATAAAATGACCTTGACCTACTTTTTCCGCTTGAGTGATTTTGGCTTTAAAAGCCAATATTGAGCAAAGTATAAGTGCTAGATGTTCCAAACTTGCATATTAGATGTATCTTTGATCAATCTTTCATAAAATGACCTTGACCTACTTTTTCCGCTTGAGTGATTTTGCCTTTAAAAGCCAATATTGAGCAAAGTATAACTGCTACATGTACCAAACTTGCATATTGGATGTATCTTTGATCAAACTTTCATAAAATGACCTTGACCTACTTTTTCTGCTTGAGTGATTTTGCCTTTAAAAGCCAATATTGAGCAAAGTTTAAGTGCTAGATGTTCCAAACTTGCATATTACATGTATCTTTGATCAAACTTTCATAAAATGACCTCGACCTACTTTTTCCGCTTGAGTGATTTTGCCTTTAAAAGCCAATATTGAGCAAAGTATAAGTGATACATGTACCAAACTTGCATATTGGATGTATCTTTGATCAATCTTTCATAAAATGACCTGACCTACTTTTTCCGCTTGAGTGATTTTGCTTTATAAAGCCAATATTGAGCAAAGTATAACTGCTACATGTACCAAACTTGCATATTGGATGTATCTTTGATCAAACTTTCATAAAATGACCTTGACCTACTTTTTCTGCTTGAGTGGTTTTGCCTTTAAAAGCCAATATACATGTACTAAGAAATATGTTTGAATTGAATTTTGCTGTCACGAGGTGAGCTTCGTAATCTGTGATTACCTATGTTTCTCAATGCATGTGGCCAATGCTAATTTTAAAGAAACATGTAGGTTTTGCAGCAATTTGACAGGAAATTGCCAATTTTTGGGGTTTTTAAAGGGCTCAAAGCTGCTGATACATGCATTATTTACAAAATCTAAACACATAATTTAGTAAAGAACTTAACAAAGTATCAATTCACAAAAAATAGTAAATTCAAATGTTAAGAAACAGGGCCGATTTAGGGATTTTGTGGCCCTACCCTTAGTCATCTAGTGACCTGGTGACACCAGGTCACTAGGTTTTATACCGGACTCCACTTTGCTTTGCCCGGCATAAAACTTAGTGACCTAGTGTCACCATAGTGACCCCGTGTCACCAGGTCACTAGATGACTAAGTAATCAATATACCCTGTCTTTATGTTACCATTATTATGTCTCCCCCCCAACGGGGAGGAGACATATTGGTTTTGCCTTCGTCGTCCGTCTGTCTGTCCGTCTGTCCGTCTGTCACACATTGTGTCCGGGCTATATCTCCTGAACCATTTACCCGATCACTTTCATATTTTAGTATGTTGTTGCTTATGACCCGAAGGTTTCACATCACCTTGACCCAAGGTCATGTGACCAAGGTCAAGGTCACTTAGTGCATTTTTAATGAAATTATGCATACATTCATGTCCGGGCTATATCTCTTGAACCGTTTGCCGGATCACTTTCATATTTTAGTATGTTGTTGCTTATGACCCGAAGGTTTCACATCACCTTGACCCAAGGTCATGTGACCAAGGTCAAGGTCACTTAGTGCACTTTTAATGAAATTATGCATACATACCTGTCCGGGCTATATCTCTTGAACCGTTTGCCGGATCACTTTCATATTTTAGTATGTTGTTGCTTATGACCCGAAGGTTTCACATCACCTTGACCCAAGGTCATGTGACCAAGGTCAAGGTCACTAAGTGTATTTTTAATGAAATTATGCATACATTCCTGTCCAGGCTATATCTCTTGAACCGTTTGCCGGATCACTTTCATATTTTAGTATGTTGTTGCTTATGACCTGTAGGTTTCACATTACCTTGACCCAAGGTCATGTGACCAAGGTCAAGGTCTTTTAGTGCATTTTTAATGAAACTGTACATACATTCCAGTCCGTGCTATACCCCATGAACTGTTTGCCGGATCACTTTCATATTTTAGTATGTTGTTGCTTATTACCCAAAGGTTTCACATCACCATGACCCAAGGTCATGTGACCAAGGTCACTACGTGCATTTTTAATGAAATTATGCATACATTCCTGTACGAGCTATACCTCTTGAACCATTTGCTGGATCACTTTCATATCTAAGTATGTTGTTGCTTATGACCCGTAGGTTTCACATCACCTTGACCCAAGGGCATGTGACCAAGATCAAGGTCACTTAGTGCATTTTTAATGATATTGTGCATACATTCTTGTCCGGGCTAAATCTCTTGAACCGTTTGCCGGATCACTTTCATATTTTAGTATGTTGTTGCTTATCATGTAAAGGTTTTACATCACGTTGACTCAAGGTCATGTGACCAAAGTCAAGGTCAATTAGTATATATTAAATGAAATTGTATTTGTTACATGTATTATGTCCAGGCTTAATCTTTTGAACCGTGATCGGATCACGTCATATTTTAGTATGATGGTGCTGATGACCCAAAGGTTTCACACCTCCTTGATCAAAGGTCATATGACTAAGGTCAAGTATTACATTTTTTAATGAAATTGTAAATGCTATTGAGTCTGTGCTATATCTGTGGAATCGTATGCTGGATCACTCTTATACTATAGTATGCTGTTGCTCAGGATTGGAGGGTTTCTTATCACCTTGACCCAAGGTCATGTGCCCAAGGTCAAGATCATTTAGTTCTTTTTAATGAAATTGTACATACTAATATTGTCTGGGCTATATCTCCTGAACCCTTCTTACAATTGTTTTCATATTTTAGTATGTTGTTTCTAAGGACTAAATGTTTCTTATCACATTGTCCCAAGGTCACATGGTTAAGGTAGCTTCTTACTTTGGTAATGAAATTGTATATGCTAAGCATGTCCAGGCTGAAATTGTCTATGCTAATAATGTTTAGGCTTTATATTTTGAACCGTGTATCCAATCACTAATTCAGTTTTTAGTTGCTCATGATCCATACAATGTTAAACGTCTTCAAATTCAATAGCATCATTTAAAAGCAGATAAGTTTGCGGCATGGACCAGACATGCATGTTTCGGGTACTTAACCTTTGTCAGTGAGTGTAGGTTTCAGATCACCTATATCCAAGGTCATGTGACCAAAGTCAATTTCTTTAAATATGCTTATAATGAAACTGTATATGCCAATCATGTTTGGCCTTTACCTCAAACAATGTAATGAATCACTTTCATGTTTTAGTATGATGTTGCCCATGACTCAAAGGTTTCACATCATTTTGCATTTTGGCCCAAGGTCAAAGTAACTTAGAAGGAGGGGGGAGACATCTGTTTTTTTATGAAAAACATTTTGTTTAATTAGCCAATGGCTATTCATAATTTCCCAGCTAACTTGTCAGAGATGTGTAAGGTACTGTGTTGTGATGTGAATGTAAAGAATGATTACCATTTTAACCGTCAACTGTGTATTTGTCATTCTGTTATTTAATGTACAGGATGAGGAAGAGAAGGAGAATGCTCGACTGGAGGAGGAGAAATTAAAACAACAAGCTGAGCTCGAGGAGTTTGAACGGAAAATGAAAGGAAGAAAGAGGAAACCACGAAAAGAAACGTCCGTACAAAACAATGAAACTTTCCTGTCAAAACATAAAAAGCTTCTCATTGCGGCCATTGTTGTTCCTTTACTAGGAATTTTTGCGTTTTACTTGATCAGTCAATAATTTTTAAAAAGCTATTTATGTTGTTTGGTATTTGCAAGGATTTCTAGTTATACAACACATCTACGTCATAGGAAAGAATTTATAAAATTTTGATTTATTTTATATGTGCAATTTTTTTTTGTTGAAATGAAAAAGGGTGTACATGTATGAAGAGTTTAAATGTTGTTTAAAACATTCCATATTTATTACATGCTTGTGAATCTTGTCAACCTTGACTTGCCTTGATGAAGGGATCTTATTCTAAATACACTGGATATTATTGTAAGTGTCAATCTCCTACTGATTTAAAGATTTCAATGAATTTAATACATGTAATAGAAACTGTCCAAGTTAAAACTGAGTGATATTATAGTCAAGCTTTATGACATGAATGGTATTTTCTGTCTATGAGATGCATTGAAGATGAGTTTTGTTATTGTTGATGTTTTGTCTTCTAGTGTTTAATTTTACTGTTTATGCTGTAGTATTTATCTTGTTGAATCGTTTGATTAATATAGATTTACTTGTTTTGTTTACTTCTATACTACTTATCTGTATTTAGGGGACATTAACATATAAAGTATCTACTCTAAGTTCACATTGCTTTTTTTTTTTTTTGGCATATAAATAATGTCGAAGGGTTCCAACAGGTTGGCATATAAGTTGAAGATATTGAAATCGAACTCAGCACAAAGATCTAAATCTTATCTGACCTTGACCTGAAGGTTTGACCTAAGAAATTGTCATTTTGAGTTAAGCATCCAGCATTTTGATTTAATTAAACAATCCAGAAATACCTCTCCATGTTTCTTGGTGTGATGCTTGGATCTTTTGAAAACTTTTCAGATCTTTGAAAATCAAAAACCTTCATTGTATAATTGTCTATCGCCATATTATATATGTAGGACCAATATTCTTATTGGTTTATTACACCGAGGATTTTTTAGATATGTCGTATATATAAAATCAATATCAACTGTGCTTTAACTACATTGTATTTTATCAAAGAAAAAGTATAGGGATGGTCTTAGGGTCTTAGACTTAGCTTCCATTTTTCATATTGAAATTCTGAAAAGAAATTGCAAAAAAGTACATTTTAGATATTTTATTTATTCATCATGTTAATGTCATTATTCTGAGATGTAAGATCAAGATTTATCGCAAACTTCATGTAGATCTCTCCATGGTTTCTATAATACAATGTAAATTTGTCGTATTATTGCTTGGTAAAAATGTAGTACATTACATCATGTCATTTGATTTTCAAGAATACTTTTAATTTTTTCTTTACTTGGTACATAATCATGCCACTACTCAATAATCACCTATGCTTGGGGAAAAGTACACTATGTTGAATAATATCTAATGTGATATTTGAAATTTACTGTTTGTTGTGAAAGGTGAAGTAGAAGTCATATTCTGTGTGTTTTTAGACTGAGGTTTGATCAACCCGGTTCAGAATATTTAGAAGAATTATATGGAGATAACAATGTAACTTCATTGTGCAATGCATAAATAAAATAACATCTTAATTGTAAGTATGTTCATTAATAAGAATTATCCTCCACTGTTATCTGCTTGATTATGTAATTTGAAATGCCGGAAAGAGCAGTACAGTGCATTACAGTACTTACATTACAATATTACAGTAGATATCATTATAAGATCAGATAAGATAAGATATGCTTTATTACCTTAAGAAGGGCCTGTAAGGGCACCACTTAAACATGACAAGATAACAAGGAAATGAGTATTAAATAATATTACATGCAGTTGCAAGCTTCTCAGATTTTCACTCTTTGGTACATGTGAATGTGGGGTCACAATGTCAAGATATATACATGTATATGATAAAAGCAAAATAAAGCTAGGTACTGAGTCAGTAATTAATGGAGTGAACACATGGGAAACGTAGTGGGAATGCAGGGTCACCACGAGACGATGCTACAGGTCCACATGTGACCACTGCATAACCACCAGATCAGTAATGGAGTATACACATGGGATGAAATGGCAGGAATGCAGAAGTCACCATGAGGCAGTGCTGAAGGACAAGTGGTCCACATGTGACCACCGCACAACTACAGATCAGTCCATGAAGAGAAAAAAACATGACATGACAACAACGCAGTACAGTCAAAGGTCAAGGTTTCAAATAAAAGGTCTGGCCACAAGGAATTTACAAGTGGAATATCAAAGCCCTATCCCCTATAGTTGAAGAGATACAGCTCGAGATAAAGTTTTTGAAAAGTAGGTCAAAGTCCAAGGTCAAGGTCTTTAGCTCAAAGATCTCGTCACAAAGGTAACTACAAGAGAACTCCTTATACTTCAAATGATATAGCCGAGGTTAAAGTTTTGTCTACGTATGACAACAGTACCGAAGGTATGACATTAACTCTCCAGACTTTGGTTACGGCCAGCTAAAATCTCAAAGACTTCATATACCTTATATATCTGGATTGTTCATAACATTTTATCTTCACAAATTTCTTGGTTTGCATTTTTGTTATATGATTCTTTAATGTTATAGATTTACTTCATTGCCATCATTGGAGGAAATATGAAGGGAAAATTTATGAGGATACAGACTTCTTTAAAAGTAATATTATAGAGTACAGGAATTATAAGTAATATTATAGAGTACAGGAATTATAAGTAATATTATAGAGTACAGGAATTATAAGTAATATTATAGAGTACAGGAATTATAAGTAATATTATAGAGTACAGGAATTATAAGTAATATTATAGAGTACAGGAATTATAAGTAATATTATAGAGTACAGGAATTATAAGTAATATTATAGAGTACAGGAATTATAAGTAATATTATAGAGTACAGGAATTACAAGTAACATTATAGAGTACAGGAATTATAAGTAATATTATAGAGTACAGGAATTATAAGTAACATTATAGAGTACAGGAATTATAAGTAATATTATAGAGTACAGGAATTACAAGTAATATTATAGAGTACAGGAATTATAAGTAATATTATAGAGTACAGGAATTATAAGTAACATTATAGAGTACAGGAATTATAAGTAATATTATAGAGTACAGGAATTATAAGTAATATTATAGAGTACAGGAATTATAAGTAATATTATAGAGTACAGGAATTACAAGTAATATTATAGAGTACAGGAATTACAAGTAACATTATAGAGTACAGGAATTATAAGTAATATTATAGAGTACAGGAATTATAAGTAACATTATAGAGTACAGGAATTATAAGTAATATTATAGAGTACAGGAATTACAAGTAACATTATAGAGTACAGGAATTATAAGTAATATTATAGAGTACAGGAATTATAAGTAATATTATAGAGTACAGGAATTATAAGTAACATTATAGAGTACAGGAATTATAAGTAACATTATAGAGTACAGGAATTATGAGTAACATTATAGAGTATAGGAATTATAAGTAACATTATAGAGTACAGGAATTATAAGTTCATAAAACAGAGTAAAATATGCAATAGTACAATACTGAAAGTTGGGAAAGGGTACACGATACACAAACTGCCATAATTAAATATGGAATAGAACTTGTTAAATTTCTTTCCCGTGGTGCCACCTACTGTGTACAACACATTTCGCCAGCAAGTGTTGATTTATTCATCTTTTTTTCATAAATTCTTTTGTGTCTTTAATTTTAATACATTTATATTTGTGCATTGCATTTTTTTTTATTATTATTATTATTTTTTTTTTATTATTTCACATATTATTTATAAAAACACATAATATACATCACATACACATTCCACATATATGTACTAGAACAAAATCATATGCCACATACACATTCAACACATTGAAACTTGTACATGTACATATCACTTGACATATCAGTTACTAAGTTTACAAACACAAAACAAACATCACTAACACATAAGTTGTACAGTAGTATGAACGACACAGAAATGACGCAGTTACACATTCAACACTGAATTGAATTTACCCCATATTTTATCAAATTCAGCTACATTCAAGTTCTTCTTGAGTATATATCTTTGTAATTTCAAATAATATAAGAAATAGTTCTTTGCATTATCAAAAGTGGAATCTTTTTGTTCATTTTTTCCTTGTATATGTAATATTTAAAGTTGCATATAATAATATTTAAACTATAATATTTCTTTTCTGTAAAGCCCAATAAAATTGAAGCATTATCTATATTTATGTCAAATTCATAGAAATCTTTAATCCAATTTTCGAATCTTTGCATTATTGAGAAGAATATTCGCAATAGTATAACAGATGTGAAATTGTTTCTACAGAATTATCACAAAAGGTACATAAATTAGTATCACTATAACCAATTTTATTCAAAAAAGCATTTGTGCCTAAAATCCTATGAATTATTCTAAATTGAAACCATTTCAGTTTACAATCTTTGTAATTCTTATGAATTGTTAAATTAATTTTTTCCCACTATATAATATTGTTTGCAGTGTTTACAGAAAGTTCAAAATCCCACTTCACTTCACTATAAGGTTTTACATAGAGTTCATTTATAAAAACATCATAAAAGTCTCTACATCCTTTTGAACTTTTCAACAATATGCTAAGATGTTTTGGAAAAAAAGGATTTAATTTAGTGAATGTTTCTATATTAAAGTGCCAATTATTTTTTCTGATACTTTTCAAAATTCCATAATAGGATGTGAATGGTGGATAAAACTGAAATTTCCTACAAAAAGCTGCATAGTCTAAGAAGTGACCATTTTCATCAAATAAATCATATACATACAATATTTTCTTGTCAACCCATTCATTATAACAAATAGATTTTTTATTCACTTTAATTAATTTATTATGCCATAATGGTTGAAAAAACGAAAGTTCTTGTTCACATAATTCCCTTAGATTGTAGTATGATCTGAATACATCTTTCCAAAAAGAGTTATCTATCTTTGATTCTAAATTCTTCAAAAATTCATTTCCAAAAATTAAAAAATTCATAAGATTTTCATACAGGTTGTCGTTTAAAAGGTTTATCCAGGCAATATCGTTACTAATTGGGTTACTAAAAATTCTTCTTAACCAGGTCACTTTTAAACTATTCATGAATGATCTGATTGAAATCATTTGAAGGCCACCTTTCCTGAAATCTTGAATTATGTTTTTTCTGGCAATTTATGGCTTACATTGGAGTCAAGAACATTTTAATTTTTTAGGTATACACTTTTCAGTTGATCTGTCAGAAATGATTGAAATTAATTATTCAAAAGTAATTTGTAAAGCTAAAAATCTTGTTAAATCCTGGTCTCGACGTCAAATTAGTACATTAGGCAGAATCACAGTGATTAAGTCTATTGTTCTTCCATTATTTACTCACATTATCATGGCATTACCAAACCCAAATGAAAACTTAATAAGTGAAATAGAAAAAATCTTTTTTTCATATATTTGTGCATTGCATTTGATGTTTATGTATTAAAGTATTGAAAAACAAACGCAACGAACCAGGAAAAAAAAAGAATGGGAAGATAGAAGGGAAATGAAGAGGTGGTGGCTTTTTAGATGTTTGATGGTTTGGTTGATAAAAAACAGGAATTCGTCAGGGAAAAGAGAAGGAATTTTAAAACTCAAGAATCCCCCCTCCCTTCCTAGCATCTGTCAAGATGTATATAAAAGATAAAGAAGATCCTTACGATAATCTCAACAGTACTCACAATAGACCACAAAATATAGCATCGACGGAGCCCTGGCAAGCTAGAGGTGGGACCAGGTGCCCGGGAGGAGTAAGCATCCCCTGTTTGGCTAGCCGCACCCGCCGTCGATGTTCACGCACGAAAATGAAAACAATATCTAAAATACATGCACTGACTGAGGTTATGTCTATAAAGGAAGTGCTATGGCGATAAGAGTAAGTATATAGGAACTCTGTCGAACGGCTCATTTGAGACAAATATAAGGACACAATTTCAAGTTTAAATTTCTGAAGTATATTATTGATTTTGATACGAATAATTCGATGTAAATTAATTGGAAATGAAAAGTACATATCGTCATTATATTTTGAATTTAATTAGAATATCTAATTGGAAGTTCCAATATCGGCAAACAATCAGTAGGCATCCGACACTTTTTATATTTGCACTAATAAACATTATTGTTGATATCTGTTGTATCGAGAGTGTATATAATTGGTACGGGATCACAAAAATCAATGTTATTCAAGCGGATACACATAGCACGCTTTTTATTAACAAACTCATTTTCCTAATTGCTTAATTAAGATAAGAATATGGACAATGTCTTGGGAATTATGATATTAAGATTTTATTCATGAAAATATATTTTAAAGATATTTCAAAACATTTCAGATCTGCTGTGGATCTAATCTGGTCTAACATTATGCTTCCTATCTTTCGCTCAAAACGAATTTAATCGTATATCGAAATCGTGCAAAATGATAGAGAACATCTTTAAGTAAAATATTCAAACATATGGTTTTTACTTGTTTTAAAGTTTTACCACTCTGCTATTGAGATGTCAAGGAATAATTTGGGAATGGTTCTCCTCGTCTATTTAGCAGTTATAGCAGGTAAACAATTCTACATTATTTTTAAGCAAGTTACTACGAAACAGCCCCGATCAAACCAAATTCTTTTTATTTGAATTGATTACATAAAGGTACATTTCGAGAAGGTTTTTATACATTTATAATATCAAACTGAGAGAAGGATCCACGCATCTGCTGAGTGAAATATAATAACTTCTGAAGCCATTCTGGGAATAATGTGAAAGTCAAAATCATCTTCTTTTGTCATATACTTTTGAGAGAAGTACTTTTATCAATGTTGAAGTCCAAATCATTTCTTTTGTCTTATAAACGTTTGAGAGAAGTACTTTTATCAATGATGAAGTCCAAATCATTTCTTTTGTCATATATACTTTTGAGAGAAGTACTTTTATCAATGTTGAAATCCAAATCATTTCTTTTGTCTTATATACTTTTGAGAGAAGTACTTTTATTAATGTTTAAGTCCAAATCATTTCTATTGTCATATATACTTTTGAGAGAAGTACTTTTATCAATGATGAAGTCCAAATCATTTCTTGTGTAATATATACTTTTGAGAGAAGTACTTTTATCAATGTTAAAGTCCAATCATTTCTTTTGTCATATATACTTTTGAGAGAAGTACTTTTATCAACGTTGAAGTCCAAATCATTTCTTTTGTCATATATACTTTTGAGAGAAGTACTTTTATCAATGTTGAGGTCCAAATCATTTCTTTCCTCTTATATACTTTTGAGAGAAGTACTTTTATCAATGTTGAGGTCCAAATCATTTCTTTTGTCATATATACTTTTGAGAGAAGTACTTTTATCAATGTTGAGGTCCAAATAATTTCTTTTGTCATATATACCTTTGAGAGAAGTACTTTTATCAATGTTGAAGTCCAAATCATTTCTTTTGTCTTATATACTTTTGAGAGAAGTACTTTTATCAATGTTGAGGTCCAAATCATTTCTTTCGTCTTATATACTTTTGAGAGAAGTACTTTTATCAATGTTGAGGTCCAAATCATTTCTTTTGTCATATATACTTTTGAGAGAAGTACTTTTATCAATGTTGAGGTCCAAATAATTTCTTTTGTCATATATACCTTTGAGAGAAGTACTTTTATCAATGTTGAGGTCCAAATAATTTCTTTTGTCAAATATACCTTTGAGAGAAGTACTTTTATCAATGTTGAGGTCCAAATCATTTCTTTCGTCTTATATACTTTTGAGAGAAGTACTTTTATCAATGTTGAAGTCCAAATAATTTCTTTTGTCATATATACTTTTGAGAGAAGTACTTTTATCAATGATGAAGTCCAAATCATTTCTTTTGTCTTATATACTTTTGAGAGAAGTACTTTTATCAATGTTGAGGTCCAAATCATTTCTTTTGTCATATATACTTTTGAGAGAAGTACTTTTATCAATGTTGAGGTCCAAATCATTTCTTTTGTCATATACTTTTGAGAGAAGTACTTTTATCAATGTTGAGGTCCAAATTATTTCTTTTGTCTTATATACTTTTGAGAGAAGTACTTTTATCAATGTTGAAATCCAAATCATTTCTTTTGTCATATATACTTTTGAGAAAAGTACTTTTATCAATGTTGAGGTCCAAATCATTTCTTTTGTCTTATATACTTTTGAGAGAAGTACTTTTATTAATGTTGAAATCCAAATAATTTCTTTTGTCATATATACTTTTGAGAAAAGTACTTTTATCAATGTTGAGGTCCAAATCATTTCTTTTGTCTTATATACTTTTGAGAGAAGTACTTTTATCAATGTTGAAATCCAAATCATTTCTTTTGTCATATATACTTTTGAGAAAAGTACTTTTATCAATGTTGAGGTCCAAATCATTTCTTTTGTCTTATATACTTTTGAGAGAAGTACTTTTATCAATGTTGAAATCCAAATCATTTCTTTTGTCATATATACTTTTGAGTGAAGTACTTTTATCAATGTTGAGGTCCAAATCATTTCTTTTGTCTTATATACTTTTGAGAGAAGTACTTTTGTCAATGTTGAGGTCCAAATCATTTCTTTGTCTTATATACTTTTGAGAGAAGTACTTTTATCAATGTTGAGGTCCAAATCATTTCTTTTGTCTTATATACTTTTGAGAGAAGTACTTTTATCAATGATGAAGTCCAAATCATTTCTTTTGTCATATGCTTTTGAGAGAAGTAGTTTTATCAATGTTGAGGTCCAAATCATTTCTTTTGTCATATATACTTTTGAGAGAAGTACTTTTATCAATGTTGAGGTCCAAATCATTTCTTTTGTCATATATACTTTTGAGAGAAGTACTTTTATCAATGTTGAGGTCCAAATCATTTCTTTTGTCATATATACTTTTGAGAGAAGTACTTTTATCAATGTTGAGGTCCAAATAATTTCTTTTGTCATCTATACTTTTGAGAGAAGTACTTTTATCAATGTTGAGGTCCAAATCATTTCTTTTGTCTTATATACTTTTGAGAGAAGTACTTTTGTCAATGTTGAGGTCCAAATCATTTCTTTTGTCTTATATACTTTTGAGAGAAGTACTTTTATCAATGTTGAGGTCCAAATCATTTCTTTTGTCTTATATACTTTTGAGAGAAGTACTTTTATCAATGATGAAGTCCAAATCATTTCTTTTGTCATATGCTTTTGAGAGAAGTACTTTTATCAATGTTGAGGTCCAAATCATTTCTTTTGTCTTATATACTTTTGAGAGAAGTACTTTTATCAATGTTGAGGTCCAAATTATTTCTTTTGTCATATATACTTTTGAGAGAAGTACTTTTATCAATGTTGAGGTCCAAATCATTTCTTTTGTCTTATATACTTTTGAGAGAAGTACTTTTATCAACGTTGAAGTCCAAATCATTTCTTTTGTCATATATACTTTTGAGAGAAGTACTTTTATCAATGTTGAGGTCCAAATCATTTCTTTTGTCATATATACTTTTGAGAGAAGTACTTTTATCAATGTTGAGGTCCAAATCATTTCTTTTGTCTTATATACTTTTGAGAGAAGTACTTTTATCAATGTTGAGGTCCAAATCATTTCTTTTGTCTTATATACTTTTGAGAGAAGTACTTTTATCAACGTTGAAGTCCAAATCATTTCTTTTGTCATATATACTTTTGAGAGAAGTACTTTTATCAATGTTGAAGTCCAAATCATCTCGTTTGTCATATACTAGTATTGTCGCCATAACACTTTCTATATAGACATAACCTCAGACAGTGCATAAATTTTATATATTGTTTTTATTTTCTTACTTAAACATCGACGGCGGGTGCGGCTTGCCAACAGGGGAAGCGCATCCTTGAGACTTGCACTCTGACTGACTGTGACGACGGGACTCCATGACGGGCCCTGTCCAAACCTCTTTAGAGAAGACAGGGCCCCGACCACCTGTCCTCTCTGAATGTCAGTCGGACTCCTCGGGCGATTACATACATGAGCTCGCTACAGCCGGCAGAGCACGGACTGTATTACGCATGCCCTCTTTTTATATCCATTTACATATTCATCTGTGTCTCTGGGGCCTCTGCGTTTCGCGGTCTTGTTTGTGTGATATCATCTTACAGTGAGGAGGTTGTTTTACACCACAATTGTACGTTCTTCGAGACCTCTGGGTAATTGGAGAAGTGAGAGGGTTGTGCGCACGTAATCCAGGATAACCACACCATTTGCTACTTGCGTGACAGATGGCCGTCCAAAGTCGGCACCGGTTACCCATTGGTCTCGTCGGTTTATGTGTAGTCTTTTGTGTTTGATGTTTACATGTCGTGTGTCCCTTTTCCGTCTCGTGCTGTACTCGTCTTTTGTGTTTTTGCATCGGGTGTTTTGGTGTTTTACTGTTGATGCTGCAACGGGGTCTTGTTGGAGATCTCCTCCCTTCTTTTTTTACTCCTCCCGGGCACCTGGTCCCATCTCTAGCTTAATAGGAGTCCGGCTGTCGATGCTTAATTTTGAGTTCTATTGTGAGTGCTGTTAAGACTATCGTCAGGATCTTCTTTAACTCTTTTGAGAGAAGTACTTTTATCAATGTTGAAGTCCAAATCATTTCTTTTGGCATATTTACTTTTGAGAGAGATACTTTTATCAATGCTGAAATCAGAATCATTTCTTTTGTCATATATACTTTTGAAAGAGGTACTTTTATCAAAGAACAATATCACTTAAACGACCGACAAACAAGACAAAGCACCACAGAGACATGAATTAACTATACCAAATAAAGGAATTAGAACAATGGTTGTTTTAGTGTAATGGTTGGCGTTGTATCCGTATGTTGTTGGTTGACGTCCCCTTTTTTTGTCCCATGTACTTGTGCTCCACCATGATCTCTGCAACTTATCTTTTCTTTATTCCGTACATTTTGTGTTGCTGCCCGAGATAAAAGCATTACAAACACTTATCTAATGATTAACGTCTTCTAATTATTAGCATCATTTTAGAGCAAATAAATTTATAGCATGGACCAGACATGCACCTTTCGGGTATTTAACCCTCGTCAGTGATCCTGGGATCTGAACAATGTAATATGGCCAAAATCTGTGAAATGTATGTCCTAAATATACCGAAAAACGTAACAAGATGGCTGGGATGTGATGCTACCGGACTCAGGTTTTAGAAATTTGAGAAAATTTGTAAACAGAAATTTTCAAATGCGTTTGAAGAAACGACTAACCGAAATTGATCGAACTTGGCTACATGTGCCCTCGGGGACATGTAAGTTACTCCACACAATATTCACTACCTTGTAACATTTTACACATCCGACCGATTGAAACAAACAGGGTAAGGAGAACTCATAAAATCGTCCTTACGTAGTGAAACCAATGTAGAGACAGTGTACAGTCGATTAGATATAATTTTACGCATAGATTTCGGAAAACAGTTGATATTGATATACACTACCTAAATTTAGAATAAAAGTTTAAATTATTAATTCATAATGTGCAAAGGAGGGTAAAAAAAGGACTGCAGCGCTGTAGTGACAAAAGCGGAACACAAGCATGGTCTTTCCAGAAAGTTTTTACATGTTTAAGATAACGAAACTTTTTATGAAATGATTATGAAATGGCGGCTAGCCAAACAGGGGATGCTTACTCCTCCCGGGCACCTGGTCCCACCTCTTGCTTGCTAGGGGTCCGTCGATGCTCAATTTGATTGTCGTTGGGATCTTCTTTGTCTCATTTGATTAAAAAAATGAACATTAACCTAATTCATTTATCGTTTCATTTGCAAACTAGACTTTAATTAAAGGACTATTTGTTCCATATTTATAAAAGTTATCTATATCTGTTTCAGGCCTTTTTGCATGGATATCATCAGATCAAATCAAGCAACAAAACTTTCAACGCTTTTTCGACTTTAACACTACAGCAAACCCTGACATCATACTTATAGATGGTGCAGCCACCTCATCCTCGCACTGTGTCTGGATGTGTGGTGTTGATGACAGGTGCTTGTCGTGTGTTTACCACCAAGGACGCTGTACAACATTGTCATGGTATCTCCACGTACACGTGTCAACTCAAAGCGCTTTTCGAACTAAAATGTTTTACTTCGGAAGGCAAGGTATGTAGAGTTATGAAAAGGAAAACAACATAGCGTTCTCAACAAATAAATCAATAATTCACTATCAGTTGATGAAATGATTCCAATCAAAAGTCCAAATTCTTGAAAAAATATCAGAACTTTCTCCCGAGAAAAGAAAATAGGACAAACTGACGGAGACAACAACACAGCTTCATAGAAACACGAAGGAAAACTGAATCTAATGAACAATCCCTGGAGTGCAGTGCAAGAAGGAAGGGGATCTCCAAAAAGACTCGGCTGCAGCACCAACAACAACACATCAAACAATCCCAGCGAAAACACAGAGGAGACATACACAGCAAGAGACACAAAACGGACAAGGAACAGAAACACGATATCAAAACATCAAACACAAAAGACCACAAATAAACCAACGAGACCAATGGGCAGTCGGTGTCGACTAAGGACGGCTATCTGCTACGTTTGTAGCAATGGTGTGGTTATCCGGATTACTGCGCACAACCATCCCACTTTTCCGGTTACCCAAAGTGGTGTAAAATTACCTCCCCACTGTAAGATGACCACCGTCGTCGCAGTCAGTCAGAGTGCATGTCTTATGAATGCGCTGGTACAAGGCTGTAGATTGGTCAAGTGCCGTGCTGAGTGTCCGTTTGGTGACATCAGGATCATATCCACGGTATATAAGGCGTTTGATGATTCTGACGCATTTTCGATGATTATGCTGTCTACCTTTGATCCTTCTATTGTTGTTAATTATGTCACCATAAAATGCAGGCTGTGAAATACCCAAAGTAATGTATTCTCTTGCTTGTAAAGATCCGGACTTTAAAAGAAGCTGACTGTAATTTTTTTTTGGTAAAATTTCGTTACTAGTTTATGAAAGCGGAAGCCTTGACCTAAAAGTTTCTTGGTTATATGTAAATTTCTACTATGAAAAACCAAACATTATATATGCTCTATCTTTTTAACCTCTGGGTCTCCGAGTTGTAGTTCTGTGCAAACACTTTCACTCTCAATTTTGTCTTGCCATAGAAATCATGGTCTAGTGAACCAAGTTGAGCTTTTCATTTCCTTGATATTTATTCCTCTCGATGCATGATCTGCTGGATTACTGTTCGATTCAACGTAATGCCATGGTGATACATCTGTTGATTCGCGGATAACTTGGACGCGATTCGCAACAAATACATGAAACCTCCTTGCTTCATTATTAATGTATCCAAGTACGACTTTGGAGTCTGTCCAGAAGAATTCCTTAGTTATGTGTTCAATTCACGCTTAAGAAATGAACTCATTTTAACTGAAAGGACTGCTGCTGTTCTTGATATGTAAATGCCGTATGACGGAAGTCTTGGAACGTCACCTTCAAGCCAGGGGAAATTTATTATATTGAATCCAATATCATCTCTTTTGTCATACTCACTTGTATGATTTTCTCCGTTTGCAATTTTTGATATTCAGGTCCGAAAATAGTGTTTCTGTATTTTTAACGTTTACTTTGTTGAGTGTCAATTCTTGTGGATAATTTCATTCTTATATGTTTCAAAAGCAGGATTGTCAATCTTGAGAATATCACCAAGGTACCTTTAAGTAAAATATCCCACCCATTCTACTACGTCTTTTGGTACATTTTTGGACATAATTTTCATACTTTTTGGCCATATTACATTGTTTAGACTAAGGATCACTGACGAGGGTTAAGTACCCGAAACGTGCATGTCTGGTCCATGCTGAAAATTTATCAGGTTTTAAAAGATGCTATTGAATTTAAAGACGTTTAACATTTGAACTACTTGGTGAGTGTCACTGCTGGTGGACCAAGAGTCCCCGAGGGCACATGTAGCCAAGTTCGATCACCTTCGGTTGATCGTCTGTCTCTTTAACGCATTTGAAATTTTCTGTTACAAAATTTCTTGAAATTTCCAAAAACGTGGGTCCTGTAGCATCATATCCCACCCATTCTGCTTCGTCTTTTGGTACATTTTTGGACATAATTTTCATACTTTTTGGCCATATAACATTGTTAACGTTTAGACTAAGGATCACTGACGAGGGTTAAGTACTCGAAACGTGCATGTCTGGTCCATGCTGAAAATTTATCAAGTTTTAAACGATGCTATTGAATTTAAAGACGTTTAACAATTGACATATTTCAAATCATCGAATTTTCTTTGCTTTTGAAGATATTGGATAAATTCTATTTCATAATTCTATAAAAATAAATCTGCAACAAGAGGCGCACAGTTAGTACCCATAGGAATCCCTACAACCTGTTTGTATAGATCCTCACCAATTCTAACATAAATGTTGTCCAAGATAAGGATGAGGCATTATACAGGTCACTATATGTCAAGGAAAAGAAACCCTTTGATTGAGATGTAAAATTGTAAGTTTTTCCCCTCTCGATGCAAGCACGGAATGCACTGTAGACCTGTGGCTCTTTAAACGCTCCTAACGCTTTCAATCTTCCGGATTTTGGGCTTTTGGCAACCTAATCTTGAGGACAATTTTTCCCGTGTCTACTTACACATTGGTCATTATATAATATCTATAAATTCTTATTAGTAAACGAAAGTCAAACACGAACCCCTAAATCAGAATCCAAACAAAGGGACATACCGGTTGATGTATCGAATTTTCTTTATTTTTAGTGATAAGAAACGTTGCTCTGAACAAGCCTGTTAGCCAGTCCTCTGACTACATCATGCATCACGTAGAGGACGCCGTGGATGGTCTGGCACTGGACGAGACGGGGCAGTGTATGAGTCAGAGTCACACCGCTGCCGGGGATAAAGCCCCGTGGTTCCAGATAGACTTACTCAAGACTTATAAAATTCTTCAGATTAGGTTCCTCGGTAAAACCCAAATATTTGGTGAGTATTTTTTCTGACCCAGTTAGTAATGGTAAATTTTAAAAGAAATATTAATTTTGGTCTTTTTTATCTTTTTGTATGTTTTTTTTTTTTACATAGACAATTTTACAACGAGTCAGCTCATATCTTTCCTTTTCTGCAGTTTATAGACTTCATGACGTCAACATAATAGCTGGTGACACACCGAACACTCTGAACAGTACGTGCGCCTATTACGTAGGTCCACCTAGCATAGGTGAGTGGGTTGAGATCACGTGTTCACCACAGACGGAGGGAAGGTTCGTCAAGTTGGATAAAATGTATTCAGAAGACAAATACCATCTGGAACTGTGTGAATTAGAAATAACTGTAATGATCTAGACACTGTGTGAATTAGAAATAACTGTAATGATCGAGACACACACATAAGATTTGTTTTAACTTGAACTAGATTGTTTTATATTCAGCGTTCGGAAATAAAATTGATCAAGATCTATTTTAACAAACTGCGTAACTCCTTCCTTATTTATTTATTTTACTCCCTAACACATTTTCTCGATGTTTCTTTTAAAATATCTTTATCTTACTAACTTAGATACTATAACTTGCATCATATATTATAACTTGCATCATATATCATAACTTGCATCATATATTATTACTTGCTTCATATATTATAACTTGCATCATATATTATAACTTGCATCATATATATAACATGATTTATGTGATATTTATACCCCCCCCCCTTTCCTGGATACGTTTCATCACGGCACCGCTTTTTTAGCGCCTACTACACCACATTCCATACTCACACTGGAGATTGTTCATTAGATAAAGTTGTCCTTCGTGTTTATATGAAGCTGTACGTGTTATTGTAAGTTCTGTTTTATATTTTGCTTCAAAATTTGACAGCCGTTTTATCATGATTGTTGAAATATGATATCGGGTTTTCTGTTTGTCACTGCTGGTGGACCAAGAGTCCCCGAGGGCATACGTAGCTAAGTTCGATCAATTTCGATTGGTCGTTTCTTCAAACACATTTGAAAATTTCTGATTACAAAATTTTCTAAATTTCTAAAACCTGGGTCCTGTAGCATCATATTCCAGCCATTTAGTTACGTCTTTTGGTATATTTAGGACATAATTTTCACAGATTTTGGCCATATTACATCGTTTAGAATGAGGATCACTGACGAGGGTTAAATACCCGAAACGTGCAGGTCTGGTCCATGCTGTAAATTTATCTGTTCTTAAATTATGCTAATGAATTGAAAAGACGTTAAACATTCATTCAGTGATTGTGATACGACAAGATACACCTTTGGAGGACTCACTTAAAAAGGGTCAAATAGTATACAGTTAAAGAATACCATTAAGGGAGTTAGCACGATTCTGGTTCCCCGAGACCAGACCTATTTCCCGAGGCGAAGCCGAGGGAAATAGGTCTGGTCTCGGGGAACCAGAATCGTGTTAACTCCCTTTATGGTATACTTTAACTGTTTTATTATACCGAAACAAACATATCTGTTAGGTATACCGAAACAAACATTATACTGAAACAAACATATCTCTTAGGTTCACATGGTTCCAATGGAAATTCTAATGATTTTGCCTTGCCTTCTCGACTGAATGACTGAGTAACGGAAAATATTAATTTTTGATGATAAGATAAACAGAAACACCATTTATCATACTCATACCTGTTTAATTTTTGATTGTTTTATTTTATTGTGGATTGATTTATATACTAAGCGGATATAGGAGGCGGATTACTCTGCTCGCGTATTATTAGCGTCATCCGATCAACCCTCAAAGGCGTTGATTGGCTGATACTGACACACCCCCAAAGATGCTCCGCCCCATTTTGAAACTAACTCCCTAGGGAGTTAGTCTTCTAAACTAACGCACCCCTTTGCTGGGAAATAGTCTTATCAGGCGATTTTCAGGGATTTAGTTAAATTTAAAGAGTCTCTTTTTATATAGGAAAAAATCAGTAGAGGTATAATAACATATCTTAAACGTGGGTCCTGTAGCATCATATCCCACCCATCCTGCTACGTCTTTCGGTACAAGTTTTGGACATCATAATTTTCATACTCTTTCCCATATTACATTGTTAAGACTGAGGATCACTGACGAGAGTTAAGTACCCGAAACATGCATGTCTGTTTACCATTTAACCGTTTAACATTTGTATCACTTGGTGAGTGTCACTGCTGGTAGACCAGGAGTCCCCGAGGGCACATGTAGCCAAGTTCGATCAATTTCGGTTGGTCGTTTCCTCAAACGTATTCGAAAATTTCCGATTACAAGATTTTCTCAAATGTCTGAAACCTGGGTCCTGAACGTAGCATCATATCCCAGTCAACTTGCTACGTCTTTCGTTATATTTTGGAACAATTTTTTACAGATTTTGGCCACATTTCATTGTTTAGATTGAGGAAGACTGACGAGGGTTAAATACCCGAAACGTGCATATCTGGTCCATACTGCAAATTCATTTGTTCTTAAATGATGCCAATGAATTTGAAGACGTTTAACATCTGTACCACTTGGTGAGTGTCACTGTTGGTGGACCAGGAGTCCCCGAGGACACAGTAGCCAAGTTTGATCAATGTCGGTTGGTCGTTTCTTCAAACGCATTCGAACATTTCTGTTAAGTGTTTACAAAATTTTCTCTTATTTCTGAAACCTGGGTCCTGTAGCATCATATCCCTGCCATCTTGCTACGTCTTTCGGTATATTTTGGACATACTTTCTAAGATTTTGGCCATATGTCATTGCTCGGGTTGAGGACACATGACGAGGGTAGTCTGGTTAATGCTGTAAATTTATCTGCTAATTTAAACTATGCTAATGAGTTTGAAGACGTTTAACATTGCCGAGGGTACATGTAGTCAAGTTCGATCGATTTCGGTTGGTCTTTTCTTCAAACGCATACGAAAATGTCTGTTTACAAAATTTTCTCAAATATCTGAAACCTGGGTCCTGTAGTATCATATTCCAGCCATCTTGCCATGTCTTTCGGTATAATTTGGACATAATTTTCACAGATTTTGGCCTTATTTCATAATTTGAATTGAATATCAATGACGAGGGTTATGTACTCGAAACGTGAATGTCTGGTCCATGTTGCATATCTATCTGTTCTTAAATGATGTTTTTTTGAATTTGAAGACGTTTAACATAGATGGGTTCCAATTCAACGCATAACATCTTTTTTTTAAATTCTGTAAAGAATGCTATATTGCTTACAAATCAGATATACTAAAGCTTTTACTCTTAGTACATCAAATGCGAAATACTAGTTACAACGTATTCCCAAGACCATATTTCCTCGTTATCTGATTTTTTTCTTAAAGGACTAATTTCGATAAAATTTATTTCTTTAAGATCTATTCTATTGCAGTAATTTTTAAGACCACATTTGACCTTAGCACTCCTACCCATATGACTAGCCAAACATTAATTCTTATCGAAGTATAGAAATATGATTAACAGAAATAGTCAAGAAAGGTTATTTTAAGTTTAGGAAGAATTAAAAAATATATTCCTATACAAGTAAACAACTACAATAATGAGCGGAACTTGTTTCAAGATTTTATGTATAATACCTATTTGTCAATAAACCAATGCGGTAACGGAACGAGTAAACAAGCGCAACTCAATGCCTTAATTAATTATTATCGACTTAAAATATTCTTTGGTGGATACTTTTTCCAAGTATCGCACTATCTTTCACCACTTATATAATGGAATTATCAAATCCCTTCTGGGGCTTACTCTGCTTGACAGGTAAATTTCTTCCTTTTTTACAAAGTAAGAACGATAAGTATCAATGTAGCTACCTCCTGCTAAATTCTTATGTCATAGGAGACAGGGTCCAACCCTAACATGTTCGGGTGATCGCATGCATTAGCTCACTCTGGACAAGCGATGAGAACGGACTGTATTCCGTAGGCCCTCATGCTTTTGATATCCATTTACATAATCATCTGTATGTTGCCTGGGTCTGTCACCTTACAATAAGGAAGCTGTTATATGGAACAATTGTGCTTTCTTCGAGACAACTGGATACCAACACAAGAGGTAGGGTGTGCACGTGCCGTGGTTAGGAAAACCATATCGTGGCAGATGCCACCCTTAATCGACGACGGTTGCCACTTGGTCTCCTTGGTTTATGTTTTATTCATTTGTATCTAATGTTTTGATATTGTCTTTTAGGGAATAACTAGCTTCTGATGTTATCTTTGCAAACGGTAAATGCTGATTTTATGATTGCAAACCGAGTTTTTCTGGCCCCCTCCGGATGTTGCACCGTAAAATCAGCATTTAGCATGTAACGTCAGTATCTAGTTGTAATCTATATTTTTGTGAAAATAAAGCGAAATGTTACGTTAGCAACGTCAAAGCCTGGTGTGTTTTACAACCGTAACTTAGGAGCAAACGATCTATGAAATTCGACGCTATAGCGACATTGCATTAGAACAGTGTTATGTCTTCCTTGTCCTTTTGGTGTCCCTCGTTGTGCTTGTGTGTTTTCGCGTTTGAATGTATGTTTTTTTCCTGTGTTTTTTGTGTAGTTGCTGCAACCGAGTCCTGTTGGAATGGGTTAGGGTTTCCCTTGTAGGGCTTCTTGTAGCTAGTTTCCTTTTACGGTTTCTGCATAATCTATAGCCTCATACAAATATAGTCGTTTCAGACAGTGTAATATAAAGGCTACCAGAGACTATCCGTCTATCAGTAAGTTGATGTATTGCACCTTATATTTGCACGTCCAACACATGGAAATAAGTGAAAATACTTGCTTTTGCTTACCTATTCAGAGAAGGCAGAATTCAAAGCTATTCATGTATCGAGCAATAGTTAACCCACGCAAGACACCTGGATAGAATAAGAATTTCTTGCCTTCAACAAAACGAATCACAATGCTCAATTGAAGGCATACAAAATCAGGATAAAACAGAAACCAAAGCAAACAAACAAAATCCTACACCACATGAAAAGAAGTGGACTCCCGATATGAGAGTGAGACCAGGTGCCCAGGGATAATAAGCATCTCTGCATGCAACACCCGCCGCTTCAATTCGGTAGAACTGTCACATCCGGTTACAATCTTTGGTTGGATGGTTCAAATGGTCTATGACAGAATATCATCCACCATTTTGAAGAGTGGGACATCATAGTGTATGACGAGTTCCCCATATCGACCATAGAACTTCCTCAGTGACGATATTAGTCGGTCACAAACATATTCCTGACTGAGAAGCCTATCTGAAAGACGCCCAGCTCTCAGAACAAAATGCGTATATTCGGTACTTGCTCTGGCATAGCGTTCAACTGAGATATGAACATGCCATAAGTAGGCGATGAAGGGATGTTGCTACTCAGAAAAGGAAAGTTTGTAATGCTGAAATTGAAGTCGTCACGTTTGTCATAGAGTGAGGTGTTCATGTGACCATCAGTGTCGTAGGACAACATTATGTCCAAATAGGATGCTGGATTATTTGTCTCAGTAGTTTCTTTGACTTCAAGCTCCGAAGGATAGATACTGCTCAGGTAATCCGCGAAATTTGGATTATTGATGGACAACACATCGTCTATGTATCTGTAAGTGAAGTCAGAAGCTAAGTGTCTTTTCTCTTCAGAGACCAAAGATTGAATGAATTCAGCTTCGTACGAGTAAAGGAAAATGTCAGCAAGGAGTGGGGCACAATTGGTCCCCATTGGAATTCCGACAATTTGCTGGAAGACCTTTCACTTGGACCAAGAGGACTAACTGACAAATCAACCAAGCAAATAACATATAAAACGATTACATGAGACCATAGTAAATAGGGAGGCATGCAGGTTATGTTGTTATATAAAACTTAGAAAAAATGTTTCAAAGTTAAAAAATATCATTTCTGTCGTAAAAAGGTGTTCACCTGATCGTCGCTAATAGACAGCAGATCATCTTTGTATCAGTGTAGTGTTCTTGTCTCCATTTGTTGTCCACCTTTTCTTGTCTGATTATGTTCCGCCGTTTTCACTGCTGGAGATCTTCATGTTTGCTAGCAACACCGTCCCTTGAGCTGCACAGAGAAGGTCCATACCGTAAATGTATCACATTTGGTGTTTCTTATTGGTTTTATCTGATCGAAGTATCTATCAACATTGTTGACAATTAGACGCTATTGTATAAAATACTTTTTTCGTCAAAAGATTTTTATGCAATGACAAAGTGAATCTAACCCTCAGTGGTGTAGCTTGCGCAAAAATTAAATGGATACTTTGCATGAGGTTTTTTAACGGTGTTTTGAGGAAATAATATAGATCCCACTAAATTGAGGGCATATCCGAAAGGTGCTTTGCCCCGGTAGCTCCATAAAAAGTCTTTCGAGAAAGAGAAAATCTGTACAAAATCATAAATTAAGAATAAAAAGTGGATGCTTTGGCATGCAAGCATACATGTTAGCTACGAGTCCAGGTGCATAGATTCTTACTTATCCTTCTAAACTCGTGTTCTTTCAATTTCAGTGACGATATTGGCAAAGGAGGAGGACTACATTGATGGGAATCTTGTGCGATTTTCGCGATTCACTACCACCATAGACCCAGGTATCGTTCTGCTCAACACCACAGCTGTATCTGTGTTCCACTGTATCTCTCTGTGTACCAGCAATCCGGACTGTCTGACGTGCCTTTATCATGATGGATCCTGTACCACGTTATCTTGGTACCTTCATATTTCTGAGAGCAATCCTACACAAGACAAGGACGCATACTTCTATTATGGTTGGCCAGGTAGTGTACAGCCATTTTAAAATACCGCTTAATTTCTTGAATTCGAAAATTATGTGTCAGAATCATCAATCGCCTTTTATACCGTGGATACGACCAAGGTGTCACCCGAAGGGCACTCTGTATGGTACTTGACCAATCTTCAACGATATTTCAACAGAGCATTCTTTAAAAGAATTGTACTCTGACTGATTGTGATGATGGGACTCTAAGACGGGCTCTGTCCAATGTTAAGCGTCTTAAATTTCAATAGCATCATTTAAGAACAGATTAATTTGCAGCATGGCTTAGACATGTACGTTTCGGGTACTTAACCCTGGTCAGTGATCATCAATCTAAACAATGTAATATGGCCAAATTGTGTGAAAGTTATTATGTCCAAAAATGTACCGAAAGACGTAGCAGGAAACCTCTTTAGAGAAGGCAAGGTTCCACGATTCTCACGATTTGGCCTTGACTTCTCGACTGAATAACTGTTAGGTGCTTCTTTGATGTTTATTTATACCAATCACCTGTCCTCTCTGAATGCCGGTCGGACTCTTCGGGTGATTGTATCCATAAGCTTACTCCATCCAGCAGAGCACGGACTGTTTTTCGTATACCCTATGTTTTATATCCATTTTCATTTTTGTGTTGCTTGGGCCGATGCGATTTGTTTGTGTGATTATATATATATTACAGTGAGGAGACTATTATACATAGCAGTTGTGCACTCTTCAAGACCACTAGATAAACGAACAAGTGGGACGGTAATGTACGTGCACAATCCGAACAATCACATCATTTGCTATTTATGAGGCAGAAGACTGTCCTAAGTGGGCACCGATTGCCCACTGGCTTCGTTTGTTTATAATTATGTGTATAGTCTTTTGATGTCGTATTTTGTGTACCTTGTTTTTGTACTCGAGCGTTTTCGCAAAGGATATTTCGTTTTGTTTATCTGCGGGTTTCTGCAACCGAGTCTTGATGGATGCCACCTCCTTGCATTGAAAAGAAGTCGATTTCTTTCTCAAACTCCATCAGTTGAGTCTGTTTCACATTAGAATCAGTGTACGAAACATCTTGCTATCTTTTAAATCACACTCTTCTATGTAGGAAAAGAAAACACACATAGATATATATGCCTCCGTCATTGAGGTTTTGCGTTTACTATCTATATATTGGTCCTGGATTAGCACTGATTCATTGTATCCAAAAAAAAACTGTCATATCATGTTTTCATTTCAGTTATATCTAACATCGCCCTGAACAAGACAGCTATACAGTCTTCTACCTACAGTAATTATACTACCGCGGACCTGGCTGTAGATGGGAAGGCCCTCGATGACCAGAACTCATGTCTGACCCAGAGTCACACTGCCGATGGGGATAAAACTCCATGGCTACAAATAGACCTGATAAATATCTACAAGATATTACAGGTCAGATTTGTTGGGAAAACGAAGGTTCAAGGTATGAATGACAAATATGGACAATGACCACATCCTAATACACAGTACAAAATCGACAATATAGGAGTGAGACCAGGAAGAGTCAGCATCTCCTGCTTACATGCAACACCAGTCGCTTCAATTCGGCAGAAGGGATGTTGCTACTCAAAAAGAAAAGTTTGTGATGCTGTAACTGAAGTCGTAACGTTTGTCATAGAGTGAGATGGTCATGTGACCATCAGTGTCATAGGGCAGCATTATGTCCAAATAGGATGCTGACTTATATTTCTTTAAAATGAATGATTCCATCTTACTGTTTCAATGCATTGTTCTGGATCTTTGAAGGATAAAGATTAGGCTATATTTTTTCAAAAGGTCACTAGGTCAAAGTCCATATTATCAAACGAAAAATCTAGATGTGGTACAAAAGAAGCTAATTTTGAAATTGTGAAATACTAAATCCCTAGAATGGTGGATGGTATTCTGAACCATTTGAACCATCCAACCACAGAATCTTCTTATCCTCCGAAATGAAAGTAACCAGATGTGACAATTCCACCAAATTGAGGTGACAGGTGTTTCATGCAAGCAGGAGATGCTGACTATTCCTGGGCACCTAGTCTCACTTCCATTTTGGGAGTTCGCTTCTTTTCATGTGGTGGAGGTTTTTGTTTGTTTGCTTTGGTTCCTGTGTTATCCTGATTTTGTATGCCTTCGGTTTATCATTTTCTGAATTATCGATTTTGAACTGCGAATGAGGATATGGTTATTATCCACATTTGTCATTGAATGGATCAAGGGATAAAGCCAAGGTTAAAGTTTTCTGAAAGGAGGTCAAAGTTTTAGGGCACTTGGTAACGCACCGTTGTCTTGTCATAAAGAATCTGAATGTGAGAACATGTAGGCCTTATCACTGTGCTGCATGCAAGCAGGAGATGCTTACTCTTCCTGGGCACCTGGTCTCACTCCCACATCGGGAGTTCGCTTCTTTTCAAATGGTGGAGGTTTTTGTTTGTTTGCTTTGGTTCCTGTTTTATCTTGATTTTGTATGCCTTCGGTTTCTGATTTTCTGAATTATCGATTTTGTGCTGTATACAGGGATATGGTCATTATCCATATCTGTCATATACAGGCCAGGTCACATGTCTACGCAACCAGCGCGGACACAGAACTAGGACAACAGCACTGGCTCTCCGGAGAATTGCCCATGTTCGCTTGAAAAGGAAATCGAAACAGTCATGATCTACCTTATTCGAAGGGGTGAATTTTCAAACTTTAGAGAAAGAGAAATTAAATTCTCAGGAAGAATGAGCATCTTCTGTCTGTATGACACACCCATAACTTTAGTTTAATCCGGTAGTAACTTGCATAATACAACTTATCATTGTTTTCCTTTTTTTACAGTTTATAGACTTCATGACATCAACATAATAGCTGGTGACACACCGAACAATCTGAACAGCACGTGCGCCTATTACGTAGGTCCACCTAGCATTGCCGAGTGGGTAAAGATCACGTGTTCACCACAGACTGAGGGAAGGTTCGTCAAGTTTGACAAAATGTATGCAACCAACAAGATTCATCTTGAACTTTGTGAAGTCGAAATTACTGTGATGGCATAGACCTTATTACTTCTGCACAAACTATCTTCAAAGATAAAAATTTGGAAATATTATCAAAATAAAGAAAATATTGTCCCTGTGATATCTATACTGAATTGACTTGAAATAACAAGGTCCAGGTATATTTAGTTACCTAGTCAACAGAAAGAATGAATTGTATACATGTAATGTGTGTCATACTTTTAAAAGCAAAAAGGCACGAAATCGGTTCAGTGGAGGGATATTAACTAGAATAGAACAGGCTTATTATTGTGAAAATAATTGAATATCTTTAACTTTTCTTTATTTCAAAATTCAAATGCAAAATGACATCATACATTATATGCATCATCGGTATATCCTGGGACACTTAATATTAGAAAAGCCTTGTATTACACATTTTCACAAGCAATCTGTTCACACAAGCTATGCACATTATTTTAAATGAATGAAATACTCCTGTATATCCTGGATACCTCTTTTAGCACCACCATCTTATTTACAATAGTATATTTATCTTTGGCCTCTCAAATTTCTGTTGATCAGGAATTCCTGTACCATGACAATGGTTCTTTCTCACAAAGCAGACGTCATTCCTGGTACCTGAAACTGTCACTGACTATCTTCCACACGTTATTTTGTGACGTCAGCATGAAGTTTTGGTGGAATGTTTTGGGTTTCCTTTTGAGGTATTTGACGGTTCCGTAGACTTTAACAACAATGGTAAATTGGCCACCCGAAACACTGTCTGAAACATGTGAAAATAAGTGATATGATTTTTTTTTCGAAAGGAAAACAATTGATCACTTTTGCACCCCTTAACATAATTGCATGAAAAGGAATACAAAAAAAAAAAAAACATAGTGTAATCAAAGATTACGAAGCTCACCTCGTGGCAGCAAAGTTCAATTGAAACATATCTCTAAGTACATGTATATTAAGAAAATCACTCAAGTGAAAAAAAGTAGGTCAAGGTCATTTCATGAAAGTTTGATCAAATATACATCCAATATGCAAGTTTGGTACATGTAGCACTTATACTCTGCTCAATATTGGCCTTTAAAGAAGGTCATTTTATGATAGTTTGATCAAAGATACATCCAATATGCAAGTTTGGTACATATAGCACTTATACTTTGCTCAATATTGGCTTTTAAAGGCAAAATCACTCAAGCGGAAAAAGTAGGTCAAGGTCATTTTATGATAGTTTGATCAAAGATACATCCAATATGCAAGTTTGGTACATGTAGCACTTATACTTTGCTCAATATTGGTCTTTAAAGGCAAAATCACTCAAGCGGAAAAAGTAGGTCAAGGTCATTTTATGAAAGTTTGATCAAAGATACATCCAATATGCAAGTTTGGTACATGCAGCACTTAAACTTTGCTTAATATTGGCCTTTAAAAGCAAAATCACTCAAGCAGAAAAAGTAGGTCAGATGCTGCATCCTATGCATGGGTTCACCTCAGCATCTCAAGATGAATCACTGGTGCAAGTTTGGTTACTGTAGCATCAGTACTTTGTCAGATACTGAGCTACCCCAAAAACTTTAACCAGACATTGACAAAGTCATTCAACCGGAAAATGTAGGTCAGATGCAGCATCCGATGCATGGGTTCACCTCAGCATCCAAAGATGAATCACTAGTGCAAGTTTGGTTACTGTAGCATCAGTACTCTGTCAGATACTGAGCTACCCCAAAAACTTTAACCAGACATTGACGAAGTCATTCAACCGGAAAATGTAGGTCAGATGCAGCATCTGATGCATGGGTTCATCTCAATATCCAAAGATGAATCACATGTGCAAGTTTGGTTACTGTAGCATCAGTACTTTGTCAGATACTGAGTTACCCCAAAAACTTTAACCAGACATTGACAAAGTCATTCAACCGGAAAATGTAGGTCAGATGCAGCATCTGATGCATGGGTTCACCTCGGCATCCAAAGATGAATCACTTGTGCAAGTTTGGTTACTGTAGCATCAGTACTTTGTCAGATACTGAGTTACCCCAAAAACTTTAACCGGACGTGGACGCGGACGGGGACGCGGACGGGGACGCGGACACCGGGGTTATAGCATAAGCTCATCTCAGCAACAAAAGAGAAGCATCTCCTCGTAACAGCATGGATTTTGTGAAATAAGTCCAAAATAATGTTGACCTTTGACCTTGGACTTTCTTGCCATGGGAAACATTTGAGGGAGGTTTGAGGATTCTGCCATGCTTGCTTTGTACTCTATATTGTCAACATTCAATAAAGATTTTCAAAGTCGAGTTCATAGTGACCTTTTCCGTGAAAATCCATTGGGTACATCCTCTCCACATAAGGAACGTTTGTGGAATGTTTGATTATCTTGATATAATAATACGGAAGTGTACTGTAAGCTATGCCCACCGTGATATTGACCAATGCCCACCGTGATATTGACCAATGTCCATCGTGATATTGACCAATGCCCACCGTGATATTGACCAATGCCCACCGTGATATTGACCAATGTCCATCGTGATATTGACCAATGTCAATCGTGATATTGACCAATGCCAATCGTGATATTGACCAATGTCCACCGTGATATTGACCAATGCCCACCGTGATATTGACCAATGTCCATCGTGATATTGACCAATGTCCACCGTGATATTGACCAATGTCCATCGTGATATTGACCAATGCCCACCGTGATATTGACCAATGCCGATCGTGATATTGACCAATGTCCATCGTGATATTGACCAATGCCCACCGTGATATTGACCAATGCCCACCGTGATATTGACCAATGCCCATCGTGATATTGACCAATGTCCACCGTGATATTGACCAATGCCCACCGTGATATTGACCAATGTCCATCGTGATGTTGACCAATGTCCACCGTGATATTGACCAATGTCCATCGTGATATTGACCAATGCCCACCGTGATATTGACCAATGCCCACCGTGATATTGACCAATGTCCATCGTGATATTGACCAATGCCCACCGTGATATTGACCAATGACCTTGAAAATTCATAAATATGGTTAAGCCTCTCCTCATGGGGATCATTTGTAGAAGATTTGATGTTAATTTCTATGATAATGTGGAAGCATGAAATAAGGAGAGTGTGTGTATGATTACCAGTGATTGGCTGGCAGTCTAATGACTCCATCTTGTGTTCTGACGTGGGAATGGATTCAAAGAACTTGAGTACGGCGTCCATACCCGACACAGCGTTACCGTTCCACACTATAGAGGCAGTGTCCATGTACAGCTTCTTAAGTTGCTGAAAGATAAATTATTTACATATTGAATAATGCATTTATGTTTACCTTTATCAAAAGGAAATCTGGAAAGGATCTCCAAGAAGACGAAATTCCAACCACTTAAAACATAACTGCACTTAGATTATAAAACTACGGTAACCGATAGAAATAGAAGATTCAACTAGAAAGGTTTCTTGTTGCGGTTGCAACAAGAGTGTCTTCCTCCTACACAATTTTTGGTTTGGAAATATGAAGGACGTCACATTACATGTATTTATATTATATATTTAAGTTTTCAAATAGCAGTAACATTAAATTTTCAAACCGATAATTGTTGGTGAACAACCATTTGATTTGGGGGGGGGGGGGGGGGGGGGGGGCAGGAATTCTATTGCCAGCCGGTAAAATTTTTTCAGCAATTTTCTGAGCAGGCCATTTTTTTCAGCCATTACCAGAGTCGGAGAAAAATTTTCGCCGGTTCTTCGGGCCGGATTTAAACAAATTGTCAAATGTTGTGAATGTTTGTGTAAGTTAAACTCCCCGCTGTTACAGAGTATGAGTTAATAACCGTTCCTTCAGATGTCTCTTTGCAATTAGCGAATTTCAGACAGATTGTATGATGTTTAAATAGAACCTTTTCTAGATTTTTGTGCCTATGCGTATTAGGTCTCTGGTAGATACAGCTATGTGAACAGTTTGTATTTATATTAATTAATTTTTTGACTTTAAATTGTCTGGCACAAAGGGCCAGCAAAAATTTCCATATCATGCAATGTATCCTTACTTTTGCATGGTCCGGGAAAAAAAAAATTGCCGGCCCTTTGGGCCGGAATATTTTTTTCAGCATTTTTCAGAGCCGGGATTTTTTTTTTTTTTGCAAATTCTTCCTGCCCCCTTCCCCCATAAAAAAGGCGAGCTCGTAGCTGTAGAACCAATTTTCTTGAGAAGAGAAATGGTAATAACAAGTTACGTTCAATATATATATATATATATATATAAATACCATGAGGTTCTCGCTGTGCAGGTTTAAATTTGGACCCCCCCTTGCATTTTTTCAAAGTTTATTTTGAATTTCCATCATGGCGACATCGTTCAATATAAACAGAACTGTTTTCGAAAAACGAGGGGAGGGAAGAATGTTGGAGAAATTGTTCATCAATTTGTAAATAAACCAACCGAAAATTATGTTCGAACGTTTGCTAGAATTAGAAATTAAACTTGATGTTCAAAATATAGTTATTGAAGTTTAGAAACAGGTTTGTAGGTTAGAAATCGGAATCAAACTACCACTTTTTGTGTGTAAATTCTGGTTTGTAGCTGATCTCTTCTAAATTAATCAACTGTTTTAAAATCAAATTGTGTATATCGAAATGTATTTATGAAATGCATATTCATCATTGCCGTGAAATCGGAATTTGAAAATCTCAACACTGCTTTTCTCGAGTCGAACTCGGACTACCAATTTTAGTGTGCGCCCGATCTGTTGGCGTGAAGTTGTATCGAAATACCCAACTCAAAATTTCGATGCTCATATCTTTTCAACAGTAAGAGATAGGAAAAATCAGAAAGACTAAATAAGACAGATATATGGATAAAAAATAATAATATTGAAATTTTTAGGAAACTTCATAAGCTTAATTTTTGTTTACCATTATAAGCAAAAAAGTGTCTTCCTCCTATGAACTTCTGAATTTGGAAATATGAAGGACGGTGAAGGACGTCATCGTAATAAATCGTTACAGTGTGCATCTAGCATTTCATATCTTGCATGGCTGTCGACTTTCAAAAAGAATGGAAATTGTAGATAGCAAAATACGAGATATTTAAGCTTACAAATAGCAAAACATGAAAATTTCGGTCCTTTTGAGTAATTCGACGCTCCCGTCAAATATTTGAATCTACTAAAAACATGATAAAAAAAATAACAGAGACCAAAAATAAAAAAGACCAATCTAGCTTTTACTCCAAACGTAACGTTGGAGAACTTTCATTGTCCTAACTTACAGGGTTCTTGAGAAATGGCTGATCCAATTTTCCACGGTTACGAAAACAATAGGTCTTCCGACGGAAGTCGGAAGACCTAATGACAATATAAATATCCCCAATATTACGAAATTAAAAGGTTATAACCATCAAAAGTCATCGAATTCGACAAGTTTGGTCTTTTCTGCAAGACAAATATAACGAATATCGCCAGCAAGCAGAAGATACTTTAGTTTAAACATATTTTATTCAATAATTACATTATTGAAAAGGACTGGACCAAAAGTTATATAAACATTAAAAACGGCCCTTTCCTAGAGATACTTACTCTCCCCGACATGATCTTATCTCTATTGTTACTTTGCAGAATATTTTAGTTTTCCGTTTGGTTTTGTATTTTTTTATAATCTCCAAGTGCGTAGGATATGGTGGGTGAAGGGGGCAACCGGAGTACGTGGACAAACAATCAAAGGACAAAGTTAACAATCAGTGTCACTATGCTTCGCTTCGCTTCTGACACAGTTACAGAAAAATATTAAACTTTAGCGACGCAAAAAGCTCACTAAAGGTGTGTTGTTCCATCAGGATAATGTTCTGTTTACAAGTCTGTCACTGTCATGACTGTCATTCATGATTGTGGCTTCAATTTGATTGAACATCCGATTTATTCACCTGATCTTGCTCCATCAGACTTTTATCTATTCCCAAAACAGAAACCAGCTATTTCTGGCATCTACTTTCAGTCCGATGATGACGTCATACTTGCACTGGATGTCTTTCTGAACAGTCAAGATAAGGAATATTGAGGCCCTTAAACACCGGTGGCAAAAGTGTATAGATACTGAAGGGGATCATGTAGAAAAATAATGCAAAATGTCTGATAAAATTCAATACGAGACTCACAACATATCAATCAGCCCTCGTATGTTGCAACAAAAATTAGTTTGAAAGTTGTTCAAGAAGATAACGAGTTGCAACACTTAATTTTTTTATTCTAACTATTTTGTTCCCGGGATTTAGCATTCAACAGCTCCAGGACCTCGTTCTTTTATTTTAGGTGATAACATGCATAAGCTCGCTACAGCCGGCAGAGCACGGACTGCATTTCGTACGCCTTATGTTTTTATATCCATTTACATATCCATCTGTGTGTTACTTGGGACCCTGCGTCATGCTGTCTGTTTGTATGGTAATCTTGCAGCGAGGAGATTATTTTACACTACACTTGTACCTTCTTCGAGACCTCTGGGTAGTCGGAAAAGTTTCCGTCCTAAGTCAGAACCGATTGCCCATTGGTCTCGTTGGTTTATGTGTAGTCATTTGTGTATGATGTTTCAGTAAGATTTGGCATTTTTTGTACCATTAGCGTCTCTTTCTGTTCGTGTCTACTTTGTGTTTTTGAAGTGGGTGTTTTGCTGTTAGTACTGCAACCGGGTGTTGTTGGAGATCCCCTCCTTTCTTTTATTTTGGAACCTTTATACTTTTACATCATAGACGTGCTGGTGGTCTATCAAAATATCGTTCCATAAAATGACGTGTGCATTTGAGAGACCTTTTTCCGTGAAGTGTCCTCAACATTTTTAAAAGTCAAACCCCATGTGGTTGACATATAATTTAGAATTAAGAATATGACGCACGTAATGCAAGTTTGACAATGATTTAAAAACAAATGCAATCCTTATTTATGAAGAATTCATATATGACTCTGTGACTCAACGCCTGCTTCACATAGTTTTCTTCAAGACGTCAAATACAAGTATACGTGCAAACTATGGTGTGTAGACAACTCGTGAATTTGTATGGTGTCGCATTATTTTGAGTGGTGCCATCTTTCAGTTGAGTTGACCTTCGCGTTTCAATGATATGGCATCAACGTTGTCATGTTGGAGATCTCCTCATCTTTAACATTGTGTAGGTACAATGTAGAAAGGAGCATTCGAAAGAGATGATGACGAAACTACAAGTTTTGCTCCAGGGACGAGACATTCAACACCTCCGCGACCACCTACTTTAATTTGTTTGTCATTTTTTTTAACGTCATAAACGTGCCGTATACCTGCTGGTGGTCTCTTACACATATATATTTTTTATAGAATAAGTACATCCATAATGGACGACAGTAACTCGCCCCATATGAAGTTGTTAACACTTCGTAAAAATGGAATCAGACTCTGTAGCGCTAAGTAAAATGTCCATGACCAGCAGACAACTGACGACTACATTACAATGACTCAAACGAAAATCCAGAAGTCTCTGACGAGACTGTAGCTCTCCTGGTTGTTTTGTTTTATCCACTCATTGACAAGTGAAGAAGATACATACACATAAATCACGTAATTTCACGAATCAATAGTATTTGCGAAATAATAACCCTGCTGTATTCTTATAAAGGCAGAGACGCTTTTAAAATCGTGGTTTTTTTCCCATCAAGTTGAGAGCAACCCTCTCCTCCGCATTACCCTTTCCTCTACAAGTCTATAATACAACCCTCAAGGATGGACACTCTTTATACATAATTGTGGCTTGCTAACTTTGCTATACTGGCTGACCCCACAGCCCAATTGATACGATTTTTAGTTTGTTACCTCGAGATGAAAAATTTTATGAATCGCAAGCGATATAAGTCCCCTACCGGCATTAATCCATGTCTTTCAATCTGCCTTGACCTGTACTTACACCAAAAGATGAATCCAACATCAAAATAAGTTCAATATGTGTTTTAGAAAAAGGTCTGGAAAACAGGAAAAATTTAATGAAATTTGCTATGAGGTCATACCTTTTGTAAGAACAAATAAATCAAACCCAACTTCAACTTATTTTTTATCAGACTATAATGTATCTGCATACCAAAAATCAGCTCAATATAGATCTACGAGAACAGGCATGAAAAGACTGGAAACTGAGAAGTTCATGTAATTTGCTAAGTGCAGGGACCATAACTCCTGTTGAAATGGGTCAATAAAATTGAAACACAAACTTGATTTGTATCACACTGAGATATATTCACATACCAAAAATGATTTCAATATCGGTAACACCATGGAAGAAAAGTCCGGAAAACTGAGAATTTCATTAAATTTGCTAAGTCCAGGGGCAATAACTCTTGGAAAAATAGGTCAATCGGAATCAAACTCGATCTTCATCTGTAAAACACTAAAATTTAATCACATATAAAAAATTATTTCAATATCTACAACAACAGCCGAGAAAAGTCCGGAAACTTGATAATTTCATGAAATTTGCTAAGTCCAGGGGCCATAACTCTTGTAGAAATAGGTCAATCGGAACCAAACTCGAACTTCATCTGTATCACATTGAGATAAACTCACATACCAAAAAGGAGATCAATATCTGCAACGACAGCGGAAAAAAAGAAAAGTCTGGAAAACAAAGAATTTCATGAAATTTGCTAAGTCCAGGGGCCATACATTGTAGTAGAGGACATTGAAAACTTGCTTCTTGTAAGGTTTCGTGAAATTCCATGCTGCGGTTCCAGAGAAGTCGAAAATGCATCAGTCAATCAGAGTACTCAGGTGAGCTAAAAAAGAAATATAGTTTTTATATAGGAAGTGTCCACCGTTAGGGTTTTATTATAAACTTGTGCAAGAAAGATTTTTTGCAGAGGAAAGGGTTTGTGACTAAGCTATGAAACCTATCACCCCTGTGATTGATCCCAGTTACGGAACAAGGCAACGCGTGGCTTGGTGGTTTAAATTTTAGTCAACACAACTTTATCAAACTAATTTCCTTTCTCCACATTTCAGAAATAGAATTTTTTCTCAAAAGATTTTCAACAATCCTGATACACTTTAATGTATTCATAGGGCCCTGTTTGCAACTACTATGCGCGGGATAACTTCACGTGACCGTTATTAGCCAATCGCTATTCGGGATTCTCAAGGTAACTTGTCAACAACAACAAACAACAAAATGCTTAATTCTCATAAACACAACAAGTGCATTGAAGAGAATGTTTTCAACACATAAATTTATAGGATGCATGTTGGTTAACATGGAGGACATGTCCTATCTCTAAGTTACATAATCTTTTTAACACAATAACATTACTACAATACATTAACTCTTTAAATTTGAAAATATTTGGTCTGGTAATCACAGGTAGTAAACCACAACCAAGTGTTAGAAAAGGAAAAGGTTGATGTTTTAATGTCCAATACTTTCTAGCATCGGTAGAATAAACCATATACATGTATAACAAAGACCTTGACATTTGACCTTTAATCACTATCTCGATGTCAGCTATAGCAAGAAGTTTCTAGACTAAGTAAATATCGTTTGACTTTAATTAAATATGTATGCAGCCAAATGGTTTCTGATGATAAAATAATTTTTGGACAAAATATTATTTTGGAGATTTTTTGGGAGATTAATGCTTACTGTCTAAATTTTCTTACAAGGCACTCGGCAGCAGACGTAAAACAAAACATTTTTTTTGCTATGACATTTTTTATTTGTGTGGATGTTTTACGTGACTTAATTTATCCAGCTCACAGAACATAAGGTAATGATGAAATCAAGTACAGGTATTTTAATAAGGTCATGGTTTTATTGCGGGACGATTTTATTTTAATAACAAGGTTAACAAATGCATTCAGAATGTCATGTATGTAATATACTTTTATAAACGACGCGACGAGTGCAGAACAGACAAACGAATTGTAAGTCATTTTTATGCATTGTACGTAATTCAACCTTTTTAATTTTATCAAAGACTTAACAGTAAATCATGAATTTTGGAGTAAAATAAGTTCACAATAAACATGATAAAGCATGAGTTTTGGAGTAAAATAAGTTAAGAATGAAGCATGAATTTTGGAGTAAAATAAGTGCGAAGATTGGTCGATGTTCAACACCAATAGTGTCATTTTTCAAGGTAATATCGCTTTCTGGGTCCATGGAAAGTGAAATAACCTCCACGTAAAGATTCAATAGTCTAATCCCATGGAACATCTGAGTGAAAATAACTTATGACCGACGGAACACCCCCCCCCAAAAAAAAAAACAAAACAGGGGTATACTGCATACATAAAGATTCAAGTCAAAAGTCATGTTTGGAAAACATCAATGCCCCCTACCCCTTATTTTATATCAAAATCAACAGTTTCTATATTTGGATCAAACAATCTTTGGTGGTGTATAAATACATAACTTGACCTAGATTTTCATTTTATAATGTTGATGTATCTGTATAGCAAATTTCACTTCAATATGTGCATCCATCCCAGAAATAATGAAAGGAAATCTTAGATTGTTGTGCAAAACTCTGTCAATTTTTTTTTCAATCGGACCCAAATAGGAACTCGATCTAGACTTCCGCTTGATGTATCCTTATATAAAATCTCAATTCAATATGTGAATCTCTTGCAAAGATATTGAACGGAAACCCTTGAACTTGGGTATTTTTCTAAGTCCAAGGGGCATAATTCTGTCAAATGTTTTTCGATCAGATCCAAATTAAAACTTGATCTAGAACTCTCCTTGATGTATCTGTATAACAAATTTCATATCATTACGTAAATCCATTCCAGAGATATTGGACAAAAACCCTTAAATCTGGGTATTTTTCTAAGTCCAAGGGACATAAGTGATTAATCTGTCAATTTTGTTTCGATCGTACCCAAATTTTCCCTTGACCTAAGATTTATACATGATGTATCTGTATACCAAATTTCATTTCAATATGTGAAGTCATTTAAGAGACATTGAACAGAAACTCTTAAATTTTGGTTGATTTAATACAATATCACAGTACATTGTTATTTTCAACAAGTGGAATGCACTTTCTTGGTTATGTGTAACATAATATTGCAAACTTTATCATGTTTATCAAATACTAATATTCATGTTTGTAAAACATGTTCCCTCTCTGTAATGATTTTACTATTACAACAACAATTGAAAGGAATAGTGACCTTGATCCTGACATCAATAGATGCATCCTCTCTTGTTCAGGGTGTATGTATCAAAATGTTGTTTGAAGAAAGGAAGGACAGACAAATCAAACACTTAACCATTTCTTTGAAGGGAACATAACAAGATACAAGTCAAAGAGAATGTGGATACTTTGAAAATCTCAAAACACAATTTACAAGGATTCAAATGATATAGTAAAACTTTAATTCCTATTAAAAGGTTGAAGTCCAAAATCAAGGTCAATAAAGTATGAAATCAGAGGTCTTGTCAATAACAGTCATGGACAAACTACATGTAAAATAAAATGTATTTCTTAAATTCAGAGAATTGTTGTCCCCCACTTTTGTCACAAATATTCCTCAAATTCGAGGGTCAAGGTTCCAAGGTAAAACAATTTGGTACCAATTAATGTCAAGGTCTTGCTCATATAAACATGTGAAATATGAATCCGTATCTCCAATCAAAATGTAAAGCTTAGTTTTTCAAAAGTATGTCAAACTCAAAGGGCAAGATTCCATGGTCAAAATATGCACCAATGTACAAATAGAAAAGTCTTGTCACAATGAATACTTATGTGAAACATGAAAGCCCTATCACTAACCATTCACAAGTTATGCCAAAATTATTGTTTTCCAAATCCAACATCTAGGTCATGACCAAAATAGAATACACATGTGATATATGGAATCATTCAAAAGACATATCTAAGGTAAATGTTTTTTTCTTCCAACTGACAGCCAGATGGGAGGACAGACACTCGCTTTTGTGAAAGCAGGGGGAAATGAGAATGTTGACAGACAGACAGAAGGGCAGACAGACAAGTTTTAATATTCACTAACTTTTGTGAAAGCAGGGGACAATGAGAATGTTGATGGACAGACAGAAGGGCAGACAGACAAGTTTTATGTTCACTCGCTTTTGTGAAAGCAGGGGACAATGAGAATGTTGACGGACAGACAGAAGGGCAGACAGACAAGTTTCATGTTCTCTCGCTTTTGTAAAAGCAGGGGACAATGAGAATTTTGACAGAAAAACATGGAAATAGTAGCAAAAAATAAATGGTATCTAGATTACACAAAATCAAATCTTCTGTGCTATGGGTATTGAATATGATTTCTAGGTTAAAACATATAAATGAATGTATAAACTAATTAAACAAAATGTTTTTCATAAAAAAACAGAAGTCTCCCCCCTCCCTCTAAGTTACTTTGAGCTTAGGCCAAAATGCAAAATGATGTGAAACCTTTGAGTCATGGGCAACATCATACTAAAACATGAAAGTGATTCATTACATTGTTTGAGGTAAAGGCCAAACATGATTGGCATATACAATTTCATTATAAGCATATTTAAAGAAATTGACTTTGGTCACATGACCTTGAATATAGGTGATCTGAAACCTACACTCACTGACGAGGGTTAAGTACCCGAAACATGCATGTCTGGTCCATACAGCAAACTTATCTGCTTTTAAATGATGCTATTGAATTTGAAGACGTTTAACATTGTATGGATCATGAGCAACAAAAAACTGAATTAGTAATTGGATACACGGTTCAAAATATAAAGCCTAAACATTATTAGAATAGACAATTTCAGCCTGGACATGCTTAGCATATACAATTTCATTACCAAAGTAAGAAGCTACCTTAACCATGTGACGTTGGGACAATGTGATAAGAAACATTTAGTCCTTAGAAACAACATACTAAAATATGAAAACAATTGTAAGAAGGGTTCAGGAGATATAGCCCAGACAATATTAGTATGTACAATTTCATTAAAAAGAACTAAATGATCTTGACCTTGGGCACATTACCTTGGGTCAAGGTGATAAGAAACCCTCCAATCCTGAGCAACAGCATACTATAGTATAAGAGTGATCCAGTATACGATTCCACAATTATAGCACAGACTCAATAGCATTTACAATTTCATTAAAAAATGTAATACTTGACCTTAGTCATATGACCTTTGATCAAGAAGGTGTGAAACCTTTGGGTCATCAGCACCATCATACTAAAATATGACGTGATCCGATCACGGTTCAAAAGATTAAGCCTGGACATAATACATGTAACAAATACAATTTAATTTAGAATATACTAATTGACCTTGACTTTGGTCACATGACCTTGAGTCAACGTGATGTAAAACCTTTACGTGATAAGCAACAACATACTAAAATATGAAAGTGATCCGGCAAACGGTTCAAGAGATATAGCCTGGACAAGAATGTATGCACAATATCATTAAAAATGCACTAAGTGACCTTGACCTTGGTCACATGACCTTGGGTCAAGGTGATGTGAAACCTACGGGTCATAAGCAACAACATACTTAGATATGAAAGTGATCCAGCAAATGGTTCAAAAGGTATAGCTCGTACAGGAATGTATGCATAATTTCATTAAAAATGCACTAAGTGACCTTGGGTCATGGTGATGTGAAACCTTTGGGTCATAAGCAACAACATACTAAAATATGAAAGTCTTCTGGCAAACAGTTCAAGGGATATAGCACGGACAGGAATGTATGTACAGTGTCATTAAAAATGCACTAAGTGACCTTGACCTTGGTCACATGACCTTGGGTCAAGGTGATGTGAAACCTAAGAGTCATAAGCAACAACATACTAAAATATGAAAGTGATCCGGCAAAGGGTTCAAGAGATATAGCCCGGACAGGAATGTATGCATAATTTCATTAAAAATGCACTAAGTGACCTTGACCTTGGTCACATGACCTTGGGTCAAGGTGATGTGAAACCCTCGGGTCATAAGCAACAACATACTAAAATATGAAAGTGATCCGACAAACGGTTCAAGAGATATAGCCCGGACAGGAATGTATGCATAATTTCATTAAAAATGCACTAAGTGACCTTGACCTTGGTCACATGACCTTGGGTCAAGGTGATGTGAAACCTTCGGGTCATAAGCAACAACATACTAAAATATGAAAGTGATTCGGCAAACGGTTCAAGAGATATAGCCCGGACAGGAATGTATGCATAATTTCATTAAAAATGCACTAAGTGACCTTGACCTTGGTCACATGACCTTGGGTCAAGGCGATGTGAAACCTTCGGGTCATAAGCAACAACATACTAAAATATGAAAGTGATCGGGCAAAGGGTTCAGGAGATATAGCCCAGACAGGAATGTATGCATAATTTCATTAAAAATGCACTAAGTGAACTTGACCTTGGTCACATGACCTTGGGTCAAGGTGATGTGAAACCTACAGGTCATAAGCAACAACATACTAAAATATGAGAGTGATCCGGCGAAGGGTTCAAGAGATATAGCCCGGACAGGAATGTATGCATAATTTCATTAAAAATGCACTAAGTGACCTTGACCTTGGTCACATGACCTTGGGTCAAGGTGATGTGAAACCTTCGGGTCATAAGCAACAACATACTAACATATGAAAGTGATCCGACAAACGGTTCAAGAGATATAGCCCGGACAGGAATGTATGCATAATTTCATTAAAAATGCACTAAGTGACCTTGACCTTGGTCACATGACCTTTGGTCAAGGTGATGTGAAACCTTCGGGTCATAAGCAACAACATACTAAAATATGAAAGTGATCGGGCAAACGGTTCAGGAGATATAGCCCGGACACGATGTGTGACAGACGGACAGACAGACGGACGACGAAGGCAAAACAAATATGTCTCCTCCCCGTTGGGGGGAGACATAAATATCACCTTAGCTAATACAGATGATTATGATTGTCACAGTTTATTGTTGAGACAGAATATTTTTAAAACCTAGAATTAATTCCCATGACAGTACTTCATCAATACATTGTGATTCTCAACTTGGACATTAGTAATTTTGAAAGTTGTTACATCAATTCAGACATTAAATTGTACCTTGACTTGTACAAATAATATTGCAAAAAAAAAAATCCTCAGAGGAAAATGTGTGAGGTTTTGTATGAAAATTTCAAGATTAAGCATGTTCAATCTACCTACTATAGTAACAAGAAAATGTTTGTAATCACAGACTTTGCTGTAGCATTGGGTTTTTTCACAACAAGTATCAATAATACAATGAAAAGGAAATGTCGTCATGACCATTATCCTGTTGACCCGAAAAAATTCAGGCACCTTCTCCTTTTGATATGTATCACTACAATTTAAAAATCCCACTTTAATTTGGAATATCATTTGAGATCCATTATAGAAAGTTTATTCAAAGATTCATTGTAAGTTTACCATTAAACTACTTGAACAATATTTCATCAACACTAATCTTGACTTTGATCCAAATCTGGTTTGAAAACGTTGAATTGCTCATTTTAAAACCAAAATTTTTTGAAAGCTTTTCATCTGAAAGAGTGGTGGTAGCCTGAAATGGCAGAAAGACATAGAAGCTCTCACAATTATATGGCAAGAGCATAAAAACATTATAAAGTCTGATTATACTATAACATTTCTAAGATATTCTCTATCAGCCCACTAAATGTTTCATCAGAATGTCATTGCCATGTTCTCTAGCAATGAAGCCTTCACTAACCAGTTCTCTCACTTTATGCCCGATTTGAATGCCAAAAATGCTGCGTAACTCCAGACAGCAAAGATTTTTCAGACTTGGTACACAATATACATACTGTCTGAGAGGTTCCATGACAGCGTCCGTACCATCAGTGGCGAGAAACTCCTCTGGAATCTCCCATAAAGCCATGATATGTTCACTGACGTCTATCTTTAATCCAAAAACAATCAGAAGTTTGAGAATGTCCAAGAATTTGATGCCAAAAGCCAACACTGATACGCCTGTAAAGATCTTATCGAACTCTTCTAGAGGAAAGTTCCTGTACAATAACATTTTGATGATCTTAAGGTTCCCGGTTCTGATGGCCTTACTAAGGACGTTGTCAGCTTCTGTGTTTTCCATGATGGTTTGCAGGTTGCACTTTTCCAGTAGTACCTCCGTCATCTCTATATACTCATTCTGCACAGCTAGTGAGAGCATGTATTCACGTGATCCTACAGGAATGTAATTAACATCAGCACCATATTTTATGAGGAGACACGCTATCTTCAAGTTATTTTCAATGACAGCGATCCACAAAGGGGTGGATCCAGTGTTGGTTTGTATATCTGGTTCCGCCCCTGCCTCCAGCATGTACTGCACACAGAGGTCGTCACTTTTTGATGTTGCAATATGAAGTGGTGCCTTACCATTGGGATTTTTGAAATTCAAGTTTGCTCCGTTATTTACAAGCAGCTTTACAATTTCAGGATTTAGTCGTTTCGAAGACAAAGCATTGAGTAATGGGTTCATGTTTGTTTTGTCCAGTGCATTCACGTCACCTCCAGCTTTAAGTAGGAGTGAAGTGAGTTGAGGATCCCATATTTTTGCAGCCATGTGTAAAGGTGTAACCTTAGAGTCAGTAGACGCTAAGTTCACGTCACAATCATAGTGTATCAGCCACTGAATAATGGTGAGGTACCTTGACTTGAAAGCTGTCTCATATCTGAACATAGCACGCATTATAGGAGTCATGCCCTGATTATTCTGCATGTCCTTACACAGGTGATTGTTAGAAAGGAAGCATTGTACAGCCTTCTTGTTCCCATGTTTACATGCTATATGGATGGGCGTGTCACCTGATTTATTCTGGAAGCAGACATCTGCTCCCAGGGCTACCACGCCTTGTACAACATCAAGCTTGCCTTTCTCAGCTACAATATGTAGTATGGTACCTCCCTGATGGATAGACTGTACATAAGGCTCTGTGAAGATGTAGTTCACATCAACATTGCTCTTCCTCACGATGGATTCCATATTGTCTAAATCTCTATCAACGGCGGCCGTGTATAAAGACTTAACGATATCGTCATCAACAGACTCCATATTGTACCTTATCAACAGATCACTTCACAAGTGATAACTATAGCCTGCATTTACATGAACCAACACACACATACACACAGTGTCACAGTCCACTAGCGGCAGTACGAGAGGAAACGACAGTAAACATCCCCACCATACACAGGACTCAGGCTCTATACAAAATATAACACCATCTCATAATATTTTAAAATTACATACCGTTATCAAGAGAGTTTTTAAATACACAAGATAAAGGTTTGCAAATATTTTCTTCCCTATCTTCATACTGAATTCTTCAATTGTAACCTTTCAATGAAGGACAAAGAAAGGGCAATCATGGCGACAAGATATTTCAAGATAATGCTTAAAATTTCTTAGTTTAATTTGCAATAGCTCTTGCAAAATGTCACAGAACTATCAACCACTTTCATGCGCTTCTTTATATACAATGCTACATTTAAAGGGCAATAACTTTAGCTAAATCTTAAAAAGCAAAATTATCTCCCTTTAACCTGAGTCATCATCATACAGTGTCTTGCATTCCTGCCAGGAGTTGTGAAATTCTAAAGAACGGTATAAGATTAAGAGGAATTACAAAATGTACCACAATAGGGTGTCAATTAATTAAATAAAAATGCATATAATACTTACATGTCTATTCTTATCAAAGGTTTCATAAAACAGTTTGGCAAATTCCTGACCATGTTCAGATGCTTGGTCAATCTTTAGGCTTAGATCCTGTTAAAAGAGAAAAATGTTTTATCAAATCAAAGAGAGTTTAAATGTTTTTTTTTTTTTTTTTAAATATTCATCAATACAGATTACAAAGCGAGAAAAAAACATGAAGTGGGTAGATATAGTTAGTTTAATGTTAACATAAGTGCCTTCTGCAAGAAAATCAATATTTTTAAAGGTCTTAAATATAGAGAAATTGTTGGTTAATGGATTCGTCAGACTTCGCTCTGTAACAACCATAGTGGGATTCAGTCTCTTGTAACGGCAGCCAAATGACTGGATTATTCAGTCTATATTTAAGTGAGTATCTCTGCTGGTGAATTGTTTATTCTCCAAGCATATTGTTCTCCTAGTTTCAATATTGAGTAAGACGAGTTGTCTTTTCATTTTCATGGCTATATCATGTTTATCAGAATGAAATGTAACGAATTCATCAAGGACAAAGAGAAAAGAATATTCGGTTCCTGACCGACAGAGGCAGAAAAAAGGAATCATGACACTGTCACAGACAGAAATAAAGATTACTCATACTACTCACATCAGGCGGTGGCATTTTTTGTTTACACAGGAAACGAGGTTCGCAAGATTTAAAACCTAGAACGTGATTCACTAATCCGGAATTTCAGGTAATGTCACCCGCATAATTTTTATGTCTCAGCAGCCTGCTTAAAGGAGACATGCTCGGTGACAGCTCAAGAGTTATATATATTTTTGTTGTAGTTAGGGGATGAGAGCACATCACCATAAAATATATGAGTATTAGATTTGTAACATCCAAGTTTCCTCTGATATCTGAGATCTTCTTCGCTCAAAGTGAAGGGCCATTAACTTTAATATATTGTCTAATGTCAGGCCAGGTTTTGGAAAATTGTCTTTTTCAAGCAATTAAGACTGGACTTGCTTTAGGATACTTAGCAGCAGCAGATTGATGCATGCATGTACACGTCGCATGCATACAAGTACTAAATCAGTGAGTGAGTCTCGGAGAAATGGCCAATAGGCTATTATGTTTTTGGCCGAATTGCAAAGCAATTCCAGTCTATGGATTGACAATGTCCGTCTGTCTGTCCATCTGTCGTCAATATTTTGGTTAAAGTTTCTGGTTGAAGTAAAATCTAAGGAACTTCAGTCTGGAACTGTATTCAGTAGAATCATAATATTGTGCATGTAGGTTGCCCATGACAAAACCTTTCAATTTATGATGTAACATTTGACCTAGTGACCTTGACCTTGGATGTTGACCTGGATAAAGATTTTGGTTAAAGTTTCTGGTTGAAGCAAAATCTAAGGAACTGTATGAAGTAGAAACTTTATATTATACATATTGACTTTATGGCCATGAAAAGACCTTTCAATTTATGCTGTAGCATTTGACCTAATGACATTGGACTTTGACCTAGTTAAAAAATTTGGTTAAAGTTTCTGGTTGAAGCAAAATTTATAAGGAACTGTATATAGTAGAAACTAAATTATACATGTATTATAAATGTAGGTAACAATGCCGATGACAAGACCTTTTAATTTATGCCATAGCATTTGACCTAATGACCTTGACCTTGCACTTTGACCTAGTTAAAGAATTGATTAAAGATTCTGGTTGAAGCAATATCTAATGAACTGTAATATAGTGGAAACTTCATATCATAAATGTAGGTTGCCTATGACAAGACCTTTCAATTTATGCCATAGCATTTGACTTAATGACCTTGACTTTGGACTTTGACTTTGCTGTAACATTTGACCTAGTGACCTTGACCTTGGATGTTGACCTAGATAAAGAATTTGGTTAAAGTTTCTGGTTAAAGCAAAATCTGAGATATTGTATATAGTAGAAACTTTATATTATACATGTAGGTTGCTCATGACAAGACCTTTCAATTTATGTCATAACATTTGACCTAGTGACCTTGACCTTGTACTTTGACCTAGTTAAATATTCTAGTTAATGTTTATGGTTGAAGCAAAATCTCAGGAACTATATACTCAGTAGAAACATAATATTATACAGGTAGGATGCCTCTGACACGACCTTTCAATTTATGTCATAATATTTGACCTAGTGACCTTGACCCAGTTAGTGACAAAAACTTCCTTTTCAATTCGGCCATACCTTCTTTAGTGGTGTATTTTTTTTTAGATCAACCGAGCGAAGTGAGAGTCTGACTTGTCTGGCGTAAACTTTTAACTTTTTCCAAGTCCTCTCTTCTGCAACCGCTTCACAGAATTTCACGAAAACCTTACAGGATGCATAAACTCAAGGTTCTGTACGAAGATTGTGTTTTTTGTGCCGATAGGACAACAAATATGGCTGCTAAGGGCTCTGATTGGTTGACACATTTTTTAAATTCTCCTCTGCAAAATCTGCACAGAATTTCACAAAACCTTACAGGAAGCATTGAGTACTCAAAGTCATCTACCAAGTTTGTGTTTTTCATGCTGATCGGTCAACAAATATGGCCATCAAGGGCTGTGATTGGCTGACGCATTATCCGACGACTTCTCTGCAACCTGAGTCTGCACAGAATTTTAGGAAACCTTAAAGTAAGCAAGTTCTCAAGGTCCTCTACCAAGTTTGTGTTTTTTATGCCAATTGGTCAACAAATATGGCCGCCAAGGGCTCAGATTTGCTGACGCATTTTCAACTTCTCCTCATTAACCAACCTGCACAGATTTTTGCGAAACCTCACAGGAAGCAAGTACTTAAAGGCCAGGTTTTTTTACTTTTGGTAATTAATATGCACACCTGAGTGATCTAAGCTTGGTAGGCGTGATAAACGCGGCGTCTACTGACCAGTGATATTCCTAGAGACGCAAGCGGTGCGTGACATCAAAGACATACCGACAGGTATACATGATTATGCTAATTAGATATACCACAATTTTACCTATTTGAAGCTGTCAATCAAAAATTGAGAGGGTTATAAAGGATACATAGGACCAATCAGATTGCGATTAGAGTTGTTAACCCTACAGCGGTCAGCAAGGAAATGACAGGAAAATTACCTGTCTTCTTTTATAGTCCCCAACCGGCCTTTAAGGTTCTCTACAAAGTTTGTATTATTCATGCTGATTGTTCAACTAATAAGGCCGTGGAGGGCTCTGATTGGCTGACACATTTTCGACTTCTCCTCATTAACAGCTGCACAGAATTTCACGAAACCTTAAGAAGAAGTAAATGATCAAGGCCCTCCACCAAACTGTCCACTATCATTCTTTGGTCTGCAACTCAGGTTAGCAATGTGGCCCCCTTGGATCTCTTGTTTTCATTCACACACTCCTTTCGTTACATTTATAAAGGCAGAGAGAGAAGAAAGGGGAATGACTCTCTCTGGTTTTACAAGTCTAACGAAAGGAAAGCATGTGTAATCGAAAAAAAAAAGTATATTATAGACAAATTTTTGTCTGACTCATCTAACTAGCTGTGTACATGTATTAAGCCATGAAACCTCTTCACAGAGGGTGCTAGGGTAATCTTAAGCTTTTCCCAAACTTGTTGTCAGCTTCAACTGTGTGTAATTTTGTTTACATGAATTTATGCATCTTTATAGGTTATTTGGTCTTTAAAGCATGTTCATAATCTAAAGGAATTGTTAACAGCTGAAGTAGCCTTTAAGGCCTAGCTGGACTCATTTCCAGGGAATAACCTGGATTTGTAAAGGTTGGGACCATTAAAATGGGCCAATGCCCCCTCTCTTTATTAAATGTATATAAAATTGACAAAAAAGAGGGGCCATTTGAAAAAATAAGGGGCCATTTAGCCAAATTGAGGGGCCGATGAACTCTTATTTGGGGTCCTAGACCAAAACTAAATTAATGCATGTTTGGATACTTTATACAGGGGGCCCTTTCATATTTGAAGTCAGATTTCTCCTATCTCGAATAGTTTTCTCATAATTTCACAATGGCCCCTTGAAAATAAGTCAGGTGCGCTAATTTATGATTACGCTTATATGTCAAATTGTCCTATTTTATCCTGTTTGTGCTAAAATAAGTACGCTTACAGTTAGCTCTACAGGAACATACTGCAACGACAGCGACATTTATCATATGTAATGCACTTATGTACAGTAGACCATTTTCATATAACTGCTAAACTTGTATGTTAGACACACTTCATATCACAACTTTTGTCAGAGTTACATTTTTCTTTTTATGACGTCATAAATCTGTAACGAAGTTACTGTAAAAAGTTATGTCAAATATATGTTAAGCATCTTCAAATTCAATAGCATTATTGAAGAACAGATATTTGCAGCATGGACTAGACGTGCACTTATATGTTATGAAGTCAGGTCCTCAGGCTTTAATATTTACATGTAAAATCTAAGTCAACCGAGGTAATGCATGTGAATATTGTCTATTTTAATTACGATAAATGTACTTGCTTTGTGTCTCATACCTGTAACAAATCACTTTAATAAAGACACTTATTCCATAATTGCTAAAATACTCATTTACTGTTAAAGGTTCAAAGCCTTTAGATTGCTATTCTCAAAATTACATGATATCTTTACAATAGTTAATTAGAGACCTATAAATATTATATACTAGTAATATTACATTACGCCTGTTCGAGAGAATGAAAAGAAATGTACAAAGATTAAATCAAAATGCAATACCTATCATAAGTCTGCTCATATTAATTTCTTCTATTCATATTGCTAAAATTGGAACTTGTGAAAATAAGGCATGCACCTAGTCTTGCATGTCCTGTTCACAGTGTTCACTTGTTATATGTGTATACTTATATTTTATATACAGAGTTTGTAAGACAGTCTACAGCATGGATAGACTAAATGTGATACGAAGACATCTAATACAGATACAGCCAAGATCAAACCTCCATACTCAAACATGTACAGCATTCACTGGTTCTACAGAGACTGATGTAGGGGCCTTAAAATCTGAGCTGACAAGGGTAAGTTGGTGAGAGAACAGAAACTGTTATACATATACAGTCAAGGTCAAACCTCCTTACTCAAACATGTACAGCATTCACTGGTTCTACAGAGACTGATGTAGGAGCCTTAAAATCTGAGCTGACAAGGGTAAGTTGATAAGAGAACAGAAACTGTTAGGGATTTTATGTAGTGTGCTTGTAGGACGATGAATCTTGATCAAACATCAAACACTTATTGCTTAATTATGACATATAGATTAAAACTATTTTCTAAGAGTTAATACCTGTATACAGAGAGTTTTATTGCAGGATTACCTGTAAAATACCTGTATAAGAGAGTTTTATTGCAGGATTACCTGTAAAATACCTGTATACAATGAGTTTTCATTCAAGATTACCTGTAAACTACCTGTATACAGATAGTTTTCATGCAGGATTACCTGTAAAATACCTGTATACAATGAGTTTTCATTCAAGATTACCTGTAAACTACCTGTATACAGAGAGTTTTCATGCAGGATTACCTGTAAAATACCTGTATACAGAGAGTTTTCCAGCAGGGTTACCTGTAAAATACCTGTATACAGAGAGTTTTCATGCAGGATTACCTGTAAAATACCTGTATACAGAGAGTTTTAAGGATTACCTATAAAATACCTGTATATAAAGATTTTTCAGCAGGATTACCTGTAAAATACCTGTATACAGAGAGTTTTATGGCAGGATTACCTGTAAAATACCTGTATACAGAGAGTTTTCCTGCAGGATTACTTGTAAAATACCTGTATACAGAGAGTTTTCCTGCAGGATTACTTGTAAAATACCTGTATACAGAGAGTTTTCGGCAGGATTACCTTTAAAATACCTGCATACAGACAGTTTTCCTGCAGGATTACCTGTAAAATACCTGTATACAGGAATTTCTCCTACAAGATTACCTGTAAAATACCAGTATACAGAGTTTTCCAGCAGGATTACCTGTAAAATACCTTTTCTGCAAGATTACCTGTAAAATTCCTGTATACAGAAGAATTACTAGTAAGGTTACCTCTAAGATTTACTGTCAGAAAGTATTTTATGTATTTCATACTGTTGTAAACTTCAGACACTACGTGTTATAACTTTATACTGTGTTTGTATGCCATTACAGAAAAGTACTTTGTGACTAACATGTTTATTTTAGTACTTTACCATCTATATCATATACTGGTATCTATTCCAAGCACAGCATCTGTTGTTAGTTATTCTCCAGGGGGGATAACTCTGTTAATATGGCCTTGTGATGTACTTTGAGATGAGTCATGTAGAGCTGTTTATGTCGTTACAGCGAGGTGTGGGCAGTGTGGAGGTGAGGGGACCACCAGTAAACTATGAAGAACAATATAGAACCCTGCTTACAGCAGATGCCGTTATTTTTGTGGCAGATCTAGTAAAAGAATTTAACGCACAAGTTGACGAGGTTTGTAAAAAAAATTTTGTTGGTTGAAGGGATCAGAATTTTAATGTTTAGAAAGAGTCCTACGCTATAAATAAATAAACTTTCACTCTTCATATTTAAAGATTTCTCGATATAAAATTTGTACAATGGTACCATACCTTTTGAATTAATGATGTATAGATGCAAATGTGTGATATACCAAAGAAACTTTAGCAAAATGTGGCCTTAAACCAAATTATAGAATGAAACCAATTATTAAAAGCAGAAAAAGAAATTCAGACCGGTGGGAGACATAAGACATTACTTTACAAACAAATGTACAAATAAACTGAATTGGTGTGGTTATCTGGATTCTGGGTACTCAGGGGGCCCAACTTACATAATATTTTTGTACAATGTATTTTTAGCTCACCTCACGAAGTTAGAGGGAGCTTATGCTATCACCCTGTCGTCGGCGTCTGCGTCCGCATTTGCGTTGGCGTTGGTGTCCGCGTCAGCGTCCCCACTAGTATGTTAAGAAGTTTTATTTCTCTATTATAAGTGCTAGGAAGTTCAAACTTGCACAGATGATGCGTCTTTAAGAATAGATCACGAATCTACGTTCAAATGTAGGTTATGACCTATATTTTCCGCTTGAGTGCACATGTTAGGAAGATTTCGGTATCAATGATAAGAAGTTTTATTTCTCTATTATAAGTGCTAGGAAGTTCAAACTTGCACAGATGATGTGTCTTTAAGAGTAGATCACGAATCTACGTTCAAATGTAGGTCATGACCTATATTTTCCTCTTGAGTGCACATGTTAGGAAGATTTCGGTATCAATGTTAAGAAGTTTTATTTCTCTATTATAAGTGCTAGGAAGTTCAAACTTGCACAGATGATGCGTCTTTATGAGTAGATCACGAATCTACGTTCAAATGTAGGTCATGACCTATATTTTCCGCTTGAGTGCACATGTTAGGAAGATTTGGGTATCAATAGAGTACACCCATTCAGGCAAAATTTCGGTCAATAAATGAAATACTCTACTTCCCTATTCTATTTTGTTTATGTGTGGTATCATTTTTGTTGGTTCTCAGTAGGACAGGTTTTCAAATTCAAAACTGTGTATTCTTTGACTTCTGCCATGATAGAATGCTGCCATGAGGTGAGCTTTGTAATCTTTGATTACACTATGTGTACCCTTCCGATTGTGGAAAAAAATGCAAAATTCGGTGACGTTACAATGCTTTTACCTCGGACAAACAAGCTTTGAACCTCGGTCGAACATTGAAATTGCATTGTGACATCATGGAATTTCTCAAATTTTTCCCGTGTTCGAAAGTGTTGGATGATATGTTATGATATAAACAAGAAGGAGACATAGATGTGTTTGTCGATGAAAATAATGTTTATTACTACTAAAATCATTAATGGTAAAAAATAAATAGTTTGTATTTTTAAGGTTTATTCTGTTACCATGGATACAGATTACATTGGTTTCAATTTCAGATGCTACGGCAGAGAGCCTTTAGGAAACTGGAGTTAGACAGGAGTAATAGTCTCCCAGACTTCAGTCCATCCACTAATCACATACGTCAAGGTCACTGGCAGGTCAAACCAGTACCCAGAAGGCTTCAGTGTCGTCATGTTGACCTTGGTGATGTGTCGCCTAGCAACACAAACCACTTCCTGGCAGCGTTAAAGTCCTCAGCTCAAGGCATTCAGGTTAGTCAGTTTTGATTTTTATGAACCCATAGTTTGAAATTCTGGGGGCATATACATGTAGTTTTTGGTCTGTCTGTCTGTCTGCCTGTCTGTTTATCTGTTCATCCGTTTGTCCACAAAAACTTTAACCTTGGCCATAACTTTAGAATGGTAAGTGATAGGGCTTTCATATTTCACATGTGTATTCCTTGAAACAAGACCTTTCCAAAATTTTTTACCTTGTGACCTCGACTTAGGAGTATGGCCTACTTTTTACATTACAGCTAGTTTACTGACAAAGAAACCGAAGGAGGTATTTGTGTTTCGCAAACACATGTTTAGCTGAGTTGCAAAACTCGGCTCTTAATTTGATGTGAGACGGGCGGCTGTCAACAATTGGTTTCTGGACTATAAGTCAAGTATGATGGATGCTAGTGTAATGAAACTTCATACACATACTCACTATGAGTCAAAGATGACCCCTATTGATTTTGGGGTAAAATGTGAAAGGTCAAAGGTCAAGGCCATAGGACTCTGATGATTGAAAATGGTTTCAGGATGATATTAGATTCTGTTTTGCACCTACAGTATTATCATGAAACTTGCTAGAAATGTTTCCCTTGAATCAAGGATGACCCCTATTGATTTTGGGGTCAATAGGTCAAAGGTCAAGGTCATAGAACTCTGATGATTAAACCATATAAGAGCCTGTATTGCACCTATTATCATGAAACTTGACAGAAATATCTCCAGTGAATCATGGATGACCCCTATTGATTTTGGTCAAAAGGTCAAGGTCATAGGACTGTTCAATGATAATGGTTTCTTGACCATATTAGAGCTTGCAATGCACCTATTATCATGAAACTTGCCAGCATTGTTTCCTGTGAGTTAAGGATGATCCTATTGACTTTTGGATCAAAGGTCAAGGTCATCGAACTCTGATTATTGAAAATGGTTTCCACACTTTATTAGAGCCTGTATTGCACCTATTATCAGGAAACTTGCAAGAATTGTGTCAGTTCCCTGTTGAATTTGGGTAAAACTCATACAACCCTGATAATTGAAAATGGTTTGTTGATCATATAAGAATGTTTTCACAAATAAATGTAATTATCTAGAATTAGAGCCAAGTTCATTTTATTGTGCTGACATTTACATCTTTGACATTTAGTTTAAAAGGTCTTTAGTTACATTGGACAGATGACCATACTAATTATAATTATCACATATACAACTAGCCACTCATTTGTCACTTCATTCTGAGACTGTCATTGGAAAATACAGACTAATTACAGAGGAAGGAACATTATTTGTTTGAAATTTCAGTACGAGAAATTAAAGGATGGTAAAATGAAATATGAAATAAAGATTCAGTTACAAACGAATGAGACTACGTTTTTACTGCTCTGTCATTATTCTGTTATTATGCATTTGAGCTGAACCTTAGGGAACGTTATTTTCATAATTTGTAATTTTTACTTAACTTAAAAGTTCAGTTGGCAAAATGTCAAAAGGACAAATTTTCCTATTACAAGTGTTTCAGGGAGTTTGGTTAATTTGAAAATCTTGGTAGCCAATAAGAAATTAGAAGTGTTTGATTATTTCATTTCACCACTTATCTAGGATTTTTTTATCCAAAATAAATAAGATTAAATAAAAGAACAAAACCAGGTTTCTTAGCATTAAAGAGAAAAGATTTTATTCAGTAGCCAAATGGGCAAGTAAATTGTAATTTCAAGAATGCTCAGAGCCAAATTTAGCTGCACAGGTGGCCTGGTGAATACCAATCAAGCTCCCTATATTTTTTGGGGCCAGTAGGTCAAAGGTCAGAGTCGAAGCTTATGTCAATTTGAGTGTTGAAGGGAATATGGTAATGAAGGAAAAAAATAAATAGTTCCATTCAAAGATATTATCGGAGAATGATGCATAGTCTTGAGTAAAGAACATATTTTTTCATTTTATTTTTTTAAAAGATGCTTCATAAGAATATAAAGGGATGCTGAAACCTCGTTGGCTTGAATGAACAAACAAATACATGTAGTATGAAAGATTAATAAACAAAATAATTATTTATCTATGAGTAAAAATGATGCATCTGTACATCAATATGCAATTGAGCCCACAGTTTTTAAACAGTAATATACTGTACCGCAGAGATCCTAATTAGATTCTGTTGTCGGACTTCAACTTCTTTCAAAAAAACTTTTGATGCTGTATTATTCCCTGCTCCATGCCTGTAACATGTCCTAGACTGATGATAGTAGAGTTCACGGTACGGGTATTGTAAAATGTCCATTTTTTTGTTATCATACAAACGAACATCTTACAAAACCTTACAGTGACATCCCGTAGAAGGTGTCTCTCTACATTGCTGTCAGCAATATATGCTGGAATCTGTGTAGCAACACAACAACATTTAAGACATGTTCTTGTAGACAAAAAGAAAAAAGAAAAGTCAAGGCTATCTCTTAAAAGTATTCAATACAGAAGAATATAGCAGAAAGAAAGATAAAAGGAAAAAATACTCAAAGAAAACGAACAATTTCTAATATCTAATAACTACAGAAATAACAAAACAAAGACTAAGAGAAGGGAATGTAGCGATAGATAAAAATCAGGTGTTACCTGTGTAACTTTGAGCTGCATGCTACCTAAATCTGGAGACCTCAGTATTTTTATACATGGCACCACCTAGAAGTTACTGAGATTAGCCAATCAGAAGTCACATGTCAGTCTGAAGTCAGCCAATCAGAGCTCACATGTCAGACTGAAGTTAGCAAACCAGAGTCCACATCTATCATACGTATCTACGTCATATATAATTCTCACCCAATAATTTATGGTATTATTTGGTTGGATGTCTGAATCTGATTGCATTTTGCCAGTCAATTTTACTTTGATATGGATCCAATAAGAAATTGATAATTAATGTAAATGTGCTGACATTAAATTTTTGAAAATAAAAATCTATGTACTAGCTAGTTATTTCTTCACCTATTTTATCATTTTAAAAAATCCGTCATGAATAATTATATTTGCCCAGTCTTAAATTTGCCCTATTGTAATCAGAAGAAAAGAGAAAAAATAAAATTGGGGCAAACATTTCCTTGTATATACCATATATTCTGTTGATAGAAAAAAAATCATTGCATTTGTAGAATATTTCAAATAAGATTTACTTTTAAACAAAATATATTGCATTACATTGTTGTCACTTTAGAAAGTTTAAGATACATTTGAGACAGTAGTGATTATAATTTCAGTCACATGCAAATTGGCAACTTAGATTTGTGCAAAAATTTGTCGCATGAGATACCATGTATGAATCTGGATAATATTATAAAGAAATGGAGCTTTAAACTGATAATCTGTAAAAGATAGTTTTGATAATTGTTTATAGTCCTGCTTAAATCCATCCCCTTTTAACGTAAAAGAAATCTCTATATTTAAGCAATATATTACCCTCTCCCCCTCCTACAAAGTTTTTGGGATAAATAGGAAATACTTTGTCCGTCGGTCTGTCCACTTACTAAAGCAGATATCTCTTTAAGTGTAAGTGATAGGGCTTTCATATTTCACTCATATATTCACCATAACAAGTGTAACATTTTGGTGCCAAGACATTTGACTTATTGACCTTGACCTTGACCTTTGAGATACCAAGACATTTGACCTAGTGACCTTGAATTTTCACCCTCTAAGCATTTGTGTTTAAAAAATTTTGAAAGCAGATATCTCGTTCACTATTAGTGATAAGATCTTCATATTTCCCTAAATATCAACTACTGTATAGTATAACATAGAATCGTTCGCGGTGTATAGCTTTGTACCGAGAAAGTTTGTCTCAGTGAATTTGAACACCAAATCCATAACTCATTACTAACAGGCACAGATCGCGAATCATTGTCTATGCAAAATGGTTTACTTTTATAAAACTACGAAAGAAAGTACCCAGTGACCTTGACCTAGAACTTGATAATTTATTTGGTTAGGAAGTTGTGGAAGAAAATTCCTCTGATCGACAGAACTTTGAAATTTCACACTACACACTCACCATTATAAATAAATACTTCTACTGAGTATTACAAATTGATAACAAGTTACTTTGATCTTGGACTGTGTAAGTTAAGCTAATTGTAAATATTAAGTTCTGAAAGCAGATTTCTCTTTAACTGTAAGGGATAAGGCTTTCATATTTTTTTATACCCTAGTTTATCATAACAAATTCTTCATGTTGATGCCAAAACATTTGACTCAAAGACTTTGAAGAGCTATTTGGTTGATAAGTTCTGAGAGCAGATTCCTCTTTAACTGTAAGGGATAGGGCTTAGGGTTGTTTAACATGCACATTCATTGTAACACTCAAGTTTTACTTGACATTGGACCATGTGTCCTTAACCTTGTACTCTTCTGTTACTTGGTTCAGTGTAAATTTGTCTTTCAAAATAAGATTCAGCAAAACTGAAAAAATAATTTTCCCGACAGAGAGCAGCTTTTTGAGAGGATTTATCTACAGAATGATATAAAGGTGCTTTAGTGTATAGGGACATTAGAGTCTCACAAAGAAGATTTCAGATATTCATGCATGTGTTTTACACAAACTGACACTGTATCAGCATATTCCCTGAAGAAAATTGAGTTTTAAACAAATATTTTTGAAAGGGAATTTGTCGATTAACCCTGTCAGTTTTTTTAAAACATCAGTATGGTAACCTTATTCTAATGCTTTGGTCAGTAATGAGCTAAAAAATGCCTTCTTTAACTGAAGTCATCATAGGAATTCATGACTTCATAGCAAAAACTGCAGTGAGTCTTTAATCCCCTTGCAGTTTTAGCTCTACTGGTCTCACACCAGTTGAGCTTATGTGATACCCCGTCGTCCTGCGGCCGTACTTCTGTCCATCTGTCTGTCCTTCTGTCCATATACAATTCTTGTGTTTGCAACTCTCCTGAAACCATAGGATTTAGAAAGTTAATTCTTTTTGCATCCTACTTGGTATGTGGTCTAGTGCACCTGACATTTGGCTTCAGCCCCTGACCCCTTGGGTCTTAGAAAATGGGCTTGGTTGTGAAAATCCATAAAATCTTATGCTCGCAACACCTCTGACACTATGAATGATGGAGATTTAATTTTTGGCCGGATTGCGAAGCAAAATCCGGTTAATGAAATGGCTAAGTCCGTCTGTCAGTCCGTCCGTCCATCTTTCAGTCCATCTTTCAGTCCGTCTGTCCATCAGTGCGTCAACATTTTGGTTAAGGTGTTGCATTTAAGCCCATTGGGAGAAAACTGCATGGAGCAGCAACTTGAAACTTAAAATGGTGATAGACCATGATGAGGCAACTCAAACTCAGCAACAAAATTTGACCTAGTGACCTTGACCTTGGAGTTTGACTTACTTGAAAAATGTTAAACCTGGGTTATATTTAATGAACTATAGAGGATACGACTTTAATATTTCACATGCAGAATCATTATGTCCAGACCTTTCATTTGATATCATGACTTTTGACCTAGTAACCTTGACCATGAAGTTTGACCTACTTTAAAAAAAACTTTAACCTGGGATATTTCTCATGTAGTATAAGGGGTAGGGCTGTGATATTTCACATGTAGATTCCTCATGACCAGGTCTTTCATTTGATATCATGACTTTTGACCAAGTGACCTTGACATCGTCCTTTGAACTACTTTTAAAGTATAAGAGGTAGGGTTTTGAAATTTCACTTGTAGATTTCTCATGACCAGACCTTTCATTTGATATCATGACTTTTGACCAAGTGACTTTTACCTTGACCTTAACCTTTGAAAAACAAAAAATATTTATGTGTATGTATCTTATTCACTTGTCAATGAGTGAATAAAACAAAACAACCAGAAGATCTACAGTCTCCTCAGAGACTTCTCGTTTTAATAGCTCAACTGATCAGAACTTGCATTACAAACAGAGTGCATTAGAATTTCTAACCTATTTTGCATTTAGAGTAGTGAAGCATAATTTTTAAATCCGTTTACTACTAGCTATAGAGCTTCTGTGGTGCAAAGAGTAATTATGATTAATTTTTGAAAATTTAGATATTTATATGGAGTTATCATGAATTTATTGCTTGTTGATTTTCCAGACAGATTTTGATGATGGGCACTGTCCGACATGGAAAAATCAACTGTTAGGATTATACAATGTATATAACGCTGTCCACAGCAAAATACATGGTATGTATATAGTTATCCAATCAGAATAATTAATGTAATGGATAGGGCTTTAATATTCCAAATGTAGATACCTCATGGCACACATGTGGCAAGACCTTTCATTTGATACAATGACTTGGTTTGTGAGGTTGACTCTTTGACCTGTTTTAAAAAAAGAAAGCTTTAACCTTGGCTGCAATGTATATCTAATGAACCATTTTTTTAGCTCACCTGAGCCATAGGCTCAAGTGAGCTATTGTCATAGTGTTGCGTCCGTCGTCCGTCGTCGTCGTCCGTCGTCGTAAACTTTTCACATTTTAAACTTCTTCTCCAGAACGGCTGAAGGGATTTTGATGAAACTTGGTAGGTATGAAGTACTCATGGTCCCCTACAAGTGTTGTTGTTTTTCGTCCGGATCTGTCAACAGGTGGCGCCACCACAGCCAAAAGTAGGTCACGGGGGGTACCCTCCTTTGACAAACTTCTTCTTCAGAACCGAAGCATGTATCGACAAACCGAAAGCATCAGGATGATCTAGAGAGATGTCTTAAGAAGTGTTGTTATTTTTGGTTCCACTTCGAAGTCAAATTTTTGACGCGTTTTTGACGTCTTTTCGGACTTTGTCAGAAATGCACATTTTTGCACTATTTCTTTAAATAACTCAATAAGTGTATGATTTTACACACTCATTTACTACATATTTATCATATTTAACTTACTTAATGCTTTGATATGTATTTTATGCTTAAAATTTATTTTTTTATTTTTTATGAATTTTTTTCTTATGTAAAAAGGAAGGGGGGGGGGTTGATTTTCATACATTTTCTGCTTCTTTTCTATAACCACTCTTCAGATTGTCATGACAATTTGTAGGTATGAGGTACTCATGCATGGTACCCTACAAGTGAAAGAATTTTGTCAAGATATCCACTTTTGGATTTTTAAGGAATATTTTTTAAGATTGTACATAGGTATAATGTATGTTTTCCATGCCAAATGGACCCATGGGGAGTAGCTTCAAACCCCAACAATTTTTTTTCTTCCCTTTTTCAGTTTTTTTTCTCTTTTTATTTTTATATTTATCGCTAGAAATGAAACTGTGAAAGAATTTTGTCAAAATATCAACTTTTAGATTTTTAATGATTTTTTAAATAAGACAAGCTATAGCTAGTTTGGCTTTGTGTACTTATTTTCATACTTCGAATTAACTTGGCCACATACGCTATCAAATATACGCTGAATTTATTTTTAAGATGTTGACTTTTTGTGTCGCCTGCGAAGCACAGCGACACTTAGGGATCACTTTGTCTGTTGTTCGTCTGTCCGTCCATCCGTCCCTCCGTCTGTCCGTCTGTCTGTCACACTTGGGTGTCACATCCCATAACTTTTGATTGGTAAGTGATAGGGCTTTGATATTTCACATGTGTATTCTTTGTGACAAGACCTTTATACACATATCATAATTTTTGACCTTTTGACCTTGACCTAGATATTTGACCTACTTTTCTAAAAATCTAAGATTGGCTATATCTCTTGATTGATTAGTGATAGGGCTTTGATATTTCACATGTGTATTCCTTGTGATTAGACCTTTCTACACATATAATGTTTGACCTTGTGACCTTGATCTAGATATTTGACCTACTTTTCTAAAAATCTAATATTGGCTATATCTCTTGATTGGCAAGTGATAGGGCTTTGATATTTCACATGTGTAATCTTTGTGACAAGACCTTTCTACGCAAATCATATTTTTTGACCTCGTGACCTTGACCTAGATATTTGACCTACTTTTCAAAAAATCTAAGATTGGCTATATCTTTTGATTGGTAAGTGATAGGGCTTTGATATTTCACATGTGTATTTCTTGTGACAAGCCCTTTTTTCACATACTATATTTTTTAACCTTATGACCTTGACCTAGATATTTGACCTACTTTTTAAAAAAAACCAAGATTGGCTATATCTATTGATTGGCAAGTGATAGGGCTTTGATATTTCTCTTGTGTATTCCTTTTGACAATACCTTTCTACACTTACCATAATTTTGACCTCATGACCTTGACCTAGATATTTGACCTACTTTTCAAAAAAATTAAGATTTGCTATATCTTTTGATTGGTAAGTGATAGAGCTTTGATATTTCATATGTGTATTCCTTCTTGTGACAAGGCCTTTCTACACATATCATAACTTTTGACCTCATGACCAAGACCTAGATATTTGACCTACTTTTCAAAAAATCTTAGATTGGCTATTTCTTTTGATTGCTGAGTGATAGGCTTTGATATTTCACATGTGCATTCCATGTGACAAGACCTTTCTTCACATACCATCATTTTAAGCTCACCTCGACGAAGTTGAGTGAGCTTATGCTATAACCCCACGCGTCCGCGTCCGCGTCCGTGTCCGCGTCCGCGTCCGCGTCCGCGTCCGTGTCCGCGTCCGCGTCCGGTTAAGAAGTTTGGGGTAGCTCAGTATCTGACAAAGTACTAACGCTACAGTAACCAAACTGGCACAAGTGATTCATCTTTGGATGCTGAGGTGAACCAATGCATCGGATGCAGCATCTGACCTACATTTTCCGCTTGAGTGACTTGGTTAAGAAGTTTGGGGTAGCTCAGTATCTGACAAAGTACTGATGCTACAGTAACCAAACTTGCACAAGTGATTCATCTTTGGATGCTGAGGTGAACCCATGCATCGGATGCAGCATCTGACCTACATTTTCCGCTTGAGTGATTTGGATAAGAAGTTTGGGGTAGCTCAGTATCTGACAAAGTACTAATGCTACAGTAACCAAACTTGCACAAGTGATTCATCTTTGGATGCCGAGATGGACCCATGCATCGGATGCAGCATCTACTTTTTCCACTTGAGTGATTTCGCTTTTAAAAGCCAATATTGAGCAGAGTATAAGTGCTACATGTACCAAACTTGCATATTGGATGTATCTTTGATCAAACTTTCATAAAATGACCTTGACCTACTTTTTCTGCTTGAGTGATTTTGCCTTTAAAAGCCAATATTGAGCAAAGTATAAGTGCTAGATGTTCCAAACTTGCATATTAGATGTATCTTTGATCAAACTTTCATAAAATGACCTTGACCTACTTTTTCCGCTTGAGTGATTTTGCCTTTAAAAGCCAATATTGAGCAAAGTATAACTGCTACATGTACCAAACTTGCATATTGGATGTATCTTTGATCAAACTTTCATAAAATGACCTTGACCTACTTTTTCTGCTTGAGTGGTTTTGCCTTTAAAAGCCAATATACATGTACTAAGAAATCTGTTTGAATTGAATTTTGCTGTCACGAGGTGAGCTTCGTAATCTGTGATTACCTATGTTTTACCTCGTGCACTTGCCCTATATATTTGACCTACTTTTCAACAAATCTATGATTTGCTATATCTTTTGAGTGGTAAGTGATAGGGCTTTGATATTTCACATTTGTATTCCTTATGAAAAGACCTTTCTAAACATTCCATAATTTTTAACCTAGTGACCTTGCCCTTGATATTTGACCTAATTTCAATAAAAAAAAAATCTGCTACGCAGGCGACACAAGCATTCCTTGGATTGCTTTTTTTTCATACATGCATATTTCAGAACAATTTCCCTATTTAATGATTATTTTCTCTGTCTTATTTCTGTATCTATGGTAAACATAGTCGCCATATATCTTGTGTTACAGATTTGATTGGTTCAATACCTCCTTGCCCCTTTAGTAGGGGTAACTACAGGAAATGAAAAGGTGCACACTAAAAATTTTGACTGACTTGAAATGCCCGGAAGTCTGTAAAATTGGTCTTTTTTGATTGCGAATCTTTGGCACGCATAAAAATGTAAAGAAAAAGGGGGGGGGGGGTCATGCATGTCCTTTTTTTCGCAAATTTCACTTTTTTTACAGGAACTCTGCGTCCTCATCGAAAATGTTCCAAATTTTGCATATTTTCAAACCTATCTGTAGATTGCATAAAAGACAAGATCAAGTTCGAAGTTAAATTTATCACGACTATTGATTCAATATGCTAAAAATACATTTCCAAGCACCGCATTTCAGCATATTTACCGAAAATAATTTGTCCAAGTGGCTTCACTGGGTCATGAGATTTGATACACCGTACACTGCTGTTTGGAAAATAAATTGGCTCAATTTCTGCACAACTCACTTGAATTAATATTGTCCGCTAACAACTTGTCTGTGTTAATTGGATTAACACGATTTTGACTGTACATTACATGTATTAAGATGAAATCAATACTATTCAAAAGCTCTCATTCATAGATTTCCGTATAATTTAATATGAATAAAGGCAAAACCGAAAAGTCTTTGTTTTTTATGCTTCCGGAATCAAAGATACGGGGGCATATAGTTTTTGGCCTGTCCGTCTGTCTGTTTGTCCGAAAAACTTTACATTGGGCATAACTTTTGATAGGAAGGTGATAGAGCTTTCATATTTCGCATGTGTATTCCTTGTGACAATACCTTTCCATTGATACCAAAATTTTTGACCTCGTGACCTTGACCTTGACCTTTGACCTACTTTTCAAAAACTTTAACATTGGGCATAACTTATGAATGGTTAGTGATAGGGCTTTCATATTGTACATGTGTATTCTTTGTGACAAGATCTTTCCATTGATACCAACATTACTCTGACCCTGACCCCTCACATACTTAACAGAAAATGGTGTTTATACCAACAAAGATGCCACCGCGGGGCATTCGTGTTTCACAAACACAGGCTTTATTATTTTCTGGCATACTAGCTATTAATAATGAAAGGTTTGGTGTTCAATTTTAAATAAACTTAATTTATGAAATCATTTCATTGTTTTATTCTGTTTCTGTTGCACGTTAATGTGGAATTTTACAAAATGATTTTATTTTTGATGTTGCATAATTGAACTATACTAGCTGGGCATATGACTTTGGATCGCATAATCCATCTTTTCAAATCAGTAAAAAAGTTGTTGTTTTGAAATGTGACTATTTTCTCTTGTTTGTACTTTTAAAGGTTGTCTGAAAAAAAAAACTTGTCTGCATCCGGCAAAAATCTTGTTAGAAAGGTTGTGGGCTAAAATCCTGGTACTGGCACTATCAGTATTCAATGTCAGTATGTCAATTAGAGCGTGCATGGGTATCAGGTGAGCGTTGTGCCCCCTGGGGCTCTTGTTTAATTTATTCATTTAGATTCTTCATGATCAGAGCTTGAATCATTTTATACCATGATTTTTGACCTAATGACCTTGAACTTTGAGCATTTTCTGTATGTTGCTATTGACTTAAGTAAATACCTATGACCTAGTATTATTGTTCACCTGACAGGTCTGATTCATTTCAGGTGTTCCCACAGTAGATAAAGCACCAGTTCTGATGCTGAGACCGAGGGCCTGGAACATGGTGGAACACAATATGCTGGTATTTTTCAAATAATTTGTGATTTATGTCTCTTATTATGAACTATCACCTATTATTAGTTGCCTGTTTGTGTGGTTACTATGTTGTCTTAGTGTAGCTTTTGGAAAGAATAGGGCTTACACATTAGCATTCAGACATGTATAGCATCATAATTTATGTCCTCAGTATTCCAATATACCTCAGAAATGAAAATATCCTTTATGATTTATGTTCAGTTCAATATTATTCACGAGCTGTTCTCAGCATTATTTTTTTTTACGCCTTTATCTACAGTTCATTATTCATGAGCTATTCACCTCATTATTCTTTTACATCATTATTTACAGTTCATTGTTATTCATGGGCTGTTCATTACATTATTCTGTAAGCCTTTATCTACCATTTCATTATTCTTTAAGCCTTTATCTACCATTTCATTATTCTTTAAGCCTTTATCTACCATTTACAACATTATACTTTTACATTTTGTTAACAGTTGATTACTATTCATATGCCGTTCACAACTTTTTTTTACAATTCCACATTTGTGTTCTGTTGACTGTACTTTTACACTTCATCTACAGTTCATCATCTTTCAAGGGCTGTTCATGACATGATTCTTCTTCATTTCATATAAAGTGAATTCTTGTTCATGAGCTGTTTCTGTTTACAATTAATACCTACCTAAGTGGATTCAGAACGCAGGAACTCGTCTGCTCCTCTATATTCGGCTGTACATGTTCAGTTCATTATTAATTATGTACAGTCCGTAACATGTGCTGTTAATTGAATAGATCGAGTAAAATTCTTGCTCTTATCTTACATAATTAGGGGTAAAATTGAAAATTCTTGAAAATAAATAAAGTGCACAAACAGTATGGTACGAAAGATCATGCGCTATAGTGTACCTTCTATATCTCAACTATCACAAGTATCAAAGTACTTTATTGATGTTAGAGTATTGAATAACACCCAAATGTGTTAATATTTTGTTTTTTTTTGAGAGTCAATAAGAGAAACCTTATTCCTTATTTGTCAAAGCAGACTAAACAGTTGAGTATTAAGTCCTAAAACTTGACACTGAAAAAGCTCTTGTCAAGGTACAAATTCAATGTCACAGATAACATTAAAAAAAATAGACTCATGAGCAGGAGATTTACTTCAATGTATTCAATCCCTAATGCATTTTCAATGATAAATACAACATTGGATTAAAATTTTCATTCTTTTTGAGAAAAAAATGCTTTACATACTATTCCAGTTCAAATGATGTATTACACTTCTCCTACAATGATCTACTCCATCATACTGAAGATTCCTGATTATGAAGTTGTGGGTATTTGTCCGAAATTATGAAAATATGTATAAATTTGAACAGGAAGTTCTCCTTTAGGGTGTGGGTTATTAGATCATCAAACTTGATACAAATGAGTTAAAGAAGACCCTGACAATAATCCTAACAGCACTCACAATAGAACACAAAATTAAGCACCGACGGACCCCTAGCAAGCTAGAGGTGGGACCAGGGGCCCGGGAGGAGTAAGCATCCCCTGTTGGCAAGCCGCACCCGCCGTCGATGTTCACGCACAATAATTAAAATACCCGGTATATAAAATGGATGCACTCATGTCTGAGCATCAATATAAGCAAGAATGAGATACAAATAAAACTATTAGCATTTAGCATGTTTAGTATGATTAAAATTTTTTTATCATCTATACTTTGATTGTTTTCTCATACTTTACTGATCATTGAAAATTCTTTGGATTTTAAATCAAAAATGTAAACAAAATGCTTTTAATGAAATAACAATTTCAAGAAAATGTACCACGATTTCATCTTGAAAAGACATAATTATGGTCTGAGGACTTGATTATCGTGTAACTATTTTTATTCCTTTATTACATATTTTGACCAGTGATAAAATCTTAGAATTAAGTAATGTGCAAATGGAGAAATTATGAAATTCGAACTTATGAAATTCAATGAGATCTGGAGCCTGACATTTTACAAAAATACTTATGAAAAATTGTCATAACTTTCGTAACGTTCATCATCAAATAGAAGTTTAAAACCTTTTTCACTTTAGATTATGTTGTTCTTTCTGATAGCATTTCTACATACTGAATACAAATTCAGAAACAAAACATTGCGATGTTTAGTTTATAAGAAGTACTAAGAGTTACAGAAATTCCTTAAATTTTTCAATAAAATTTTTTTAAACAGGCACCTGACCTTTCAGTATATTATTATTTTACATTATACAATTATGGACTTTTTACGAGGTGAATTTGGTGTGATATTTTCTTATCCTGAAAATATTGACTGAGGCGACGCGAGAGGTCTTTAATGACGTCACAGATATAAATTTTGTGTGTTTTCTGTATTCCACAGTAAACCGGAAGCAAGAGTTTTCGTGGTAGTGTTAGTAAATGAAATCACCATTCACAGGTCAATATGATGTGATGATGACTCATCACGTGACAATTCTCAGCCAATGAGTGTGGGAATATAAATAGATTATATAATAATTAAATATAATTTGTCGTATATATTATTTTCTATTATTAAAATGCTTGAAAATAAATTTTTTAAGTTCTTTTATAAGAATGTATTGGTAAAGGAATAATAATTATATTTCTTGAGGCATTCACACACTTATCACCTTTCAACGTATTTGTGCATAATCAAAAGATCTGACACTCTCCAGAAGTTTTCAGTGATTCTGAAAGTCGGATATGAATTAATAATGTTTAGAATTACTTTGAAGAAAAATAAGAAGTATATGAATAAATAAAGAAATGCACTGACACTCTAAATACTAATTTCCATTTTTGTACCAGGCCTTTATTTCGGTATCCTGACTTGCAACGTTTATGAGATAGATTCTGCTTGATCTTCCCTCATGGGTACTATTTCTTAACATATGCCCTATTTCTTCCAATTGGAGATTAATTGTTGATGAAACTACCAACAAGAGCCAGACTTCTTCTCAATACTGTATATTTTTTCATTTTTTTTTGGTTTCCCCTGAAGTGCCCCTCTTGTCCCACCACATTATATTCATACCGACTCGTGCGTGTACATTTCGCAGATCACTTTCCTACTGTATGGACGTTTGTTTTATTGGGGGGTGTTTTTTATGTTATACTCAGTTTAAAAGGTGTTATGTGACAGTCATATCTTCTTTTCATCTCACCTTTTATTTGTCCATTTTTCTTTAGTGTCCGTTATTTTTCTTATAGTAATCAAGAAAATACCAATAAATATTCCATGCTCGAAGTTATACTTATACCCAGTAGATGGTGGTCTAATTTCATTCATTTTCTCTTGCTAGTCATTTTCTCGACTCACTCAATTATTCCTTTGCTAGCCATTATGTAAAAGCATAATGGATAGTTTCCACGTCCCCTCTTTTATTTGTCTGCCGAACATTGTGACTTTCCTCTGCATTTTTGGCTTTTAATGCATAATAATTTGATAATGTGGAAGGGTTACGTTACTCTATACCTTATTGTAGAAAATTTCAAACCAATTTATTTTGCACCAAACACATGTTTTGAATATTTAAAAATTCTCATCAGTGATGCTTCCAGCCAAAGTGATTTTGCAGGAGCCGCCTAAATTCATTTCTTTAGCTCTGTTATTTTTTATGCCCCCGGAATCAAAGATTCGGGGGCATATAGTTTTTGGCCTGTCCGTCTGTTTGTCTGTTTGTCTGTTTGTCTGTTTGTCTGTCTGTTTGTCCGAAAAACTTTAACATTGGACATAACTTTTGAATGGGAAGTGATAGGGCTTTCATATTTCACATGTGTATTCCTTGTGACAAGACCTTTCCATTGATACCAAAATTTTTCACCTCGTGACCTTGACCTTGACCTTTGACCTACTTTTCAAAAACTTTAACATTGGGCATAACTTTTGGATGGGAAGTGATAGGGCTTTCATATTTCACATGTGTATTCCTTGTGATAAGACCTTTCCATTGATTTCAAAATTTGTGACCTTGACCTTGACCTTTGACCTACTTTTCAAAAACTTTAACATTGGGCATAACTTTTGGATGGGAAGTGATAGGGCTTTCATATTTCACATGTGTATTCCTTGTGATAAGACCTTTCCATTGATTTCAAAATTTTTGACCTCGTGACCTTGACCTTGACCTTTGACCTACTTTTCAAAAACTTTAACATTGGGCATAACTTTTGAATGGGAAGTGATAGGGTTTTCATATTTCACATGTGTATTCCTTGTGACAAGACCTTTCCATTGATACCAAAATTTTTGACCTCATGACCTTGACCTTGACCTTTGACCTACTTTTCAAAAACTTTAACATTGGACATACATTTTGAATGGGAAGTGATAGGGCTTTCATATTTTACATGTGTATTCCTTGTGACAAGACCTTTCCATTGATACCAAAATTTTTGACCTCGTGACCTTGACCTTGACCTTTGACCTACTTTTCAAAAACTTTAACATTGGACATAACTTTTGAATGGGAAGTGATAGGGCTTTCATATTTCACATGTGTATTCCTTGTGGCAAGTCCTTTCCATTGATACCAAAATTTTTGACCTCGTGACCTTGACCTTGACCTTTGACATACTTATTAAAAACTTTAACCTTGACCATAACTTTTGAATGGAAAGTGATAGGGCTTTGATATTTCACATGTGTATTCCTTGTGACAAGACCTTTCCATGGAAACCGAAATTTTTGACCTTGTGACCTTGACCTTGGACTTTGACCTACTTTTCAAAAACTTTAACATTGGACATACATTTTGAATGGGAAGTGATAGGGCTTTCATATTTTACATGTGTATTCCTTGTGACAAGACCTTTCCATTGATACCAAAATTTTTGACCTCGTGACCTTGACCTTGACCTTTGACCTACTTTTCAAAAACTTTAACATTGGACATAACTTTTGAATGGGAAGTGATAGGGCTTTCATATTTCACATGTGTATTCCTTGTGACAAGACCTTTCCATTGATACCAAAATTTTTGACCTCGTGACCTTGACCTTGACCTTTGACATACTTATTAAAAACTTTAACCTTGACCATAACTTTTGAATGGAAAGTGATAGGGCTTTGATATTTCACATGTGTATTCCTTGTGACAAGACCTTTCCATGGAAACCGAAATTTTTGACCTTGTGACCTTGACCTTGGACTTTGACCTACTTTTCAAAAACTTTAACATTGGGTATAACTTTTGAATGGGAAGTGATAGGGCTTTCATATTTCACATGTGTATTCCTTGTGACAAGACCTTTCCATTGATACCAAAATTTTTGACCTCGTGACCTTGACCTTTGACCTTTGACCTTTTAACCCAGTGACCTCACATACATGTACTTAACAGAAATTAGTGTTCATACTAGCAAAGATGCCACCGGGGGCATTCGTGTTTCACAAACACAGGCTTTATTTAATTTAGATTTGTGTATTTACTTTACAGAGAGTGCGTTTAATTGCATTGTAACATTTTTTCATTCATTTTTTTCTAAATGTGAGTTTTGTCTCCCAAAGAAGAAGCCATTGAGCTTCGAAAATTTGAGTTCTAAATTTATTTTAGTGTTATGAGTCTCTCGCACCATTTATGTGCTGTTAATAAATAGATAATTTGTGTTTCTATTTATATGTTAATAGTCACCATTATGATTTGAAACAATACTTTCAGGATTTGATGTACATGTAACTAAGATCACGAGAAAGTTTTATGCTGTGATTCAGGCAGATCATCATTTACATTATTGAAACTGGCTTTATCCATTGTTATAAACATTGATCTGAACCCTTGATACATGTATATATTATGTTAAGTTCAGATATGCTCTGTTATAATTTGGAGAATTTGTTTAAATCGATCATACATTATCTTCATCCGATTTGGAAAAAAAACCCTACTTATTCTTTTTCGTCTCTTGTTGCCAACCGAAATTTCTATTTAAAGAATATTTAGTGTTTTTAGAAAAGTGCTGGTGGACTCACTGAGTTTATTGTGCAAATGAGAATGAAAATCTTTATTAATTTATTGATCAAGATTACTTTTGTAAATTGAAATTAATGTTGATAATTAATGTCTGGCAAGAAATAAAGTTCAATATGAATTACAGATACTCGCGTTGTTCAGGAAAATAGCATGTGATAATGAAGACCAAAAAGTAATTACATCTATATTTTGTAAGACTAACAACACCAGAATAAAAATTTTATTACTGATTGAAAAGTCACTAAACCTGTAGCATATATAAAGGAACAGCTACTTTTCTAACATTTGACAAAATTTTGTATCATTTGGACAAGAAAGAGGTTTTTAATGAATTTCTAAAACATTTTATGTAGAAAAAGCTATTTTTACCTGAAATTGACCTTGACCTTTGAATGTCTCTAAGTAACCTTTATCTTGCTATCCTAAATAACCATTCAAATTCAAATTCTTAATTGGCAAAACACATTTGTAGATAATGTTCATTGCCCATAAAATTATAGTACATTTATCATAGAATTAAAGGTATATTATCATGGTAAAGGTATAATATACCATAATATGGTATATAGCATTATATATGTAGCTTATAAATCTAGCTTACATGAATGAATGCAAAGTGAACGTGCATTTATACATATTGGTTGATACTAATATGAAGAAAAAAAATTTAAAAAGCATTTATGGTTCAGTTTGCTTTGATTCTTATTTATAAGCAGAAAGTTCAAATGCATGTACACTCATAAAACTCTTAAATCTATTCAACATTTAATAATATGTGAAATATGCATGATCAATAAAAAAGAGAACAGCCAGACGAATGGACAGTAAGACACAACAGCGACTTTATGTTCCTTTGAAATCTTTTCAGGGAAAGTTGAAATAATCTACCAAATGCTACTCTCATTTTGGTTTTAGTTTTTCAGTTTAGTAAGTCCTTGTATTTTGTAGGTGAATGGTAAAGAAGTACCAGGCCCCTTGTTTGACTTTGGGTTACTTATGTACCATAATGCCAGGATACTACTTGATAATGAAAGTGGACCATACTTCTACCTGTCTAAGGTAAATCTTTGTATATCATGATCAAATCATTATCCAAACATTGAGTTTTACATATATATAATGAATGGAAAGAATTCAGGTTAGAGTTCTGGTACTGATTGTCTCCCTTTATCTTCAGTTAGAAGGCTACAGAGAAGCAGCATTATGGGATAGAGTGTTCACATGGACAGAGAGAAAGGTAAAAATCAATATTTCTTCATTCTATGTAAAAAGATGCTCTATTCCCTTTCATGAAAAAAATTCATGTACTAGATCAAATTGAAATCAAATGTGGCTATACCTTATTCCTGCTTTATCGGAGTTCTTCTGTCCTTGTTATACAATCTTAAAAAGACAGTTTCAGGGTATAAATTTTGTATCGTCCTTTAACCTGTCAGTTCACAAACAAAAACCTTTATCTGAAACAAACCTTATGAAACTGAAAATTACTGACAGAGCTGGCACAAGTGCAGATCCAGATTTATTTTATGAATATACATATTTCATAAGATTAATTCCTGATTCCCCTTTTATTGTCGTGATATTTGAAAAATATCATGGCAACAAAAGGAGAATTGTGACTTGAATAACATGAATTTGTATCGGAAATCTTTCATTTTGGTAATATTTTGCAGTCAGCATTTCAAAAATTATTTATTACATACATGTACGTTTTTTCAAATGATCCTGCGCTTTCCTATATATACAACCCATATACATTACACCTGGTCAATAAACAAGGGCACTAAGAGTAATGAAACTGAAAGAGACACGAATAGAGGACTTTATTCCAATTTTCGGGAAAAAATTTTGCTGGCTCACTGTTGCTCGCCATTTGTTGTATATACATATTAAACTGACAATCATTAATCAAGTACAATGATGTAAAAATTCAAGATATTAAGCTCTGGTCCTAACCTTTTTTTTGTGGTAAGTGAAAATTTTCTGTAGAAGTAAAAGTAACTAATGACCATGAAATATGACCTACTCTGTCTTTCTGTCTGTCCGCCCGCCTGTCTGTTAATCATTAAAACTTTAACCTTGGGCATATCTTTTGAATATTAAGTGATATTGATTTCATATTTCTTATGTGTATTCCTTGTAACAAGACCTTTCTGTGGATACCAAAAGTTGACTTTCACCATTGACCTATTTTTCGTGGAGTTATGCCCCTTGATGACTTGCAAATTCAGTTTTTCTGAAACAAATAGAGATATTCCAGTGAAATCTGATACATAACTTGTTCTTGGATAGTTACAGAGTATTAGTTTGACTTTGGGTCACGCATGACCCTCTTCGAGGTTATGCCCCATGATGCAAAAAAAATCGGTTTTCCAGACTTCTTTCTGCAACACATAGAGTTTGATAGATAGCTTAATAGGCATTGGATAGTTTATACAGTGCAAGTTTGCCTTATGCAGAACATCAACTACATCACACTAAAATTAACATACAAAACTCCCCATCTAAAAGCATTTTCTTTGACTGTCACTGTACTATTGGTCATAATTGAGTTGCAGGACATAAATTTATGCCGGTATGGGACTTACATTGTATATTGCTCAGCGATCATAATTTTATTATCTTTGTTATCATGAGGCTATTCATGGGTATTATTCACAAACATACTGTATGTCTATCATTCCTTTACTGATAGTTAGGACTTCCCCATGGCTGTGTGAAGGGGTGTCTACTGATAGAGAACGTACTGGCCACGTTTGTTATTTGTTACTGTCTATAATCTATCATTCCTTTACTGATAGTTAGGACTTCCCCATGGCTGTGTGAAGGTGTGTGTACTGATAGAGAACGTACTGGCCACGTTTGTTATTTGTTACTGTCTATAATCTGTCATTCCTTTACTGATAGTTAGGACATCCCCATGGCTGTGTTAAGGCGTGTGTACTGATAGAGAACGTACTGGTCACGTTTGTTATTTGTTACTGTCTATAATCTATCATTCCTTTACTGATAGTTAGGACTTCCCCATGGCTGGTTGAAGGGCAGTGTACTTATAGAGAACGTACTGGCCACGTTTGTTATTTGTTACTATCAATAATCTATCATTCCTTTACTGATAGTTAGGACTTCCCCATGGCTGTGTGAAGGGGTGTGTACTGATAGTGAACGTACTGGCCACGTTTGTTATTTGTTACTGTCTATAAATCTATCCCTCCTTAACTAATAGTTAGGACTTCCCCATGGCTGTGTGAAAGGGTGTGTACTGATAGAGAACCTACTGGCCACGTTTGTTATTTGTTACTGTCTATAATCTATCATTACTTTACTGATAGTTAGGACTTCCCCATGGCTGTGTGAAGGGCAGTGTACTGATAGAGAACATACTGGCCACGTTTGTTGTTTGTTACTGTCTATAATCTATCCTTCCTTTACTGATAGTTAGGACTTCCCCATGGCTGTGTGAAGGGGTGTGTACTGATAGAGAACGTACTGGCCACGTTTGTTATTTGTTACTATCAATAATCTATCATTTCTTTACTGATAGTTAGGACTTCCCCATGGCTGTGTGAAGGGCTGTGTACTGATAGAGAACGTACTGGCCACGTTTGTTATTTGTTACTGTCTATAAATCTATCCTTCCTTTACTGATAGTTAGGACTTCCCCATGGCTGTGTGAAGGGGTGTGTACTGATAGAGAACGTACTGGCCACGTTTGTTATTTGTTACTGTCTATAATCTATCCTTCCTTTACTGATAGTTAGGACTTCCCCATGGCTGTGTGAAGGCATGTGTACTGATAGAGAACGTACTGGCCACGTTTGTTATTTGTTACTGTCTATAATCTATCCTTCCTTTACTGATCGTTAGGACTTCCCCATGGCTGTGTGAAGGTGTGTGTACTGATAGAGAACGTACTGGCCACGTTTGTTATTTGTTACTGTCTATAATCTATCATTACTTTACTGATAGTTAGGACTTCCCCATGGCTGTGTGAAGGGCAGTGTACTGATAGAGAACGTACTGGCCACGTTTGTTATTTGTTACTGTCTATAATCTATCCTTCCTTTACTGATAGTTAGGACTTCCCCATGGCTGTGTGAAGGGCAGTGTACTGATAGAGAACGTACTGGCCACGTTTGTTATTTGTTACTGTCTATAATCTATCCTTCCTTTACTGATAGTTAGGACTTCCCCATGGCTTTGTGAAGGCGACGTGTGTACTGATAGAGAACGTACTGGCCGTGTTTGTTATTTGTTACTATCTATAATCTATCATTACTTTACTGATAGTTAGGACTTCCCCATGACTGTGTGAAGGGGTGTGTACTGATAGAGAACGTACTGGCCACGTTTGTTATTTGTTACTGTCTATAATCTATCATTACTTTACTGATAGTTAGGACTTCCCCATGGCTGTGTGAAGGGGTGTGTACTGATAGAGAACGTACTGGCCACGTTTGTTATTTGTTACTGTCTATAATCTATCATTACTTTACTGATAGTTAGGACTTCCCCATGGCTGTGTGAAGGTGTGTGTACTGATAGAGAACGTACTGGCCACGTTTGTTATTTGTTACTGTCTATAATATATCATTACTTTACTGATAGTTAGGACTTCCCCATGGCTGTGTGAAGGGGTGTGTACTGATAGAGAACGTACTGGCCACGTTTGTTATTTGTTACTATCTATAATCTATCATTCCTTTACTGATAGTTAGGACTTCCCCATGGCTGTGTGAAGGGGTGTGTACTGATAGAGAACGTACTGGCCACGTTTGTTATTTGTTACTGTCTATAATCTATCATTCCTTTACTGATAGTTAGGACTTCCCCATGGCTGTGTGAAGGGGTGTGTACTGATAGAGAACGTACTGGCCACGTTTGTTATTTGTTACTGTCTATAAATCTATCCCTCCTTAACTGATAGTTAGGACTTCCCCATGGCTGTGTGAAGGGGTGTGTACTGATAGAGAACGTACTGGCCACGTTTGTTATTTGTTACTGTCTATAATCTATCCTTCCTTTACTGATAGTTAGGACTTCCCCATGGCTATGTGAAGGGGTGTGTACTGATAGAGAACGTACTGGCCACGTTTGTTATTTGTTACTGTCTATAAATCTATCCCTCCTTAACTGATAGTTAGGACTTCCCCATGGCTGTGTGAAGGGGTGTGTACTGATAGAGAACGTACTGGCCACGTTTGTTATTTGTTACTGTCTATAATCTATCATTCCTTTACTGATAGTTAGGACTTCCCCATGGCTGTGTGAAGGCATGTGTACTGATAGAGAACGTACTGGCCACGTTTGTTATTTGTTACTGTCTATAATCTATCCTTCCTTTACTGATAGTTAGGACTTCCCCATGGCTGTGTGAAGGGCAGTGTACTGATAGAGAACGTACTGGCCACGTTTGTTATTTGTTACTGTCTATAATCTATCATTCCTTTACTGATAGTTAGGACTTCCCCATGGCTGTGTGAAGGCATGTGTACTGATAGAGAACGTACTGGCCACGTTTGTTATTTGTTACTGTCTATAATCTATCCCTCCTTTACTGATAGTTAGGACTTCCCCATGGCTGTGTGAAGGGGTGTGTACTGATAGAGAACGTACTGGCCACGTTTGTTATTTGTTACTGTCTATAATCTATCATTCCTTTACTGATAGTTAGGACTTCCCCATGGCTGTGTGAAGGCATGTGTACTGATAGAGAACGTACTGGCCACGTTTGTTATTTGTTACTGTCTATAATCTATCATTTCTTTACTGATAGTTAGGACTTCCCCATGGCTATGTGAAGGGGTGTGTATACTGATAGAGAACGTACTGGCCACGTTTGTTATTTGTTACTGTCTATAAATCTATCCCTCCTTAACTGATAGTTAGGACTTCCCCATGGCTGTGTGAAGGGGTGTGTACTGATAGAGAACGTACTGGCCACGTTTGTTATTTGTTACTGTCTATAATCTATCATTCCTTTACTGATAGTTAGGACTTCCCCATGGCTGTGTGAAGGCATGTGTACTGATAGAGAACGTACTGGCCACGTTTGTTATTTGTTACTGTCTATAATCTATCCTTCCTTTACTGATAGTTAGGACTTCCCCATGGCTGTGTGAAGGGCAGTGTACTGATAGAGAACGTACTGGCCACGTTTGTTATTTGTTACTGTCTATAATCTATCATTCCTTTACTGATAGTTAGGACTTCCCCATGGCTGTGTGAAGGCATGTGTACTGATAGAGAACGTACTGGCCACGTTTGTTATTTGTTACTGTCTATTATCTATCCCTCCTTTACTGATAGTTAGGACTTCCCCATGGCTGTGTGAAGGGGTGTGTACTGATAGAGAACGTACTGGCCACGTTTGTTATTTATTACTGTTTATAATCTATCATTACTTTACTGATAGTTAGGACTTCCCCATGGTTGTGTGAAGGCATGTGTACTGATAGAGAACGTACTGGCCACGTTTGAGATGGAAGAGATACTGTACGAGCTACGTGATCACTCACTCGGTCTGAACTGTGGTATATGGGATTACTCGGCTTCATTTATTAACAAGTTTGGTAAGTAATATATACTTACCAAAAAAAGAAACTGTGATACTAGAAATAAGATAAAAATATGAAATAAAGTATGAAAGGGTTCATTCGTCCTAAAATCATACTTGAGTATATTTATAGTATTATTGAATATTTGGCTTGTTAAATACTGTAAACCGCTTTTTATTCGTGGCATCTTAAGTTCGCAAAAACGAGTGAAGTGACTGGTTCATGGCATTTTATTTTTGCGACATTGTAGTTATGCATCTGTTAGGACATATTCGCGGGGTTTTATATTCGCATATCAAAGGAACCTAAAACCAAACAAAACCAAGATCTTCGCGAGGTTCCTTTGATATGCGAATATAAGACCCCGCAAATATTTCCTAACAGATGTGTAAAGTAATTAACCTATAAATACAATGTCGCAAAAATAAAATGCCATGAACCAGTAACTTCACTCATTTTTGCGGCATTATTGAATATGGCATAATTGAATATTTGGCTTGTTAAATACTGTAAACCGCTTTTTATTCGTGGCATCTTAAGTTCGCGAAAACGAGTGAAGTGACTGGTTCATGGCATTTTATTTTTGCGACATTGTATTTATAGGTTAATTACTATACACCTCTGTTAGGACATATTCGCGGGGTTTTATATTCGTGTATCGAAGGACCTCGCGAAGATCGCAAACATAAAAGACAGTTTACAGTATTATTTTCGTTCAGCTCAATTGTTTGGTTTTAGGTTGCTATATATAAACAAAAATATGAATTAAATACTGATTTCTAGCATATTGGAAGCTTGGTTCTTAGAAGACTCAAAAAAACATGACGAGGCAATTTTGAAAGAATTATTCTTGGGTAAATGCTTAAAATGGATGTTTTCAACATATTTGCGACATTCTTGAACATAAACGGACAAGGCGATTGCCTATGACGTTATGTTGGAAAAATGCGGAATGAGGATATTATGCCTATATGAACTTATTTTGTCCACTTTCTTGAATGCAGAAAAATCATTGGCTATAGACAGCTAAGTTTAGATAGAGAAAAATAATCTGTCTGCAATGCTAAGTACAGCTAGTCTATTTCCGTCAATGTAACATCACTTTGAGTCTGAGGATAGCTAGCACACATGCATATATACACTTTGTTAACTTTTGTTATTCAATATTAGATCCTTTTGCTATGTTGACCATGAGTATTGCCATATTTTTCTCAAAAAGTCATTCTGGTATGAATTAAGTAGGTTTTTTATGTCAAACACTTTATGTCAACACTTCGCATTGTATGTTGAACTGAACCTTAAGGAACATTCAAGCACATCACTACATAATTCTAAGCATTTATGTCACCCCAGATGTGAATATTTCAATGTTTGAAATTATGGTCATATTAGATTACTTGACATGTGTGTGACTCTTGCTTTGCACCCCCTTTCCCCCCTTAATTTGATAAGTTAAAAAGTCAGAAACACTGTACTTGAAATGCGTAACGATAATTTTGGAAATGAGCTACTTTATACGTGTGTATTTTGTCAATGAAATACAATAAGATACAAAGTAAAGTTTATTATTTTGTACATAGAAATACAAATAAGTTTGTTTAAATTCATAGTTTCTTTTTTCTATTAATATACATGGTGATCAGTATAGGAATATTATGTAACAATATTGAGTTTAGTGAACACTTTGCTTAAACTTAATTACATGTAGCTTTTGAATCAGAATTTCTGTTATCAATTGCAGGTACATGTAAATTGTTTTCCTCCTTTTTCTCTCATCATTTTGATAGTGTTTCCTACATCTTTCTTTAAGAATTAGATTTCATTTGTATGTAAAGGTCACAGGAAGGAGTTTGTACTACCAGACAGGAATAAGTACGTATCCATGGACAGACACTTCCTTAAGAGTTACATGGATCTGGTGGTGAGGGTGTGTCACAAACACGGAGCACACGCTACTGGAGGGATGGCAGCACCTGTGTTACCCAACACCTCACCTTCCGACCCTCGTTATCAGCAAGTCATGCAGAAAGTTCTTAGGTACAAGTTCTATTAATGTTCTTGTTATGAAACTTTTGATAAACTAAAAATATTGTCTCATTAAGGCCTAACATATGACATCTGTCACACCTGCCTAGCTGATTAGCAGAGTTGCAATACTCGGCAAAAAATATGCTGCAAAAGTCTGGGTACTTGATCATATTACTATCAGGCAAGAAAAAATTTTAAAATACTGTTTTTGAATAACAAGGAACAAAAAATAACTAATAGAATAACATATATATCTAATATTTTTTTGTATTGTATGTACTCAGTGCCAAAAGAAAGGAGATACAAGCTGGTGTTGATGGTTTTATGGTGTATGATATTGGATTACTTCAGCCTGCCCAGAATGTGAGTGTATCAAATCAGCATATTAAATTCTAATCTATAAACGTTAATCATTTATCATAAAATTTGAAGTTTATTGTGATTTATCCGAATCTTTGAATGTATAAGTACAAAGACTATAAACTAAATGTACGTCTGTTACAGTTATTTCAAGAGGTTAGTAAATCGGCCAATCAGCTTTCTGTAAAGCGACTGGACGTCATTGTGACAGCTAAAGATCTATTACTGATGCCATCAGTAAGTTGCCTAAATTAACAGCGTGATTTTCTAAGTTCCTTTTAAAATAAAAACCATTATATCTTGAATCAATATAGCTTGTAGATTATTGATAACTAGAGGTACAGATAACTTGAATTATAATATACAGATATCTAGAATTGAGCAATTGCACTAAAAACAAAAGTGAAATAACAAAAAGAATTGAATTATTTCATAAGCGCTATTTATATAAAGACATTAAAGTTGTGTTTTATCGTTTCAGGGTGGAGTAACGCTGGCAGGACTGAAACATAACATAGCTGTAGGTGTCCTGTTTATAGAGGCATGGCTAAGAGGTACTGTACTACATTATTGTCATCATCTTTATTGAACTTTTACAGAAATCTTTACATAGTCATCATTTATGTTGGCTAGAGATGTCTTGTACGTTATTTTTTAAGCTCATTTCTTCATACATGCTTATCATTTAATTGATAGATTATTCAAAGTATGTATAGTGTATTCAAACATAAGATCTTCTGTAAAACTAAAACTAGATTTTAAAGAAAACGAATTTGTCTTCATTGTTAAGGAGAATATCTTTATCTAAGATGTGTTTGCTTCCCATTTCAGGTCAAGGTCATTATTACCTTAAGGGGGCTGTGGAGGATTCAGCCACTGCTGAGATATCTAGGTCACAGGTTAGTATATCTAGGTCAAAGGTCAGTATATCTAGGTCAAAACTCAGTACAGTCTTGGAAGCAGTATACAAGAAACATTATGAACTAAAGTGGGCCCTGTTTGGATGAAGCAGATAATATTGATAATATATATCTATATCTTGCTAGGTAACAGGTACATGATAAATAGGTCATACTTATATAGGTAAGTAAACTTGAGATTTATCACAAGTCAAAAACACTCATGTACAGTAGGTATACAGGTACATGTAGGTAAGTCCCTTTTTTCATTGGTGTTGTTTAATGAATTATTGAAAATGAGCTTTCTACACACAAAAGTACCATATGCCACCGATTTTCAAGAAATAAAGTCTTATCTTTGTAATATTGAGGCTTCTGAGTTAGTTTGGTCTGTTGCTAGAAACTGGTGAAAATTCAAAATTGAGGAACTTTCAAAAATATTGTTGTCATGCAAATCAATGTGGTTTATTGTAAGGTAATTATTCAACAAATGAAAGATCAATTCACACGAGAAAAGGTTTGCCCCATCTAGTTAAATTTAGTAAAACAATGTTTTTGATGTATATGTGATAAAAGGTCAAGGTCACATATTTTTTAAAGGGTAAAACTTCTGACAGTAATTTTAAAAAATCATTGTAAATGAGTCATCTACAAACATATAAATATCATTAGAATAATCATGCATTCAACCACTTTTAAAATACCTCACCTACAGATCTGGCAGTGGATTCGTCATCAAGCGACCTTGGAGGATAACAATGAGGTCATCACCATGGTGATGGTAGAGAGGCTAATTAAAGAGGTTGTCATGGAGAGGTTGTGGGCCAAGGATAATTCTTGTCAGTTTACAACAAAAAGAGATTTTCAGAGATTGTACACGGCCACGAGAATGTTTGAGGAAATTGTAACAAAAAGAGATTTTCCAGAATTTATTACAACATATTTAAATTTAGATCACACTTTCTTAGATCATCACAAACAGCCTTGTTGATCTGATTTATATCATACATGAAAAATAGGGATCACATTGTATGGCATTTATACACTTGTAGAGAAGTCTGTGTGTCTGTATGTTTGTCCAGTAAGAGTCATACATATATATATATATATACATGTATATATGTAAGGAACCACGTTAATATAGTTGACACATCAGGGGAAATATTCTTGATTTTTGTCTGTATTTCTTACACCACTCTGATTTCTCAATCAACATTTTTTGCTGGAAAATAAAAAAAGCATTTTAAAATATTTAGTTATAAGTGACAATCATAGATTATAATTTTACTTTTATTTTATAAACAATGTAAGTATTATGAGAAAAGAGGAAAGGGTTTGTCATCGACCATTAGTCTTCTAAGGAGAAAATAGCTGCTTTATATAATGAAGTACATGTCGAGGTCATTTACAGAACTTGTTTGTTTTATGTCACCATGATAAGGATCATGGAAACTATCTTTTCTTTCCAATTAAGAATAAAACACTTTTCTAAAATCAGAAATAGAAATTTTGCTGCTTTTTTACTTACTTTACATCCCAATTAGTTGTTTACATATCAATGCTTGTGTTCATGGTAACTAAATCCGATAGGGCTATATTTTTTTTAATAAACAGTGAGAACATAATTTACCCTCCTTATGCAACAGAGAACATATGCTATATTCCATAAGCAGAAAATGCATGTTTCAGTGTATAACATATATAACTTAAAATTTTCATGTTACATTCTAGATCACTGTATGTTTTACCGTATCTTAGCCTATATTCCAATATTGATTGCTACTGACAAAATAATGCCTAGTAAATGTAGTGAAAGAAAATTCAGAAACTTAAGTGCCTTAGCTAAAATGCCAAGCATTATGGTCTCTGTGAGATTTACCATTGAAAATCCAATGTTTTATCGTGTGATGTGCTAATTATGGTTTTAATCTTTATATACATGTACATGTACATTTCAGTGTTTTGTGCAGTATTGTTGTATACGTTATAATATTTGGTCATGGGAATGATTTTACAAATTGCTTTGTGTTAATACATGTATACACTTTATGTATTTCTATATTTTACTGATAGAGAACTCCAGTTACGGGGATCTGAAAAATATTTATATTCAAGAAGGTCCATTTTATGCTTCAAGAACACATATAGTGTCCTTGTGTGTTTTTTTTCCGACAATAAGAAGTTATTTTGACTGGTCATTTTTAGATACAGTAAATATAATCTTGCATTTCAAAATTTCTGATTAATTGGAAGAATAAGAGGTACAAGAGCTAGTTATGCCACCGGAATCAAAGATTCGGGGGCATACAGTTTTTGGCCTGTTTGTCTGTTTATCTGTTTGTTTGTCAGAAAAACTTTAAAATTGGGCATAACTTTTGAATGGAAGGTGATAGAGCTTTCATATTTCACATGTTTATTCCTTGTGACAAGACCTTTCCATTGATACCAAACTTTTTGACCTCGTGACCTTGACCTTGGACCTACTTTTCAAAAACTTTAACAATGGGCATAACTTTTGAATGGTAAGAGATAGGGCTTTGATATTTCACATGTGTATTGCTTGTGGCAAGACCTTTCTATTGATACCAAAAGTTTGACCTCATGACCTTGACCTTTGACCTTTGACCTAATAGCTATTTTTCAAAAACTTTAACATTGGGCATAACTTTTGAATGGTAAGTGATAGGGTTTTGATATTTCATATGTGTATTTGTTATGACAAGACCTTTCTATTGATTCCGCAAATTTTTATCTTGACCCTGATCTTTAACCTACTTTACAAAAACTTTAACATTGGGCATAACCTTTGAATGGTAAGTGATAGGGCTTTGATATTACACATTTGTATTCCTTGTCACAAGATTTTTCCATTGATACCAAATATTTTTAACCCAGTGACCATGACCTTGACCTTTCACATACTTAACAGAAAATGGTGTGTATACTAACAAAGATGCCACAGGGGGCACTTGTGTTTCACAAACACAGGCTTTAAGTATTTTTTTCTACTTTGAGATCTATATGAAACAATTGTGGTAATTGTTTTTTATTGTGAGTCACAACAAAATTAGGAGGATCTCGAAGTTGGAGGTCATGAGTTCAAAAACTTACCAGATAGGTTTTGTCACATGGAATGCATGTGGAATATGAAAGCCTTTTCACTTATCACTCAAAACTTCTGACCAAATTATTTTTGTGACAGACAGGCCATATGAAAAACTTGCTTTCACCTCTACACACACGGCTCCGAACCTTATTATGCAAATTATATGCATAAAATCGGAAGAATCTCGAGTCAAGATTTTACCTTACACACGACGGAAAAGAAAGTCCGTTCCTATTCTAATTTTATAGTAGTCTCGTCTAAAACATTCTCTCGTGGACTTCCGTTCGAAATTTGAACACGTAGAAATGCTTCTTTCATGCAAGTAAACCAACTGTTCAAGAGTACAGACACATGGCTCATCTTAAGGTATGTTTTTAAATTGATTTATGTATCACGTGGAACACATATGATGGGATTTTAAATTCTTCTTCTTATCAGAAATACTCGACCAGGGAGTGCTCCATGTTTTCGAGTGAATGAGTTTCATGATTAATTATCGCTGTAATCGAATATCTCACAAATATTTGTTCTTTAAAGCCATTTCTGTCTTTCATTACATCTTCATGAACTTCTAAATTTAAGTGCACACCATATGAATTTGAATAAATTTGATGTCAGTGTTAGTTATAATCAGTATCAAATATCAGTTCTGTAGCCTAGCTAGTGTTGTAGTGTTGGTGAAAAAGTATTTGAATGGGTTTAAAATTATTTAAAGGGGATGAATTTCAAATCAATTGAATATTTTATTTATTCTTTACAGTAACATAACCTTAACTGCCAGACAGAAGAAGGAATATACTCTGAGAAAGTCTTCATGCGCATGTGTGCATCAGATCCAATGAAAGAAAGCGCATAAGAATAGTGGAATGCTTATAGTGCTACTAGTACTGACTTGTAAAGTTGAAGAAATACTGTGGAATATGATATTGCAATTGTACTACCATATATGATGTTGGCCACCATGGTGTGAAAATAATTTACTTGTGAAAGGAGAATGAAGAAAATTGTTCAAGTGCATATTTCTACATGTACATGAAAAACATATTCAATGTGTACATCGACCACATATTCCTTGTGAAACTGTGATCCAGTATGAAATGAGAATTTGTGTTATAATGTAGAGGAATTCATCATCAATAGAAGAATTGTGAGATCGACAGATGGAACTGTATTACAGCCTCTTGCAGTAAACATGCTGATATAGCACTGAAGGGTAAGTTGTACATATACATGTATACTAATATACATGTTATGATAATTTTGTAAATCTGATAATACAAGTACAAATGACATTGTATTTATTTCATATTTTACATGTGTATCCCTTGTGATTCACCTTAAATGGATAATACTTTTTAATGGTAAGTTACATGCTTTCATATTTCATGTGTACATGTATTGTTTGAAACAAGACCTTCTCATGCATACCAAAATTTGTGTCCTGGTGACCTTGACCTTGGAAAAATGACCTACTTTTTAAAATCTTACACCATGGCCATAACTTTTGAATGTTGAGTGAAATATAGACCTGTGCTTTCCTCGTGACAATTTCCAATGATGCCAAATTGTTGTCTTTGTGACCTTGAACTTGGAGATTGACCTACTTCACTATTATTTTTCTAAAGTAATATTATGCTTTTAAGTGATAGGGCTTTGTATTCCTTTTGATAAGGTCTTCCTATTAATACCAAAATTTTGACCTTGTGACCTTGACCTTGGATACTGATCAATTTTTGAATAACTTTAACCATGTTAACCTTGCCCTTGGTCATAACATAAATTGCAAGTGATAGGGCTATCATATTTTACATGTGTATCCCTTGTGGTAAGGCCTTCACATCAATACCTGAATTTTTACCTTGAGTCCGTGACCTTGGAGTATGAAATACTTTTCTACATTATATCTGACAATAAGGGGATTCATGTTCCACAAAAAAACATGGGTTTAATTTTTCTTAGTCCTAAGCCTTGACATAAAGTAGGGCTCTTACACGTGAAACACATTTTTAGCTCGAGATACTGGTCATAGTCGAGCTTATGCGGTACCCCCTTGTCCGGCGTCTGTCCGTAAACAATTCTTGTGCTTGCAACTCCTCTGAAATTATAAGAGACAGAAATGTAACTCTTTTTGCATGAGACTTGGTCAGTGGTCTAGTTGTGCAGTGTGCACCTGACATTTTGTTTGAGCCCCTGACCCCCAGGGTCCTAGAAAATGGATGTGGTCATTTTCTCCTGTATGATCCTATGTAATCTTGTATTCGCAACTTCTCTGACACTATAAATGATGGAGACTTGATTCTTTTTGCAATACAATGAGTCTGTGTTCAAGTAGTGCACCTGATATTTTGTTTGAGTTCCTGGCCCCCAGTGACTAAGAAAATGGATGTGGCCATATTAGAATTCACTTGTCATTAAGTGAATTAAAAAACAACCAGGAGAGCTACAGTCTCGTCAGAGACTTCTGGTTTGGATTGGATTAGACCTTTCATATTGGGAAAATTGGCAATATTTTCTTCAAAATTGAATATGATAGATTTGGATGCCTTTTCATTTTAAATTTAGCATTTTTTACTTTCTTTTTTTTTTAAAGAATTTTCTATGAGGTAAAATTGGTCAATAAATGGGGAAAATTATACTGTTTTGCATAATTTGAGAATGACCGATTGAAAGCCCTGTAATTATATTTGTATGTTACTACTATTACAGAAACTTTACATGTCATGTAATTTTATATACATGTACATCATAATGATAAATGTATGCAAAATTCATTCATTTTAGAGCTTATTTAATATCAAAATGAAGATATTAATTCATTACATCTTTTACTTTCAGAGTGAGACTGACAGCATCTTCTGTACATACATGATGGCTCATTTCTCATTCCTCATTTCTTGGTATCAGATTGAACATCTACCTCGTCCTTAAGTTTTACTATAGACACTAGAGAAATCACTGTTTTATGTCTAGAACATTTGAATTTTGAACATGTTTTGTGTTTACTTTCATGTGCTTACCGGTACATGTACATGTATGTACTAGGTAATAAATGCATTGAAAACTTTTTACTTGAGAATAGACCTGCACCTGTTGAATGGGGATATTTTTTTTATTTATTTCATTATTTTCATAGCAACAATTTATGACTTTAAATTCTAGGTACATACCAGTATAGACAGGGATGTACATTGTATATAAAGTTAGATACTTCCCTGATATAGACTAGACATGTAAACTCATATAAAATATTAATTTCGAAAAGAAATACTATGATAAATTATAGAGAAAGAAAAATATCCTTTCACAAGTACAAAAACATTATGTTTTAAATTGATGATACCGGTACTATTACATTTATATATATATTGCAGTTATAATGATTCTTCTTTCAGAGTTTGAATAAAATTTACATTTAAACTTAATAAATCTTATAATTGATACTTATATTCTTCTTGAGACTAGAACACAAATATTCTTAGAACACTGTGATGAAGAAATCTAGTGAGAACATTGTCATATATGAAATAATGAATTTTCTCTTCTTAAGCATAGCAAACTTGGTTGATCATCCTTTCATCAATACTGTTTAGAGTGTCTTACCCCATACTGGTAATCATGAATAAAAACATTGATACTTTAAGTTCATTACTCTGCTACACAGTATACATTTGTGTAAGAATATCTAGTAGCCTTGACCTACATGTTCATGTATACAATTGACCTACTTTCCTAATACTTTGGATTTGCTACAACACTGGTCTGGCAAATGATAGATAGATGATATGGTATATACATGTATGTGCATTGTCAGATTGTGTCAAGAAATTACTCAAGATAGATTTTGATTCAATATGTGACCTTGAACTACACGTTTGACCTTTTTTTCGTTGAATTAAAGAATCTGAACTTGGCGAGTGATGTATATATTGAAGAATTTGAAACATGAAGTATCAGAGAATCCTGACAAAACTGAATCATTGGCAGTTGTGAAATGTCTGAGATAGTCTATTTTCACGTCTAATGCTTAAGGTGCTGGAGAAAGACGTTTTTCCTTTTATTCCTCAGAAAATGCTAGATTTTTCTGCCGGTCATGCTGAAGAATATTTTTTCAAAATATTCCGAGCTGGATTTACAAAAACCCCCCTCCCTAAAAACCAAATGGTTGCACATGTTTACAAGAATGGACAAGAGAGAGAAAACCATGCGCATAACCAGGCGTACCGTTAGAACGCAGTTGCTTCCACGTCGTTTTGCAAAAAAAAAAAGAATGAAAGAAACATTGACGTAGAATACTGCCCTGTAAATGAGCAAAATTCATTAGATACTGATACTTTGCCCCTTGAATATCCACAAGGGCTTCTACCTAGACCCACTTGAGGCTGCTTACACTTGAAAAGTACTCTAGCTAAGCGCCTGAAGATGAATGCATATACATAAAATGTATACACTTCGTATGAGTGAGAGGGAAAAAATTTCCGTTATTGTACATGCATGTATTTGTTAAAACGGTCAGAATCTAATGAATTTACATTTATTTATATAAAGTATCGTGATTCTATGAGATGAAAAAAATATGTTAGTTTGCTGTGGTTGGGGGATTCATTTAATATATTGAAATTCATCAAAATTTTGGAAAAATTCAGAATATCATTCCTTTTGGTCGAGACAATTTTGTAGATTACAGGATTTGAGTTTAGAGGGGGCGTGGCCGGAATACCTCAAAGTCCTGTAGCAGGTTCTTTGGGGAACCCCACTCCCCAGCGGAAAATTATCTCACATGATATGTAATGTATATAGTGAGCCAGCGAATTTTTTTCAATTATCAATTACTTTAATATATATCAGAAACAGACCGGTAAAAAAAAAATAAAAATAAAAATAAAGGTTAAGTCGTGGTGTTTGAGCCCAAGTAATTCCTTATTTTGACGACTTTAGTGGAGAGGGGAGGGGGGGGGGGGGGCATGCCAGAGGATTGGTAGGCAAAAATCAGGATAGAAACAGTAAACTTGTTAGAGAATTTTAGATGTAGGTGCCGCCGTGTGCACCCCCCCCCTCTCCCCGCGTTATTGAATCGGATGGGGGCTAATGTATTAGAAATTATCAGTGTTTTCCTGCTGTTATCGAGAAATATGAAATTAAAATCTTATGGGTACAAATGTATGCAAAATTTATAATGTATAGAATCGCTCAGTATTCAATCGAAGCGGGGTAAACGAACTGCAACGATAAACTTTGAAACGAACTATAAAAAGTGAAATTCGTGATTCTTCAGTGCAGTAACGAATTATCCATGGCTTGAATATTTAAATAGCAAAGTTCAAAAAAATTTAAATGACAATAACATTGGGAGCCGTGCACACTAAGTCAAGAGTTGGACAAAAAATAATTTATCATTTAAATTTATCATACATGTATAGGCAAATGAACTCTGGTAGACATCATTACAGAATCTATTTTTCATTCTTTGCAGGAAAAAGAAAAATAATTATATAAATTGATATCTTAATTGTACTTTACAGTAATGACCACCTCTGAGTTAATTTCTATTACCAACTGTAAGAATAGTATCTAAATATTGCTTTTGATATTTGATATACATATATATTGTCTATATTGCTTTTGGATTTATGTATTAATCAGAATCCATGGTAACAGTATTTCATAATAACCAAAGATCTGTGTTGTTAAACTTAAAAAAATAACATGAGATGTACTGCTTTATATTGTTGAAATTGTTAATTTTCAGAAGTTATTAAAAGATTATTTTTACATCTTGTGCAGTAAATATTTTTTTTTATTATGTACTTGCACATGTACTACATGTAGTATAGTTTTCAAAAATACTGTTCACATATGAAAGTTTCCTAGTATTCAAAGTTGGGGAAACCAGAAAATTCCTAAGTTTCACTGTTTGTACCTTTTCACAAAGTCTTGGTAATGAATCCCTATAATGAGATTGCTTCTCTACAGAGCTGCTTGGATCACTTTTATTGCGTCTCTTCATGAAAGATTTTATGAGCATCTTGCGTTGAGCAAATACACCCCCTTTCATGGGATGTAGGATATTTGGCAATCCAGCAGTTTAGGGGGGGGGGGATGTTATGTAGTCTTTGTGTAGGTGTTTATACAGATTATCTGCTGATGGCCGATATCTATTTTTCAATGAAATGTTTTGAAGCTTGCTGTAATATATTCCAAACCTATTGTGGATCGTACATGAATACATTTTTCCACATATACCAACTTTCCTCCACAAGTCATAAACAATTTATATGTAAAGTATCACGTGGCTCAAAATATATGGAATTTCATGTGTATTTCCATTTGTGCGTACATGTCCATTGTTGGAAACTCGAGCCGCAATCCATCACAAATATCAAATATACCCCCATCATTTTTGGCAGGGGTATAAATATAAGTACAGTCAATGTGTGAGCTACTGATAGTCAATGATTCATCTTTTCTTATTCATATATCAAAAAAGGCATAACAAACGATGACAGTTGCAGTGTATATATGAAACTTAGAGAATTTTCTAAGCATTACACTATCTACAATCTAATGATAGCTCATAAATTTACTAGAGTTTGCATTAGATATGTGATGCATTCCATTAAAAATTTGTATGTTGTGGCCCACAGGAGAAGAGTTTGTCGCCCATGTTGGTTTCCGACAATGGTACATCACTGTACACGTCTGTGACGTCCGACTTCAATGTTTGATTTTTTTACCCTCATAGAGTAGGTGTCCTCTCTATGTCATAAACAGTCTCATTCTGAACTGATGATATCTTGCACAGCTTCTAAGTGAGAGATGATTAAGTATATGTATATGTGAGTATATTTGCTTTCTTAAAGTATTTGAATTAAGAAATACTGTTTACCATAAATGGCATTTGACTTTGATCCTTCATCACCTTATCTAACAAGCTTTCCTATGACATACTATACTATTTGTCTAATGTAAAATCTGACCTTGACTTTTGGACCCATGAAAACTTTAAGGTCAGTTTATTCTAGGTATACACACATCAACAATTGTGTAGAATCAGAAAGTTGGTGGACAGACAAACTGACATGACAAGACCAGTATACACAGTCAATTTGTTGATGAAGGTTTACTAGTATAAGTGTTGACAGATGTACATATCCCTGTATATATACAGTATTATCAGTAAAAGAAGACTGGTAACTATGAAGCATGTTTTCATTCAATTTATTCAATGCAAAATAATGATAAAGATATGGTATAGCACGGTAAGAAAACTTACATATGTTCTGAACTGTTCATCTGGTTTTGTGTCATAATAAATCGGTCACAGAATGACCCATAAATAGTTCCCTATTTACTGAATTCAAACAAATACAATGTATACCTATTTCTGTATGACTTGGATACGAATTTTTGTGAACATCACTATTAAGCAGATTTTTTTTTGTTGAAACTTGCATCAAAATTACTTCGTTCTCTTGTCATTTTTGAACTAGAATTTCATTTGATTCAAGTTGTTTTACCAAATTTTCTAAACAAATTTTCCTTGAGGAATTTTAACATATACATGTGTAATAAAGATAAAAAAAGTCAAAAAACATGCATAAATGATATTACTTCTTTTAGAAAAAAAATAAATATATTCTGTTAGATAAAATTGATTACTGTAGCTATGAAATTCGTTAAATATTTCGTACCCTTTTCAAGCTTTGACAGAGAGCAATTTCTCACAATTTTTTAAACGAAAACTTCACATTCCCCAAAGGACAAAGATATGTGCTAGCTGCTTTCTGTACAATCGCTATGGCAATAGATAGTGTTCAACATTTGTAATTTATTGAATTTCATACTGAAATAAACATGTATTCTACGCTCGAAGAAAAAATACTTTCTGAAAAAGAGTATACTTTATGCAAAATCTTCTTCAGAATTGCCCTGTATTGATAAACTATTTTGATATCATAGTAATTGGTCTAGGCAGAAATTGAGTACCAATTAATTAAATTTTGATAAATTTTCTTTAAATACATGCAATTTCATTTGACATTTATATGTAATTTCATTTGACAATGGCAATTTTGGAAACAATATATGAATAATTTCATATTTTCCTAAATATCAATCTCAAATACTAGCTGTTGACCTTTGTAAATTTTCAAATACAGAAAATGGAGATTTTCATAGGTATATAGTTTTTGTATGATAAAAAGATGTAATGACAAAACTCATACAATACTCCGTATGGAGGAACAGATTCCTCAGTCTCTTAAAATATGACCTAAATGATCTAAATTACATGTTACATTCCACAGCACGTAGGTAATTGGTTAGGTTACGATAGTGTCTGACGAACTTCTATTGGGACTAAATCTCAATATGCAGAAAATTAACTAGAATCTTGCATTATGTGGAATGGATATATGAGGCGTCTTGTTGAGCAACGAAAAAAAAAAAAAACAAAAAAAAAACTCCAGCCCCTTTCTGCCCTTCCCTGGGACAAAAACAGCCCCTCCCCTGATATAAAAGCTCCCTTCAATCATATTTTTCTCCCCAAGACAAAACAATTACATGTATCATTATCCAGCAAACATTCCATGATAATATTGATCAAGAATATACAAATATCTACATGTACGCTGATAAAAAATATACAAAACATCTTTACAATAACACTCTCTCAAACATATGATAAAGTCAGCTGTTTTCTCCAATGTAAGGAGACTTGTCATGCATTCTAACACGTTCATGCTCTTCTTGTGTAATCTCACTCTTAATTCTGTATGATCAGATGAACACAAGCGAATGGTTATCTAAAGAAACAATAAAATCTGGTATGGTTTATAAATACTACCAATGTAATCTAGTATGGAGGTGAGCTGTCAACACTAAGTACCCATTCATACATGTAACTTCTATATCCTTGTACACAGCAAACCATGCATGACCAAATATCTCGTACACGCCACAATTATTGTGGGTCAAGGTCACAGCACTTAAAGATAATAGAGAGATCATTGTCCGTAACTTCTACAGTATTGAAACAAGCTTATGAAAGAATAATACAAAAGTACCGTGAATTCTTGGTTTAAAACAGATACACTTAATATGTCAAGTCCCTTTTTGTTGATAAATGAAATGACAGTGAAAAAACAGGTGACAATCCAAAACTTAAAAAGAGTATGGGGTATTGTTTACTGGGACTAGATGTAGACATTCATGTAAGCCTATTTGCTATTCATCATGTGTGCAATATGTGGATATACATGTATGTGTATGAAAAGTATTAGACTTTTTTTATTTTTGAATTCCATAAAATCAACTGTGCATCATACTGCCCATGTCAAACCAGGCTTAGTATTCCATAAAGCACATGTCCTTCTATCTTGATTCTTTTGACAAGGGAAATGCTAGACAGAATATTTGACACCAAATTCATTTTTTGTACCTATGACCTTGAAAATTGATTTCACTCTTTTCCCATGGGCACCTTTGGTAGTTGTTCTTGTTATTCTACTGTTTTAGTTGATTTGCTTTATCTGGCCATGTTCTGAAGATTTTCCTCTGTGACCTTGATTCATCCATAGAGTTCATCATCAATACAACATGTATGTCCACCACTTGTGGACGTTGGTTATCAAGAAGACAATACATGTACATGATTAATGGGACACCTCCTTCAAGTTAAGTTTCATCTGAGCTATCTTGGGAGTTATTTTTTCTCAACTTGCATGTACATGTATCTTGGCTAACTTGTAACTCATGACTAATTCTAGTTTCACCTAGGATAAGGTAGAAGGAATTATTTGCAAGGAGGATTAAGTTTCAAGAAATGGGTTACCAAAATCTGAGAAAACAGTGGAAAGAAATACAAAATTTTAAAAGGGTTAGGTTTTTTAACAGGTTTAAAGTTGAGATGAAAGAAATGGATCAATGAAAATACGAAAAAAAAAAAAAAAAAAAAAAAAAAAAAATTGGGACAATATGAAAGTAACAAAAGGCAACAAAGTACAGAAATTCAGCAAAAAGTCAAATATTATAAAACAAGCTTCATTTCACGTAATAAAAGTAACAAATACACACAAATACACATCAAACATGAACATAACTACACAATGTACAGCACTCATGGACTTTAATAAAATAAACAAGTGACGTAAGATAAAGGAATCGAGGAATGACGTGAATAAATTACTACATAATGTGACTGGTGAACCTGAAACAATACAAATAAATTGTACACCATCTGATTTTCTTGTTTATTCGATTAGTTCATGGACTAGTCCTACGATACACCATCTTCTCTAAATTAAGTTAATTTCGCTTTGCAGAATCATTACCTCCACAAGATTTATGCTGAAATGACGGGCTCGCTTCTCAAAAGTCAAAGACCAATGAAATAACATATCACTAAAGTATTTGTAAACGATCACAAATCAACAGTCATCATGGTATCGTATCATAAGTTTTCAACTGCTTGATATGATTAGGTATTTTTAATTTTCATCAAATTGTTATTTCAAACCCAAATTTATTTCATAATAACAGATCTATAATCTATACCAAACTTTATTTCATATCAATCTATATTCAGTGATTTGGAATAAAGTTTTGTATATGGGGCCATTTCTGATTTTCTACCATATTAATAGAACATTTCATAAGAAAAAGAAAACTTCAACGAGTCATTTTCAAATTAATGAGATTATGGCAAACGTCTCCTTTCCTTTCACATCATTATTTATGTAGAAAATATTTGTCTTTTGGAATGTGATTATACTGTGATAACCTCCATTGTAATACATGTATATGATGTAATAGTTCAAATCAAGCCATCACGGTTATACTCCTATAATCACAGTGTAAATTCTATACAAATGAATGGGCATATGTAAATATTTCATACCACTCTTCATGTCATACTGATCTTTACAATTAGCTACATGTACATGTATATACCCAGTATCAACTGATTCCGTACCCCTTTTTTCTCCTTCTAGACCAATATCCTACTTACTCATGCTATCCCCATACAATAGGTGTATGTGAAATAATGATTTTTCAGTAAATAAATTGTTGAAAACTTGAATGATAATACCATAGACAGAAACCAGAATGGAGTCAGACTGACTTGTAAAATTTCAGGTCACCTTTGATATCATGTATGATATATACATGATTATACATACATGTGTATCGGACGTAATGTACGTAGCAGTTAGCAATGAACACATGTTTGTGTATTATGAAGTCTGACACACAGCTAGGTGAAATCTGTGAGTGTAAAATAGTTACCTTCTTGATATTATACAATTAAGATCTGTGAATGTTAGGTGTGGTATATAACTCATGATTAATTACACATCAGCAATAATGGACACCACAAACCCTGACTAGTCAGTACATTCTGAGGCAGTTCAAAGATAGATTGCATTTCAAACATTTCCCAAAGAGTATAACTATATGTATGTCCCTCCATCCCATCTGAAAACTTACCGTCTCTTATATATAAAAGTAACTTTAAATTATCCCCATGTAAACAGTTTTATTCCTTATCAAGTTGTAATAAAGTACTAATAAAGAAGTAATAGAAATCAGACATCCTTATACTATCATATGAGGTCTTTTTTTTTTAAATGCACCAAAGTATGAGATTTTGTTTTGAAGATAGAGTGACACTTGTTGTAAAGCATGAACAATCAGCTATATTCAACAGGATAACATAAAGTTTACGGAGGTCCAATCCTCGTAAAGTACACAGTTATACACCATATAACTGTATTATTAACGGTAAATAACTTCACTGTTAAGTGGTATTGCTGTATCCATCTCGAGTCCATTGTATTTCACAGAGCTTGGCTCTTTGCAGAATAAATGGTACTCTTGCTTAAATCAGTAAGTTTGACCTTCTTGGGCTGGAAGCACTGCGTGGTTTGACTCCGTAACATACCATATAAAATCGCCCCGGCAGTGCACTCAAGAATGGACACACAGCTATCACAATTTGAAAACATTATAACGGAACACCGACACTTCAGTTTCTCTATGATGCCGTCCCATTGGCTACAATTTGATCTGGTTTATTACTGGGAGGAACCATGAAGGAGGGACATAAGGGAAAAAGTTTGTGACAGCGTGTTTGGAAATCCTGAGCTTGTGGTTCACACTTCCCAAAGTCACCTCGACACATAGCTTCTAACACTTCTATGCAGTTCTGAAAGATAGCAAATATTACACATGAAACACATACATGTACATGCATGTAACGTGTATCATTACGTAAATGTATGTTCTTGTGATACATGTTATTATGTATATCATACGATCACATACATGTACCTAACTTCCTACATGTATATAGAATTTCATCTTCTTTAACATTTTCCAAGTTTTCTATGAGATTTTATTTGTTCATAAATTTACTGACAAACATGTACTACTAACTTATTAATGCCCGTTTGTGTGGGTACTATTCTCTCATAGTCTTGATTTTGTAAGGAATAGTGCCTGAGCTTCAGCGAGTGCACCATTTACTTTCCAAAAACAACACTATGGGACAGTAGTACCCACACAAACGGGCATTAATACATGTTGGTTTAGTACATCACACGACTTAATTTAGAATTAATTGCAATAAGTTTCGGATATAAAAAACATAGGTAATCACAGATTACGAAGCTCACCTCGTGGCAGAAAAATTCAATTCAAACATATATCTAAATACATGTACATGTATATTGGCTTTTAAAGGCAAAATCATTCAAGCGGAAAAAGTAGGTCAATTTCATTTTATGAAAGTTTGATCAAAGATACATCCAATATGCAAGTTTGGTACATGAAGCACTTATACTTTGATCAATATTGGCTTTTAAAGGCAAAATTACTCAAGCAGAAAAAGTAGGTCGAGGTCATTTTATGAAAGAATGATCAAAGATACATCCAATAGTAAGTTTGGTACATATAGCACTTAAATTTTGCTCAATATTGGCTTTTAAAGGCAAAATCACTCAAGCAGAAAAAGTAGGTCAAGGTCATTACATGAAAGTTTGATCAATGATACATCCAATAAGCAAGTTTGGTACATGTAGAACTTGTACTTTGCTCAATAATGGCTTTTAAAGGCAAAATCACTCAAGCGGAAAAAGTAGGTCAAGGTCATTTTATGAAAGTTTGATCAAAGATACATCCAATATGCAAGTTTGGTACATGTAGCACTTATACTTTGCTCAATATTGGCTTTTAAAAGCAAAATCACTCAAGTGGAAAAAGTAGGTCAGATGCTGCATCCGATGCATTGATCCATCTCGGCATCCAAAGATGAATCACTTGTGCAAGTTTGGTTACTGTAGCATTACAACTTGGTCAGATACTGAGCTACCCCAAACTTCTTAACCAAGTCACTCAAGCGGAAAATGTAGGTCAGATGCTGCATCTGATGCATAGGTTCACCTCAGCATCCAAAGATGAATCACTTGTGCAAGTTTGGTTAATGTAGCATCAGTACTTTGTCAGATACTGAGCTGCCCCAAACTTCTTAACCAAGTCACTCAAGCGGAAAATGTAGGTCAGATGCTGCATCTGATGCATGGGTTCACCTCAGCATCCAAAGATGAATCACTTGTGCAAGTTTGGTTACTGTAGCATCAGTACTTTGTCAGATACTGAGCTACCCCAAACTTCTTAACCAAGTCACTCAAGCGGAAAATGTAGGTCAGATGCAGCATCCGATGCATGGGTTCACCTCAGCATCCAAAGATGAATCACTTGTGCAAGTTTGGTTACTGTAGCATCAGTACTTTGCAAAATACTGAGCTACCCCAAACTTCTTAATCGGACGCGGACATGGACGGGGACGCGGACGCGTGGGGGTATAGCATAAGCTCACCCAACTTCGTCGAGGTGAGCTAAAAAGTGTCATTTTCCTTTTGCCTACATTCATCTACATTTTTGCACTATTCATGATGCCATAATCCGTTCTGAGGGACAAAACTTTGATTAGCAAAAAGCAATAGTGCCCCGCAACCAGGCACTATTCTCTCATAGTCCCCATGTGCTTAACCAATGGAATTCCTAGTTCCTTAAGATTTATCATTTGATGAACTAAGACATTAAGTGACTGTGGTAAAAGGATGACAAACATATACATGTACATGTAGGCTGAAACCTGTCATAAGGCATTTAAATGAAAGTCACCTGATAATGTATATACATAATATTCTAACACTATGTAGTCTTCCATGGATATTTACATGTATGTATCTAGTTTCGTTACCACAAATGTGAATACTAACTTTTCTTGTTATTCCGGTAATATCATCTGAAAGACGTGTGGCTATTTCTAGACTTTTGACTTGTGATTCTGATGAGGAGTCTAACTCGTACATCATTCTGGCACCTATACAGAAACAAAACATTAAAACATTACACGTGATAAAGTACATGTACATGTAGTAATATTGTGACTGCAAATTCATCCCATCTACATGTGTATTCATAATTTTCTGCATTTTCTTGTTTGACCAGGACTGAGGAAAAAGCATCTTAACAGCAGCTAAAGTTGGATTGTGATTTAATTTATCAAATTCAAGAGTTCTAAACACGCATTCAAGTGTACAACCATGCATCAATGTTTCTGGCTGCTTAAAGTATCTTCTTTATGGAAAAGTAACACAAACAAAAATTCAGAATTTCATTTTGTGCACAGAAAAGATAACAGAGCTACTGTTTATTTTTTTTATATCTAACATTATCATATACTCTAATTTACGTAAGCGTTTATAAGCTTTCCCATTGGCCAAAACGCGGTCACATGCAATGCGATTAATCGTCGTATTGAACCGAAAGAAAATGACAATCGTCATAAAATGTGTGTTGCTGACATGATTGATCATGATATTTGGTTAAATAAAAATAATAAAAGATGAAGATGAGTAAAACCCTTCACTATAAAACAAAATGTTTATCTGAAAAAATTGAAAGCGAGCAGTGCTAGAGAAGCAAAACATTGTAGTTACCCTTTTCCTTTCCAGTTTTCATGTATATGATAAAACAGTTATAGCACAGATGATTAGGTCGATATTGGTTTTATCACTCCATAAATCATCATATCGACCTCATCACTGTGCAATAATTGTATAATATCATAATTCAAGGAAATTGACAATTGAATGCAGATCATGGGATCCCACATTTAACTTATAAGATACAGTGTAAGTAGTTCTCGAGAATGGGGCACATCCACAAATTTTCATGTTATTGGAAAATATTGTCAACAATGGAACTCTTCAGAAATTAAATTAATTATACATGTGCATTGTACATTACATTCCACGTCCATACCTGCTAATCTATGTAATAATGATTTATTATTGCGTTCCAGGAATTCTGTATTTAGGGATTTGGCATCTTTCCCATGGTGAATCTTCTCTATTTCTTTCTTCAATACTTCTTGCACAGTGTCATGGAGCTCACCTTTCTTCTTAACTGAAATAAATTACATATAATCAGAACCAATGTCATATCCAAAGATAATCAATAATTCACTCCAGTCCTGCCTGTCCAAATATCATACATAAATGTACACTTATCGTAAGATTTGTCTTTTGAATCAAATAATAAGGAAGTGTTCCAACTCTATACCTTCGTGAAGAAAATTTCAAACCAAGTTTTCCTGCACCAGACAGGTGTTTTGAATATTAAATTCTCATCAGTGATGCTTCCAGCGGAGCCACCAAAATTCATTTCAGTAGCGCCCTCTTTTATTTTTTTGAATTTAGATTTGTACATTTACTTTGCAGAGAGTGCACGGCTCCAAATTTCCTGGAATACCCCCAGACTTGTTGTCTACTATGCTGTTCACAAGAATCCAAATACACACAAACATACTACGGACACAGAGTAGCAAGGCATGACAACTTCATGTAATTCAAAATGTAAAGAAACTTCTATGTAATTATGAGATGTACTACATACCTAATTGTAATTATGAGATGTACTACATTGTACATACCTAATTATGAGATGTACTACATACCTAATTATGAGATGTACTACATACCTAATTGTAATTATGAAATGTATTACATACCTAATTGTAATTATGAGATGTACATTGTACTACATACTAAATTGTAATTATGAGATGTACTACATACCTAATTGTAATTATGAGATGTACTACATACCTAATTGTAAAAATTTGAGTAAACAGACGTGCATCTGTGGACTCTCTGGATCGAGCTGGAATCCTCGTTTTAATGACTGTAACATTAATAACGGCTTATCTACAAAAAATATAGTGGCGAAAAAATTAGTGACTAACTACACTGCCATCCATAAATAACTATACAAACAAGAAAATCATTCTAAATTCCTTACAACTTTATCCTAATGTTTACATTCTGAGCTTGAGAACTCATAATATTTGGCTTTACATAATTCAGAATTATCAACAGTGATTACAAACATAGGTAATCACAGATTACGAAGCTCACCTCGTGACAGCAAAATTCAATTCAAACATATTTCTTAGTACATGTATATTGGCTTTTAAAGGCAAAACCACTCAAGCAGAAAAAGTAGGTCAAGGTCATTTTATGAAAGTTTGATCAAAGATACATCCAATATGCAAGTTTGGTACATGTATCACTTATACTTTGCTCAATATTGGCTTTTAAAGGCAAAATCACTCAAGCAGAAAAAGTAGGTCGAGGTCATTTTATGAAAGTTTGATCAAAGATACATCCAATATGCAAGTTTGGTACATGTAGCAGTAATACTTTGCTCAATATTGGCTTTATAGAGCAAAATCACTCAAGCAGAAAAAGTAGGTCAAGGTCATTTTATGAAAGATTGATCAAAGATACATCCAATATGCAAGTTTGGTACATGTATCACTTATACTTTGCTCAATATTGGCTTTTAAAGGCAAAATCACTCAAGCAGAAAAAGTAGGTCGAGGTCATTTTATGAAAGTTTGATCAAAGATACATCCAATATGCAAGTTTTGTACATGTAGCAGTTATACTATGCTCAATATTGGCTTTATAGAGCAAAATCACTCAAGCGGAAAAAGTAGGTCAAGGTCATTTAATGAAAGATTGATCAAAGATACATCCAATATGCAAGTTTGGTACATGTATCACTTATACTTTGCTCAATATTGGCTTTTAAAGGCAAAATCACTCAAGCAGAAAAAGTAGGTCGAGGTCATTTTATGAAAGTTTGATCAAAGATACATCCAATATGCAAGTTTGGTACATGCAGCACTTATACCTTGCTCAATATTGGCTTTTAAAAGCGAAATCACTCAAGTGGAAAAAGTAGGTCAGATGCTGCATCCGATGCATGGGTCCATCTCGGCATCCAAAGATGAATCACTTGTGCAAGTTTGGTTACTGTAGCATTAGTACTTTGTCAGATACTGAGCTACCCCAAACTTCTTATCCAAATCACTCAAGCCGAAAATGTAGGTCAGATGCTGCATCCGATGCATGGGTTCACCTCAGCATCCAAAGATGAATCACTTGTGCAAGTTTGGTTACTGTAGCATCAGTACTTTGTCAGATACTGAGCTACCCCAAACTTCTTAACCAAGTCACTCAAGCGGAAAATGTAGGTCAGATGCTGCATACGATGCATGGGTTCACCTCAGCATCCAAAGATGAATCACTTGTGCAAGTTTGGTTACTGTAGCATCAGTACTTTGTCAGAAACTGAGCTACCCCAAACTTCTTAACCAAGTCACTCAAGCGGAAAATGTAGGTCAGATGCTGCATACGATGCATGGGTTCACCTCAGCATCCAAAGGTGAATCACTTGTGCCAGTTTGGTTACTGTAGCATTAGTGCTTTGTCAGATACTGAGCTACCCCAAACTTCTTAACCAAGTCACTCAAGCGGTAAATGTAGGTCAGATGCTGCATCCGATGCATGGGTTCACCTCAGCATCCAAAGATGAATCACTTGTGCCAGTTTGGTTACTGTAGCATTAGTACTTTGTCAGATACTGAGCTACCCCAAACTTCTTAACCAAGTCACTCAAGCGGAAAATGTAGGTCAGATGCTGCATCCGATGCATGGGTTCACCTCAGCATCCAAAGATGAATCACTTGTGCCAGTTTGGTTAGTGTAGCATTAGTATTTTGTCAGATACTGAGCTACCCCAAACTTCTTAACCGGACGCGGACGCGGACACGGACGCGGACGCGTGGGGTTATAGCATAAGCTCACTCAACTTCGTCGAGGTGAGCTAAAAATGTATTTAGAAATATTTTTCACATGCACAATTTTCTTTCAAAAATTGTCATTTTTATATAAAAAAGAATTAAAATTCAAAAAATTGGAAATATTTGAGTCAAGTTTGTTTACAAATGATTTCTATAAGGTTCATCTTCAGAATTATACAGGAATGGATTGAAACTGTTCATTTTCTAACAGTAACATGAACAGAAATGGTGTATATTAATTTATGGATGGCAGTGTACATGTACATGTACATGTAACTTCTGAAATAATGTGTGGCACATAAATGCTGATTTTAGTTCACAGACCAAGTTTTCCTGGAAACCCAATTAAATGACTAGATATACAGATGTCATCATATTCATGGCACAAACGTAAAATCAGAATCTAGTTATCCCAATTTCTATGCAACCTTTTCATTTCACAAATAGAGAGTAAAAAAGGACGTTAGAAAGTATGCTCTCCTTTTTTGACCAAACAACCAATGCAATGAAATACATTTTATCCATGCTGCATTAGAATTATTACTAGATAATTGATATTTCTGCATCAGATGCATATACAGTACATGTACACACACTAGAACGGTTAAGTTTTCAATTTGGAAAATCTAATACATAAGCATAAGTGGGATAAATGAATAAACATGTTGTCATAGATGTTTAGAAAGTGTTCTATCTTAAGTAATATTCAGTTAATGTTTAAGTGACCTTACCTTTCCTATAATATATATCAAATGCCATAACATGAGTCTGTATCCTGTTTCCCAGCAGTGTTTGTAATGGTTTAAGGAACCTAATGGCTTGTTCCAATGGATCATCAGCCTATAACATCAAAAGTTACTGTATACATTAATTACAGCAGAAAGTCTCTTAATTAATACATTCAAACATGATAGCTATTCAAAAGGTCTAGTTTAATCTTTTGAAATATACATCTAAAATTTGATGAAATTTTGTACAAGTAAAAATACATGTACAAAGAAGGAAGTATCCACATTTGTGATTAGATCAACCTTACATTGTACAATGGTAGTTCTAAGTAGAAGTTGTTTTTTGTATTGGATAAGACAAGTATACAGGTATATGTAGGTTTAGAAATGTGTGTGGTACACATAAACTCCCAAACATGATGCAAAAGTCCTTCCAACACAAAGTTTAACTACTGATGATTAAAAGTCACGAAATTATCTTCTACAATAGACAACTAACCCTTGCTAGTTTATCTGGTACTAGTTCCTCTTCCTTAGGGCCGTCTAATTCTCCATCGGGTTGTTTCTTGGTGTTTTGATCTTTCTTATCCTGCTCGGCTTTCTGTTTTTCTTGAGCTTGTAATGCCTTCTTAGCTGCTTTCCTTTGCTTGTTCTTTAACTTCCTCAGCTCACTTGGTGTAAGATTCTCTGTATGACAATTTTGAAATGTTCAGTGGCGTATTTACTATACAAGTGCACATGCATGCACATGTATACATGTATGAATTTACATGTAGTATACATTTGGTCAGCCTAACTGTAACTTTTGAGAAAGGTGAGAAAGGCCTATGATTTGATATCTATGAGCAGGCAAGTTACAAACTAATCATTATCCCTGCATTTCATTTTTGCTTTCTCATAGATTAGCAGATTCAAGTTAAATTATACCATATGATTAAACATCTATTAAATACATGTACATGTAATTATTAACCTGTATTCTGTGAATTGTCTCCGTCACTTTCTGATAACGGGTGATCATGTAAATGGAGATATATCTAAAATGTACAAACATGTAAAATCAAGTGATACATGGAACAAGAGAACTCACTTCAAAAATCAGAAAATTGTGAAATTTTACAAGAAAAAACTTAAAACATAGGGTAATCAAAGATAACATACATGTAGCTCGCCTATAAAGGCTTTTGTCAGAAACCAGGTTAAAGTTTTTGAAAAGTAGGTCAAAGTCCAAGGTCAAGGTCACTAGGTCAAAGGTCATGGTCTCAAATGAAAGGTCTCGTCACAAGGTATCTACATGTGAAATATCAAAGCCCTACCCCTTATAGTTCAAGAGATATAGCCCAGGTTAAAGTTTTGTCTACGGACGACGACAACGACGCCGAGGGTATGGCATTAGCTCTCCGGACTTTTTCGTCCCGGCGAGCTAAAAAGTGGTGTACATCTAAATGAAAAGTTTTCAAAATAAAGTTGACAAAGTCGTAATATTTCAGTATCTGAAGAGAAATGGCTGGATAATAAATATACTTTAAATCAGATAACAGCAAATTGCATTTCCTATAAATTGATTAAATTTCACTGGTTAAACAATTATGAATACGTACTAAACAATGAAGACACCCTTAAAGTAAACCTACATGTATATATAAGCCTGTAATATGATTACTTACATCTATAGCTATCGTAGCAGCTGTTAAGTAGAAGTTGTGATTGCGTAACACATCCTCCAGCCTTAGTAACCCTATGTAAGCTCGTAATGTCATCTTTCTCATACAATATGTGTGGAAGTCAAACTGATCTTCTATTATCTCTGTAAAATGCTGAAATATAACATGACATTCGTTTATAAGCCTCAGCCATACCTATCAACTCTCCCCCATTTCGTGGGAGACTACTGCGTTTGAACCTTATCACCCGAGTTCGCATTTTTCCTGCGCGGGAGACCAAAATCTCCCCCCTTTCAATCATGCCACCTGATTTTTCCCTAACATAAGAAAGATAACTCTAGCAACTTTTGGAACTCTATTCTATAAAGGTTTGTTTGTAGTCAACAAGTAAACAATAACAACATAGATGCGATGCCTGTTGTTAGTACAACAATTAGAACACGGCGCGTGTAGATTGATGCCTGTCAAAACTGATCAATTACACAAATTAGAGGAGCCATAAAGGACAATAGTAGACTTCGGATATTTTGTGTGAGCTCTACTTATTCTGCCCATGATATCAATTATGCACACACTGAGATATGCATATACGAGGGCTTTCACAATGTATAAAAAATCAGACTGACTGAAGGTCTGATTTATCAAACGACATTATATGTTCTGTCAGTTCTGTCATGAATGTAATGATAAATCAACTTCTAATTGCAGACTTCTACCAACCCAACCCTCCCCCCCAAAAAAAACCCTTAGCCTCAGTATGTCCAATGAACAAATGCAGAACAAGAAGTAAAGTGCAATGAATTGTTTACATATATGTCATTGTTTATACATTTTCTTAGACTTGGTATGGTTACAATCAATAAAATTTTTTGAAAGGTGTTTTGCACATGTTGCAATTTATAAAAAAAAGTCGCGAAAATGGTTAACGCACAATCTCCCTTTTTTTCATCTGTCAAAGGGGGGGGGGGGGGGGGGGGGGGGGGGGGGGGGGAAATCTCCCTCTTTTGAGAATTTCAAAGTTGACAGGTATCCCTTAGTTACATGTACACTGCCATCCATAAATAACTATACAAACAAGGAATTCATTCTAAATTCTTTGTAATTTTATCCTAATTTTTTCCATCCTGAACTTGAAAGATTTATAAAAGTGGCTTCAAATAATTCAAAATTATGTATTGTAATCAAAAATGCATGTAGAAACTTTTTTCATTGGCACAATTCTCTTACAAAAATCAACATTTTTATGTAAAAAGGATGAAAATTCAAAATACATGTACACGTATGTAAATATTTTGTTCAAGTTTGTTGCAAATGATTTCTATAAGGTTCAATTTTAGAATTATACAGCAATGACTTCCAAACTATTCATTTTCTATCAGCCACATAAATATAAATGGTGTATACTAATTTATGGATGGCAGTGTACTTACCCTGTCTATTTCATGACATTTTTTGAGAGCTTCTCCCCACTTGCCCATTCGTTTATAAGCCTCAGCAGCCTCTGTCTGGAACCACATACACTGCATTTCATTGAGATTATCTACTGCCGGAACACCCTCCTACAAATAGAAAATGCACACCTTCAGTCACAAGTCAAATAGATGTGGATGCACAATCAAATATCTTTGAGAGTCTTATCTGTGTTACATTTATATATTTAATCATTAATTCACGAGGTCAAAGAAATTTCTAATGATGTTACAAAATTTTATGAGGTGATTTTAGCAAATTTTGATGAATAGAAGAAAAGCATGTTAATCAACTCCAATAAAAAGCCAGTACATTAAGTTCATTAACAGCAATAGTAGACTATTAAGAAAAAGACAACTGATTCTGTTCACTTTCTAATATAGATAATAAAACATTTTTTTGTAGATAAAGACTTACTCGAGTGAACTTTGAACACATATCAGCTGCCTCGCTAACTAAGTTAGCTTTAAGCATATATTTGGCACACTTTGAGTTGATGTAACGGTCAGCTGTGTCCAGTGACTGGGCGTCGTCCATTAATCTGACCGCCTCCTCTATGTCACCAGCATGCTAAAACACAAAATGTTCAAACTTGTAGATGTTTATATAGTAGACATTTACATACATCAATATTGTGAATACAGCATGCATTTGCAATTCAGCTTGGTAATGATTCATTAATGCATCTACATCTCAATTACTGATTGCAAGTTCAAACCACATACATGAACATGTACAAAGTGTTCATACGTAGCAAAGAAATAGCTTGACAATGTGTATCTTAGTAAGGGTTTAGTGAGCTCATTCAGTATAAGACTCGATACCTTGTCAATTTTAACTTAAAGACAATTTCAACAGTGTAGGATGTCATATGTGTACCTTTAGCATTGTAACCTTGTAGATTTTAGCTTCGAGTACAATGATTTATACAGATATAGGCCCCTACATATATACAGTACAAATCATTACACGTGTCTCACTTTTTTACACATAGGATTTACACTTGACCTTTAGCTAATATTACATGTAAACATGTCATAAATGTCCTATGCACATGTTGACAGGCAAATTGATCTTTGACCTTGCTGTGGTTGATTTTACATGTAAATTTTGAAAAATGAAGTACATCAAACAGAAGGTGATGAAATGAACATTTGACCTTTGACACCAGTGTCTTACAATAATTACATGTAAAATAGATGAATTCTTACATGTAATTTTTTAAGGAAAGATAATGTATAATTAATTTTTTTTGGTAACCTTTCACCTTAGGCTTAATTAGATTACATGTAAAAATACGTTTACATGGAAAATTACCAATTAATTAAAAATAGATAAATGATTGGTTTCATCATTTGACCTCATTGACATTTGTCAGTTTATTTTACATGTAATTTTTATGTGTAAAAAAGAGAAGAATTGTTACATGTAATTCTCTAAGGTGAGATTTACATGTAAGTAAAATTAAATGTTTGGTAATCTTTCATCTGAGGCTTTATTGAGCCAACATACATGTACATGTATTAAAATACATTTACATCGAAAAATTCGAATTATACCATAGATAAATGATGAGTCTAATGATTTGACCTCATTGACATTTTTCAATTAATTTGAAATGTAAATATTATCCTGGCCTGAATCGGGATACAAGGCTAGCCAGTACTGCAGGCAGTGAAGGCATGTCAATTGCATCTAGAGAACTAGGGGCAAATCCTCTGTACATTGATGAGCAAACTGCGGAGAGTCCTCACACCTACTACAGGCAAGCAGGAGTGTAAAAAGAGATGAATTGTTACATGCAATTCTCTAAGGATGAAAAATAAAATATATATTAAAATACCAATTAATAACAAAATTATGGATGAATGATGGGTATGAATATTTGACCTCATTGATATTTGTAAATTTTATTTTACATGTGATTATCACACATGTAAAGAGTTGAATTCATATCTTTCTATAATTTAATTCTATTCTGTAAAGATAAAAGAAATTGATTAAATCACACCAAAGGAAGCAGGAATCAATCTGGACAGTGCCATCAGTGTTTCCCCCATTATTTTTACATTTGTCAATTTTACATGTCATTTGTAAAAAGAGATGAATTGTTACATGTAATTTTCTTAGTTGAGGTAAGTTATAATTAAATTTTTTCGAGAACTTTGACGACTATTTCCTTTTGTTAAAAGTGGAGAAAATTCTTTTTAGCTCACCGCGACGAAGTAGAGAGGGGCTTATGCTATCGCCCCGTTTTCGGTGTCACCGTCCGCACTATAGGTTAAGCAAAATGGGACAGGTCGATACTTGCGAAACTATAAGTCCTACATCAACCAAACTTACATAGATTATGCATCTGAGGATGCTTTCAACAATGCATGGTACAGAGGCTGCATCTGACCTACATTTCATGCTTGAGTGAGCAGGTTAGGTAAAATGGGACAGGTCCATTCCTGCCAGGGCTGGGACGATACACTGATATATCTATAAATCACAATACAGTGATCCACTATACTCGTATCGATACGTTGGGGCAATATCGCGATACAAGGACCCGTTTTTAACTCAGTTCAAAGGCATGAAAACGCTCGGCAACTCCGTCAATTGAAAGCTTTTTGTTGACTAATCTTCCTCCGTTTGCTCCAAATAGCATGCAAATTGCACAATGCATTACAGTATAATTATCAATTTTCTGAACTTTGCGGGAATCCTAAAGAGTACTCATGTTCGTTTAAAAAATTGAAATCGGCGGCGAAAGTCAAGTTTTCAAAATTCGTATCTAGATATCGCGATCTTAATTAACAAAGTATGAAACCATTGTCCAGAGAAGCGACCTGATGTTATCAACGCTTATTAATATCTGGATCAGAGAGTGGGTAGACGTTGCTGCATCTAACCCACATTTCACACTTCAGAAAGCAGGTTAGGTAAAATGGGACAGGTCCATTCCAGCCTTACTATAAGTCCTACACCAACCAACCTTGCATGGATGATGCATCTGAAGATGCTTACAACAATGCATGATACGGTGGCTGCATCTGACCTCCATTTCATGCTTGAGTGCACAGGTAAGGTTTAATAGGACAGGTCAAATCCCGCCTTACTATAAGTCCTACACCAACCAACCTTGCATGGATGTTGCATCTGATGGTGCTTACAACAATGCTTGGTACAGAGGCTGCATCTGACCTACATTTCATGCTTGAATGAGCAGGTTAAGTAAAATGGGACAGGTCCATTCCTGCCAAATTATAAGTCCTACACCAACCAAACTTGCGTGGATAATGCATCTGAGGATGCTTACAACAATGCATGGTAAGGAGACTGCATCTGACCTACATTTTATGCTTGAGTGAGCAGGTTAGGTAAAATGAGACAGGTCCATTCCCGCCTTACTATAAGTCCTACATCAACCAAACTTGCATGGATGATGTATCTGAAGATGCTTACAACAATGGATGGTAAGGAGGATGCATCTGACCTACATTTCATGCTTGAGTGAGCAGTTTAGGTAAAATGAGACAGGTCCTTTCCTGCCTTACTATAAGTCCTACACCAACCAAACTTGGATGGATGATGCATCTGAGGATGCTTGCTCCAATGCATCATATGGAGGCTGCATCTGACCAAAATTTCACGCTTGAGTGAGCAGGTTAGGTAAAATGGGCCAGGTTCATTCCAGCCTTACTATAAGTCTTACATCAACCAAACTTGGTTGAATGTTGCATCTGAGGATGCTCATTGCAATGCATGGTACGGAGGCTGCATCTGACCCACATTCCATGCTTGAGCAATCAGGGTATGTAAAATGGAACAGGTCCATTTCCGGTCTATTTTAAGTCCTAGATCAATAAAAAAAAACTTGTGTGGGTGATCAATCTGAGGATGCTTACTACAATGCACTGTACAGATGCTGCATGTGACCTATATTTCACGCTCAATTGGCCAGGTATGGTAAAATTAGAATCGTCATTTCCAGTCTTCTTTGAATTTTTTATCAACCAAAGTTATGTGGATGATGTATCTGGAAATACTTTGTGCAATGTAGGTACAGATGTATAAAGACCATTATATTTGTATTACACGTGGTTTTACATGTAACTGTCAAATTGCTCCGACATGCCTTAATTTACATGTAAATATTTCAGTGATGCATCAAATTTTTTTTTCGATGGATTGAGTTTATTCCTTAAAAAGGACAGGAGTTTGTATCATTGAATATAGTTCATGAAACAACTACACCTGTTCCTTTTTAATGGCTATAAACTCAATCCATCGAAAACAAAAGGGCAGTGTTGAATGGCCCTACAACTTGACTTTAAATTAATTTGAATGAGGAATACTTGATACATCATATAAAAATTGAATGTTCTTTACTTTTAGCGAAAGGAAATGGTCACGAAAAATCATCCAGGCAAAATCATACAATGGCCAAAATACTGTTTTGATCAGAGTACACATTTGACAATTATAAATGGAAAGGAACACGTAATCTTCATTATATGGTTTATCTTAAATTTACACTGGTTTAATGAACGAAAGTTTCCTGGACAACATAAGAGATCAAAGCAAGAAACTACTTGCTTCGGCAGTAGGTGTGAGAACTCTCTGCAGATTGCATGTCGGCAGACCGAGGATCTTCCATTCTGCTTTAGACCTGCCTTCACTGCTTGCATTGCTAGCTTACCGTATGTCTGAACTCAGGCTAAGAATAGACTGACAAATGTCAATGAAGTCAAATCATAAGACTCTTCATTTATCTATTTTATAATTAATTGGCATTTTTTTAACGTAAATGTATTTTATTATATTGGCTTACATTAGGCCTCAATTAATTACCAAACATTTACTTTAACTTAAATCTATCTCACCACCTTAGAGAACTACATGTAAAAATTCTTTTCTCTTTTTTACACATAAAAATTACATGTAAAATAAATTGAGAAACGTAAATGAGGTCAAATAATTACACCAATCATTTATCTAATTTTTTTTTAATAAATTGGTATTTTTCCATGTAAATATATTTTTACATGTAATCTAATTAAGCATCAGGTGAAAGGTTACCAAAACATTTAATTATACATTTAATTATATCTTTACATCATCTTAAAGAATTACATGTAACAATTCATCTCTTTTACATGTAATTATTGTAAGACACTGGTGTCAAAGGTCAAATGTTCATTTCATCACCTTCTGTTTGATGTACTTCATTTTTCAAAATTTACATGTAAAATCAACCACAGCAAGGTCAAAGATCAATTTGCCTGTCAACATGTGCATAGGACATTTATGACATATTTACATGTAATATTAGCTAAAGGTCAAGTGTAAATCCTATGTGTAAAAAAGTGAGACACGTGTAATGATTTGTACTGTACCATGTAGATTTGAACTGTGAGTACCATACCTTGTAAATTTTAGCTTTGAGTACAATGATTTATACAGATATAGGCCCCTACATATATACCATGTAGATTTGAACTGCGAGTACCATACCTTGTAGATTTTATCCTTGAGTACAATGATTAATACAGATATAGGCCCTACATGTATACCATGTAGATTTGAACTGTGCGTACCATACCTTGTAAATTTTAGCTTTGAGTACAATGATTTATACAGATATAGGCCCCTACATATATACCATGTAGATTTGAACTGCAAGTACCATACCTTGTAGATTTTAGCCTTGAGTACAATGATTAATACAGATATAGGCCCTACATGTATACCATGTAGATTTGAACTGCGAGTACCATACCTTGTAAATTTTAGCCTTGAGTACAGTAAGTTCTATCAGTGTAGGGGTGTGTTGTATTGCTAAGTCTATGTACTCTAAGGCCTTCCTTGTATCCATCTTGAAGTCATAATGTGAGGCGAGGAAGTAATACACCCAAAGTAATGTGGTAGGTGGCTCCAACATTAATGGTTCGTCTACAGAAATAGAAAAATTATAAGTGATTACTGGCGGTTCTTGCTTATTTCTTGTAGATGTTTTAAAAGAGAATATCAGGCTTTAGAAATGAGATGTCCAAATAAACAGATTAATATTTCAAACATGGAATCCTTATCTAGGAAATAACTAGCTCTTTATCTGCAATATGGGACAAAATGATGCTAACAATACCAAGAATTTACTGTGGTAAATTTGACACAACATACCTGATTCAGCAAACTTTTCACATTTCTTTAAGCTTTCTGCATACCCTGTTACAATCTCCTCCATCATCTGAACCTGAGAGAGAAAACTGGATTGAGTAGATCTTAAAATCACCAATTCCAATGCAATAATTACAAGCAATACTTAAACTATATTAAAAGTACATACAAGTACATGTATCTACATATATACAGTCTTTCTATTTATATCTTTCCTCTGTGCCATGCATTCTTAAAATAAATATGAAATAAGACTGGAAATTCAAGTTCAATATGGACAAGAAAAAAAAATCCAACTAGATAAAATTACATGGTCCTATTAGTTTTTTAGTCGATCACTGTTGCACTACTCACCCTTATGGGATCTGCATAAACTTTTTTCAGTGTGACAAATAGTGGTGGAACACCTTTGTGGAAAGCTCTCCGTAAGTACACATCCATTAACTTTCTGAAGGTTTCACCTAGAGGTATGAGCATCCAATAAGACTTCAAACTAAAGTGTATATCAAACAGATGGTAATATGAGACTTTTGTCATCCCCTTCTTTGAGCAAAATGACTCTGATCCGTCATGCTTAAAGATGGGCCAGATATGGTCATGTAGAAATCTTATTGCTTCCATTAGAAATAGGCCAGGAGGCCAAGAAAAAAATGTAGAAATTGGGCATTTCTTGTTATTCTGTAAGAATATTGACCATGATCACAAAACCCGACTGCGAAATTTTGAATTAAATACATGTACTTTTGGATCTATATCTACATGTAAATAGATTGACTAACTATTTGTACAATTTATACCTTATAACGAATTTGTCATGTATAGTGTATACACGCATGTGTAATATAACAGGACCTTACAAAGTTTACATGTACATTTGTAAATGCTCAATTACCTTCTGTGAAGTTAAGAGGAATTCTTCTAGGTGCAGATGCCCTTGGGAACATTTCTTCATAGTCTGTGTAAATTTTCAATCTCTCTTCCATACTTCCTGAATGAAGATTCAAAATTATTTACTTCCAAACGAAGGTCCTCACAGGTATAACAATCAACATACATGTACACAATTGCTTACTGTAAACGGTTTAATTTCGCGGTGTTAAAAGTTCGCGGGTTTCTGATTGTAGCCAATTGCGGTGGTTTTAATTTCACGATATCAAAGTGGCAGAAGAATAAAACTTTTGATACATGTATGAAAATTTTGTCGCACTAACACACATGTAATTTGAGTGTTGCTCGTGGTAATTAATGACAAATACGTAGTAATTAGTGATAATTACACAAAAACGATTAAATTTGAATTGAAGTGGAGTACCAATAAGTAGATTGAAACTAATTAACTACGTCCATTTCACTCTGCGTGTCATTTTCCTTTTTATAAAAAAAAATGTTGGTATGATAATAGATGCATGTAAGTTATATTGTTGATACCTTTTAATGTACAATCTGAACGATTGAGCTGTACATGTACAATAGCTTTCATACATCTGAAGCATATGAACATATTTTCCTCTGTGATTTGTTTTGTCTGTTATACACAATTATTGCGGGGGTTTAATATTTGCGGAAAATTTGAAAACCGCGAACATAGCGAAATTAAAACCACAAAAAATTTCCCCGTTTACAGTATACAGACGTAACACACAATTCATCATGAAATAATATTGCAAACAGAGGGAAAAAAAGATTCTACGATGGAGACTGGATGTCAGAAGGACTGACAATGCTACAAAAACTATATGCTGCGCCCTTTCTGAAGATGGGCATTCAAAACTTTGACAATTATATACTTACTTGTACATGTATAATACATATATTACATATATTCTTATCAATATTGACAGAATTGTCCGTACCCGGTTTACTGGTATCTTCCAACATTTTATAATACTGCCAATTCTCAGGATTTCTGTTGATCAGGTCCTTGTATAGATCTACAGCTTGTTCACTTCTCCCAACTCTACATAATAAATCAGCTGCAAAACAAATAAAATAGAATTTCAAACATCTGAAGAAATTTGAATGTTTAATCTCTATTGTTCCTTTTAATTTCATGGAGCCTGTGGCAATATTAGATTTATCAACAAAAAGCCTCTTATCCCTCTACCTGCAGTATAATGAACCAATTCTTAAAATTCTATCTGACAGTTTTAAACTTTGAATACTAAATAAATGACAATTACCTTTAGCTTCTTGTAATCCTAGTCTATCTACTATTTGTTTGTCGTATCTGTTTAGGTGATTTAAAGATTCCTCTAACATTCCCGCTTCTGACATGACCAGGTTCTGATACATCAGCAGTTCACTGTGTTCATAGTCTAATGGTTTGGGCTGCAAATTAATATTGACAATTTTTACATGACTAGAAATTTTCCCTTCAAACATTTTCTCCAACACATTCACAGTTTAGTACTCCCCAATAACTCATTGAATTTCTTAAAAAGCCACAACAGCATGTGCACATGCCATCGAATCTATATAATATCATAAACAACTAAATAGCCGTGTACATGAATCATTGTTTAATAATTCCCCTCGTTAAATTCACCAATCAAAATCTCACCTTACTGCCCCACAGCACAAAGATACATTTGTTTCATAAATGTTACTTGGGGAAGTATATTATGTGTAACATCAACTTCTTTGTTTAGTTCAAATAGAAGAGAAATAAAGAACTACTATAAAGCAAACAGCACAACTTTATATGTGTACTACTAATGTTATATTTTTTAAAATATTACCGAATTACTATCAACAATTATTGTAATATGTTTGTCCTCACCATTTGAGTTTTTCTGAATTCTTCTAGGATGTTAAGCGCCATATCATAATCCCCTAGTAGATGATACGACATAGCATAACCGATCCATGAGGCTCTTTGTCCTGGACGTAATACCAACAGCTGGTACCGTGTGTCCTAAAATAATATAAAATATGAACAAATGTCTGAATTGATAAATGCGAGTCCTTAAATAGTACAAAATATGAAAAACTGATCACATGTGTACTGAAATAGTACAAAATATGAACAAGTAGACCATATATTTTCTACAATATTCACAGAATGAGCAAAATAACAAATCAATTATCCACAGGGGGGTGGATAATATTAGTTATTAGGTTTATAACTGACCTACTATGGAAAAATAGGGGGAAAGTTGTGATCACAACTTACCCTATGTTTCAATGGTAGGTCAGTTATAAACCTAGTAACAAACTTACTGCATCGAGGACAATTTCTATTTACAAATAGAATAAAACTGAAAGGTATTTCGAATAGTAAAGGCTTCTCTGGTCATTTGGGGCGCATTTCCCTCAACATCAGTGACGTCAGCATTTGACCGTGGAAACGTAACATTATACACCAACAAAACGTAGACAAAGGTAAAGATGTACGATGAGAAATGAAGCATCGGTTGTATTATTTTCAATTAAGAAAGGAAGATGCAATTCTAAAACCATTAAGGTAAATGAGCGTCTTCTTGTTTGTGTCTTACACGATCTGATATGTTGTCTACTCTATGTACAGGTTAGCCATCTTGTTTTCCTCGCCTCGAATTAAGCCACAATTGCCTTCTATCAGGATGAGGGGTAGGCTATGGCCTTGTACGAGGCAATCACTTGATGTGATATGGGCAATCCTAAGAGACTAGTCGAGGTGCAGTAATAAGCTATACATGCAAATGTTAACATTTTCTATGACAGAATAAATGCATTTGGTTGCTTCTGCTAAAAATCAATACAGCATGTAAACTTAACCAGACTTACCCTGTATCCCTCTAAATCTCTCATCTGAATTTGTAAGAGAGACAAATCTCTAAGGATCTGTAAGTTATCCTGAAATACACATTAAACAATGATTAGACCAATGAAATATCTATATCAGTTAGACATACAAATTTTGACAATCCACGAATTTACCTTGCGTCCACTAGACAGTTCCTGAGGCATGTTGCCTGCTTCATGCTTGACCCTACTACCGTATAACCAGAAATTTTCGCGAGTATCAAATTTTGCGATTTAATGGTAAAATAGGGTGTCTTTATTTTTGTGAGTACAATTTTTCGCGATTCCTAAATTAGAAACAAATACTTGTATGTACCTATGGTGTTACTGTTTTGTACCTTTTATTATGGAAGTATTAGTTATTTCTATCATGAGAATACACTCAATTCACTTTCCTTTACGTCTAATCAGGAAAAATGAACAATGGCACATGTAATATATGAACAAATGAAACAGAATTACCAATTTATGATCAACCTTATCAAACACAATTTTTCGCGAGAATAATTTTTCGCGATTCAAACTCACTCGCGAATATAGCGAAAATTAGTATCTTGCGAAAATTTCTGGTTATACGGTAAATGGCCTTCATACTAAAGGTGACCTTGACCCTACCTGGGATAAAAAGTCCAAATGCACTTGACCTTACCTGGCAGTTGGGTTGAAGTAGTCATGATTGTCTAGTACATTGTAAGGTGAAGCCACACATATACATGTAAAAATTTGGCTAAACAGATATGTAGATGTGTAGAGAGACAAACAAAAAGCAATGTGATCCTTACATAATGCTTTTTTTCTGCATAAAGAAATCTAAGTCAGAATAGTCTTATACAAAATTTTCAAACACTTTTTTCCATCTAAAGTTTTCAATTTTTTTTCAAATTCTAACTGAACATAGAATCTTAATAAATATAGAAACAAACTTACTTTGTCCCATCTGAGAGCATTCCTGTATGCTTTGATAGCTTCGTCATATTTCCTGTCTGATCTTTGTAGTAAACCATACACGTGCCAACCTTACTCAAAGTTAAGGAGTTAACACTTACAAGGGAATAAGCCTTTATAATTAATTACATACATGTATGTGAATGTTAAACGGAACGATTTTCATAAAGTATACATGTAAATAGGAGCTGAAATTCACTGCACTTCATTAAAATGTTTCTTCGTCTATAATGAAAGTTTTCTACAACGACAACTCATTTTGAAAGTATAATGTGAAGTTAAACACCCCATGCAACCATAATATGATAAGCTAAACTTGAAAGTATTGCTAGTATACCTAAAATATCCACTGTACAAATGGTAGTGATTTGCAAGGACTAAGAACAGGTGCCATGGCTTCATTAATTTGAAATTGTAGAAAATCATGAAAAATGTTTGATTCACAAAAATACCTTCCCAATCATTGAGATTGAAACACAAGAATAACTATACCTATGTGTATATCTCTTACTGAACATGTCAACACCCATTTTTTATCATCAATCTACATGCATATCAACGTTATGGAGACACTCCAAATATTACCCAGATACTGCTGACAGCATAGCACTTTTAAAGTGAACTTAACTTCTGAGAAAGATTTATTTGTACAACAAATATGAAGACAGTTAAATTCAGATATTTGTTTCCACCAGGAGTCATTGTACAATCCTTCTTATCCAACCTTAAAAGACACAAACATGGCTGTTTATGTTAATCCTGTACATACAAGGATACAAACATGGCTCTTTAAGTCATTGCGTAATCCTCTCCTGACATGGTCGTAAGCTTCCTCCTTCCTGCCCAGGCAGTTTAACGTCAGTCCTTTCATGGCAAGTGTCTCTAAGAATAGAAATTCAATGATACACATACCAATTCAGATACATGTAAAAATCTTGACTACTTGATATACATATACAATGATGGATACGCAGAAAAACTTTAATATCTATACACAAATGATGCAGAAACTTGATCATTTTGATATCTTGTATGTACTAACTTTTTCACACAACAACGTAAATATTATAAATGTGCATATATACTACATTAGATAAACACTCACCTCCATGTTCAGAAAACTTTGGATTTGACAGAATCTGTTTGGCAAACTTTAATCCATTCTTATATTGTTTCTGTTCATAACATTTCTGTGAAATAGAAAATAAGAATATAAAACTATCAATAGCTGAATTGAATTCTTACCTTAATTCATTTTCTGTGTTTATAATTGCACATGATGTATTTTGACCAGAATAAGATTTATTGTAGAGTTTTTCCTATTACAATAACTAACGAGAAAAAAAACTCTATTTGTCCACAAATTTATGGCCTCCTGGCTTGTGTTGTAACAATAATCCTTATCATCAAGATATCCAAGTTGCTGACTATCGATTCTAATTAATCTGAGTTAATCTCTCTCACACAATATGATACTAATAAAAATGTATCAGAATGAGAGGCGTGACTTCAGACACTAGAACATACATGTAAGAAGAGTGACATGTATATCTCTAACCAGGAAAATCGAGGTGGATTTTAAGAAATTTTATTATACTGCAGGACAAATCAAATGTCCTGTGGATTGGTCTCATTCGTAAACTCTGATTTTCCATTTGGAATGGGGCCGAATAACTGCCCCAAATCAGGCCAATTGCGAGCCCTGCCTACAAAGTGGAGAACACACACTCTGAACTATCCACAACACGTAGATTAAACAGGTCCAGTCCAAAGCCAATCTCAATCGGGCTATATAATTGTACAAATCAAGCTATATATACATTGTACTTAAAGCCCAATCGGGCCGATTTGTGAAAAATACATCTAAATTTAATAATCCGTCTTTTAATCGACTTATGCATCGCGCAAACCTGACAGGAAACTTTAATGATTGATGTCAAAAACTGACCAAAGCAGATAGATCAACTTTTCACAGTGGATAGAACTTTCCCTATTTCACATGATATCTCTTAATCAACATAATTATATCAACCAATTTTACAAATTTTTTATGCATTTCTTGTCAGTCTGAATCATGCAACTTGATTCCTTTAGATGTTTAAGTTGTAGACTATAAGATCAAATAGCAGATATATGCACGCAAGACTGATTCAAAGCACCTTTGGTCAGTTGATGACATCATGATCATTAGGGTTTCCTCTGTTGGGTTGGCGCAATGCACAAATTGATTAAAAGACGGACATAATGTATTTTTTTCACAAATCAGACCGATCAGGCTATAAGTATATAGCCTGATTCACAGGCGGAAAGATCGTCCGGGTATGCGTATGCGCTACTAAAAATCAAGGCTACTAACACTGGTTTTACACTCTTGTCAGAAAAATTCTTGGAAAAATAGAAATTATCAAGTTATGATTACTATTATTACTTGAATCGACGGACAAAAGGTTAAACTAGATACTGACCAAGTTTGGTTGACCTGGACCTCAGAATAACTCAATAAGGGAAAAACTGCTAAATGCAAAACGGAATCTAGCGATATATTTTTACTCGACATTAGCTGGTCAACTCTCTATGACTGGAGATATAAATGGCTGCTTTCATTGAAAAAGTGATGACAGGCGAACATTTTGATTATATGTAATAGGGAAAAAATAGCAATCCAAGGAATGCTTGTGTCGCCTGCGAAGCGGTTTGATTATTATTCTAGAAAGTGAATCAAATTATTGGTATCAGTAGAAAAGTCTTGTCAAATGAAATTCATTTGAAATATCAGACCTCTTAATTACAAATTAAAAGTTATGGTCATTCTCAAATTTTCAGAAAAGAGTGTCAATCATCTAGGTCAAGGTCACTACGTAAAAATTGGTCACAAAAAAGTCTCATCATAAGAAATATTAAAGACCTATCACCAACCAATTAAAAGATATATACAACCTTAGAAAAGAAGGTCAAATAGCTAGGTCAAGGTCAAAAGGTAAAAAATTATGGTATGTGTAGAATGGCATTGTTACAAGGAAAATACACGTGAAATATCAAAGCCCCATCACCTAACAATCAAAAGATATAGCCAATATTACTTTTCTTGAAAAGTAGATCAAATATCTAGATCAAGGTCAAAATGTCAAATCTTATGGTATGTGTAGAAAGGTCTTGTCACAAGGAATACACATGTGAAATACCAAAGCCCTAGACTCACTTACCAATCAAAAGATATATCCATTCTTAATCTTTTTGAAAAGTAGGTCAAATATGTAGGTCAAGGTCAAAAGGTCAAAAATTATGGTATGTGTAGGAAGGTCTTGTCACAAGGAATACACATGTGAAATATCAAAGCTCTATCACCTACCAATCAAAAGATAAAGCGGATCTTATCTTTTTTTCAAAAGTAGGTCAAATATCTAGGTCAAGGTCACAAGGTAAAAAATTATGGTATGTGTAGAAAGGTCTTGCCACAAGGATTGCACATGTGAAATATCAAAGTCCTAACACCTACCAATCAAAAGATATATCCATTCTTAATTTTTTTGAAAAGTAGGTCAAATATGTAGGTCAAGGTCACTAGGTCAAAAATTATGGTATGTGTAGGAAGGTCTTGTCACAAGGAATACACATGTGAAATATCAAAGCCCTATCACTTACCAATCAAAAGTTAGAGGGAAGTATTCTAGGCAAAGCCATTCTATTTTATCTTCAGCGTTAGAGAGTGGACCAGCTAATGTTGAGTAAAAATAAATCAAGGGATTCCGTTTTCATTTTGGAGTTTCTCCCTTATTCTGTGGTCTAGGTTAACGAAACTTGGTCAGTACCTAGTTTAACCTTTTGTCCGTCGATTAAAGTAATTATAGTAATCACACCTTGAGAATTTTTATTTTTCCAAGATTTTTTACGACAAGAGTGTAAAACTAGTGCTATTAGCCTTGATTTTTAAAGAGGCACATACGAATTGCCAGGTGACCTTTCGGCCTGTGGCCTGATTCGTACAATATACCCGATCGAGCTACAGTTATTGGCTTTGGACTGTACCCGTTACAACATGAATTGTAAACTGTTCAATAAATTCATGCACAGTACAGAACTAATTTCAATTTGTACATGCTCAAGGGCATCCTTTTGGGAATATTTGTACTTGACTTGATGCCTTGCTTCTCAAATACTTACAGGAAATACTTTCTTCAAAACAGTGGCCTTTTTTTTTTCTTTTATCAAGTTTTAACAGTTAATAAAGTTTTAACAGAGTTCAATAGATACTAGCTTAAATCTATCAAGTTTTCTCCAGTGCAGTCACTCTAAAATTCTCTGAAGGCAATATTTACTGCTCAAGACTCTTGTTTACATGGTTGGAGCACAAGAAATCCTCATGCATTTTGTGTGAAGTGACTCTGCAAGTTTTCTAAGTGTAGGGCAAATTACCAATATTCTTTTAAATAGAGCATTCTCTTTTGGGGGTAATGGGTTGCTGGTTGGCATTTTTATCTGCAAATTGGGCTCTTCTTATTGCCCTGGGCAACAAAACCCTATGAATCAACAAGCACAACCACGAGGTGATATGGTCCAATATGGAGGAAGCGAATTCGCATCCGTCGACACGGACTTTCGGGATTTAAAAAATTTACATTTTAATAATTATTTCTACGAAATTTTCAAAATTTAATACTTTCGAAGCGAAATCATGTTTCAGATTAAAAAATAAATTAATAATTGAATGAAAATAATAGTTTTCGCCTCGTCAAATCACTAGAACGCTTATAGAATAGCTAAATTGCATTAATGAATCAAGCATTAGATTGACGTAGAAAACTTATGACGACCATAGAATTTGCACAGATGCACAGTTAAATATTGGAAAATGATGATGTCATTCGCTTTCAGTGATCTTTGACAGCTCCTGTTTCCAAACTGAAACTGTAATATAGATCTGCTAATTGCAAGAATGAGTGATTCTGACAAGACCAGCAAAGTTGACGAGAAAGACGCACCTGCCAATGCAAGTCCCAAAGTGACAGTTATTGAAAAACAGACACAAAGGAGAATCTTCAAGATAATTGTCATCGGTGATTCCAATGTTGGGAAAACTTGTCTTACTTATAGGTTTTGTAGTGGCAAGTTTCCAGATAAAACAGAAGCAACTATAGGGGTAGACTTTCGTGAAAGAACGATAGATGTGGATAATGAACAAATAAAGGTAAATGCTTACTGTTCACGCAGCTCACTTCAGAAATCGGAAAAGTGAACTTTCTCTACTTTGTCGGCATATTTTCCGATTAAAATTGATATAGGCAAATAGATCTGAACCTCTCATAACTAACGTAATGTATGAAATATGTCTGTATGACCAATACTACAGGTACTATAATGCTCACAATGAAAGAAAAAATTTTAGATGGGGAGATTTCCATGTTAATTTTAGTATGACGTTGTCGACGTTCTCCATAGACAGTGTTGAACATCAGTGACGATGTGCTTAAATTTATGTGGTAGAGTGAGTTTGGACCCGTATTTATTTATTTATATTTATGTCCGTTTTTATCCCTTATTTACATACGTACTTCCTGTTAAATAGTACGCGAGTCCCGGTCATGCGCGCGATTCATTTCCGTTTAATTAATATAAAGATTTAAATGCCGCATTGCGCACACTGCGTCACTTAACTAATTACATACTAACCAATTACCGACTTTCTTTAAGACATATGACTAAATGACACCTTTTCATTGGTTACGAACATTCTAGCGCCCAAGTCTTTGTTTAAGACTCCCGCTCGGCCAGATTTGTCCTGAGCCCCGAGCTAGTCAGACGGACATTGTATTGAATTTATGATTGTCTTCTCGGAGTTTGAGTTGTTCACACAATTAATTAAATACAGTACCTACATTCACTTGTATACTTACCTGGTGCAGAACACTGTAAGTTACTTTCCTTTATTTTCTTCATTTTCCACTTTCCTCTTTATTTCTGAGATTAACGTTATTTTAACTTTGAGAATACGAGATGAACGAAAGGTAGCTTTATTTAGTTAAGTAATTTATGAAAGAGTAATTCTGTTACAAATCCGTATATTATGAACTTTTTGAATACTTACCTTTTTCCGAGTCGAAGATATATTTTGTATGGTCTCTCAGACTTTATGAGTTATATTTTTGAATAGATCAGTTTGCTATCGTTTAGAAAGCTGTTTTCATACTTACCTTATTTTAATTCGCCCGTACAAATATTGTATCGAACTTTATATTGTTTGTAGTATTTGACCATCATGTAGTTGGCTATAGAGATTTGAGGATAGCCAAGATGAATTTATCACAAGTCCCAGTCTGGTTCCATAAACTGGTACGCAATATTATTGTTCATTTCAAATGAAATATTTTGACCTTGATATTTATGCAAAGATAAAATACAATCTCTATATATACTTACCGTATCTCTATTTTTCAATCAGAGTTATTTCCCTTAGAAATGAGATGCTCGATTGAATTGATTCATTATCAGATTTGTAAATTGGTCATGTTTAAATACAATATACCGTGTCGATAACATAATTATGCAGACTGTGATTTTTGTGTTGATATGAAATAATATATATGAAATACAAATGATATTATATTCTATATACTTATGTTAATTTATTAATATGTTTCAGGACTGTTATTATTATTAATTATACAGTCAGTAATAAAGGATCCAAACTTTATCCACCGGACTTTGGTTATTCATTACATCACACCAAATCCACCCCGGTAACAATGGCGCCCAACGTTGTATCGAACTTTATATTGTTTGTAGTATTTGACCATCATGTAGTTGGCTATAGAGATTTGAGGATAGCCAAGATGAATTTATCACAAGTCCCAGTCTGGTTCCATAAACTGGTACGCAATATTATTGTTCATTTCAAATGAAATATTTTGACCTTGATATTTATGCAAAGATAAAATACAATCTCTATATATACTTACCGTATCTCTATTTTTCAATCAGAGTTATTTCCCTTAGAAATGAGATGCTCGATTGAATTGATTCATTATCAGATTTGTAAATTGGTCATGTTTAAATACAATATACCGTGTCGATAACATAATTATGCAGACTGTGATTTTTGTGTTGATATGAAATAATATATATGAAATACAAATGATATTATATTCTATATACTTATGTTAATTTATTAATATGTTTCAGGACTGTTATTATTATTAATTATACAGTCAGTAATAAAGGATCCAAACTTTATCCACCGGACTTTGGTTATTCATTACATCACACCAAATCCACCCCGGTAACATTAACATAGAAAACTCCCTTTCTAAAACTATTTTCTTTCACTGTGAGCGTAGTATTAGTCGTTACTAAGGTACACATATCATACACCGTTATAGTTATGAAAGTTTGAGATCTATAATTCCCCCATATAAGCTTTAATCGCAAAATTTGCCAACAAAATAGAGAAAGCTTCAATTTTCAGATTTCTGAAGTGAGCTGCGTGGACAGTAAGGCGCAAGGTGGCTCATTAGAGGGAGAAAAAATATCTAACAGTAATAATATGAACATAGGCAAAGCCTAATGGAGAGTGCAGAATGACAAGTATTTAAATCTTACTTTCGCGCAATTGAAGAAATTAATAATGACAGGTTAGCATGGTTAGCTTTAATTTTTATTTCAAATCTGGACAGGCATGTGCCCTCGCATAAATATGTCATTTCCCTTCAAGATGGCATTCACTCAAGACAAAATTTAGGTACCATAGTGTACCGTAATGGCAGTACATAAAGGGGTAGATTATGGGTTTTCGTATATTTTTCCTTTTTGGAGACATTTTTATCTATAAGTTTGCTTTGCTGCGCTGACATTAAAACGAAACCACTGACAATGGAAATTGTAAACATTTGAAGTATTTAATTCTTAATTACTTGTCTCATAGACTCTAACTTGTTATGAAGTATACATGATTTAACAGATACGAACAAAGATTTGGACATGAGTATACTTAAAGTTGATTGAATGATTTTATATTTCAGTTTCTTTTTACATAATATGCCAATTTTCATTTTGAATTGTCATTTTATTTTCAGCTTCAGTTATGGGATACAGCAGGACAGGAAAGGTTCCGAAAGTCCATGGTGCAGCATTATTACCGCAATGTACACGCTGTTGTTTTTGTTTATGACGTTACAAAAGTGTCATCTTTTGAGAGTATGCCAGGATGGATAGAGGAATGTGACCGTCATAATCTTAATAAAGAAATTCCTAGAATTTTGGTGGGGAACAAATGTGACATGTCAAATCGCGTTGCTGTCAACACCAACATGGCACAGAAATTTGCAGATTCTCACAACATGCCTCTGTTTGAAACATCAGCAAAAGACGATGAAAAGGCAAACCATGTGGAGGCCATCTTTATGACATTAGCACACAAACTGAAGAATTCCAAACCTATGATGTCTCCTTACATGAGTACAAGAGGTCGTGATTTGAGTAATGTACAGGTTGTCAAGGTCGGGAAGACAGCTCAAGGGCTAGGTATAGAGGAGAACCCTGACAATAAATGTGCTTGTTAATATGTATTATTTATGCTAATTTTCTCATGTTACTTTTGTCTTATTCTTCTTACATAGTATGTTACTTCTCATACAGTATAATAGTGCTGTATATCTGTTATTCTTTCCATGATGCATCACTAAGGTTTCATCAATTTATTTTTGGAAAATGAGTACATGAATTACTTATTCAACTTTTTCAGTTTTTCTTAGCCTTCTTGGTTTTCCATGTTTATGTACAGGTAAGATAGGTAGATAGATTTAACATCTTTTCTTTATATACAGATGAAAATATTACAGCACTTTAGAAGATGGTTATAAGAAATTTATCAAATTGTAGACAGTTTGATCCAGACTCTCCATGTTCTTGGTTAATTGTTTGAAAATTTTGATCAAATTCTTTTTCAACATGTCCAACTGTAGATTGATTTTTAGTGCATTTTACATTGTGAAGGAATTCAACATAGATTTTAACATGTATAAATTTTAAGAGGCTGAAATAATAATTATTGGGAAGTACACATAGATTACACTGAGATGTCATTAAACATTCTCTATTGAAACTTGTGTATTCTTATGTTTATATTTTTCAAAAAAGTAACTATTTTTAATTATCTTGTATTATAGAAGAAAAAATACTATTCTTTTGTGCTTTAAGATATGAACCTTTGCAACTAATTATGCTTGTATTAAGTCTTGAATAGTAAACAGAAATGATAATAGAAAATATAGCACCCCAGCATTCACTGACAATGTAAATGGAAATTATTCAAGAATTTGAAAAAAAACAAGATGTAATCGTTTTATACTGACATTTTCCTTGATAAAATGTATACTTTCAATTTAGTGGGCATAGTATGTATATATGTAAGTTTATTGATAGATCCAGCTTTTATCATGTTTATACAAGTCAGACTTGTTTATTTGTTTAGCGTTACATAGATATGGTAGATCTATTATATGGTATTTTATAATTAATTGCCTCACTTTATTGCACAGCTATTTCTTTGTAGAGAAATGTATGATAAATCATAAATATCTTTTTATTGCCGTACACAAGGGGATTGTGCAAGATACATACATGTATATTTATATCAATTATATTTATTGTACATAGATCAGAAGCTGTTGATATTGAAATTGTAAGTGCATGTACAAAAGTAATTTATTTGTTTTGCCATGTGATGTCATGTGTACTGTAGATAGCTCATAAATGGATCTATGTGTAGATGTGTAGATTTTTAATCATGGCTAACAATACAAATTATAACTGTGCAGTACGCATGTTTTATAAAGGATTGTTAATCATGATTAAAGGTAATTGGCCTGTCATTTTTACAAGCAGTATATATACATGTACATGCACACTGTTACTTGTAGAATGCTCAGAGTTAAGACAAATATATTTACGTTAAAATCTACGCTAGAGTGCAAAAGAAAAAAAGTTATGACCAAAATCTGATCATAGTGATGTACATGTAAGATTATTTATATATCATGTGTATGGGAATAATAACTCACAATTTTAGACATGATTACATTATGCAGACTACTATGTCTAAAAATACTGACACGTTTTATATTGCAAAAAAATATTGAGGAGTTTCATTAATTGTCACTGTCTCTGAAAGTAGCATGTTGTGTATTAATGTTATGTTCTTCTGCTTTTTTTGTGTAGAAATTTAGAAATTTGACAAGCATAAATTGCTTAAAACGTGCTTAATATTTGATTCTATTTTCTTCTTGCATGTTGAAATTCTGTGGATTTCTAAGATTTTTGTTTAGATGTAATATCTCTTAGTGATTAAGAACACTAAGATGGGAAGACAAAATGTACATGAATGTTTTCTTTAATATTTTATCATTCATTCTTTTTCTTGATTCTGTCCGATTCAAAACTATTATGAGAGATTTACAAGTATTTCTGTGTTCTTTTGAAACAGTGAATTACACAAATTACAATGTATGTATATGACCACCAACTGCACCAAGATTGACAACATAGAAGTGTTATATTGAAATACAACATGTCAATTAAATATGTGATCAATTGTTGTATCATCATACGTGGAGTAAAGTTGTTATGTAATTTTTCTTGTTTTCAGTCATGTGATTGTTGTAACCAAGGATCAAGAGGGAGAGAAAAGATTTTAAGAGAATTTATTAAACTGTTATCAACCCTGAGTATTAATCTTGTTATTACTGTTGACAACAGGGCTGTTTTCTCTCTGTATTTTACTACATGTAATAATAACTATATTTTGAATGCATTTGGAGACAAGAAAATGGAAAAGGGATTGACACAGAAAAATAGGAATCTGTCTTGTCCTACTTAGTTTATTTGTACAGTATTTTGGTTTAGTGACTCACAGTATACATGAAATACTAAGTACATGTCCACAACTTTTTTCCTATATATTTATTTACCCATAAACTGGTGTATGAAGTTTCAATTTTTAAAAGCAAATGAATATAGGTCCATAGTATTCTTTGGCTACCCCCATCAGTCTGTGATAAGTGAAAGGCTTGTTCACTTCTAATCTAGATAGCCATATGCACCATTTGCTGTATCAGGTCAGTTATGGTCAAGTAGCTTGGTCTTAGTCCTCATCTGTAGTAAACACGTACCTATTTTAGATAAGTAAACACAACTGCTCTAGAAAACACCTTCAAGGTCAAAGTCATGGTGTATTGGATAAGTCATGGGTAAGACAGACGACATACCTGTTCTTGAACTGTTTACTCTTTTCTCTGATTAATACATTTTTTCTCCCTTCAATCAAGGAAGTTTGATCCCAGAAAGAACTTCAAAGAAGTCTGATCTCTCCTTGAATCATCAGATGCATCATCCATGCATGTTTGGGCCATCTGACGTTCTGCTCTCAATTTATCTGCAATATGACAATCAACCAAGATATGTAGGTGATGGATGTCATCTGATACTCATCACTAGACACGTAAGCTGTCATGTTTACAGACCTGCCCACCTATTTCTTTCAAAAAGTGTAATATTTCACTAAAATAAGTGTAATTTAGGGAAGCAAAGCGTAATATAACAAATATTGACTGTATCTTTGATAAAAACATTGTCTTTCCCACTCTTTGACATTGTTACAATTCAAAATCATTTACACCATTGCATATACGGTATCAAATGCTCAACGTTTAAACCATTTATGTATGCGGGTCTATTCGTATTTTATAAATTGTCACTCTGCTTGGAAATATGTTTGAAGCATAAAATTGAGCAGCAAAAGCATATAGCGTAATTGTAGGTCCAAAATCTTAAAAATTGCGCCAAAATCGTAAAAGTAGGCAGGTCTGTGTTAACAGTGTGTGTAGAAAGTGCATGTGACCTGTATTTCAGTCAAGTGACCATGTAACCAAATTGGGGCAACCAGATTTTAGTGGAAACATTACATTTTCAGATAAGCAATTATTTTTGAAATCTACGCTATTAAGTTTATCGCCATTGGGAATCCTAGCCCATAAAATAATTTCACAAACAGTATTCTCTCAGGGCCTGCTTTCTAGTTGATATGGAAATGAAGGTTTAGTATCTTCCAAAACCAGAATTCTGATGCCACTTGTTATACACATCACCCATGTCATCAATATGTTGAAGTCAGATCTTAATTCTCTCATCTGTGAGATGTACATATGTAGGTCATATGCACACACTTTCTTCAGCCTTCAATGTGATACTCTGCACTAGACCCATCATCTGTGTTTGTTTAGTCACTACATTGATACTGCAAGATGTTTGTGAAACATTAATGCCCTGTCCACAACTGTTATCATAGGTCAAACTCCAAGGTCAAGGTTATGAGTAAACTTTTGGTACCAATAGAAAGGTTCGCCACAAGGAATCCTAATCACTTCCTTTCTAAAGTTATAACCATTAGATAAAAGTTTTAAAAAGTAGGTCAGTTTTCAAAGGTCAATTTTGTGAGATCATGCTCTTTGAGCCCTGCACAGCACAGGAAGAAGAACATTGTGAAAGCCTTATCACTTAGCTTTCACAAGTTATGGCAAAGGTTAGTTTATGCAGACAGAAAGACAGGCCCAAAACTCCATGCTCCCAAATATCAGATTATGGGGGCATAAAAATGATGAAATCACATCTTAATTTTGGATGCTACATCTGACCTACATTTCACGCATGTGCAACCAGGTTAAGTAAAGTGGGACAGGTCCAGTTCCATCAACCAAACTTGTGTGGGTTTTGCATCCGAGGATGCTTACTGCATTGCATATTACGGATGCTGCATCCGACCCATGCTTCACACTTGAGCGACCAGGTCTAGTAAAATTGGACAGGTTCATTTCCAGCTACTAGTATTATAAGTCCCACATCAACCAAACCTGTGTTGGTGATGCAGCTGAGGACACTTACTGCAATGCAATTTGGTTACTTATCACTTCTACAGCCTACATACCTCATCCATGCATGTCCAGTTGCTCCAGTACCTCTGCTTACTGAGAAAAACTCAAATCTTTTCAAACATGGTCACTCCCATGAAATACAATTTGAAGCACATCTTAAGAGACTAAGTTTAGTCACTTTCACATCAATCAATAGGGAAGTTGACACTTTGTGTACTGTATAAGCTAAGCTTACATGATAGCATTTCAATACATTTATACTACTGAAAAGGATGCAATGGAGTTTGTAGCTTTAAACTTACAGACGGCAACTAAATGTATTAGGTTGACATTCAATAATGCTAGACAACATCAAGAGTAGCCTGACCTCGTAAGTTTAAATGGTAACCTTCTACCAATAGCTTTTTCCTTGAAAAGTTTTGACTCATGACCTTGAAAATCTTCACAAAATGAGTACACCATGTACACTTACAGTATACCATGTACGCTTACACATTGCCATTGATATATCTCCCCAAAAACTGTACTTTGACAGGATAAAAATATACACATATACATATACATGTACACTGCCATCCATAAATAACTATACAAACAAGGAAATCATTCTAAATTCTTTATAAGTTTATCCTAATTTTTCAATCCTGAACTTGAAAGAATCATAATAATTGGCTTCACATAATTCAAAATTATGAATTGTGGTACCAAAAATGTAAAAAGAAACTTTTCTCATCTGCACAATTTTTTCCCAAAAATTCTAATTTTTGTATAAAAAAATTAAAAATTCAAAAACTTCAAATATTTGGGTCAAGTTTGTTACAAATGATTTCTATAAGGTTCATTATTAGATTCATACAGATATGGATTTGAAACTGTTCATTTTATAACAGCAGAATGAGTAAAAATAGTGTATACTAATTTATGGATGGCAGTGTACATGTATGTACAAGAAGAGAGACAGTATGTTGTTTGCACACTGAATAATCTTTAATATAAAACGTTAAGCTGTAAAGTTTATTGCATTATATTTTATTTTTATTCCAATGAACGGAATATAGCCGATATAAAAACGACATTATGTATGTAAGAGGCAACATAATAAATACATAGACATTAATGGAAGGATGGCATTGTACAATGTACAAATAAGTTATAAAACAAATCAATATTAATTAGCTTTAATCAACAAAATAAAAAATATGGCTTTATTGTGTGCTTTTTTTTCACATGTAGTAAGAAAATATCTTGTAGACAATATTAGGCACCACAAAATCACAACTCAATAATTATTAAACAGCACTAATATCAAGTACTGCATATACTGTACATGTATTTGCTACCTGCAAATATTTTCATCTTCCATAAATATATTAAGGAAATAAACTTTATAGTTATGTTGAATCTAGTTCAACTAGAAAAAAAAAAATGTTATTGGCTGACAAATCAACATATGGAATGCTGAATCTTTATCATTATAAACATAACTGAGAAAATATTGATGTAAAAATATGTCTATGTAAGCAACTGCGATATTGATGAAACAATAACAAGAGACTTTTAACCACAATATCTCATTCAAATAGATGTGAACTGTAAAAAAAAATCAACATTTATGGGGCTTGAAAGATCTCATTTTCAAACAACACTCTCAATAAATTGCTTCTTTAAATATCAAATACAGGAGACATCATATTAACACATTGTGAAGGGAATGACACAGAATGAAGAAGATAGCACATTAATGTATCTGAGACAATGTAATACGTGTGTACTAGACACCATAATGCATGGAAAATACAACTGTCATAAATAAATGAAAGCACTTGTCATGACTGATGAATAATACCCTAGTATGTCAAGTATAATTTCTGTTGGCAGTTTACATGTATCACATGAGATTCACGTCTCCTCTTTCTTCTCAATGCTTTCTACTGTTTTACTCTCGCTATCCTCTTTCCCCTGACTACTTTCTTTTACCTCGCTTTCTACCTTACTTTCTGTTTCTCCAATCTTACTGTTCTGACTAGATTGGTCGGATTTTGCTTTATCAGTTTGATCAGATTTTGTTTTATCATTTTCTACAGGCACATCTCGACTTGGTTCAGATTTTACACTCTCCTGTGGTTCAACTTTCACTTCTGTCATTGCTACAGGTTCAACTTTCACTTCAGTTGTCCCTACAGTTTCATTTTTCTTTTGAATCTCTGACTCCATAGGAAATTCGATTTCTACTTTCGGTTTAGGTTTCACTATCATACTGTCATCATATTTAATTGTAGTATCCTGAGGTAGCTGACCAAGTTCCTTTTTAATCTGCATTATGAGTGGATTATTTTCAGAAGTTTTGGAGGGGGTGGGGGTGGGTGTGGCTTCTATTATACTTCCTTCTCTTTCATCCTCAAAACAAACAGGATGGTAGATCTGAAATCAAAGAAATGCAAAATTCTGTAGAGATATGCTAGTTTATTAAACCAATTTTATCATTAAATGTATTTAATACAGATAACTCCTGTTGTTTGGATCTAACCAATGTTCATAAGATAATGTACACAGTCACTTAAAACTGAACAAAAACCACAAACATGTAGCTCAAAACGAATGATTTTAGATTTTGATTCTATGGTATTCACATATATAATCTGGTATGTAATTAACGTAAGGGGAGACTAACCTTTCCGTCAGATTTGATAGCATCTTTGAGATGCCACACCTCCTCTTCATCATCAAAGTATTGCTCAAACGGATCTCCACAAATTTCACACCTCTGTAAAATTATAATACACGTAAGTTACAAATCCATATTTTGCTTTAAATGGAATTAAGCCTGTGTTTGTGAAACACGAATGCCCCCAGTGGCATCTTTGTTAGTATGAACACTATTTTCTCTTAAGTACATGTATGTGAGGTCACTGGGTTAAAAGGTCAAAGGTCAAGGTCACGAGGTCAAAAATTTTGGTATCAATGGAAAGGTCTTGTCACAAGGAATACACATGTGAAATATGAAAGCCCTATCACTTCCCATTCAAAAGTTATGTCCAATGTTAAAGTTTTTCGGACAAACAGACAGACAAACAGATAAACAGACAAACAGACAAACAGACGGACAGGCCAAAAACTATATGCCCCCGAATCTTTGATTCCGGGGGCATAAAAATCTAATTTGAAAAAAAAAATCAATTGAGTACATGTAAAAAGTTACTGTATATTTTGTATTGTCTTAAGTATTATTTATTAAACATGATAAAAATATTTGCACAGCTTCCTCTTTGGTAGACAGGCTATACTGATTTAAAGAATGAAGAAGTGTCCTCCGTAGGGAAGTTTAATATAATAAATAACAATGAACACTCTATATCCACTTTCAAAGAATGAAGTAGTGTCCTCTGTAGGGAGGTTTAATATAATAAATAACAATGAACACTCTATATCCACTTTCAAAGAAAGAAGTAGTGTCCTCTGTAGGGAAGTTTAATATAATAAATAACAATGAACACTCTATATCCTCTTTCAAAGAATGAAGTAGTGTCCTCCGTAGGGAAGTTTAATATAATAAATAACAATGAACACTCTATATCCACATATACATGTATGTGGATATAGAGTGTTCCTTGTTATTTATTATACTGATTTATACAAATATGGAATATTTTTACAGAGATTTCAGCAAAGGCATGGTATACATGTAAATTTCGACAGATATATGTAATACTATAAAGGATTTAATTTTACATTTTCAGATTAAAGGTTTTTTATTGGTACATGTAAATAAACACATTTTCAACTTTCTATTTTTATATGTTCTTCAAAAGTAAACCGGCTCAGATTTTATGAGTACAAACATTGCAGACTTCCAAGTAGAAAAGCCTCCAGTCTTAACTATACATTGTATCTATAGAATGACAACTTACGTCATCCCCTGTAGCTGCCGGACAACGCTCTATATCTGTACCCTCTGGTATCGTGAAAGCTGGCTGGTTTTGAGATGACCCCTGACCTGTTTTCTCTTGCTCAAACACTTGACTTCTCACTATAAATACGAGTAAAATAAATCATGAAGCTACATAAATCTTTTTACTGTAACGAGGCATGTAAATGAACACAAGTACTCCATAAATGGCATGAGTTACATTTAGATTACAATCATAAAATATCTATCTCACATGGGCAGTATGAACACAATAAAATATAATAGGTTTAATAAATGACCTACTTGTAATCAATGTCCTACATACATAATGACCTACTTTTAATCAATTACCGACCTATTTGTACAGTTATACATACCTCTGTCCTCAGATTCATCAATTTCTTCAAATTCAATCCATTCCTGTCAAACATAATCAATCACTGGTTAATTTCCATGTAACTTATTTAAGGAATTAAAGTAAATTATGTGATGTAGCACACAGTAGTAGACAATACAAAACTATTTGACCATGTTTACCAAGTTGTGAAGTTGGATTTTTTTTTTTCATTTTTTTTTTATATGTGTGCAACACTTCACTATGGTTCTCAATTAAACCACGTTTATGTAGATGATTTGATTAACAGTACAGCAGTAATTAATTCTGTGATAAAATTAAGGTAAGTATAAAGTGCAATAATTTGAAAACTTACATTCATACTGTAGAACCATGACCTATTCTTGCTGATTTTAGAGCCCTGGTTTTCTCTCTTATTTTGTCGGAAATGCCAATCGAGATGTTCTCTGTACCTATCTGTCTGTTGGCTGGTAAACCTCATACCACACGTGGTACACTGTATACCACAATACATACGCTGGACAACCCCTTTATGTTGGCTGAAGTAGGTATTAAATCATCGAGTTACTAATTATACAAATAATACAAGACATTGTTTTGTCAAAAATATTCTAGGGGTATGGCATGAAAAATAGTCATGTAATAACTTCATCAAGTTATTGCGGTGAATTAAAAAGAATTTATGATCAATAATAACATTCAGTAATCTAAATGTCAGTACAAAGAATCAATTCCAATGTTCTCCCTTATACAATGTATATGTATGCATAAATGTATATAAAAACTTACACTTTCAACTCGTCTGTCTTAAGCTCTAACAAGTCTGGTACTTTTTCTATCTTTGTGCTCTGTATCACCTTTAAAATGAAATGAAAGTACATGACAAGGTAAAATTACAAGCAGAATTAACTTTTGGATTTGATTACATTTTTAAGTGCAATAATGTTCATATGCGCTATAATATTAAACATAACTTCAAAATTTGACAGTTACATCTTAAATCAAAATAGAAATACCAAATTCACTGTAAAAATGTTACATGTTATTTATAAAGTCAAAAAGAAAAAAAAACTAATATTCAGTTAAATGCATGAAAGTACACAGTAATAAGATTAAATACTTTTTTATCCTAACATTGTATTGCAGCTGCCAAATCATTCTTTTACGAAATGTCTTTTTTTTTTTTGCAAATTAAGGGAAATATGTAATTTCTCCTTGAATAGTCCTGACAATTCTTAATTCTCACATCAAAAAAGATTTAAAGATAAATACCGCGTCATCAACTTACCGGTACTTTGGTTTTGTCGTCTTTTTCTTTATCCTCCTTGGGCGTGGTTTCCTGAGCAGTGGCGCCCTCTGGTTTGGAGATGAGACCGGTGGCCAGTAGTTTCTGGAGAAGTGAACCAACGTCTAGTGGTCCCGATGGAGGTGCAGCTATCAAATAAACACATGCTATTATACATGTACATGTATATACAAGTAATTAATACATGTATTACAAACAAGTATTCTACAATTCACACTAAAACATGAGTTGTACATGTACTTACACAAGTTTAAAATGTTACAAAAGTAATAATTCCAACAAGATATGAAGGAAGTCTGCCAGCTGAAGATAGGACAAATCAAAATCGAGGATTTTACTAGTTCAATTGTACCTTGAAAAAACCCACACAATCTATTTTTATAATTATATACCTTGTACAGGAGCAAGGATATTTGACACAGCACTGGGTAGACCTGGAGCAGTACTTGGCATTCCTGGAGCGGAGATCGTTGGTGGCATTCCCATCCCTGTAAAGTATCAGCACAATTTACTATAGAAAATAACCACAATTAACTCAGTATTGAAAATAACCATTTTAAATGATTTTCAAATATACAGTCTGCCATAGCACTTCTGTCAATTCTACATGTTCAACAAAAGTTGAGTAAGCCTTAGCAATGTACTCCTGTATGAAACATCTTTTTTTTTCTTTTCATTCAACAGAATGAACCAAAATCATTTGTAAGAAACATGCAAAAAGTGCTAGAAAAATATAAATGACAGGACAGATAACACGACAGAGGCACCTTGGATATCTCCATCCTTTCTTACGTACCTGGTAAAGACATAGGTGCTGACATTGAAATAGGTTGTTGTGGAGGGATCATAACACCAGGAAGAGGCCCCATTGTTGATGATGGAATAGGATTCATGCCCATTAACGGTGGGATTTGTCCAGCCTGAAAGATAAAACATCACATTGAGACATTATTTTACACCAACAAGCTCAATACAACACATTATCTGTTGTACCAAGTTTTTATTGCTGTTAATAATTGAAAAAAATTATCAATTAGAAAATTGAATGGAAACAAATTTATGCTAATTCAAAAGAATGCATGAAAGGAAAAAAGATGAGTTAAGTCTTACTTGAGTTCCAGGAGGTTGAGGTACACCTGGTCCCATAGGTCCAACAGGTAACATTACTGGTCCTGGGGGGCCTCCCATCACTGGTCCAGGTGGACCACCCATTAATGGCCCCGGGGGACCGCCAAGCATTGGTCCTGGTACTGAACCTTAAAATATCATAAAAATCATGATTCATTTCTGTTTTACTACGTTATTACACAATGATAAAGCTTATTGTTCTTTAAAAATGTAAAAAAAAAAAACCGCAAATTATGTATTAAAATTTAATAAAACTGAAATCATGACAAAGTTTTGTCCATACCTGGCATTGGTGGCCTTAGTTGATCTGGTGCCATTGGCATCATGGGCCTCTCTCCAGGGGGTCCAGGTCTGATGGGCATGGGGACCTGTGGGAGGGGTGGAGCATTGGTCCCCAGGCCTAAGTTATTGACAGGTGTCATCAGGGATTCATCAGTGATAGGATCCAAGATCTTCACATCAGGAGGGGGGCCCTCGAGACAGATATCTATATTCCTATTTCCTACATTGATAGTCTTCGGAGGTCCACCAAATTTAACCTCGAACCACTTTCCATCAAAGATAATCTCATGAGCTGGACCACCAAAGGCAATGAAATGTGGTCTGTTATTTACTCTGATCTTTCTAGGTCTGTCCATATCTACTAAGTACTTTTCTCCGTTAACTCGTATCGCACGTGGAGGTCCGTCAAACCTGATGCCATGAGGAACATTGTTTATCATGACACACGGTATCTTCTGATCTAGTTTGAGTTCACACAGATTTCCGTCAATAAGAATCTGACGTGGCGGTGGATCAAATCGTAACTCACAGCGATTGTCATCAATGAACACAAAACGTGGCTCCCCTCCAAACTTCCCCAGTTCTTTATTGTCCAATAAAATCATTCCATCTCTTCCATCGATCTTTATTGTGTGTTCCTTGTCCTTGATCAGAATTGTCTTAGGTGGTGCATCAAGACGCAACTCGTGCATGAAAGCATCGATCCAGAGAAGTCGTGGAGAGCCATGGTAAAATACTTTATAAGTCTGTCCCTCAATCATCACATCTCTGATGTAATCTCCAAAATTATACACAGGGAGTCCATTAACTTTAATACATCGCTCGTTGGGGTCTGCATATATTGAGAATGGTTTATTTCCAACTTTCACAACTCTTGGCGGTGCTCCAGTTTTCACAGTGTAAGGTACAAAGTCTATCACAAATTCTTCTACATTTTCTGAGCCATGCATTCCACTAAGGTTAAACCAGCGAGGATCCTCATTTTGAATTTGATGACCCCTATTTTTGGCAACCTTTAATGACAGATTTTGATCCCTCTCGTTTCTTCTCTCATTATTTGACTGATCAAATGATGGACTATTTCTACTACCACGAGGGCCTCGGGGCCGGTCCTCAAATCTCTCTCTGCTATCAAAGTCCCTCCCGCCTCGACCTCTGCCTCGCCCACCTCTACCTCGAAATCTTCCTCGTTCACCATGGAAACCATCTCTATCATCATTGAAATTAGGTTTTCTGAAGTCCATATCCTCCCTATCATCTCTGTCCCTCGGTGGACCTCGAAACCTCTCATTTTCACCTTGAGGAGGTGTACCTTGACGACCTCTCTTATTTTTGTCAAAATCCTCCATGACTGGACCTCTCCATCCAAAATCATTACCGGGAACTCTATCAACATTAACCTTCATAGGAGAGCCTTTGATCTCAGGTTTTTGAGGTCCCCTTTGATTTTCAGGTCTGTCTCTTCGGTTGAAATCTCGCCTTGACCCAGGAGGGCCATCCCACTGTTCCTCAGGATTGTCACTGAAATCTGCCCTTGGTGATCTATAATCATTATCAGCAGGGCCAAATCTTTCTCTGTCATTTCCCTGCCAATTTTCCCTCCAGTGTTCTGGAGCACCATCCCCAGGTCCTGATCCCCTATCTCTGGGAAATCTGCCTGGTGGACCACCTTCCCTTCTGTTAGGACCAAATCTGTTATGCTGCATTCCTCTATCATTTCCTCTGTCTTCATACTGTGGACTCCGGTGTGGAAAAGGTCCATCTCTGTTGTGAGGTCCATCTCTATTATGTGGTCCATGAGGACCTTCTCTGTTATGTGGTACATCTCTGTCATGTGGTCTTTCAGGACCTTCTCTGCTATGTGGCCCATCTCTATTATGAGGTCTATCTCTATCATGTGGTCCATGAGGGCCCTCCCTGTTCCGTGGTCCATCTCTATCGTGAGGTCCATCTCTGTTGGGAGGACCATCTCTGTTATGTGGTCCATGAGGGCCATCTCTACCACGTGGCCCATCTCTGTCATGAGGGCCTTCTCTGCTACGTGGCCCATCTCTATTATGAGGTCCATCTCTATTAGACGGACCATCCCAATTAGGGGGTCCATCTCTATTGAAAGGAGGTCCTTCTCTCCTGAATTGCCCTTCTCTATTTGGTCCATCTCTGTTGAAAGGCCGATCTCTGTCATGCATCTCATTCCTATTTGGCCCCTCTCTGTTTGGTGGTCCCTCTCTGTTTGGTGGCCCGTCTCTGTTAAAGTGTCTATCCCTATTTTGTCCCAGGTCTCCAAAGAATTCATTATTACGCTTCCCATCTTTGTCCAGTAAAGGTACACGTCTTGGACGGTCTTGTTCTCTCATTTCTCCAGGGCCATCTCTAAAATACGGCCCTGGGCCGTCCTCCCTCCTCTGAGGTTCATTCCATTTACCACGTACATTTTCTCTATCTCTAGGATCTTGTGATGGTTCCATTCTTTTATCCCAGTCCCTTGTAGCGTCATCCTTTCCCCTACCAGACCACACCCCCTCTCTGGGAGGAGAATCCCCTTTCCTTCTCTTCATCTCCTCTATCTCTTTTTGCTTTTTCTGTATGACATCTAACTTGGACAACTCTCTTAATAAATCTTGCTGTTGTTGATAGCTCAGCTCTCCCGATTTTCTTCTTTTCTCAATCTGCTCAAATATCATTTCCCTATTTTCTAGCGATAATGCATTTGGTACATCACCAAGATTGACATCGTCTTTGGCTGGTCTTCTATCATAACCATGTCCCTGCATGCCTGATCGTAGGTCAAGATCCTCCATTCTGTAAATTATATGTCATATGAATTTTATGAGTTTATGGGCAACAATAGAAAAATCAAAGGCTGAAGGCCCTGAAAGATACACCACTCACAACTTGCTGTTACATCTTATTTTACTGTAAGTGTTGACCATCAATGTCATAATATTTGATTATACGCATTGAAATAGCCAGAATTGCAGCATATCAATGAATATTAACATTGCAAGCTAGTTGACGCCTATTTAATTATGACGTTCATTTGTGTATCAAAGGTTCCAATGATATTCACTTTGGGTTTTTATTTATTGTGTAATTTTTTATCTCGAAGAGTAGTGTCTATCAGTGATGGACTACTTTACATTCGGCAATATTGAGCAAACACTGTTTGAAATTCATGCGCCCACGTTATCTAATTCGGATTTCATACATAAACAATTTAAAAAGATCAAATTTCATCTGTCAGCTTATCTAATATTTATTCTAAAATATCTCAAAACAATTGATGCTGATAGAATTTTTTTCACACGCAAGTTTTGATATCGAGAAACTGTTGACACAATCTGGAACTACATGTATTTTTCCACAGTACACCGGAAGTCTACACAAAGAGCATAAAGCTAGAGTTGTGAAAACAGTAAGATACTCCTTGAGAAAGTAGTATCTTAATAAATAAATATACTGCAGGTACAAGCCTGAAAAAGTTTTACATATATAAAATATAAGACACTTTCACATTACCTGCTCTACTAAATTTGATGACCAGATTATAGATAATGGAGTGATGAAATCATATGACTGGCCCCTTAAAAAGCATCACATAACAAACAAATGACATGACAGATTTTCTACTGCGGAATATGTAATAATAGAAACTCCTCATATTAACAATAAACGTATTCAGCTTGTTACATCAACAAAATAGTCTTTGTATCCAAGCAATACATTTACTTTGGCATTAGAATATACCTTCGATGATCCATGTCAAGTGGACTTCTGTGGTCAGTATCCATCCTGGACCTATGGTCTACGTCCCTCCTCTCCTGGTGCTCTAGCTCATAGGCAAACTCCACAGGTCTATCAGCCTTATACTGAGCCCAGCCTTTCTGATTGGGCGTCTGCTGACCGCTACTCGCTCTCTGGTCGATGTCCATCATACTCCTGTAGTCACGGTCCTCCCCACCAAATAAATCACTGTGTGCAAGATTAAAACATGTCAATACAATGTTGAATAAGAATGTTCATCAACATTTTCAACACACTTTAAAAATTTATGTTTTAGGAAGTATGCCCACAATTTGTCAAGTTTTAGCTATTGCGCATTTATCTCACAATTCTTTAATACTGACAGCTAAATACACATAAGCGCATTTTAATAAGTCATATTTAAAGAAATATTTCACTTAAATTCTTACTTACCTTAGATCTTCATCTAGCTTGGCAGTGACTCCTTCCTCTAGTTTGACCTTTTTATTTTGACTACCTTCCATCAGTGTGTCATCTGCCATCTCGCTAAGGTCTCTCTTTGAGTTTCCTCTTGGCATCGTCTGCTTCACAGGGCTACCTTCCCTATTCTGTAGTACAGAGGAGCGCATTCTCTCGTCTCTGTCATCTCTGCTACTCTGATTCTCTGTAGATGGTTCCTTCTTTGGTATTTTGTATCCAGCCTGTAGTATGGGCCTTCTCTCTTCTTTGTCCTCCATGGCTTCATCACTGGGCTTCTCTTCTTCAGTTACTTCTACTTTAATGTTCTCCTTTGCTATAACTTTAGGCTTCTCATTATTTGGTTGTTTATCTTGTTGCTTGTCAAGAAGCTTGCTAGCAGCTTTTGACCTTGTCATAGGTGACCTTGACACAGGTGACCTGGACCTTTCCTTCTGTACTGGTGATTTCTCTTTGCTGGCACGTTTTGACGACCTGGTCTCCCTGCTTTCCTCTTTGATCTCCTGTTTTTTCTCCTCCTTGACTCTCTCTGATCTAGCACTCTGATTACTGTCCTCATCACTCTCCCTTATCTTCCTTCTCTCCTCATCAGAATCGTGACGCTTCTTCTTTCTGTCCGAGTCCTCTCTGGTCTCTTTAGATTTTGAATCCCTATCACTACCATGTTCACGTTTTGGACTACTTCTCCTACTGGACTTGGAGTCTCTAGATTTACTTTCTTTCGATCTATCATCCTTCGACTTGGAAGAAGACTTTGAATCTCTTTTCTCCTTCCCATTCCTTGAATCATCACGTCGGTCTTTATTGCTTTCCCTACTCCTTGATGATCTAGATTCATGTCTGCCCCTTCCATGACTATCACTATCTCTACTTTTCATATCAGAATCACTTCTTGATGAGGAATGTTCATGACTAGATTTTCTATCCTTACTATGAGATTTGGACGATTTGTTATCACTCGGACTCCTATTATCATCTGTCATTGGTTGACTAGTATACATGACTTGTGCACTTGTTGTATTGACAGGCGGCATGGGTGGTGGGGGAGGTGGTCTGTTCATGGGCATGAAGGGAGGGAACATCGGTGGAGGATGGCTCATCATGGAGGGAGGGGGACCTGGCATCATGGGTGGTAACATCGGAGGCATCGCAGGGAAAGGTGCCGGCATTCCCATTCCCATACTGCCAGGAGTTGGTATAGGTGGCGCCACTGGTGTCTGACCTGAAATAGACGTAATCGTTGGCTGCTGGAATGCAGATTGACTAGTGGCAGTAGACGTTGCGGAGGGTTTGGTACCAAGACGAGGATCTCTAGTCAGCAGACGAGGGTCTCTGGATGCCATCCTAGGGTCGCGTGACTTTGAAGCTGCTGTGGAAGGAACACTGGGTCCTTGATTTTGCTGTAGTAATGTCTCATGCTCCTTGTTGATCTGAAAATAGTGAAGTTTTTATGATGTACACAAAACATGCCAGCTCAAAAATAAACTGTTACATAAACCAAGCATTCTCCTTACACGTACATGCACTTATTGTATCATCAAATCATAATTGCCTTTAATTTCATTCCTTTGTCTAGCAAGGAAATAATTTTCTTTGTCTAGCATAGAAATCAGTTCCATTCTTGGAATGGAATTTTTTATTTACATACCTTTTCCTGAGCCTCTAATTTAGCCCTGGTTTCTAGCAGTTCCATCTCCAGCTTTTTCTGCTGTAGCTTTAGTCTCTCCTGTGCCATCAGTTGCTGCCTGATTTGAACCTCCACCTCTGAGGGCTCTGACTGAGGTTTGGACTCCAGCTGAGGTTTGGGATCCGGGATCACAATCTCCTCATCCTTCTGAGTAGTAAAATGTGTAAATTTGTAATATAGTAAAATCATATTTCATGAACCTTCATTCAGGCTGTGGTTAAGATTAGGACTATTAGTTAATTAAGATCACAATTTTCTCCTCCTGTGAAGTTAAAATAAAATGTACCCTTGTTTAGAAGTATGAGAAATGGACTTTTTGCATTTAACAAATAAGAGACTTTGTGGATTGTCAAAAGCTAATGGTCAGTCATAGTTACCTACAATACCATCTTTTATCATAAAGTTTTTGCAAAAAGAATGCCAAAAGTAAAATCTATTGTATCCTCTCCTTATTCCCCATCAGTATGAAGCAATAGAATAATAATTATGTAAAAGATGATCATAGATTCATACTAATATTGTAAGTGTTATCTAATGAAAAATATATGAAATGATGAACACAATGAATAAAGTTATACAAAGATAATTCTAAAAGTGAAACACATGCATAGAACATCTAAACTTGTTAGAGGACATAAACTGGTAGGAAACAGGTCTAATTTCTTTATAACTTTTGTAAACAGAACATCATAAGCCAAATTTGTTGGGGGATGCTGCTTTAATACCTCTTGACAGTCTTTTTTCATTAATTCCAGTTGAAAATTTGAAAAATACTGCAAAAAATGTAAAATCTACAATGAAAACTTAGCAAATAGAAATCTTTAAAACCTCCCAAACAATTATTTCTGCAAGCACTTTGTTGTACCATATACAGCAAATGTAAGGCATTGCACACACCTATGCCAAACATAACTAGAAATGTCCTACATGGATAAATACCCTCCCATATTATGCCAAGTTTTGACCTAGACTTTTGGAATGGCTCTTGAATTCCTATGTGATTGAAAATGTATTTGTGAATTGTGGTGTAGGAACACTGTTCTTAAATCCCCAGCTGACCTTTGAGCCCAAAATCCTTGTAAGGTTTCATCATTTAAGTCTGGAATTAGTTCCCAATTCCCTAGTTTCAACTCGACTTTCAACGTCCATCTCCCCCTTTATACAAAAGGGTTTCTTCTTAGGTTATGAGCAATGTATGCATTAAGTATAATCATCATCATTTGTCCATAATTGCTCAAGTTATGCTGAGGAAACACTATTTTTTATACACACAAAGTTTGACCTTGACCTTTTGTTCCCAAAATCATTTGGGAATTTCTTGGGGTTATAGGAAAATAAATGAAATTTCAGTAGTGTGGATCAAGAATGACTCAAGTTGTGTAGTGGAAACACAGGGTTCATAGATGCAAAGCTTGACCTTGACCTTTTTTTAAACCAGTCTTGCGTAATAAGCAAACTATGTACCGAGTTTCATTTGCATAGACCATCTTTAAAAATGAGTTATGAGAGGAAATGCTATATTCTATATATACCAAGTATGACCTTGGACCCCACAGTAAACAAAATGACTTTTTATGGGGAATCTATAAGGTGCCATGCAACACCGTTGGTCAAACATAGGTAATCACAGATTACGAAGCTCACCTCGTGACAGCAAAATTCAATTCAAACATATTTCTTAGTACATGTATATTGGCTTTTAAAGGCAAAACCACTCAAGCAGAAAAAGTAGGTCAAGGTCATTTTATGAAAGTTTGATCAAAGATACATCCAATATGCAAGTTTGGTACATCTAGCAGTTATACTTTGCTCAATATTGGCTTTATAGAGCAAAATCACTCAAGCGGAAAAAGTAGTTCAAGGTCATTTTATGAAAGTTTGATCAAAGATACATCCAATATGCAAGTTTGGTACATGTATCACTTATACTTTGCTCAATATTGGCTTTTAAAGGCAAAATCATTCAAGCGGAAAAAGTAGGTCGAGGTCATTTTATGAAAGTTTGATCAAAGATACATCCAATATGCAAGTTTGGTACATGTAGCAGTTATACTTTGCTCAATATTGGCTTTATGGAGCAAAATCACTCAAGCAGTAAAAGTAGGTCAAGGTCATTTTATGAAAGATTGATCAAAGATACATCCAATATGCAAGTTTGGTACATGTATCACTTATATTTTGCTCAATATTGGCTTTTAAAGGCAAAATCACTCAAGCGGAAAAAGTAGGTTGAGGTCATTTTATGAAAGTTTGACCAAAGATACATCTAATATGCAAGTTTGGAACATCTAGCACTTATACTTTGCTTAATATTGGCTTTTAAAGGCAAAATCACTCAAGCGGAAAAAGTAGGTCAAGGTCATTTTATGAAAGTTTGATCAAAGATACATCCAATATGCAAGTTTGGTACATGTAGCACTTATACTTTGCTCAATATTGGCTTTTAAAAGCGAAATCACTCAAGTGGAAAAAGTAGGTCAGATGCTGCATCCGATGCATGGGTCCATCTCGGCATCCAAAGATGAATCACTTGTGCAAGTTTGGTTACTGTAGCATTAGTACTTTGTCAGATACTGAGCTACCCCAAACTTCTTATCCAAATCACTCAAGCGGAAAATGTAGGTCAGATGCTGCATCCGATGCATGGGTTCACCTCAGCATCCAAAGATGAATCACTTGTGCAAGTTTGGTTACTGTAGCATCAGTACTTTGTCAGATACTGAGCTACCCCAAACTTCTTAACCAAGTCACTCAAGCGGAAAATGTAGGTCAGATGCTGCATACGATGCATGGGTTCACCTCAGCATCCAAAGATGAATCACTTGTGCCAGTTTGGTAACTGTAGCATTAGTACTTTGTCAGATACTGAGCTACCCCAAACTTCTTAACCAAGTCACTCAAGCGGAAAATGTAGGTCAGATGCTGCATCCGATGCATGGGTTCACCTCAGCATCCAAAGATGAATCACTTGTGCAAGTTTGGTTACTGTAGCATCAGTACTTTGTCAGATACTGAGCTACCCCAAACTTCTTAACCAAGTCACTCAAGCGGAAAATGTAGGTCAGATGCTGCATACGATGCATGGGTTCACCTCAGCATCCAAAGATGAATCACTTGTGCCAGTTTGGTAACTGTAGCATTAGCACTTTGTCAGATACTGAGCTACCCCAAACTTCTTAACCAAGTCACTCAAGCGGAAAATGTAGGTCAGATGCTGAATCCGATGCATGGGTTCACCTCAGCATCCAAAGATGAATCACTTGTGCAAGTTTGGTTACTGTAGCATTAGTACTTTGTCAGATACTGAGCTACCCCAAACTTCTTAACCGGACGCGGACGCGGACGCGGACGCGGACGCGGACGCGGACGCGTGGGGTTATAGCATAAGCTCACTCAACTTCGTCGAGGTGAGCTAAAAATTGATCGATATTGTTAATGGTGCAGGAGCAGAATTTGAGTTGTGGACAGATGAACAAGTGGCAGACATAGTGAACCTGAAAACCTCCCTCAGACATTGTATACAGGGGGTATAACATTTCATGCAGGCATACATGTACTTGAATCCTAGAAACCCAGAAAATGGCACGGGACAGCTCATTTAACATGTTTAAAGTAACGATTCAGGAGACTTTCCACATCATAATTACCTTGTTGGCTAGGAATCTGGGATTGACATGAATACTTGCTTCTGTAGGTGCCTTTGCTGTGATTGGCCAAGCTGGATCAATCAGATTCACCCTTACATCTATGGTATACAGCTTCCTATTGGGGAAAATATCATTCCACGTCTGTCGTAATTTGTAGAGATTCTGGCGTGTTTTCTCATCCACCTGGGGAATATTGTTAATGTAAGGATGTGAAGAATTGCAATAGCTAATGTATGGTATGTAGACATCATCAAAGTTTTTCTCATTGATCTCTCTCCAACTTCCAAGAAAGCATTGCATGTGTACTGCATGTAGTATCTTACTTCAATTTAAATATTTCTATTCAAGGGACGAAACTCTCAGTCTCCCTGAACATAGTACTACATCAATGTTTTGCATAAACTTTCATTCATCATAACTTTAGCCTTGGTATAATGAGCTCATGAACCTCAAAGTTCCAATAGTACAATACTTTAAAAGCAGTGGTAAAAAGTTTAGCATGACCTTCCAAATAATATAAACTTAAAAGACCTTGACCTCTGACCTTCACAGTATTCATCCTCTTATACATCTCTGAAAGAATTAATGTTTCTGTCCCAGGTGGTCTATATTTGCAAGGACTGACCTTAAAAAATGACCCCATGCACAGCATTCACACAAAATCTCAGTGAAATTACATTTGTCAAAAGCTTTGGCATTTCTTTAAAACAGTGCTTCCCACAATGTCCACATTGATGTATAGCTTTGCCTTTGATAGCCATTTAAGATCTTTAGTAGGTTCACAGACTATACATTTGTGTTTGAAAAAATTTCTGTGTACAGCAAAAAGCACTTTGACTTTTGACCTTGAAAATGGGATTAATCTATCTATATACAGGCGATTCTACACAGCTTAGTTGGTCTTCTATTATGTTCATGAATTCCTATAATGTCCACAGTGCCTTGACCTTCTGTTCTTGAAAATAATCCAACAATCACAAATAAGATGTAGATTGGAAACTCTTGGTCTTCAGTTTTGAGTTCACAAAATTTACACTTACCAAGAAATAAACTAACGCACGGCAGAGTTACTATCTTTCCTCAGAAACTTTGTTAGTCTCTGAAAAGTCGATAATTTGTCATCCTTTTACCATTTTCTAACCTTTGATATTCATAAGTGGATACCTAAAAGTATCAACACTCTGTATCAATAGGTCTGTATATGTATGTTCTTATTTTAGAGGTGTTAAGATTTTAGCAGAGTTAGTGCATGTTGTTGAAAGTGGGCTACTTTAAGACTACAATAATTCCACCATCTGTAATAGATTATCCCATCATCAGTTATAGATTATAATTGAAAATAAATCAAGTGTGTTAATTTGCAATGTCAATTTGCTTAATTTTGTACCATTTCCTCCAAAATATGATTGTGCTAAAGTAAGTAAATGCTTCCAACTTAAAAGTTTGCATTTATTTATATGCAATTTAATCTATGCAGAAAAAATAGGTCAGATGTATCACCCATAGCATGGGTCTATGTAAGCTTGGACTGCCAATGTCAGTTTCCTCTCTCAGACTGTGACTTAAACTACATTTACTTACCAGACGCTGGAGGTATAGCATAAGGTCAGCTTACAGTTTGAGTTAGACAGTATTATAAACTGTTAAGATTTACATCTGCAGACAAAAAATCTGATTCCAGTAAAACAAACCGGAGTATTTAGTTTATTTAATAAGGACAATACTCAACCAGAAATTAGGCATATGGTTGATCCTTGTGCACAAGTATCCCAATTACACTGACTATGACCTCTGTTTCACCTCCATTTTGGTCTTCTTTGAACATTTTAAAGTCCAATCAATACAGAAGCTCAAAAAGATATTAATAATGTTGGGAGTCGGGATACAACCTTTCCAAAGTTAAATCACTAATCACTCAACCATTCAGTTGATAACTTTAAGCAATTTTTTGTGCAGTACCAATTGTAAATACTGATGAATCCAAGACAGAGATGAGATTATTGTAGCCTTGGATAGTAGAGATAATGACAGTCTCCTTGCTTCTTATATATTTCTCCTCCAACTTTAATACAATCATGTATTGATGACAGACTACAAGTTACCCTTAACCTCATCAGTTCAAGTTATGACAGATACCTAGACCTTTTCACCAAAAACTTTTGAAGCATCATCCTCAGATCATACATAAAATACTTGACTGTTTGAGAACAGGCATGTTGCACCATAAATATATGGCCTTGACCTTCAAGGTGACCTTGATCTACACAGGGTGTTTATTCGAACCATGTATGACCATCTCTGCTATTCTGATTGAAGCATAATGTATATCAATTACATAATAACCACTTATATGAAACTGTGACAAGCAGACGGACAGATGACAGTTATCTCTATATATATTGTGTAGCAGTTGAGGCGACAGAATAAAGGCTTATTGAATATTACATTCACATGTCTAAATCCAAACAACAACTTTGATCTTCTCACCTCACATCCATTCATCATTATAACACTAGACATACAGAATGAAAGCTGAGACTTCATACCTACTCAATTCATTGTGTTATATCAGGAGTATTGACAGACAGACAGACAGACAGACAAGGTGATTCCTGTCAGTTTACCAGTTTATCAATATCATGCTCCTACATTTATTACATTCTGACTATTATAATTATCTGTATCTGTCCGTTAGATACATATAACATGTCCATGAATCAGTCCAGTGTTAACTTCAGACATGCACTCCAACAGTTGATTGAACACCTCACCGAGTTGTTGTAATACTCATGCAACCAAAAGTAAAAGCCTTTACAGACAATATACATATAAAAGTCTGTGAAGATTTGTTCCTTCGTTGTTCTTTCCTCCTTTCCTTTTAAAGGATCATCAGATTCATAAAGAAATATCAAATATAGCAACAAAATGAACAAGCTAATTAAGAGAATCATTGTCTCCTACTTTTGGGTGTTTGTCACAAAAGTAGGTTATTTTGTTACAAGAGAAAGGTCTTGTCACAAGGTATACACACATGAAATATTGAAGCCACATCACTTACCATTCAAAAGTTATGTCCAAGATTAAAGTTTTTGAAATACAGAGACAGACTGACTAACTGGATTTAATGTCCTAGAGCTATTGCAAAAGCCAAGGACAATAACTACAATCTAATGAGAAAAACTTTGATGTCCAACCAATAAAATGATCAATAAATGACAACTCTTTATAAATTATACAATTAATAATATTTCAAAACATCAAGCATAATCAATACAATCACTGCAATTAACACTGATTTAATGATAAATAATTATTGTATTTCATTAATATTTCATTGCAATTTTTGGGGGGCTGTTCCAGGAAACCAGAATTGTAAATTCTTCCTGTGTATGCTAACCTTTTCAAATACATGGCAAAAAGTACTGGCTATGTTATGAGCAAATAGTGAAGGGTAGGTAGATTTGGGTAGATTCTTGATGACGGAATCTATAAGGTACATGCCTGGGAGCTTTTTAGGAGATTCAACCTGAAACGATAAAATAACAACATTGCATATTTTATACACAATTTTTGCACTCTCCATGCCATCCTTCTTCTCTGCATCTACCTCATCAAACTGGTTCATCTTCCATATTCCTGTCAATAGTATCAATATGTTAAAATAATGAAGTCTCTTCTTTTCTGCAAAATTTCGAAAAATTTACGCAACTCTATGATGAAATAAAATATTCAATAAAAGATAGTTTGTATATTACATGTATTTGTTCTTCTTTCATATATGATTTGTTCTTATCTTCTCTAAGTCTTACCCTTTTTTATGAAATTGAGTGGCATACATAACAGCAAGAATACATGAGTAAGAAATTGCTAAAAGAGAAGAACATATATGAGCAACAATCAAACAAAACATAATGCATGAAATATGATTGAATGTAATGATGGCTGGCTCAGGTTGAGTGGACATGTCATCTGTTTTGCCAGTGGTACTGTCATACTGCACATCATATTAGGCTGTAATGGACCTGCATGCTTGCAGCAAACTTCAATAATGGAATTCAATGTTTCAGCAAATAAACTTTGCTCTAAACTTCAACAGCCAACTTTTTCCTTGTACATTGTGTGTCCATCTGCAGTCTTCCTAACTGTTGCAGAGAGAAGATTCTGTTTGGTTTCAAAATGACCGATGTTTTCTTAGAGATTGATCAAACAAATAGCTTAATTAATCTGTTAATCATGATAGACGAGCAATCTGTATGCTATACAAAGTAAGTCCCCTTCTGACTGGTCCTAATGTAAACTTGTTGATAACAAAGGAAAATAACATCAGTCATGAGATGAAATTAATTTCTCATTGTCTTTACTCAGTCCAAAGTTGGCAAGTCAGTTCTCAAGTCTCTAGTTTGAAGTCCATAAATTTAAAACTCATTTTTTCACTGCTTGTTGTTGTCAATGACAGTAAGTGTTTCATTCAAAGCATTAATTGTACAGCAATCCAATTCATATCTCAATAAGGTCTGAATGCACATGTGGACATCCAAGGTCAAAATTGATTGAACTCAAATTCCATTTTTAGTCGTTATGAGTTGAAGTTCAGCATTTATACATGAATAAGTGCTGGAGAATTGTCAATTGGAGTATGACTGGGTATGACAGACATTTACAGAGAGGAAACAAATTATATCTTTTTTAATTCCCTTTATCCGCAAGAAACAGATGCATGTATGTATATTTCTTTAACTATTTCAATTTGAAAGTAAAGAACTGCACGACACTTGCATTTTTATGAACGGCATAGAAAAACGCGAATGATAAGTTTTCGTGTTTATGCACAATTAACGCACTGTACTGTATCAGATTTGAGGAGATGGTGCCTTACATTATAACGATCTGACTGGCAAGTCCTTGCCTTTGAAAACATTGAGATCTGGGTAATTTTCATCAACGAAGATTCATGGCAGGTCTCCATCAATGAAAATGCAATATTTCATATATTACATTTTGAACTTTATGATTAGCTTGGTGATTGGTCACATTGAGTTTCCTGTACATAATGCAGTTGTTAACATTTCATTGTTGCTGATTTCAGGATACAGCCCTGTACATCATGTTTCTATTTAAGGTCAGATTGACTAACACCTGATAATGAATTATAACATTTTAATCTTTGATGATAAATATGCAAAGTCAATCAGGTTATTTTGAGTTTTCTTTTCTAATGCAGCTCACTGCTGTTAACTTAAAGCCGCAGGACACAGCCATGGATAATGACTTTAAAAGATCGAATCATCACATCAACAAGTCTCTTACTGTCATATCCAAATACTTTGTCTCCTTGATGTATAATTCATCTGAACCTCACTTTTTTTCTACATTCATGTGGTTTTGGTCAACATAAATAAACCAATTCTGATCCATGTTGTCAGTACTGATATCTTGTGATGAACAGTCCTTCTAAAATCTTAAAATCTTGTGGAATGTGAAACGGTAAAAGAATATACCAGTCAAAACTTGAATACAAAATTAATTGAAACAATGAATTCTGATGAATTCTTTTATCAACTTTCATCAAAAGTGTAAAGCAAATTCTTAGTTTTAAACAGAGAAATATTCAAGTGACCCTTGGTATTTCCTTTCACAGTATTTCACATACCATCAAGATTTATAATGAATTCTACCAGTAATATATCTATCCAATATCTACAGTGAACGTGCATAGATAGCCTGTAAAGTGTTCTTTAATTTACTTTTACTTCAAGGTCAAAGAAAAGAACAAAATTAGTGCATGTAAGAGACCATTTCATTTGGTGACCTTGAGTCATTGACCGGCAATCTTTCAAAGAGCTTTAATGGTCAAAGTACATAGCACTTGCAGAAACAAGGTCATTTTTGAATATTCTTCATTTCAATCCCAATCTCCAAAATTTGTCAAGTACTTTGCATATATAATCAGTACACAAGTACTAAGTTAATGACCTTGTCAGTGTCATGCATGTGACAGACTATATTCCAACAATGTCCATACTGACTGAAACTCAATAACAACTGAATGCCTTCAGCACTTATATGTTCCTATGTACACATGTAGTAACTCCACGAATAACAGAAAGTCTAAATATGACCTTCATCAAAATTTTTTTTAATAAAAATTCAAAAATTGATTTAAAATAGTTTATTTTGTGATTTACATCAATTCATTGTCCCCATTATATATTAGGTCCATAGATGTCACTGCACAAGGCGCATCAAGCTAGACTCTTCCTTCATCAATAGTACAATGTTCATCATAACATGTAAATGCTGTTTCTCACTTTTGGCCACGGCAAAATGAACTTTGTTAAAAATTCCACTTCAGTGTCAAATGTACCAATGATGAAAAAGCATGCAAAATAGTAAAATTATAACAACACAATTCAATTGACCCTTCCGATTGCGGGAAAAAATGCAAAATTTGGTGACGTCAAAATGCTTTTACCTGGGACAAACAAGCTTCGAACCTCAGTCAAACATCGAAATTGCATTGTGAAGTCATGGAATTTCTCTAATTTTTCCCACGTTCCGAAGGGTCAATTACTCATTATAGTCTGTATACCTATTGATAGTACACATAATATTGTAGGATATAACCATGTATGATGTCTGCCATCTTCTTTTTATTCGGGATTTTCGTTATACAGAGTTACTTCCCGTTCGGGACGGTATATGACGTAAACCTATTGTGACGTCATTACATTCTATGGAAACTCAACATTAAATTCAGGGAAAGTACGCCACAAAAATGATGTTTCTATAGAAATTTTATGTCATTATGCTTTTTTTTTATGTCAGATACCGTCCCAAATCAAACACAAGTGTCGCTATGATCCGCAAGCGACACAACAAGCATACACCAACGAAAAGACGGAATAAACAGCAGAAAGAGATGTGATGTAGGAAAACAAAGAAATCTACAGGTAACAATATACAATACATCTTAGTGTGGAAGACAAATGACCATGTAAGGTTAGAAAGTCAAGAGAATTCTTTTTTAATTATTAATTTAACACATATCACAGTGAGAGTGGCCTTGACATTGCTTCCATGTTAAAATGCTATTTTTTATGTTTTTGGTTATTTTGTATAATGTTGTAATGTGATACCAGAAACCCCAAACAGTGACATGTGATTAAAATCAACATTTTAATACATGTAACTAACTTTTGGGGGAAGTTTTTTTTATGTGAAAAGTTTCATCACAGGTGCTTATATATTTCATATCGAATTTCTTTTTATGATCCTTCAGACAATTTGTCTGTTTATACTTGTTTTTTGTACATTCTCTGTTGTCAAAGCAACCAAATTCTTATGATGATGGATTGTATAATTGTTACTTTTAGCTCGATCTTTGGATATTATTTCATATGTTGCATAGTGTACTGAAAACATGCATGGAATGAATGAAGGTATGCCAGGTATATTTTGTAAAAGTTTTTTGTTTGGTTTTTTTATGTCTGATATTGTATTGACTCAATTTTAATGTCAATAAAACAGCTCTTGGTGTTAGCATTTAATCTGATCTTTGTTATCATAGTTGGTGCAAGTATATTCTGTTATAATTACATAAGAAAATGAAACAGTTATGCTGATGTCCCTGCTTGAAGTATGTTTCATCTATCTAACTTACACAATTATAGCGATACAAAATGAAAGGTTATCATTGTGCATTTTGACAAGTGCTGGTTTACTGGTACTAGTACCCATAACTCTTGGCTGCCAGGATAAAATATACAGGCTTGCAATATGATGTGTATCACAGTACTTTGATTCTTCAACAACAAATGAAATCCAACTTAAGTTTCAGTCTTGAGTATTTTATAAAATTCCATTAATTTTTTTCATACTGGTAAAATATGATCTATTGATATGGAGGCAACCAATTGTCTGATGCAGACAATTTATGAGCAGGTTTTTTTTCTTTTTAAAATTCTTTTGAGAAAAATTAAGTAGTAGAAAGCTTTAGCAGAACTGTAAGAAAATGACATTTAAATAGCTTCTTGTTTGAAGCGTTGACCAAGCTCTGTAATTTAAACAGTGATTTTTTTCAGTAATTTGGGAATGGGGTCTGGCCCGTGCAATTGGGAAAATTAACGACGTTTGGGAATATTTTGGGAAGTACTAATATAAAACAAAGTAAAAGTGAAATGACAGTTTATACAATCTAGAGTTCAGAATTGAAAGTTTAATCAAATAATATTCTTTTCAATATGATTTTATTTCTTATGCTTACAAAAATATGGCAAATAATTAGTAAATTCGCTACTTTTGAACCAGTAGATTTCACTAATTTTGGTGATAATTCCATCTATATGTGATTGGGAAATTTTAGAGCCACAATTGGGAAAAAAGATACTATTTTCATTGGGAATGGGGCCGAATAACGGCCCCAAAAAGTGGCAAAAAAAAATCCCTGTTAAATCTGAATTCTGGTCAGTTAACTCTACTATTAAAGTATTGAGTTTTTATTAGATTGTTGACCTTCATCATTTCATATGGTTTTGATACAGTAATGCCACCAGAACTCTCGTTGTGTTATTTAAGTTTTTTTTTTTTTTTTTTTTTTTTTTCCGCAGTAAATTTCATTGCTGGAAAATGCACTTGATAAACTTTAAAGACACTTAGGATAACAAAAATTGACAGCAAATTTTATGGAAACTCAGCAAAATCTTTCATACGAGTATACATACTGACCTAGGTCAAAGATATATCAGTTGACTTAAATTATTAGTATGACGTATGAACTGTTTCTCTAGCAGTTTGAGTTTAATTATGCAAATACATGTATTTCATTCTTATAATGTTTTCAATTTCCCCATTATAATGGAATATATCAAAATCATCATCCATTATCGAAATCAGAATTATATAGGGTCTGGCGATGATGTTGCCGATGTCGGCGATAATCGGCACATCACTAGTATTTTTATATGTATTTACGAAAATTCGGCCAGGCTGGATATTCCAACAAATTTGTATTCAGGCTAGTAGTTCACAGAAGTCTTTGAGAAGACTGAGTTATGGCAAAACTTGAGTTTATTTTAAAGAAGTTCAAACCTGATCGTCACAGAAACAATACTGTCCAGAGAAAATGTTTGTTGTGATACACATGCATGCTTAAATATTATGAGAGCCCATAACTTTACGTCTAAAGTTTCAGGTGTAAGACTAATAATGAATATAAGAACAGTCGGATCAAAAACAGTATGTTCTCCAATCTTCAAATTGGGGAGTCTAATACAGATTACATATTGGAAAATAGATGACCTGAGAAGCCATAGAAATTTCCCATACATGTACCAAGTACAATGTATGAGCGAGCATGATGGCTGTATCGGATCCTGGGATTTATAATTTTTTACTGCCTTTTTCAGTTCTCATTGCTGACAACTTTGTCCAAATAGGAGAAATTAATCATCCTTAACTTCATCCAAATAGAAAAAATTAAATAAATTAAAACATGGTATTTTCCCGTGATTTCTCAGGTCTTCTATTCTAATTTTCCAATCATTTTCCTTACATGTCCCTGAATACCTATGCATGTAGTTGTAAAGTCATAGTTGTAGTAAAGTCAATCACTCTCAACTTTTACAAGATTCACCTTCTGCTTTTCAAAGTTTGGAGAAGCATTAATACATGTGGCACAACATATATGACATGTATAAAGACTCTTGTTGTGGTTAACTAGATCAAAGGTTCTTGATTTGTACTGAATTTCTGTAATACATGTACATGTAATACAGAATTGTGAATTAAAGGACTAAGTTCACCGACTCATGTAATTAACATTGTACTTATAATTACTTAAATATTCATGAAACTTCAAAAGTTTCTTTCATAAGGCCAAATGATAAAATAGTCTTGTTTCCCCCAACATGCTACAAAAATTGTCTCAGTAGCTTAGGTACAATGTAGGTGTTTCTTTCAAATTTTTTTTTCTTTTCTCAGAAACTGATATTTAATCATGTTAATATACCTCAAAATACTTTAACATTTCAGGGATGCAATATAAAATACTTGAGAAAAATGTTAATTTGCTCATACGAGGTGCTCAAAGGATCCACCTCAAATCTTAAAAACCTGAATCTGTCATTAACAAAATAACTTGGGACATTGTTTGGCTGTTTGGGGTTTAATTCGGCATATGACATGTGACATCTGGAGATATAAATGTACACCAAAGCCTACAAAGTTAAAAGCTCAATGAAAATTTCATGAGTAAGTGAATATTGTCCTTCCAATACAAAATCTATCTAAGATCATAAAATGTCCAAGACAGTTTTCATGTCGAAGTGTGTACTTTTTGGAAAAAAAATGTGTACATCAGATATTCATTGAAATGATACATTTGTACGCATGAATCATGAGAATGTATTGAACATGTTGAATCAAATCCAGAGGAAACCAGCGTAAAATTCAGGGTAAATGTTGCTCAAAGACACTGTTTCTAAAGGAATTTATAGGTAATATCAAAATGCTTTTTTCTGATGCCGTTCAAAATTTGGAGGAAAGACTTATGTATACTTACAGAAGAACATTAAAAAATTATATATAGAACAACTCTTTTGCAAATAAATACAGTGTTTTTCTATCTAAAATTAATCGGAGATATTCGGCCCCATTCCCCCCTGTCTGGAGTATATATTTTTCCACTCCTGTCACAGAAATTTCCCCCTATATAAAAGCAGTGATTTTTTCAAGTAATTTGGGAATGGGGTCGGCACCTGTGCAATTTGGAAAATTAACAATATTTGGGAATATTTTGGGAAGTACTAATATGAATGTAAAATGACAGATTATACAAAATGTACAATCAAAAGTGCAGTATTGAATGTTTAATCAAATAATGTTTGTTAAAATATGATTTATTTCTCATGCTTACAACAATATGGCAAATAATTAGTAAATTTGCTACTTTTGAACCAGTAAATTTCACACTAATTAAGTTAGTAATTTCGGTGATAATTCCATCTCTATGAAATTGGGAAATTTTAGAGCCACAATTGGGAAAAAAGATACTACTTTTCATTGGGAATGGGGTCGAATAACGGCCCCAAAAAGGGGCAAAAAAATCCCTGAAAAGATTTTTTCTTTGGCAAGAAATTGTTTTAAAATAATGTGTAAAATTAAAAGAAAAATACTGTTTTGGCAATAATTCTAATTTATTAAAAAATTCCCCATTTTAATAGTTCACGCACACATTATCCCCCATGTATCGGCCCTGAACAAAAGTGCGAAAAAACACTGAAATAATAATTTCATACAAATGTATATGATGTACACATTTTTTTCCGATAACAAATTATCATCTTATTCATATGACAGACTACAAACACATCTGGATATCTTCATTTAATTCAATGCAGATAATGTTTACATATTACACTTGGTGACACCTGCTAAAAATCTAGGCCAGGTCACGTGGCAAAGTCACATGACAACTCCATATGGAGGGATGAAGGATAAAGAAAAAAGAAAACACAATAAATCAGCATCAACCTTTTTACCTCTACCAAAATAATTAGAAAACTAAAGATAAACCTGATTGATATGTGATTCTATCACTTGGACAATCTGGGAAGCAAACTGTTCGTTATCCTCGGCTAACATGGTGAGCATGTTGATCAATGGTTTACTGTTCAATGTCAGATCTTTTAGGGATGACCTGTAATCTTCTATCACTTCTTCCTCCATTTTCTTTTAAAATTCACTACACTCAAAGGTACTCTCTTTTCATAATCGGTTAAATAAAGACATTTTCTGTGTTCAATTCCTTCTTCTCGTGATTGCAAATGGCGTCGGTAAGGTCCTAAACAGGTCCGAAAATGTCAAATCCATTCTGATTGGTTTATTCCAAGGTCGTTGTAAATTTTCAACCAATGGCGAGTCAGGTTCCATTTTCTGAGATATGACATCATTTCTTCGCTGTCATTAAACAACCCTGAGGCATACCGAAAGACTTCCTTGTGCGACGTCAGTATTTGCACCCCCAGGTTTTGAACAAAATAAAGTTATTGGTGCATGGTACTGGTCGGGTACATATTATCGCCGGGCACATATTATCACCACTTCATTTATATCTCCGCATATTGTTGATGTAGAAGTTTAATTTTTTCATCATAATTACATCTTTGAAACATGAAATGGTATACAAAATTTCAAATAATTTCATAACCTGCAAATACTGAATTTTATAATAGAAAGTCGGTAAATCTGAATGTATCTTCCCCGCCCCTCCGGGGAAAGGGTATGTCACTTCATCTTCCTATATCTCTTTGGTTTTTGAATTTTTTTCTATGAATCTTTCACAATCGAAAAGAAGAAAGTTCAAAGATACAAATAATATCAATTTTGTTGAAAAAGTGCAAGATTTTCAGTAAGAAAAGATAGAGTTGGCGATAATATGTACCCTTCCTTCTTTCAAACTTTGCAATACCCTGACGTTCACAAATCACCGATAAACAAGAAGAGATAATCAGATTTTCATGAAAATTAGATGAAATGTGTATCAAGGGTTCTTCTTCCTTCTGTGCAAATTTTATCGAATTTCATGAGGAAATAAAGATTTTATAGCAAAAAATGTTGAAAAAAGTGGCGATAATATGTGCCCGACCAGTAATCACTTTTCCATCGTTGTTAAATATGTTGTCTATTATGCAGAGCTTTTTTGAAGCTAAGGTTGATTCGGTGAGAATTCTGTCTTTGGCCTGCACTTAGTTGACCCATTGACATGCAACATTCTGCAGAAGGCCCTATTTGAACCTGCATAGGCCCTCCTATTTTACCTTACCGTAATATTTTACTAAGTGACCTTGAGCGGTGTATTTTATTTCAAATGTTTTTCTTAAGTAATATGGTATATCGCAAAATACCAGTATTTATTTAATATATCGCGCCATATTATCGCTGAGGGACATATCACTATATAGCAGTAATATCGCACACCTCTACTGTCTGCGCACCTCACTTCGGAAACTGGATAAACGAGATTTTGATAACGTTGTCATGCAACAATTAAAATAAAATCTATATCATTGAATAGTTGTAAATTTTGGTATATGTTACATGGTCGAGGGTTTATGCAATCATATTATACAGACAAAATAAGTTTTAGGTAGGGGGTTTTCAATGTTAAATTTTAGCGTGACGTCGCCGAGTTTAACATTGAGCCTATGGAGAGCGTCAAGACGTCACAGGAAAAATTAGCATGGGAAATGGCCCATCTAAAATTTGTTTTGTCTATATAGTTTGATCGGATAATATTACTCACTATCATATAGCACAATTACCAAAATTTACGACTAAGCAAGATCTATTGAATGGTATCAAGTTCATTTAAATTTTTGCACCATGAAGTAGTCAAAATTGCGTATATTCAGTTTCCCAAGTGAGCCGCGTGGACAGTAGTTTGAGTGTTTGTTTACTTCCTACCGAATTATCCGTGGAAATCTACCCTTAATTATTTACCCTAACTTAAGTTGAAAAATCTATGTCCTTATTATTTTAAATTTGTAATGCCCATGTGTAACTTGGAGTTTTCCATTAATTTTGTTGTAAATATTGTGAGCCAGAAATATTTACAAGAAATTAAATTTATATTTTGATATCTTGGAGGGTTTGAGTGTCATAATTGTAATTAATGGAAAGATAAGGTAGTTGACCCATATATAACTAAAGAATGGATAGTGTGTAAGTACCTTCTCCACCACATTAAAATTTGTTACATTCATGTAGCAAAAATTGACATCGATGTTACAAAAGTTGATGACAGTGCGATTAGGAGATTCCCCAAAAAATTGGCATCTAAATTTTATGAATTTAGTTTTTGGAGAAAACCTCATTAATGTATATACTATCAAAAACGGTCACTTTGATTTTTTTTTTAATAAAATCGCACTTGAAACAAAAAAGTCATTAGCAACAGTGGCAGATTCAGGGGGGTGCGGAGGGGGCGTCCGACCCAAAATTTTCCAAAAAGCCCTATATTTTGGCCCATTTTCAGTAAAATTGGCAAAATTCGCCCTTTTACCGCCCGGCAAAGGGGGCGCTGGATCCGCCACTGAGCAAATAGAACTTAGATGACCAAAAAATTTAATTATACAGATACAAAAGCTTTATTTAGTGTCGAACATTTGTAACGTTACAACATAAGCTCTGAAGAGCTTGTATTTTGACAAACATAGTAAAACAACAAAGCAACAGTTAAATATCACAGATATGCACCTGAAAATAAAAGCACACATAACGCTAAAGCATTCACATGTAAGACGTGTCACTTTAATTCTAAGCATGTAATCGGAGTATTGTAGTCATGTTTATTATCAAATGAATTAGAATGAAGCCCTGCAGATGAAAATGTAAAGAAAATGCAAAAAAGAAAAAAAACGTGTTTATGAAACACGAATGCCCCCGTTTGAATCTTTGTTGGTAAAACAGCTGAAAAGTAGTTCACATTTTGAGGTCAAGGTCACAAGGTCAAATTTGGTATCCATGGAAAGGTCTTGCCACAAGAAAGTCATGTGTGAATTATGAAAGCCCTATCACTTACCATTCAAAAGTATGGCTAAAGTTTAGATTTTCGAAAGTAGGTCAAATTCCAAGGTCAAGGTCATAAGGTCAAAAATTTTGGTATCCATGAAAAGGTCTTGTCACAAGGAATACACATGTGAAATATGAAAGCCATATCACTTACCATTCAAAAGTTATGGCCAAGGTTAAAGTTTTTCAAAAGAAGGTCAAACTCCAAGGTCAAGGTCACAAGGTAAAAAATGTTGGTATCAAAGATAGGTCTTGTCACAAGGGATACACATGTGAAATATGAAAGCCCTATCACTTACCATTCAAAAGTTATGGCCAAGATTAAAGTTTTTCAAAAGTAGGTCAAACTCCAAGGTCAAGGTCACAAGGTCAAAAATGTTGGTATCCATGGAAAGGTCTTGTCACAAGGAATACACATGTGAAATATGAAAGCCCTATCACTTACCATTCAAAAGTTATGGCCAAGGTTAAAGTTTTTCAAAAGTAGGTCAAACTCCAAGGTTAAGGTCAAAAGGTCAAATATGTTGGTATCCATGGAAATATCTTGCCACAAGGAATACAAATGTGAAATATGAAAGCCATATCACTTAGCATTCAAAAGTTATGGCCAAGGTTAAAGTTTTTGCAGACAAACATACAAACAGAAACAGACAGACAGATGGACGGACAGACCAAAAACTATATGCCCCCAAATCTTTGATTACGGGGGCATAAAAATAATAAAATAAACAATTTGTATTTTACAGCTGAGTTTGTCGGTACATCAAAGATTTACTGATTGTTGCCGAATATTAGTATACATTAGCATATCATCAGTCATCGACAAAAAGCGTAGTTTTGAGGGGAAGTAGGCAGTTATGGGTTTATAACCTTATTAACTTTGGTAATGCTAAAAAAATACAGTTTGAGTTCAACATTTCAAATTTTATTCAATTTTAGGTGATTAACTTTAAATAACCAATTTTTTTTTATTATTATCATTGTAGAATGACAAAATCATAATTAAACAATGAGAGATAACAAATTTATAAATCAAATCATTGAAAAATAACTAAAGCATTGAAATTCAGGCTGTATTTGTAATTATTGTGGAACAACCAAATCATTGTGAAAAATCCAAATCCAAATCAGTATGTTAATAACCAAATACATCTGGCCCTCACCTTTAACTTGCATCTGAGAAATTGTTAGTTAGGATATATCTGCTGTAGTCTAAGAGGTGCATGCAGAACTCTCATATTTGTCATGTGTGTTCTTTATGACAATAAACCCAAATTTTAATCATGCGATTTGACCTACATTTGAAAACTGTTCATTGACCAAAAGTATTTTGCTGAAGATGATAGATTTTCTGACAGGTATCATTGTAAATAAGTATTTTAATGTTAGAAAATACTGTTAGTATAATATTGTTTGTGTTCATGGCCCATATTGAACAAAACTTCATATAGGTATATATACATGTATTATGTTATCAGTTGTGGCCCTTTCTGACTTACATACCTTTTTTTCAATTTTCTTGTTCTATTTACAGGCAAATATCAGCATGTAGAGATTTAAGTTCAGCTAAACTTGTGTGAGATGGAAGATTACAAGTATTTGTTTAAGGTTGTACTGATAGGAGAGGCTGGTGTAGGAAAGACTTGTCTTGTCAGGAGATTTACTCAGGTAAAAATGTTTTTATTTGTAAAGAATTTGCCTCGTTTGTAGATTTAAACAGGTTAAAATCTGTCTTGTCCTATGATTGGGAAGGCCAGAGGCTATATCAAGCCATGCACCATAGTCCCACCAGTTTGAAAGATGGTAAATTGAAGTGTGTGTTTATTCTTTTAAAAGAAATGACCATGGTCATGGCATGACCATTGAAATTGTAGAAATTCATTGAAAATGACCCAAGCACAAAATTTCCTTCCCAATCTCTGTTTGTCTGTAGATTTTACTCATGTAAAAAATTGTCTTTTTTGATAATTTAAGCAAATTAGACTTTGTCTTGTTTGTAAAATTTTCCTTGTTTGTAGATTATCTGTCATCTCTAGTGATTGGAAATTTTACCAATAATTTTAAAAGTACCGGTATACACCATGTGCCATAGTCCCACACATACGTGTAAAATACGGTAAAATAATGCATCCTTAATACAGGTAAATTCTCATTCCTTTATAGCTGTCCTATGTTATGTTATGTAAAAGTGTTTAATTTCTTCCTTTCAGGGTTTATTTCCCCCTGGACAAGGTGCCACTATAGGAGTGGATTTTATGATTAAAACTGTTGAAATCAATGGAGAGAAAATCAAAGTAAGTACTCACTGAATGTCATCTCTATGTTAAACTGGTGTATGTAAAGCTGCTACCAGGTAAATGCTATTATATCATGAAAATACCAGCAAGATATGGTAATTTAAATGAGAGTGTTTATAACGTCATTTTCTCCCGATAACGTCGAAATGACGTCGTTGTTTGCTGATGGATAAAAACACCAAAGTCCAAATATTCTAAAAGTGGCATAGTTTCTAATTTTAAATTTCATTAGGGGAGTCCACTTCATTAATCAATCAGTGTATTAAATGTTTTAAGGAGGTTAAGACTGTGCTTTTCTTAAGAAGTGAGAAAACAAATAATGCCGCCCCTAACTTGATGTTCAATCACTCCGTAAATTAAACATTTTGTGTCTTTTGAATAGTAAATGAATTTTGCCCATGAAATGTAAAACACTTTTTAAAATTGTTCTTCTATATAAGCTTCAGATATGGGATACTGCAGGACAGGAGCGGTTCCGCTCAATTACACAGAGCTACTACCATTCAGCTAACGCCTTGATTTTGGTGTATGACGTGTGTAGTCAACTGTCATTTGATAGCTTACCTCACTGGATACATGAGATAGAGAAATACGCAAATACTAAAGTACTCAGTTACTTAGTAGGTAAGACATGAGATAGAGAAATACACAAATACTAAGGTACTTAGATACTTAGTAGAGAAGACATGAGATAGAGAAATACGCAAATACTAAAGTACTCGGTTACTTTGTAGGTAAGATACGTGAGATAGAGAAATACGCAAATACTAAAGTACTCAAGTACTTGGTGGCTAAGACGTGAGATAGAGAAATACACAAATACTAAAGTACTCAGTTACTTAGTAGGTAAGACATGAGATAGAGAAATACGCAAATACTAAAGTACTCAAGTACTTGGTGGCTAAGACGTGAGATAGAGAAATACACAAATACTAAAGTACTCAGTTACTTAGTAGGTAAGATACCTGAGATAGAGAAATACACAAATACTAAAGTACTCAGTTACTTAGTAGGTAAGACATGAGGTAGAGAAATACGCAAATACTAAAGTACTCAGTTACTTAGTAGGTAAGACATGAGATAGAGAAATACACAAATACTAAAGTACTCAGTTACTTAGTAGGTAAGATACCTGAGATAGAGAAATACGCAAATACTAAAGTACTCAGTTACTTAGTAGGTAAGACATGAGATAGAGAAATACACAAATACTAAAGTACTCAGTTACTTAGTAGGTAAGACATGAGTTAGAGAAATACACAAATACTAAAGTACTTGGTTACGTAGTAGGTAAGACATGAGATAGAGAAATACACAAATACTAAAGTACTTAGTTACATAGTAGGTAAGACATGAGATAGAGAAATACGCAAATACTGAAGTACTTGGTTATGTAGTAGGTAAGACATGAGATAGAGAAATACACAAATACTAAAGTACTTGGTTACGTAGTAGGTAAGACATGAGATAGAGAAATACGCAAATACTAAAGTACTCAAGTACTTAGTAGGTAAGACATGAGATAGAGAAATACGCAAATAATAAAGTACTCAAGTACTTGGTAGGTAAGACACGGGGGTAGAGAAGTACTCAAACACTAAGGTACTTAAATACTTAGTAGAGAAGACATGAGATAGAGAATTACTCAAACATTAAAGTACTCAGTTACTTAGTCGTTAAGACACGAGGGTAGAGAAATACACAAGTACTAAGTTACTTAGTAGGTAAGACAGAGAAGTACATAAATACTTCAGTACTTAGTTACTTAGTAGAGAAGACATGAGACACAGAAATACACAAACACTAAAGTACAGTTACTTTGTAGGTAGGATAGAGAAATACACAAAAAACTTACATTTACGGTAGTTTATACATGATAATGTTATGAAGAGATGAGAATAGCAAAACTTAAAGTACTTAGTTACTGTGTTTAGTCAGTAATGCTAGGTTTACACTTGGCCACGATCGCCCCGATTTCGTAGAGATTGTAAGAGAGCATGGGATTGAATCGTGACGATCGTAAGAGAGCGTGGTGGAATCGTGATGATCGTAGGAGATCGCAAAGATCTTGGCAAAATTTTTGATTCTCAAAAAATTTGCTACAATTGTCCCGATTGATCCTTACATAGTGAGAGATCTTAGTGGAGCGTAGTGAACGTGATGGAGCGTAGTAGAGCGTAACAGATCTTGACAAAGCGCAAATATGCGATCTTATGAGATCTTGGTGAAACACGTTTTCCTACGATCCACTACGATTTCACTCACGCTCTTTGACGATTTGTTGCGGTTTCCACGATTCAGTCCACGATCTACAAGATTCATTGCGATTCCAAAATTCCTATAATGAAAATTATAATAAGACAACCCTGTTTTGATGGATTACAAGAGTTTTTAACATCCGCAACAATTTCTAACATACGAAGAAGACTAAGAAATGAAGTCTTGATTATCAGTGACGTACTGCATTAATTGTCTTTGAACGAGTTAAATATATACACGCATTCAAAAATTTGAATTGCTCAACAAAAATATTACCTTTAATAATCGAAAAAAAAAAAGAAAAATCAAATAAGGTTTATCAATGCCATTTCTAGCGTTTTGCGATATAAAATCTTCATCTCCTGGAAATTAAGCTTAATCTTGTTCGGATATTGCAACTGGTATTCAAACTGGTTGTCTATTTCATATCAGATCGTGTTAAATCGCGGCAAATCGTAGTCCTGCATCGTAACAGATCGCAACAAAACTTGATAAGCGTAGGGAACCGTGATAGAGCGTGGCAAAGGGTAATAGCTCATCGTGGTAATCGTACAGGAACGTAACGAAGCTTGAGAGAACAGGATGCAAATCGTAACAGATCTTACCTACAATCGTAACAAATCGCTACAGCGTGTATCAGAGTGTGATGGAGCGTCGGAGAGTGTGTGAAGACCAATTTTATTGATAGAATCGTGTAGCTCCACAATTTTGCTCAATCGTGGACATCGTAGGGCATCATGGCTAAGTGTAAACCTAGCATAAGTGAAATACATGTATGCAATCCCTTGAGAACTAAGTGGTTATGCCTTGTTGACGCGGTTGGGTTTCACAACCACTTAGGTTTTGGTGTTCACATAAATATAAATCTGCTGCACAGTAAAATACTTATTACATGCATCCAAGAACGAGCTTTGTATCAAATTTTATTTTTCAGAACTCCGCCTATTGCAAATATGTCCTGAAAAATGACATACAGAAAGACCTAGATTAAACTAACAGAGAACAAAAACAAACTTGTAATGATTTATTTAATTTGTAGGTAACAAGATAGATCAGATAAACAGACGGGAAATTCCAGAACACATAGGAAAACAGTTTGCCAAACGATACGAAATGAACTTCATGGAGACGTCCGCCAAGGAAGCCGAAAATGTAGACACTCTGTTTTTAGACATTGCCATGGAGCTGACGAAGTTAGCACGGCAACAAGAACTCGATACGGACAAATCGCCAACATTTAGTGCCGGCACTACTACCGTAGTATCTAATTGTTCCTCGTGTTTTAGATTCTAACGGTTATATATGTACGCTACAGTGATGCTGACTTACATTTAAATGTGAGAATTTCCACATCATCTGATTACAATGTGAAACTTTTTTCCGATTATTATTACACTGTAATGGATGTCCTTTTGTTTATGAGATTTGTTGTATGTGACATTCCTATTTCTTGCCATGGTAGAGATATTGCAGTTTTATACCAAAGCATTCAGTTTCACCATTATTGTGTGCCATGATATATTTACCTGTGTATTGACCCAAAGTTCTTTTTTGGTTTTATTTCTAGATATATGCAGCATTCTTAACCCATATTTTTTGCCAAAATTCGATAAATTTATTGAAATAGTCCCAGTATCACATATTTACCATGTTTAGATTTTATTTATATGTACTGACTTCTACTATTTTCCGTGGTATTTTTAAGGCCCACTTTAAAAAATTGTACATTGTACTTTATAGTCTTTTTATTTGCGACATCTTGTCTGTATCAGATCGTCTGCTGTTTTCTCCTTTCACAATTATCAATACCAGAAAATAAAGGTGGCAAATGAAAGGGTATTATTTGAAGTTATACACCTGGGTATCAAGATTTGGATGGGACTCATTTCTTGATTAGGAGAAAATCGATGGGGATAAAAAATACCTAGTTGTGCACCTTATACCAATAAACATCACAGATACAAAAAATTAGGTTGTATATGAAGGTGTAAGTAAGTTTCCTCAAATTAGCTGATTATTCAAAGTTGTTAATTATTTATGTACACTTACATTAACAAATCATGTTACATGTACATGATATATGGTATACTTATTATAAGTTATACAGTGTTTTACAGTGGGGATACAGAGAGATATTGGGTTGATGAAAAAAATTGTATTGGGCAATGGCCTTTGGTTTGTGTATGCTACGTCAACATATTTTAAAGCATCTTGGTGACGTCAAAAGCGTAAAGTGTCTTGGTAGTTGCAGGATATCAAAATAATATCCTGTCAGTAACGTAGTATAACATAATATTCGGTTCTTCTCAACCAATCAGATTGTAAGAAATTTGCCAGAGGTAGGATAAATATCTGATACATCTCCTTTAGATAGTAGTCATGGTGCATCAGATCCAGAGTCCTCTACTTACAAGTCAGAATAAGTTGTTGATGTCTTTAATTTTTTTTTTGAAGTATTGAGTTTGGTAAATATTTAATGACATTGTATAATATACAAGAATGCTTGTTTTTGATTATCTGTGTTTTGATCTGATAAATATATTTCCGATACAAAAGTATCACTTTTATTGCCTGTTTGAAGATGGAAGATTTAATAAACCAGTGGATAGGATTTAATATAACTTGACAAAATGCATTTTTTGGGCTCATAGGCCATAGGCTAAATGATGTTTAGATGATTTTGGAAAGTACAGATGGAAAGGCGTAAATCATAAATGTTAAGATTGTGCAAACAAATACATTTTTGTATAAAATTTATTTGGATCCCTTACAAAATGAAGGATCATGATTTCAAAATATAAATGAAAAAGGTTACCTACCTGTAAGGTTATACCCAAGTGTCATACAATAAAATAAAATGTAACATGTAGAAGTACTTGAAAAAAGTAGAGTGCTGCTAATCCAAATCGTCAGTTTAACCCTTTGATTTGGATGATAGATATATGTACAATCTTACATGTATCTTAATATATTTGCTTCTTTTTGGGATATATTCTTCCTGTTAGGACTGTTTTCACCACATCATGTCAATTTTTTATTTGGTCAATCATTGTTTACAGCATTACACATATATATTATCCTCTCTGATTATAGCCTTATGAGATTTCTTTTAATTATTTGTAACGTATGAATACTTTAAAAACTGCAGCATTCATAAAGTACATGTATGATATAAGTTTTACTTCATCTGAACCTGCTTTTTTAAGAATTGACAGTTTGAGGGTATGTGTGTACCTGGTAGATTGTATGTAGATTTTCTGAGAAGGGCACTAAAACTCCAGGAGTTCAAACCATATAGAAGTGTTAACCAATGAAAACACTAATAGAATTACCATATCTTTAATATGTAGATATGGGGCAGTTCCAGCATTTTACAAGCTTTTATTTTTTTTTATAAAGTTGATTTCCTTTTGTCATACACAACCATTCATTTATATACAAGTAGTCCCATGTTTTTTTTTTCATTTTCATTTTCAAGTATTTCTTTAAAGTGCAATATTTTTTTTCAGTATTATGTTGTATATTACAGTTGACACACAGTTTACAACAAATATTTTTCATTATAAGGGTCATTTACTTTGCAAGAAATGCTTTTATATGGATTGATATTTTTCATGTTCAATTGCTAAAGTAGAATACTCAAATAGGCGAATCTCTCTTTACTACACCAGGAAATAAATATTGAAATACATAGTTCAAATGTACCTGCAATGAACATGAATAAATTCTGATATATAAGGTACCTCCAATGTTTTTATTCTTTTTATGATGTATGAACATACTGTATGTGTACTTATTTTAGTGCAACCAAATTTTAGCGTAAACAAGACAAAATTTGGCAAATTGACCTATTAACGTAATCATGAATAGGCGCACTTGACTTATTTTACATTATGATGAATAAGAAATTTTCGTTTGGTGTAGTCGTGAATTAAAGCAGTCTGATCTGTACTAACGCCACTATAATAAATACACATACAGGACATGATGTTGTCATTAGTAGGTGGCATAATGGTAGTGAACGCGTGAGGTATAATTTATTTCCAATTTTGATCATTTACAAGAAAATACGAACCCTAAAAAGGATAACGTTTTAATTGATTTTCAAGGTCAAGTTACAATGCGGCCAGTCTGTGCTGGTAAGTAAAACTTTGTGGGCTTAAAATTTCTAAAAACTAACCCAATTGTTTTCATACTTGATTCAAGGATAAAGTTGACAAGAAGAGGAACTTAATTTATTTCCAAGGTCAAAGGTGAAGGTCACAGCTTGTGAAATTGTCTATAATGGATGTTTATTGTGCGGTATATACCTATGATAGTTAACAAGGTCGTTCTTATAAGTCATTCAATATGATTGAGGTCAATCTCTTCTGCTTGGAGAGGATTAACCACTTCCTTTTGATGGAGATTGATCAAGCGTGGGTTTACATGTAGAGAGGGGATGGATTTAGGATCCTTACTGCAATGCATGGAATGGATGCTGCATCTGAGTTTTTTTTTCATGATTGAGCAACGAGGTTAAGTAAAATGGGACAAGTCCATTGCCAGCCTATCGTAAGTCTTAGACAAAAGAATCTTGTGTGGGTGATGCATCTTAGGATTATACTTACTGCAATGCATGGTACTGATGCTGCATTTGACCTATATGTCACGCTTTAGGTAACACTGTTCAGCAAAATGTGACACGTCCATTGCCAGCCTATTTTAAGTCCTAGATCAACCAAACGTGTATGGGTGATGCACTATGGGATTCTTACTGTAATACATGGTACGGATGCTGCATCTGATCTGTATTACACGCATGAATAACCAGGTTAATGGGACAGGTCCATTGCCAGCCTATAATAAATCGTAAATGAACTAAACTTGTGTTGGTGATGCATCTTAGGATGCATGGTACATATGCTGCATCTAACCAATATTTCACACTTGAGCGACAAGGTTAAGAAAAATATGGGGCAGGTCCATAACCAAACTTGTGTGCATGATGCATCGGAAGATGCTTACTGCAATGGTAGTATGGATGCTGTGTCTGACCCACATTAATATCCGCTTGATTGAACATCTGAATTTCCGGCTAACTTTAAGTCCTTTATCAACCAAACTCGTTTTGGTTACTTAATGTATCATCTGGCGATTCTTGGTTAAATGTATATGCAGACGCTTTTCAGGAGGAAATGTTGCCTTTACACATATTGATATAGGTATATACGTCAAAACAGGATAATTGTTTTGGGCAAATTGGAGGAAGTGATGTCCTGAAACTCTTCAATTGTTAAACGTATTTAAATTCAATAGCATCATTCAAAACCTGATAAATTTACAGCATGGACCGGACATGCACGTTTCGGGTACTAAACCCTCGTCAATGATCCTCAGTCTAAACAATATGATATGGCCAAAAAGTATGAAAATTATTATTAAATGTGCCAAAAGACGTAGCAGAATGGGTGGGATATGATGCTACAGGACCCACGTTTTAGAAATTTCAAGAACTTTTGTAACAGAAAATTTCAAATGCGTTGAAGTGACATCTCATGATCCTCAATGGTTCATGATGGTACAAATTGTCAATATTGAAATATATGTTCTATAGTACCAATCTCATTGTACTAGACACGTGTTTCGGATATTTTAATCCTCGTCAGTAGTACTGCATGCCAAACAGTTTAAATAAAGCCAAAGTGAATTTTCCTGGCGCCATCTACAATACAGATCTTTAATTTCCTCTTGCCAACCAAGACAATCAACAAAAGAAATGCAAATCATCTTACAAGAACAATTGTTCATTAGTTAATAAGGCGAGAACTGCACGCGTTTTGTTTCATGTCATTTCTGGTTTCTTATCAGTAACTTAAACATGTGTAAATCACAATGAAGTCGTTGGTACAAATCGTCGCCGTATTGGTTGTTGGTTTTATTTACAATACTTCATGTCAACCAGGTAGGAACACAAAGAATTTTAGAATCAAAGATTCATTTTGCCAGAACAAGTATCTCGCATCGGTTTGTTTCCGTTTCCCTACATTAGAACTAGTTTCCACAATAGCCAAGTATTTGTATTTGGTAGTAAAATATTCTTATCTTCATCTACCATGTAAACATATGAAAAATGGAAACATGAATCAGTATTCAATGGTGTTCAATCTAACAAATTCATTCATTCCCTCTGAGGTACTTGAACAATTACATATTTTCGTTGTTTTAGGTATAAAATTTAGCTGTCCCGGTGGATACGCCTTACACTCGCCCTCTTGTTATAATGCCTTCAGAACCACGGCCAATTGGATACAAGCCAAGGTTTGCCGATTTCTAGTATTTGAGTGTATGAGTTTAGCCAAAGGCTCAAATTGAGCTACTGACATATACAAAAATGTATTATACCAGCGTTAACCTTCCGTTGTCCCTACGTCGATCTGTCGTCTGTCTGTAAGCCTCTTACATTCGACTTTTTCGTAAATACTGAAAAGAAATTTCATCAATCCTTTTAGAAAGCAAATACTTAAGGTTATATACCAAGTTTAAGCTTTTAGAAGTGATCAATCACTATAGCCGTTGTGGGATCTCATTTGCACAGAATTTTGCCATGAAATACCAAATATGGATAATGACCAGTGCATGTTTTGTAAATATTGTTTTCAGTTTCGTGCTTGAATATCGAAGGCGGGTGCGGCTAGCCAAACAGGGGGTGCTAAGACTCCTCCCGGGCACCTGGTCCCACCTCTAGCCTGCTAAAGGTCCGTCGATGCTCTGTTAGGTGCTCTATTGTGAGTGCTGTTGAGATTGTCGTCATGATCCCCTTTATCTCATATCCCCATACAAAGTACAAAATCGATGATTCAGAAAATCATAAATCGAAGCAGTCCGATTTCAGTTCCGCTTTTCTTCACTTTGAAAGATATATTGCAAGCCTGTACCGCCTATGACCGTTTGCATACAAAATTAGGATAATACTGGATTGATTGGAATTAAACAACTGTTTATATTCTAGATGAATAATGTTAACGTAATCCTATATATGCATATATTGTTCTATTATGTACTTGACTAAAACTTATAACTAAGTAAGTTGTTTATTTATTTTCTTAGTGTGTATATTTAAATCACAATAGTGAAGGGTTAGGGTGCTTTATTTTGAGTGCTTTTGAGATTTATGTCAGGATCTTCTTTAACCCTTTTGTCCCTGGCTTGACGGTGATGTTCCAAGATTACCATCATACTGCATTTCACAACTCATCCGATATGCTAGAGCATGTACTGATATTTCGAATTTTCATAGTAGAAATTTACAAATTACGAAGAAACTTTAAGGTCAAGGTTTTCGCTTTCACAAAATAGTAAAGACTTCTGGAAATTTTTACAAAAATGATTGTCAAATTCTTTTGAAATTCGGACCCATTCATTACTTTGGGTATTTCACAACCTACATTTTATGGAGACACAATCAATAAATTAAGGAGGAACAAAGTAGACAGAATTACCATCAAAATTGTGTTAGAATAATCATCTTTTATACCGTGTATATGATCCTTCTGTCACCAGACGGATACCTGGCTATTGTTTAGATTGAGGATCACTGACGAGGGTTGAGTACCCGAAACGTGCATGTCTGGTCCATGCTGCAAATTTATCCGTTTATAAATGATGCTATTGAATTTGAAAACGTTTAACATTTGAACTACTCAGTGAGTGTCACTGCTGGTTGACCAGGAGTCCCCGAGGGCACATGTAGCCAAGTTCGATCAACTTCGGTTGATCGTCTGTCTCTTCAACGCATTCAAAATTTTCTGGTACTAAAATTCTTGAAATTTCTAAAACGTGGGTCCTGTAGCATCATTTCCCACCCATCCTGCTACATATTTCGGTACATTTTTGACATAATAATTTTCATCCTCTTTGGCCATATTACATTGTTTAGATTGAGGATCACTGACGAGGGTTGAGTACCCGAAACGTGCATGTCTGGTCCATGCTGCAAATTTATCCGTTTATAAACGATGCTATTGAATTTGAAGACGTTTAACATTTGAACTACTCGGTGAGTGTTACTGCTGGTGGACCAGGAGTCCCCGAGGGCACATGTAGCCAAGTTCGATCAACTTCGGTTGATCGTCTGTCTCGTCAACGCATTCAAAATTTTCTGGTACTAAAATTCTTGAAATTTCTAAAAAGTGGGTCCTTTAGCATCATATCCCACCCATCCTGCTACATCTTTCGGTACATTTTTGACACAATAATTTTCACCCTCTTTGGCCATATTACATTGTTTAGATAGGATCACTGACGAGGGTTGAGTACCCGAAACGTGCATGTCTGGTCCATGCTGCAAATTTATCCGTTTATAAATGATGCTATTGAATTTGAAGACGTTTAACATTGGTACTGGAACAATCTACAACCTTGTACCATGCAGCGCATTCTTTTAAGAATTGCACTCTGACTGACTGTGACGACAGGACACCATGGCGGGCACTGTCCAAACCTCTTTAGAGAAGACAGGGCCCAGATCACATGTCCTTTCGGAATCTCAGTCGGACTCCTCGGGTGATTACATGCATGAGCTCGCTACGCCTTCTGTTTTTATATCCATTTACATATTCATATTCGTGTTTCTTGGGCCCCTGCGTTATGCTGTCTGTATGTTCATCTTACGGTGAGGAGGCTATTTTACACCACAATTTCACGTTCTTCTAGACATCTTGGTAATCGAAAAAGTGGGAGGATTGTGCGCACGTAATACAGGATAACAACACCGTCTGTTGTTTGCGTGGCAGATGACCATCCTAAATCGGCACAGGTTGCTCATTTGGTTTATGTGTGGTCTTTTGTGTTTCATGTTTCTATGGTGTGCGTTGGTCTCCTTGGTTTATACATGAGTGGTCTTTTGTATTTCATGTTTCTATGATGTGAGTTGGTGTTCCTTGTCCCTTTTGCGTCTCTTTCTGTGGGTGTCTATTCTGTGTTTTTTCATTGGGTGTTTTGGGGTTTTACTGTGGGCTCTGTAACCGAGTGTTGTTGGAGATCCCCTCCTTTTTCTTGCTCTGGCATAACGGAAGAATGGATCTCTGACATAATGGATCATATCTGGATCAGATATGATCCATATACATGACAACCGAATGCTCTGCATAGTGTATGAGATAATAATGAGATATGAACACGCCATAAGCAAGCGACGAAGGGATGTTGCTACTCAGATAATGGAACCTTGTGATGTTGAAATTAAAGTCGTCATGTTTGTCATAGACTATGGTGTTTAAAACCTGATAGTAAGCAATCGCTTACGGTTATATATTGCCACCATATTCTCTTCCTCGCATACGAAAGACGTATCTGAAATCGCTAATTTCACGTCCTTATTCAAGTAATTTAATAATCTAGGTACTTAATTAGTTTTGATTTTTTTCGAGACGATCCGCCGCACAAATTGATTTCAGCAGCGCCCCTACAATAAATATCGATTCTACAAAAAAAAAACCTTTTTTTGGAAATTTAAATAATACAATTAACTTAAAGATTCTACAAAGAAGCAAAAGTGAACCCCCAATGGAGATGAGATTAGGTGCTAAGGGAGTAAGCATCTACTGATTGCTAGAAACGCCCGTCACTTAGGCCGTGCAGTGATTTTAAAATATCAGTTTTCAATAATGAAACTAATCAATAGGTTTGTTAAATTGTTTTAAATAATATGTTGATTACTTGGTCGCTTATTACATTATTTCAGAGTTACTGTCAGGTTTTCGGCTCTTCTTTGGTAGAAATCAACGACCAAGATGAGGAGAGGTTTATAAGGGAATATCTGAACAGCACACTTAGTAACTACTTACGTATACATGTACTTTATAAACGTGTAAATACCATTATCATAGCTATATATGAAAAAAACATTCATTATCAAATATTGAAAAAGCCAGAATTTAAAATTTATATATGGAGAAAATGATCAAAGGATTGAAATCATTCCACCATGAAAGAAAATTTATTGAATTGATTAAGCTTGTTTTGTTTTGTTTTTGTTTTTGGTATTCTTATTTTCACCAAACGAAGATGTTTACTTCTTGATCAGAGAGTAAAAAAGGCGTGCAGCATACCGATAGTTATTTCTGGTGGATAATATGAATCTAAATAATATCTTTCTAATTATGATTCGTATACTAAAGTGTCTTGTAATTATACACCACAAGGTGACTACCCCTCCACATCGTTCTGGGTAGACGGATCAGACATTCTTGTGGAGGGAGACTGGACGTGGGTGAGGGATGTGGCTCCACTGGGTTACACGGACTGGTCAACTGGTCAGCCAAGCTACAACGGGGCAACCAAAAACTGTATGGAAGTGGTGATGACGAGAAACGCCACGTGGAGTGACGATAACTGTGAAAAGATGCAGTCCTTCATTTGTGAGAGAGAGTAAGTAAAGAAGTTTTTCCAAAATGATACCTATCACCGATATAAAAATTTCTAGATTCTTCATCATACTTTATCATGTACATTATCTGTTCCTTTGATTTACAACACTGGAAATATATGAAATGAAAGGTTTGATTAGTAAGTCACATCTTGATTGGTTAACATCTGAGCACCATCCCTCCAATCCCCGTGACATGGATGTTTTAACTGTATTAATTACTTCTTTCCAGCTTTGTTGCTTGAAAGAAACTTTGTTCTGGCACTTTATCAATTTGACATCATAAATATTATTTGACTATTTCGGAAACTTGTCATTTCATCCAAAAACATTATCGAAATTAAAGGAGTTCAACAACTTAGCACCATCCATCCAATGCTAATTTGAACATATATTTTATATGGATATGCTACTGAATCGACCCCGAGTAGTATTTCTGGATAAGCGGGAGGATTGTGCGCACGTAATCCGGATAACCACACCATTGGCTAAAAGCAGATGGTCGTCCAAAGTCGGCTCCGGGTGCACATTGGTCTCCTTCGTTTTATGTTTGATGTAATTAATGTTTGATGTTTTTGTACGTTTGTTACCATTGTTTTGTATGATGTTCTAGTGAATATCGTTGTGTTTTCTTGCTATTTGGACTTTGTATGATGTCATTTATGTGTCACTTTCTTGTGGGTTAGTTTTGCTGGGTAAATGAAGGGTGGTCATGCTGGAGATCATTGCCTTTTCGTTCTACCATTTTACCTTAAAATTTGTGTTTTTTTTTCTTCAGGGCAATAGTTATGGATTAACAAAACAACTCATAATCTACCTCTTGAATGGATGATTGAATAAACCAATAAAAATTCTAAACACTTGTAGTATGAGCTGGTAAATTAAGGTATGAATACACCATGGTTTTCATAGCAATTAAGATATGATTACACCATAATTTTCTGTTAGACTTCTATTCACTGATCATAGGTTATTAAAGTTTAAGCCGTCACGTTTGCCGTCCCTCCTTTCTTATATATTGAAGTATTTAAGTAACCATTGTTGTCAAAAGATAACATGAAAGCAAAATATGAAGCAGAGTCTATGCTTTCAGCTGTCTCTCCCACCGCTAGTTCGCAAGAATAAGAATAGATTGTGCTAATGTTATCGACAAAATTTCGATCAAATGAGGATCGAAGTGCGGGTGCGGCTAGCCAAACAGGGGATGCTTACTCCTCCCGGACACCCGGTCTCACTTTAAGCTTGCTAGGGCTCAGTTTGGTGCTCTATTGTGAGTACTGTTGAGATTGTCGTCACGATCTTTTTTATTTCATTTACATCTTTCCGTCAGAGAGCAAGGACTGAACAGTCTCGGCTTATATACTTATATACTGAAGCCCAATGGGTATCCATTGGAATTTATGTTTTCCTTGTTATGTTTAAGTTTGGGATCGATGGAATTGCATATACGTATCAATTGTAGTTTTATCTAATTTATTCAGGATGGCACTATTTACAATTATGTTTGGTCAATTGGTGGCCATTCAACGAAACTTCCAGTAACATCAAAGAAAGGAGGGGATTTCCAACAACACTCGATTGCAGCACACACAGTAAAACTCCAAAACAACCAATGTAAAACACAGAACAGACACCCACAGAAAGATACGTAAAATGGACAAGGAACATCAACTCACACCTTAGAAACATGAAACACAAAAGATCACATATAAACCAACGAAACCAATGAACAACCGGTGGCGACTTAGGACGGTCTTCTGCCACGCAAGTAGCAGACGGTGTGGTTATCCGGATTACGTTCGTACCACCCTCCCACTTTTCCGATTACCCTAGGTCTCGAAGAACGCACAATTGTGGTGTAATATTGACACAAATTAGGATGGGCCATGGACATTCCTTTTGGTCCTAAGTACAAATGTACTATACGAGGGTTGTCCGTAAAGTCCGGTGACTACATTGATAAAAGCTAGCAAACAATGGAATATTTTTGCCTTGCCTAGAAACATGAAACACAAAAGATCACACATAAAGCAACGAGACCAATGGGCAACCGGTGCCGACTTAGGACGGTATTCTGCCACGCAAATAGCAAACGGTGTGATTATCCGGATTACGTGCGCACAACCCTTCCACTTTCCCGATTATCCATAATCCGTCGATGCTCAATTTTGTGCTCTATTGTGAGTGTTGTTGAGAGTATCGTCAGGATCTTCATTAACCCATAGGTCTCGAAGAACGCACAACTGTGGTGTAAAATTGACACAAATTGGGATAGGTCATGGACTTCCTTTTTGGTCGTAAGGGCAAACGTACTATACTTGCATTTGATATGTGACCTGATTCATGTGATATATTAGATATATCTACGGTACATTTTGACAGCACTACCTACAATATAATATACAATGCCTTCCTCACTTGCACTGGAATAGTTCATTAGATAAGTTGGCATTCGTTTTGTGTATAAGTGTGTCATTGTCTCCTGTTGGTACAAGTTTTCTTGGAAAATCTAATGATATTGCCTTGCCTTGGAAAATCTTATGATTTTGACTTGCCTTGGAAAATCTTATGATTTTGCCTTGCCTTTGAAAATCTAATGATTTTGCCTTGCCTTCTCGTTTTTGAGACTGAATAACTGATAGGTACTTTTTGAATGTTTATCCTTTCACATGAGAAGTTCTGTTTTGTCAAATTGTAAGCCTTTCGATTGTGGTTTTGGAATCTAGTTTTGATTTTTGTGTTTGACTTTCATTCACTCATTAGGACCAAGTATGCGAGGGTTCGCTCTTTGAAATGAGTTTACCCATCGATTTACGTATTATTTGCGTCTTGTCAATAAAGTGTTTATGCATCTATCTTCGACCGTCCTATTGATTTGTTTTGTTGTCAGAGTTTCTGTGTACATAATTACAAGTTCTTGTATCTTTAAGACGTTTAACATTTGAACTACTTGGTGAGTGTCACTGCTGGTGGACCAAGACTCCCCGAGGGCACATGTAGCCAAGTTCGATCAACTTCTGTTGATCATCTGTCTCTTCAACGCATTTAAAACTTTCTGTTACAAAATTTCTTGAAATTTCGAAAACGTGGGTCCTGTAGCATCATATCCCACCCATTCTGCTACGTCTTTTGGTACATTTTTGGACATAATACTTTTTTAAAAAAGCATACTTTTTGGCCATTTAACATTGTTTAGACTGAGGATCACTGACGAGGGTTGAGTATCCGAAACGTGCATGTCAGGTCGATGCTGTAAATTTATCAGGTCTTAAATGACGTTATTGAATTTGAAGACGTTTAACATTGTTGATATATTTCCATTATTTAACTGACATTCCTTGATTATATTCCGGAGTGCAACACGTGCCAACAGGGGATGCTTACTCCTCCCAGGCACCTGTACCCACCTTTGACTCCCATATCGGGAGTTCGCTTCTTTTCATATGGTGGAGGTTTTTGTTTCTTTGCTTTGGTTCATGTTTTATCCTGATTTTGTATGCCTTCGGTTTCTGATTTTCTGAATTATCGATTTTGTGCTATATACAGGGATATGGTCATTATCCATATTTGTCATTGCTAGGGGTTTGTCGGTGCTCAGTTTGGTGCTCTATTGTGAGTGCTGTTGAGATTGTTGTCAGGATCTTCTTAAACTGATATCAATAATTTCATCTCAGGGAATTACATTGATTGTGCATATAGATTGATTTACATGTTACACGTCTCAGATTCTTAGCATTATTCAAGAACAGATTTTACATCATGGATCAGACATGCACATTTCGTTTACTCAACCCTCGTCAGTGATCCTCAATAAAAAAATGAAATATTTCCAAAGACTAGGTAAATATGTCTTGTTTGGTGATATTGAAAGCAATTTGAACAATCGCAATCCAGAATGTCATTGATGATTCTGGAAAGAGGGATCTTATATGATTTTATGAGATCGCCGCAGCGAAGGATATGATTTTAAGTTAATGCGGTGAATGATATAATTTCAACTTTTTCAGATCATTCATAACAAATACTTGTGGCAAGTTTCTGCATGTTCTGTATGTTGTTTACTTATGAAAGATAACAATAGCTGGATCAAGTTTTAGCCGAGAATTTGACCCTGTGGAATACTTGATCTGAAAAAAAAAGATCACGAGAAGATAATCAACATAAGATGAAAATTTTCGTCTCTAAGATGTAACCTTAGTTTTTTAATCATTAATAATTAATTATATAAAAGACTGTTCAGCAGCTAATTACTGCTTAAGGTTAAGGTTTGTCTAATTAAACGTTTCGAAAATAGCAGCTCTCAATGATTTATAAACATTGAGTGAAGCAGATTATAACAACTCCAACGAAGGAGTTACACTTTTCTTAGACTTGACAAAACATAACTATTTCTTGCAGCTGTAACTTTTGCAACCTTGCACGTATTCAATATTGACATCTTTATTTACATCAGATAGAAGTTCAAGAACGGGCTTTTAATTTCATAGCATTTCAAGTCAATTTTATTGTCTTCAGCATGACATGAGGATTTTAAGTAAAATATCTTGTGTCCCTTGATGCTTTCCCTGTTGTCATAGGTACAACTCTTTAACTTTGTTCATGGAGCAAGATGTGAAAGATTTGTTGATTGAAATCTTTCCATTAATTTGACCGAAAGCCAATCTTTTAGATATATTTTTCTAAATCTAAATTATATTAACTCCAACAAGACCATGTTGTAATTGCCAACGTGGAACACAAATGTACAGGACCAACGGACACAATTAACAACAACTCATAAGCAACAAGCAGCCAGAGGTAATGTGAGAAATGAGAACACCGAAGGCATACGAAGACGTTATGACAACGCATGTTCATAGCCATATAAAATGATATGGATATTAATGATGTATTCTCGAATTATATACTTTTATCTGGATGTTTACCAACATACACAATATTGTTGTGCAAACGAAATCCATCTCAATGAAAGATGACATCATATACAAGATATGTAAGAGGGAACTAAACAACACAAAAAAAAAAAAAAATTACCGAGATAACGAATAAACCAGTCTGTTCTGAAGTATACCAGCGAGAAGAATCAAGTTCCAAGGAGCTATGGCGAAATGGTGTAAATTTCCATTAACAAGGCAACTGCGAACCCCCGAATGGAGACAGGACCAGATGAGGAGGAGTGAACGTCCTCCGGCTGCATGCAACACCCGCACAAATAGGTAAAAGACGATCAATGGGAAAGGTCGTACTCAAGATCGAATGTCCCCCGCGAGGGGTTTGACAGTAAGTGCTCTATTGTAAGTGCTGTTGAGATTATCGTCAGGATCTTCTTTAACTCATTTGTGTCACACTTATGCCCTTTGCCGTGTGGAGCTCGTAAAAAAGTTCCCCGCGAGGGGTTTGACAGTAAGTGTTTTGAATATATTTCCCTGACATTGTCGCCATAACAATTTCTATATAGACATAACGTCAGACAGTGCATGGATTTTATGTATTGTTTTCATTTTCGTGCTTAAACATCGACGGCGGGTGCGGCTAGCCAACAGGGGATGCTTACTCCTCCCGGGCACCTGGTCCCACCTCTAGCTTGCTAGGGGTCCGTCGATGCTTAATTTTGTGCTCTATTGTAAGTGCTGTTGAGATTATCGTCAGGATCTTCTTTAACTCATTATCATTCTTGAAAGGCGAATATCGAAATTTGCAATAATTTCTTTCTAACCAATGTGTAACTTCATCTTAAGAAGTATCTTCTCCAGCTTTGAAGAACCTGATAATGCTTTTATTCAACGAACAAAAAGTCTTCTTATGTTTTCTAAAGAAATGACTGTCTTACGTTGGGTGTTCATGGCAGTATAATTCTGGTTAATCACGTGCAAATTCCGTGAAATTTGCTCGTGCCCAACCAGAATTATACTTCCACGAACACACGAAGTAAGACAGCCATTACTTATGTTTCCATTTGTTCTAGATATCTGACACCCTTTTGGTATTAATGATTAGGGCATTGAATGTTATAACGTCAAAAGTATTTGAACGTTGGTAAATTCTCCGTACTTTCAAAACTAAAGCGTGACGTCACATTAGGCAACCAAAATTATATGATATAAATTCCTTTGCCTATCGGACGCGTAACATGGGGATTATTTTGCAATGGAAATATAATTATCTATACAACTATAATGCTAAACAAATTAACTCCGATATATTTGATTAAAGTGAATGCGGAAAAAGAAACTGTTACATCGCTTTTTTGTACCTACTCTTTTTCGCAGATGAAGTTATTGAGTTTTTCGCATACGTCATCGTTCCACTTGACATCATGACCTATTTCTATTTCCATACAGTGTTCATTATTCAAATCATTACTTGGATTCCCTGGGGCCCAGGCAGTGTACACGATATCGGTGTCCTTACTGACCCAGCGCCACACCCCTTCCTCCAACAGGTCTGAACCATCAATCCAGAGGTCCCCAACACTGAAGGCCGCTGAAAAATAATATATTGATATGGCATATAATAAATTGCTTGAATCTAGGATTCGACAACATTTTTGTGGTGTTTGGAGGAAAGGTCTTCCAGCAAATTGTCGGAATTCCAATGGGGACCAATTGTGCCCCACTCCTTGCCGACAGTTTCCTTTACTCGTACGAAGCTGAATTCATTCAATCTCTGGTCTCTGAAGGGAAAAGATACTTAGCTTCTGACTTCAACTTCACTTACAGATACATAGACGATGTGTTGTCCATCAATAATCCAAAATTCGCGGATTACCTGAGCAGTATCTATCCTTCAGAGCTTGAAGTCAAAGAAACTACAGAGACAAATAATTCAGCATCCTATTTGGACATAATGTTGTCCTACGACACTGATGGTCACATGAACACCTCACTCTATGACAAACGTGACGACTTCAATTTCAGCATTACAAACTTCCCTTTTCTGAGTAGCAACATCCCTTCATTGCCTGCGTATGGCGTGTTCATATCTCAGTTAATACGCTATGCCAGAGCAAGTACCAAATATACGGATTTTGTTCTGAGAGCTAGGCGTCTTCCAGATAAGCTTCTCAGTCAGGGATATGTTTGTGACCGACTAACATCGTCACTGAGGAAGTTCTACGGTCGATATGGGGAACTTGTCATACACTATGATGTCACATACTCCAGAATGGTGGATGATATTCTGTCATAGACCATTTGAACCATCCAACCAAAGATTGTACTCTATGTCTTCAAAAATAGAAGTTAACGGATGTGACATTTCTACCGAATTGAAGTGGCGGGTGTTGCATGTAAGAAGGAGATGCTTATCTTCCTGGACCCCGGTATCACTCCGATATCGGGAGTTCGCTTCTTTTCATATGGTGGAGGTTTTTGTTTGTTTGCTTCGGTTTATTGTTTTGTCCTGATTTTGTATGCCTTCGGTTTCTGGTTTTCTGAATTATCGATTTTGTGCTGTATACAGGGATATGGTCATTATCCATATTTGTCATTGATACGTATATGAATGTGCGATATTGGATGATCATACTTATTGCATTATTTATTAAGAAATACCATTTCGCCAACAATGTTTGGTTAATAAAGAACATGATGTCTGTGCATTGAAATTTTATATAGAAATATTGATATAGGTTTAGATCTCAGCTTGTGGATTGTTTCGTTACCGAAAATATCGCTCGCCTAGTTTCGCAGTGTTTCGACACATGATCACTGACGAGAGTTTAGTACCCGAAACGTGCAAGATCCACTTGTCCCTTGAATTGGCCCTGTATTTTTCATGAAACATAATTTTATGAAATCATGGTTTTCTATCTTTTTTATTTCAGTAGAATATGTACGAATATATTACGTTCATATTTTAAGTAGTTGTAAATTCACTCGTGTAAGTTATGACATAATTTGCTCTGGAATGAAGGAAAACCACCGTATGCTAGACAGAAAAACTTTTAATTGACATGGGCGCGAACCCTCAACGAAAATAAATCTTATATAGATAGATAGATTGCATAGCTATCATTTAATGAAAAAAAATATTTAGGTTGAAGTTTCGCGTCCTACTTATTTATATTGACATTTTTCCTCCTTTTTAGAATTTTTGGTGTTTTTGTGGCCGTATATTTCAGTGCAATACTTTAGAATTGAACATTTTCTTTGCTATTACAAAGAACCATACATTTGACTTCTTTAATATGGAATATAATCGAAATCTGAATCACTTGAGAAATCCAGTTAACTTTCCAGTTAACCGAACCTTTTCTTTTATCTGCTCCTAAATGATGCTTATGAATTTTAAGACGTTTAATACTTGTATTACTTGGTGAATGTCATTGCTGGTAGTACAGGAGTCCCGGAGGGCTCATGTAGCCAAGATCGATCAATTTCGGTTGGTCGTTTCTTTAAACACATTCAAAATTTTCTGATTACAAAATTGTATCAAATCTTTGGTCTTTGGTCTGTAGCATCATATCCCAGCCATCTTGCTTCATCTTTTGGTACACTAAGGACATAATTTTAACATATTTTGGCCATATTTCATTGTTTGCATTGAGGATTATTGACGAGGGTTAAATGCACGAAACGTGTATGTCTGGGCCATGCTGTAAATCTATCTGCTCTTAAATGATGCTAATGAATTTAAATACTTTTTTTATATTTGTTCCACTTGTTGAGTGTCACTGCTGGTGGACCAGGAGTCCCAGAGGGCGCATTTAGCCAATTTCGATCAATTTCGGTTTGTGGTTTCTTCAATTGCATTCAAAAATTTCGGAGTACAAAATATTATCAAATGTCTGAAGCCTATAGGTCTGGCAGAAAATTTAGGTCAAGTTAAGACTTTTGCTGTTCAAATTTAATATAATTTTCTCTTTTTCGGCCTCGAGCATCACTGTTGAGACATAACTGTTTGAAATGCGCATATTGTGCATTGAAAATTTAAAATATAGAACATAAATTTAAATATTGACAAGAAGTTTTCTCGGGGATTGCAGAAATTTATGTTGGCGGAGGTATTATCAGATTTGAATGTCACATCCTTGAAGAGTTCTTCGCGCCACGTGAGCAGAGCATTTCCTCATACCTTCTCCAGCGGTGATGCATAATCCAAACATTTATTACGAAATTAGATTTTAATAGTTTTTCTAAAGATAAGGATCATCCCCATCAGTGTATATAACTCTGTCCTAAGCTTGTTTAGAGCTTAGAGTCACTATTTGGATTTTCTCTTTTCGGCCTCGAGCTTCACTGATAGAACATTAATCTGTTGTAATGAACATATAGAGCAGTAAAATGACTTCCATTTTGTTTTAGTATTTTGCTGTGGGTGCTGCAACCGAGTGTTGTTGGAGGTATAGTAGGGATTAAAGAACCCGTAGATCATTCAGGCTCGTTGCTTAGTCATTATACCTCATAATATTAAAGTATTTAAATGTATCGTCGAACACATTCCTTTCCTTTCTAGCCTTTACTATCAGAGACGACGGGAAACCGACGGTTTGGTTTTCTTAAGTACCATACCACAGCACTGGAATATACATTGAATGACCAGATGATCAGCATGGTCTCACTCCCATTTAGGGAGTTCGCTTCATTTCATATGGTGGAGGGTTTTCTTTGTTTGCTTTGGTTTTTGTTTTATCCTGATTTTTCATGCCTTCGGTTTATGATTTTCTAAATTATCGATTTTGTACTGTATATTGGGATATGGTCATTATCCATATTTGTCATGACGTTTAATGTCTTTGTATACTTACATTTTGATAGACGCTGTAAGTACCCATGTATGAAAGTTTGCTCCGAAGCTGTCTCTATGACGGCTAGATCTGCACCAAATGCTTCGCAGTATTTCTGAAAATAAAAATGAAAAAGGGACTGTAGAGAAAACAAGATATAGTTTATTATACCGTGGATATGATCCTAGTGTCACCAGAAGGACACTCAGCACTGTACTCTACCAATCTGACGCATTTTTTAATAACGGTAATCAGAGATGCACTCTGACTGTGACGAAGGGACTAATTAATTTGTCCGGTTGTAAGTGAAAGCCATATGGTATAGGATAATGCGTACATGTTTCCATGAAAGTTAATGAAAGTCAGAAATGTGTTATCAAAGCAGAGTCCTTGGCTGCCATTTTTGTTGACAGGTCAATTCGGAATACACAAAGGTGGTAAGGACATTGTGTACTTGCTTCCCGTGAGGTTTCGTGAACATCTATGCAATGGTTTCGTAAGACAAATCGATAATGAGTCAACCAATCAGAGCTAATTGACTACGAGAGAGGAATTATTTTGTGGCATGCAATCAGAGCTCACTACGGCCATGTTTGTTGATGGATTTGTCCGAAAAGAATAAGCGTCGTAGAGGATCTAGAACACTTACTTCCTATGACGTGTCATACAACTTTATTTAGGGGTTGCGGTTGAGACGATGAACGGATAATACTCGAGAGGACAATGGCTCATGTGAGCCTGTGGTTCAGGTGATCTAACAAAACATATTCCTACTTTAGAATCTATCCAGTTTGCCTTGAGGTTCCCAAAGAACATGTAACAGGATCCATGGTGCTTTATAAATCCATCCGGGCAATCACCTAATACTGGATACAAACAAAAATATGGTTAGATGTACTCATGAAATAGTTTTTTATCGAAATTTCAAGTATTTTGAATTTTGGAGTTCAATCTTTATGTTACAATGTAGTTTGTCAGTATTTCTTTCCATGCTATACAAGAGAATATAATCTGTTCCCAATTAAACGTGATCAATATATAATGTATAATTAACAATATGAAGAAGAGATTGAACATTAAATGATGTACGTTATAATGATCCATCTGAATGTTTAACTAAACATTGTCTTTTTTCCAAAATTTATAACCTAGAGATCTAAGCCCTATCTTCCAGGTAAGAAATGTTTCGTCCTACCTTTGGAAGCAACAACTGTAATTACCAGTAGAGTTATCTGTGTGTATGCCATGGTTTTGATAACAATTCATATTCTACAACAAGGTGAAAAGCTGTTCTACTTTTGTTTCACACATAAGGTCCTTTCTGATAAGGATAAGATCAATATTGATAATGTACCAAATTTATATGCTGCTGATCGAATATCGATTATTTCTAATGGCCAATTTTTTGTATAATATTATCTGTTTTGCGTGCTCGTTCTCATGGGTGTGAATCCCATATTAATTAAGCAACACACATTATTAAATTTGTTAAAAATAAATATATGTTTTGTGGAATTCCGTAAGTCAGTCAGACTAACAATAATTTAAGGGAACTGCGTTATATCTCCATGCGACGCAACTCCTCTTGAACTACGAATAACAGATATGGATAATGACCATATCCCTTCATACAGCACAAAATCGATAATTAAGAAAATCAGAAACCGAAGGCATTCAAAATCAGAATAAAACACGAACCAAAGCAATCAAACAAAACAATCCACCATATGAAAGGAAGCGAACTCCCGATATGGGAGTGAAACCAGGGAAGAGTAAGCATCTCCTGCTTGCATGCAACATCCACTTTAATTCGGTAGAACTGTCACATCCGATTACTTTCATTTCGGAAGACATAGAGTGCAATCTTTCGATGGATGGTTCAAATGTTCTATCACAGAATATCATCCACCATTCTGAGAGTGGAACATCATATTGTATGAAGAGATCCCCATATCGACCGTAGAACTTCCTAAGTAACGATGTTTGTCGGTCACAAACATATCCTTGACAGAGAAGCTTATCTGAAAGACGCCTAGCTCTCAGAACAAAATCCGTATATTTGGTACCTGCTTGTATCAACTGAGTTATGAACACGCCATAAGCAGGCAATAAAGGGATGTTGCTACTCAGAAAATGAAAGTTTGCAATGCTGAAATTGACCACGTTGCACTGACCAAACGGAACAAACCCCGAAAAAAGCGACACATAAATGACATCAGACAAAACTACAAACCGCAACAGGACACAAAAATATCTTCAAGAACATCATACAAAACAGACAAAAACAGTCGAAACAGAACATCAAACATTAATGACAACACATATATGGAAGGAGACCAATGTACACCTGGCGCCGACTTTGGACGACCATCTGCTATTAGCAAATAGTGTGGTTATCCGGATTACGTGCACACAACCCTCCCACAGCGATCTCTACAATTGGTGTATGTAAGGTGACATCACAAACAAGATTGTTAAACACAACGGCTTTGGGTAACATAGATTCCATGTAAATGGATATAATAAACATTTAATAAGTTATTCAGTCTCAAAGTCGAGAAGGCAGGCAAAATCATTAGAATTTCCATTGGAACGGTTGCGAACCTCGGAGTGAATAACATTCCGAAGTGAGACCAGGTGCCCGGGGAGAGTCAGCGTCTCCTGATTGCATGCAACACCTGTCGCAACAGCTCCATGGAAACTTGTCAAATTCGGTGGTTGTCTCCATGTTCGTATTGATGTACACATCAGGTAAGTATTTCTTGTTTGGTGATGATGACAGCCATTCAATCACAATCCAGAATGTCACTGATCATTTTGGAAAGGGGGATCTGATATGGGGGATCTGACATTTCTAAAACGTGGATCCTGTAGCATCATATCCCACCCATCCTGCTACGTCTTTCGGTAATTTTTGTACAAATTTAAAATTGGCAATATTACATTGTTTAGATTGAGGATCACTGCCGAGGGTTAAATACCCGAAACGTGCATGTCTGGTCCATGCTGAAAATTCATCTGCTCTTAAAAGATGCTTGAATTTGAAGACGTATAACATGCTTTTATTATACCCCCGTAGCGACCGAAGAACTTCCTCAAAGATAATTTCAGCCGTTGTGCAATATAACCATACTTTATATCTTCCAAAATGGAAGTAACCGGGTGTGACAATTCTACCGAATTAAAGCGACGGGTGTTGCATGCAAGCAGGAGATGCTGACACTTCTAGGGCACCTGGTCTTTTCAAGTGGTGGAGGTTTTTGTGTGATTGCTTTGGTACCATGCCCGATGTTTTTTTTATGACTTTAGGATCATATCCCCGCTAAAGCAGACGGTCCACTATTTTCTTTAATTTGTGGTTAAAGTTTGATCTGCCTTTGATCCTTCTAATTTTGTTTATTATGGCAATGAAATGATACATACTCTGATGCTGGAGTTGTCCCATATTTTGAAAGAAATGCAGAATTGTAATTGTAAACTTTCCAAAAAATATTTTACAAATTTATGATACCAAAATCCTTGACTTATCCATTTTTTGTAATTTGTTTACATTCATCATGGGAGTAAGAAACATGGGAGCTAGCTCTGGCGTATCTGATGAGACAAGAGATATAATGCAATACCATGGCAATCTTGGAACATCGCCATCAAGCCAAGGAAAATTAATTATGTTGAAGCCAAAGTCTTCTCTTATGTCGCATATTTCTCTATTAGTGATTTTTACATCCAGATTCAAAAATGGTGTAGCTATATCATTTGTAAAAGCTTTATTCAATGTTAACTCTGATGGATAAATTTTATTTTTGTATTGTTCGAAATGTGGATTATCAATATTCAAAATATCATCAAGATACCCGGAGGTAGTGTTGAAACATTTCAGTCGTCAAATTTCTGAAGTGTAAGAATCTATGTCGTTCAATTAAAACGTAATTCACAATCCAATCAAACCAAAAGACCAAAATATACACTAGGTAGCCATTCGTTAATGATTACGAGGAGTTTGTGTAATGATAGCGTAGGAATCGAGGCTTCCGAAAACAATCATTTATCAGGGGTTCAACCAAATTGATTAAAATGTGAAATACAGTACAAACGGCATAATACTACATACATGGTTTAAAATTGATAGATGATTCAAAACTTTCATTATAAAATACATCTGACTGAAATGCCGGCTCTGTTTTTCAATAATTTATTTTCGTCTTACGCATTTGAAGTTCCGTACGAAGGTACTCGTAAAAGCAATTAAATCGAAAAGATAATGACCTTAATTAAACCAATGACATGTATTGTAATAGGATCATTTGAAAATGTTTAAATACCATTTCGTAGTTCTGATCAAATGACAAGAATTATGAAATACAAAAATCTACTTGTATGCGCTTGTTTTGTCATTTTAATAAATACTCAAGTTAGGCCGCTTAAGCAGTCACGTTTTCAGAACGTTTCATTCATCTTTTATTTATGAAGCTTACATATAATGAACGGAGCTCGGTGTAGAACTCGGATATCTGTGAAAAAATGACAGAGGAAGCGAAGTCCAAAATTTATACCGAAAATGAAAAAAGGTATAGAGTTGGAATACTTCCGTATTATGTTAAAAAGGTATGTTAAAAAGACATGTCGTTCTGAAATTCATGATAATATTTAGAATTTATGAATGAAGGACAGGATACCAAAGAAATTGCCATCGCAACATCGACAAACTGTAAAAAGCTTGTACACGGAATAAAGATTAGAAACGCCAGACATAAATACAAAAAAAAAAATCAAAAGAACTATATGTATAAATATTTAAAAGCAGCGGGGTACCCAATTAGGAGTGGACCAGGTATCCATGAAGAGTCAGCATCTTCTACTTGCATGCAACACCCGCCGCTTCAATTCAGTAGCTGTAAATTAACGCACCCATATTTAATTTCTTTATTTTGGGTATATTTTTGTAGAGAGTGAGCGGGAGGCCAAAACGTATTGGAGAGATGGCAAAAGGGTGTAATCCTCTTATATTTTGATAAAAAAAGTATCAGAATAAATGACAAACGCGAATAAGCAAAACAGGAGCCAAAAACGAAAATACATTTTTTCCTTATAGGTCTATGTTTTCTTACCTCGCAGGTGATTGTTAATTTCTCAGCAAATGTGAAGTTATTGTTTTGTGAGTTTCAGGTTGGAGCAGCAGCCTAATTTGTTTTCATTAAGAAGAAAAAGGAATATCAGGATGAGAAAAAGAAACTTTATATTTACTTCTTTTACACTTTGAGATAAATCGAGAGTTTTGTCGAGGCAGTTATAATGTATCGTGTAAGTTCAATATTGATTTTAAAAGAAATTGAAAGTCTACTTTTCTTCAAAATGATAAAAAAAGACCAAAAAAAAAATGTATCTTGGCGATATAATAGATCAACGTAACATATTGTTTGCGTATTTCTGGTAATCAGGAGGATAATACCCCATTGCACGATGCGGCGGATGAAGGAAACAATGAGGCTGTATTGTCGCTCATACAGAAAAAAGCTAAAGTGAATTCTCAAAACAAAGTATGTGATCTTAATGTTATTAAGTGTATTTTGTAAATTTCATTTCGTGTTTGAAATTTATATATATATTTTTACATGTTTTTATTAATGTGGGGATAGAATTAAACTATGTCATCCGATACATTTTTCCAAAAACGGTAAAGGTTTTTAGTGCAAAATTTGCTTTGGTTATGCGAGTGGATCAGACGCTTTAATACTGACCAATGGTAAAACGAGAAAATACGATACCGTAGAGATGCAGAGTAGGGTAACATATTTTCATCATAGAAATACTCATCCTTCTAAAACGACTGATTGTGCTAATTGAACAAGCGCCATTATAATTACAAAATTTTATTTTTTTGTTTACATTTTCACACACTCTCTCCTGCTTTGCAAAGCTCCCAAATGCTACTCTCAAGAGGAGAAAAGACTCATAAATTTGTCAACGCCAATTTAAAACATTTCTACGAAATTGCATCAAAGGCATTGGGTAGTTTTTGCTATGGACGCTATCTTTGTTCTCTATGACAATACACAAATCAATAGATCATTTTCATATTACCGCTAGACTTGCATTTCAGACACCACAACTTTTGACATAATTTTTGATTATGGCGTCATAAATCTGATTTGACGTCACAGTTAAAAGTAACACCAAATGTTGTGATGTTGGGTTTGGCCTGTATAAAATTCAAGTCTACTGCGTTAATGTGAAAATCATGTATTTGTGTTATAGTTGCATTTATATTTTAGTTTGGCAGCAGTCCACTCCACTTTGCTTCAAAAAGGGGACATAATGACGTCGTAAAATCACTTTGTCAAGCTCGTGCTAATGTTCATGCTAAAACATGGGTATGTACATGTAGAATGTTTTACAAAAACGTACACTTAGTCCAATGTATATATATATTTTTTTATATTCATTATTCTCAGGGTTATCCTGTAACTGTATCTCCAAGTAGAGCACGCATGCGTTTTCTTTAAGAATTTCAAGGAATAACGAATATGCAGGAGGTCTTCAACAATACTGCACTGACCATTGCAGAACACATCCAATGAATCATGAACATCAGAAAAACAACTTCAACAAGCAAATTCAAGGAATTGTGGTCCCCGCTTTTGGGTGTTTGTCTTTAAAGAAATGCTTACAGACATCCCCCCATTCTTAAGTTTTAATAATATATCTCATATATTATCAACATTCTAAATATGAAAGATTAACTCCAAGAAAAGATCAAAAGGTCCAAACTTGTGCTTTGTTTCCAAGGGACAGGGCTTATGAAAAGGTATGCACATGTGAAATATTTAAGACCTATGATTTAAATTACCATCAAAAACTTATGGTCGAGGTTGAAGTTTTTAAATGTGGGTCAACCTCCATGGACAAGGTCACAAGGTCAGAATGTTATTACCAACAGAAAGGTCTCATCACAAGGAATACACATGTGAAATGTGAAAGCCCTATCATTTTCCATTAAAAAGTTATGGACAAGGTTATAGTTTTTTGAAAAGTAGGTCGAACTCAAAGGTCACAAGGTCAAAAATTTTGGTATCCATGCAAAGGTCTTGTCACAAGGAATACACATGTGAAATATCAAAGCCCTATCACTTTCCATTCAAAAGTTATGGTCAAGGTTAAAGTTTTTAATAAGTAGGTCAAAGTCCAAGGTCAAGGTCACAAGGTCAAAAATTTTGGTATCCATGGAAAGGTCTTGTCACAAGGAATACACATGTGAAATATCAAAGCCCTATCACTTACCATTCAAAAGTTATACACAAGGTTAAAGTTTTTGTGACTGACGGACAGACGGACAGACGGATGGACGGACAGACGGACGGACGAACCGGTTTTAATGTCCCCACGCTTTCGCGAAAGCGGGGGACAACAAGCAACAACGAGACACACAAAACTGAACGGTTCAAGAAGAGATCAAAGCAGAAGCACCAAAACAGGTTCCCTATCACTTATCATTCAAAAGTTATGCCCAAGGTTAATTTTTTCCAAAAGTAGGTTAAACTCCAAGGTCAAGAGGTAAAACAAAATGTTGGTATTCACGAAAGGTATACACATGTGAAATATGAAAGCATCATCACTTATCAATCAAACGTTTTGACCAAAGTAATTTTTTTAAAGTAGGTCAAACGCCAACATCAAGGTCACAAGGCAAATAATTTATCCATGGAAAGGTCTTGAAACAAGGAATACACATGTGAAATATCAAAGCCCTATCACTTGCAATTCAAAAGTTATGGACAAGGTTAAAGTTTTTGTGACTGACGGACAGACGGACGGACGAAACGGTTTTGATGTACCCGCGCTTTCACGAAAGCGGGGGACAACAAAATCATAAGATTTATTTACGCACTTTGTATGTTGATAAATGTTTTTCTCACATACCAGGATATGAGAACACCTTTACACGATGCAGCAATGAACGGACACCTGGATGTTGTAATAACACTGATACAGTACGGCGCTGATGTCAATGCACAGAACAAGGTGAATTTTCGATTTTTGTACTGTAGACAGGGATATGGTCATTATCCATATTTGTCATTATCATTATTATTTTGCTATCTTTGTGTTACCCCTCCCTGATTTGAATCATCAGAGACCTTTAACCTTTTTATCTTTAGCTCACTTGAGAGAAGCGAAGTTAGCTATTGTCATGGCGTCGCCATAGGAAAAAGTAGGTTAGATAGGGTACCTTCCTTTGACAGACTTGTTCTTCAGATGCGATACACATGTCGACAAATCGAAAGCATTAGGGTGATCTAAAGAGATGTCTTAAGAAGTTTTATTGTTTTTGGATCCATTCCGAATCGAAATATTTGATGCGTTTTTACGCCTTTTGGACTTTGTCAACAATGCTCATTTTAAACTATGTATTTTAATGTAAACGTCTTCAAATTGAATAGCATCATTTAAGAACAAATAAATTGGCAGTATGAACCAGACATGCACGTTTCGGGTACTCAACCCTCGTCAGTGATCCTCAAATCGAAACAATGTGATATGCCAAAAATGTATGAAAGTTACTTTGTCGAAAAAGCGTACCGAAAGACGTAGCAGGATGGGTGGGATATGATGCTACAGGACCCACGTTTTAGAAATTTCTTAAAATTTTGATAACAGCAATTTTAGAATGCGTTGAAGAAACGATCAACCGAAATTGATCGAACTTGGCTACATGTGCCCTCGGGGACTCCTGGTCCACCAGCAGTGACACTCACCAAGTGGTATAAATGTAAACGTCTTCAAATTGAATAGCATCATTTAAGAACAAATAAATTGGCAGTATGGACCAGACATGTACGTTTCGGGTACTCAACCCTCGTCAGTGATCCTCAAATCGAAACAATGTGATATGCCAAAAATGTATGAAAGTTACTTTGTCGAAAAAGCGTACCGAAAGACGTAGCAGGATGGGTGGGATATGATGCTACAGGACCCACGTTTTAGAAATTTCTTAAAATTTTGATAACAGCAATTTTAGAATGCGTTGAAGAAACGATCAACCGAAATTGATCGAACTTGGCTACATGTGCCCTCGGGGACTCCTGGTCCACCAGCAGTGACACTCACCAAGTGGTATAAATGTAAACGTCTTCAAATTGAATAGCATCATTTAAGAACAAATAAATTGGCAGTATGGACCAGACATGCACGTTTCGGGTACTCAACCCTCGTCAGTGATCCTCAAATCGAAACAATGTGATATGCCAAAAATGTATGAAAGTTACTTTGTCGAAAAAGCGCACCGAAAGACGCAGCAGGATAACTCAATAAAAGTATGATTTTGTGCACTCATTTATTTCATATTTGTCATTTTTAACTTTTTAGATGCTTTATATACATTATATGCAAAAATCTTTTCGGGGGAATTTTAAAGATTAAAAACTTTTAAACAGACATGTTTCCTAAGCACATTGACCCAATGGTTTTAGGTTCAAGTCCCAGATACGGCATCACAAATTTCGTTTTTTTCCATTTTCAATTTTTTCCCATTTTGTCAGCTTTTTATGTACTTTTAAATCATCTGAAGACCTATGCTTTCGCAATTGAAGACGTTTAACATTCTATTTCATTTTGATTGTTTTCCGTTTTGCGCACTTACCTATTACATTTTTGTCATATCTAATGCTTTGATATTCATTTTATGCTAAATTTTTTATGAGCATATGGACCCAATGGTTGTTGGTTCAAATCCTGACACTGGCACTATCATTATGCAATGTCAGTCTGTATGTTATGAGATTGATTTTGTATAGGGTAAGGATTGTGCCCCTGGGGCATTATTGCACTAAATTGCTCTATATTTGTCTTTTAATTTTCAAGTACAAAAATTGATAAGGAATTTTCATAGTGTGATCAAGAGTTGTCTTTCTTATATCAATAGACAAGAATTCTTTAAATTAGATAAAGATGATAAGCCTGTACGTGAGTATCAGGTGAGCATTATGGCCCCCTTGGCCTCTTGCTCTTCACTCACTATTGTATGTCATTCTATATATGCACTACAGTATGGCAAAAGTGTGCTACATTATGCGGCAGAAGGAGGGAAAATGGAAGCGGTCATTTCATTGATTAACAGAGGAGCTGATATGCATACTAAAGATTCGGTTTGTAATATTTATTTCTTATAATCATGGATATGAATATTCTAAGGCATTCATAACAGGGTGTTAAGGGGATATTTGTTTTTGGCATTTTCTTTGGTATATTTGCACGTGCACAGAAATTTAAATCGTGGTACTAAATTTCGAATGGTAAAGGAAGGGAGGAGATCTCCAACAAGACCCCGCTGCAGCATCAACAGCAAAACACCAAACACCCCGATGCAAAACACAAAAGACGAGTACAGCACGAGACGGAAAAGAGACACACGACATGTAAACATCAAACACAAAAGTCTACACATAAACCGACGAGACCAATGGGCAACCGGTGCCGACTTTGGACGGCCATTTGTCACGCAAGTAGCAAATGGTGTGGTTATCCTGGATTACGTGCGCACAATCCTCTCACTTCTCCAATTACCCAGAGGTCTCGAAGAACGTACAATTGTGGTGTAAAACAACCTCCTCACTGTAAGATGACATCACACAAACGAGACCGCGAAACGTAGAGGCCCCAGAGACACAGATGAATATGTAAATGGATATAAAAAAGAGGGCATGCGTAATACAGTCCGTACTCTGCTGGCTGTAGCGAGCTCATGTATGTAATCACCTGAGGAGTCCGACTGACATTCAGAGAGTACAGGTGGTCGGGGTCCTGTCTTCTCTAAAGAGGTTTGGACAGGGCCCGTCATGGAGTCCCGTCGTCACAGTCAGTCAGAGTGCAAGTCTCAAGGATGCGCTTGTACAAGAGTATAGATTGGTCAAGTACCAAGCCTAGTGTCCGTCTGGTGACATTAGGATCATATCCACGGTATAGAGGGCGTTTGTTGATTCTGACGCATTTTCGATGGTTATGCTGCCTACCTTTGATCCTTCTTATTTTGTTTATCATATCACCATAAACGACAGGTTGTGTAATACCCAAAGTAATGTACTATGTTGCGTGTATAGATCCGAATTTTAAAAGAAGTTGACTGTAATTTTTGTAAAATTTCCAGAAAGTCTTAACTAGTTTATGAAATAATAACAAATATGGATAATGACCATATCCCTGTTTACAGCACAAAATCGATTATTCAGAAAATCAGAAACCGAAGGCATACAAAATCAGGATAAAACAGGAACCAAAGCAAACAAACAAAAACCTCCACCATATGAAAAAAAGCGAATGAAAGCGGAAAGTTTTTTTTTGGTAATTTGTAAATTTCTACTGTGGAAAGCATACCGGATGAGCTGCGATATGTAAATGCCGTATGACGGTAATCTTGGAACATCACCGTCAAGCCAGGGGAAATTTACTATGTTGAATCCAAAATAATCCCTTTTGACATATACACTTGTATGAATCTTTCCGCTTACAATTTTGATATTTAGGTCCAAAAACGGTGTTTCTGTATTTGAAAGGTTTGCCTTGTTAAGTGTTAATTCTTGTGGATAAATTTCATTCTGATATAATTCAAAAGCAGGATTGTCAATGGTTAGAATATCATCCAGATACCTAGAATACTATTGAAACATTTCAGATCATCAAATTTTACCAGTAGGATCATAAGAGGCGTCTGATGTTTCTGATGCACTTTCGATCGTTATAGTGCCTATGTTTGATCAATCTAATGTTAAGCGTCTTCAAATCCAATAGCATCATTTAAGAACAGATAAATTTGCAGCACAGACCAGATATACACGTTTCGGGTACTTAACCGTCGTCAGTGATCCTCTATCTAAAATATGTAATATGATCAAAGAGTGTGAAAGATATGTCCTACAAAGTACCGAAAGACATAGCAGGATGGGTGGGATATGATAATTTTGTTTATTATATCACTATTAAATATAGGTTGTTAAATACCCAAAGTAATATACTCTATTGCTTGTATAGGTCCGACTTTGAGGAGAAAAAGAGACTGTCAGTAATTGTTTTATAAAATTTCCAGAAAGTGTTAAGTTTCTTTGTAATTTTTAAATTTCTAATGTGAAAATCCAAAGCATTGGTACATGTTCTAGCATACCGGATGGGCTGTGCTGCATAAATGCCATATGATAAATAAAGAAACATCACCGTGAAGCTAGGGGGAATTAACTATGTTGAATCCAAAACCACACAATTCTTGTGGATACAGGTCATTCTTATATGTTTCAAATACAGGATTATCAATAGTCAGAATACCATCCAAGTACCTAGAAGTATCATTTCAAATCATCGAATTTCCTTTACTTTTGAAGATTTTTCGATTAATTCTTTTTCATAAGTGTATCAAAATAAACCAAGAGGCGCACTTTCATTACCCATAGGAATCCCTACGACCTGCTTGTAGAGATCCTCATCAAATCTAACATAAATATTGTCCAAGAGGAAGGCATAACACTGGTCACTACATGTCCACTACATGATTTGTAGTCTATAGAGGAAAAGAAACCCTTAGATTCAGTTTACAAATGTAAGTTCCCCCTCTCGATCATTAATTTTGTCGTGAGGTAGCGTGGTGTACATATTAGAGAAGTCGCATGAAGAAATCGTGTTGGCTTGGAAAGGAGCTGTTAAGATAAGGCGTAAAATCAGCCCTGAAAAGTGGAATTTTGAAAATTGAAATTTCAAGAACCTTTTTTGGTAAAATGTATACCTATACGGCATCCCATCAGAATAAGAAGTTATTTTTTATCTGTTTTGCATAAAATTGCTAGTTTTTAGGTCAAAACTTATCTTTTTCTCATAGAAATCAATAGAAAACGGAAAAGTTTTATTGAACATTGTTCCCCCCGGATATACAGAAAGCCACTATTACTGGAGATGTGTATCCATGATACAAATTTTTTGGCAAAGTGGGGTTCTGTATCTCCGGGGGGAACACTACCCCAGAGACGAAAAACTAAAAATGGAAAGGGGGGTGCATTTTATAAGAATCGATCTTTTTGACCATTAAATAGAGCACATTTGACTATTTTTCCTCTTTAATCCATCAAACATTGTGTACTCAATATGATTGAATGAAAGATACAAGAATTAGAAACGAAATAAGCAAGAATGATGTTCATTTCTCCGTGAATGTGTATTTCGCGCTAAAAGGCTTACATTGTAGCCATTGAATGAAGAATAAGACCGTATTTTAAGTTCCGGATTTCATTATTTACCGATTAAAGGAGGTAGAACGTTCGAAATCTCTTTCTGATACACAATGTAGACATATTTGATGTCTTTTAGCTTATATTTATCCATTTTAGATAAAATATTCAAAAATGTAAACGTTTTTTGTCGATATTATTGGATTTTCTATCCGAGCACCCCTACCTCTTTCGACCTTAATTTTACAACCTTAAGAGTTCCTTAACATAATGTAAAACATGAAAAAGGTCTGCAAATACATTATATTTCAATAATTATTCATGTTTTTCTGTGTACGATTCGCAATGCGGAAGAAATAAGTCACGAGATTCAGGGCTAAATACGGCCCTTATCTTAACGGCTCCTTTCTAGATTTCATTTTGACAATCACGTTTCCTGAATTACTATTAGACCAAAAGAAATCAACACCATTCCTGTTTAGTATTCATTATATTTTTCCGCGTGTTCCTTTATCGCCGTAATTGCGAGTTATCTTTATGAGGTATCAGAAAATAACCTCAACCTTAAACAGTCTCATTGATATACTGTATTTTTTTGGGCGAAAGTATTGCTAAGGAGGTAGGTAGGATTCTTATGTTAAACACATTTGCCAGGCTCTGCTACCAGATAGGAAAATTAGCCAAACCCCCCCCCCCAAAACAAAACAAAACAACAACAGAAAAAAAAAACAACAAAAAACGGACATCTGTGTTTCGAATATTTTTAATGGTACATTGTCTAATTTTGAAAAGACATTATAGTTATTCTGTTTTATTTTTTCTTCAAATCTAAGCATTACATTTAATTCAATTGAAATAAAAAATGTACCTGGCAGTTATTCAGTGACGAAGTTGAGAAGGCTAGGCAAAAGCATAAGAAGTTGCAAACCTCGGAATGTACAGCATGTGCTTGTACATTCCGAGGTACATTTCCTATTGGTCTCGTATGTTTATGTGTGGTCTTTTATGTTTAATTTTTCTATGGTGTGAGTTGGTGTTCCTTGCCCCTTTTGCGTCTCTTTCTGTGGGTGTCTGTTCGGTGTTTTTTGCATTGGGTGTTTTGGGATTTTGCTGTGGGTGCTGCAACCTAGTGTTGTTGGAGATCCCCTTCTTTCTTGTTTTACCAAAATTTAAGGAATTTTTGTAACCCTTGATCGCCTAGTACTTCTTTTGAACTAAATATCGCGATGTTTTGTTTCTGAATTTTGTTTTTAGTATGTAAAAATGCTATGAGAAAAGACAAAATAATCTAAATTAAAAAGTATTTTTTACAGTTTTTATCTGATGATTAAAATTCCTACAATCTTTCGTAAGTATTTTTGAAAAACAGATGCAGGGGAGAGTCAGCGTCTCATGTTTGCATGCAACACCCGTCGCATCAGCTCCATGTAAAACATTTACAGAATGATATTGCAACAGTGTTTCTCATATACATGCATATCATTCTATTTTAGAACGGTAGAACGGCCTTCGAAGTTGCAAGTGACAATGTTAAAAAGGTAAATTATTCAAATAATAAGCTAAACATTTTGCTAGTTTTGATAAAGTGTTAAACATAAATATTATTGTTAAAGAGAAATATATTTATATATGTTTTTTGCATTCATTATTCATATTATTTTCTCTATGATAATGATAATTAATATTCTTTATTATCATAATTACTATTTTCGATTTTTATCATTTCAAAAGACAAATGAATCTTCATCAGTTAAGCAAAATAATTCAAAATTAAAATAAGGTTAAACGTAACGCCCCTCGATTTATTTTGAAGTTTTGGATATATATTTTGTAAAGAGTGAGAGGTCCAAATTTCCTGTATGGGATATTCAGAAACTTAGTTAAATGAAATATATAGCCAAACTCATTGAAAGGGATAGTGTAACGGTGTAACCTCCTATGTTTAGATGACCGTTTAATTTTCCAGTAAATCCTAGGTGCAAGTAATTCTTATTTCAGTACTTTCATGGTAAGTAGAATAGACTTACTAAAATAAATTTTATCTGATTTTTTTATTGTGGTAATAAGAAGCAGAGGGAGCTTTAGATCTTTGAAATATTCTTGCCAACAATGCCGAGTGTTAATTAAGAAATAGCAACTAGCTTGCCGTGGTTTGTTGTCCAGTAATTCCCCGAGTCGCATGAACCAATCACATTATCACCGAGTCGCCAAGCGGCGATGTGATAATTTGATTGGTTCATGCTACGAGTGAATTACTGGACAACAAATCACAGCTAGCTAGTTGTTATTTCTATTATATTGTTCCGCACGAGCTCTATAGCACGTGCAATGGTGGGGCTTAGCAAACTGTAAGTTTGTTCGAGTTCTATAGTACATCTCTAGGGAGAAAATCTCAAGTCATGTTAGAATAGAAATTAGGAGATCTGTTATTTCCATGAGCACGTAATCAATCTAAACTTGCAGGTGTTGACATCTACTCCACTCGTCACCATTGACGATTTTGAGTTGTCCTTTTCATGAATCTAAAGATCCTGTTTTGACTTATTTTACATGTCGAGTCTACGAGCGTACGACAATGGTATTTACAAAATTCACGTCAAACTCATTGACTTTAAAATCAGTCAGCCAGAGCAGTATCTTTCATAGATGAAAAATGCGAAGTTGTCAATATTCGTCAATCTTTCGAATCCATATTATACGTGCCCTTACCATAATAAATTATTTCTCTAGCTGAGTAAAGTCGTTTTTGGTAATTTTCTTGTGTAAGGTTTTCATGACGTGGCTAATTAGCGAAACTCTCCCTTGTCTTTAAATAATACGAGCAGTGCAATCAAAACAAACTGTAAGCTTTTTTGGACCTATTTACTTAGATACTGTACGGTATGTAATATATTACACATATATTTCACAGCTCATCCTGTATGCTAGAGTATGTACTGATGTTCTGTTTTTTCATGGTAGAAATTTACAAATTACCAAGAAACTTTAAGGACAAGGTATTCGCTTTCACAAACTAGTAAAGCCTTTCTGGAAATTTTACAAAAATTATTGTCAACTTCTTCTGAAATTCGGACCAATACAGGCAACAGAGTATATTACTTTGGGTATTTCACAACCTGCATGTTATGGTGACATTATTAGCAAGAAAAGAAGGATCAAAGATGGACAACATCACTATCGAAAATGCGTCAGAATCATCAAACGCCTTTTATACCGTGGATATGATCCTAATGTCACCAGACGGACACTAGGCTTGGTACTTGACCAATCTACAGTCTTGTACAAGCGCATTCTTAAAACTTGCACTCGGACTGACTGTGACGACGGGTCTCCATGACGGGCCCTGTCCAAACCTCTTTAGAGAAGACAGGGCCCCGACCACCTGTCCTCTTTGAATATCAGTCGGACTCCTCGGGTGATAACATACATGAGTTCGCGGCGGCAGAGCACGGATTGTATTACGTGCGCCCTCTTTTTATATCCATTTACATATTCATCTGTGTTGCTTGGGCCCCTGCGTTTTGCGGTCTTGTTTGTGTGTGGTCATCTGAAAGTGAGGAGGTTGTTTTACACCACAATTGTACGTTCTTCGAGACCTCTGGGTAATCGGAAAAATGGGAGGGTTGTGCGCACGTAATCCAGGATAACCATACCTTCTGCTATTTCCGTGGTAGATGGCCGTCCTAAGTCGGCACCGGTTGCCCATTGGTCTCGTTGGTTTATGTGTAGTCCTTTGTGTTTGATGTTTCTGTGTTGTGCGTTGACGTTCCTTGTCCCTTATGCGTCTCTTTCTGTGATTGTCTGCTTTGTGTGCTCAGACAATGCATGCATTTTAGATATTGTTTTCATTTTTTGTGCATGAACATCGACGGCGGATGCGGCTAGCCAACAGGGGATGCTTACTCCTCACGGGCACCTGATCCCACCTCTAGCTTGCTAGGGGTCCGTCTGTGCTCTATTGTGAGTGCTGTTGAGATTATCGTCAGGATCTTCTTTAACTCATTTGCATTGGGTGTTCTGGGGTTTTGCTGGGGGTGCTACAACCTGGTGTTGTTGGAGATCCCCTCCTTTGTAATATCATTCATGTATCAGAATATATTATATTGAAGCTTTGTAAATTAGCGCGATGCATTTTAACAGCGGAACTTACAGTGCTTTCCGCTCTTGTACTGGACTCTGGTTCATTAGATAAAACCGTCCTCAGTGTTTCTATGGAGCTTCATCTCCGTGCGTTGGTCCGAACGTTTCTTTTCTTGATAAAAGTTCTGTTTTCTTTTTCATATCTTTCAAGAACTTGTAAGCCTCTCAATTGTGATACATTTGTATTTGGAATCTGATTTCGGCTTTTGTGTTTGAATTTCATTCAGAATTAAGGAGGCCGAGTTCGGTTTCATATTTCAAAAACTATAAAAGAAAAATTAATTATTTTTACACGAATTATTACTTTCTTAATTATTCACATTTTGACAGATTTCTAGAAAAATCGACCGATTGGATAGTTGTAGGGGCCGTCTCAAAATAACGCCTATTTTACTATGGGGGTATATGGAAATTAATCGATTTTTCCTATAATATGCCAATTTTCAAGAATATTATATAATATATAAATTATGAAACACAAAAGCAAAGAAGAAAAACATAAGAGGAAGGGTTGGGGTAATCTCAAAATAAATAAATCAAATGTGAGCCTGATAAGGGTCTTCATGAGTCATTATAACTCAAAAACCACAATAGAAAAATAAATCCCTTTAATACTTTATATGACGTTCTAAATCAAATGGTTATCATATTGAGAGATTTTCAGAAAAAAATCCTTCGTCTAGATTACTTGCAGGGGCTGTTTCAAAATAATGCGTAATTTACAATTGGTGCAAGAACTTTGACGTCACGCACCGAAAATAACGTTCGTCCTTATCGCAATGTGTAAAACAGCAATTACGCTGCAGGACAGGGAAGCTGCATTTAATGTTTGATTTTTTTCTTTAAGTTGAATAAATTTAAAAGATAAAGATATATACAATGTTTTGATTAAAGAATGTTTATTTGGATCTGAGAGTAAAATAAAACGAGACGTCAAAAGCAGCTAGAACGCAACGAAACATGTAGAAGTGATAAATCATTATTTTCGTATATTTCATATCTCTCTTATAGATGACGATGACATACATTTGTTATCATCACATTTTTTTCTTTTCTTTTTTCTAAAGGTTTCGTTTCGTTTCGATTGATTTGTTTCGTTTCGTTTCGATTTGTTTCGTTTCGTTTCGATTTTGTTTCCTTTAGTTTTTGTTTCGTTTCGCGCTCTACAGGGACCAAAATGTTAAACGTCTTCAAATTCAATATCAGTCGTTATGAATTAAAAAACAAATGGTACATAAACGAATTGCATGTTCTTTTTATCTAAAACATGGAAAGAGAGTTAAACAATTGCATTTGTTACTGGTTTATTTACTTTGAATATCATCCATTTTAGATCGTCTTTTGGCAGAAACTTATTTTGCGACCGGAGAGCTCCCTCATCTTAATATGGATGATTGTATATATCCTTTATCTGTATGATTTCTCATTAATTCTGAATTTCATGTTTACATGCATACATTTACTTCGAATGCAAACATAGAACGTTGTAGAACGGGCACATGAAACCAAAATAAAAAAAAAGAAGGGGGGGGGGGGTGGAGTCAGTGACTCCGAATCGAGAATGTTTTTTCAGTGAAACATAAAAATTCTGGTTCAAGCATGATCCATTTATACTTTTGAGTTTTCTTATAAACACAAAGTTCTACGATAGCTTATCATCGAGATGAAATGAATTTTAAACAAGTTTAAAAATGATGTATTGAAATAATAATTCAAGTAAATCTAAATCCCTGGTCAAGCGTTATTCGCCCTTTTCATTTATAGCAATTGCTTGTGTCAGTTTTGCACCCTCCCCCCATAATTTATTTTATTTTGATTTTTTTTGTGCGAGTGTGTGTGAAAAAAGCTCACATCAAGCTCCATGAATCAATTAAGAGATACCGAAATAAGAAATAGAGAGAGAAAAAAGTAAACGTAAGCGTTTCCAATTTTGACGTTTCAAGTCAAGAAATGAACGTCATTCATCTCGCTCGTTCTCGATAATGCGTGCAATTACCTGTAGAATGGTTACATCTTTGAACAAAGCAGAGTTGATACTAAAATAAATTCACTCGCTCAAAATTTCAAACAGAGAAACTTTATTCGATAACATTTCCGTGCAAAGTACGAAGTACAAAGTTGCAGAAAAATCGCCATGCGCGTAACCATGCGCAATACACTATAACTCGTACCGAACTCGGCCTCGTTAAGTATTGAATATGGGGTTATTTCGCTTTATTTTGCAGATGCTTCATTGTGACTGCTGCTGATCCTATTTTGTTTTATTTTCCTTTTTATTCTGCATGATATTGTTTATTTCTTTTCCTAATTTATTTGTTTGTAGTTTCTGTGCCTTAAAGACGTGTCTTATTTCTGCAATAGTCTCAAGCAAAATATCTTTTTCAATAAATTTCTGACGCTATTTATCTATATCTTTATCTATATATATAAAAGCACAAAAAAAAAGGTACAAGCGACCACGACACTAAACGTGTTTAAACCCAGCGGAAGGGACAGTACATCCCTTGAGCCCTCTGGATACACGAATATGTACTTGTATCCAGACGGAACAAGGGACAGTACGTAAAATTAAACAAAAAGGTTTTGAGTGCTTTCAAGAAGTTTCAGACTTCTGTCAGTTTTTAGAGTCTTTACTTGCTATGTTTATGAGATAGGTTCTGCTTGATCTTCCCTCACGGGTACTATTTCTTAACACGCCCTATTTATTCTGATTGGATACGGAGGTCAATCTCCGAAACCGACGACTGTAGCTAGATTCGTTCTTTACACCTTATAATTTTTCATTTTTACAGTTTGTATTTTTAACCTCCTTTATGTGGGCCTCTCGTGATATGACTTTCTATTCACACTGACCCGCGCGTTGTCAGTTTAGTGAGTATCTCTCTTCAGGACGGACGTGTTTTTAATTGGGGGATTTTTCGTTTCATTTTACTTAGTCAATCGAGTCCCTTGCGTTTATATAGAGTGGGGGGAGGCGGTATTTTGTTTAATTTTACTCACTTGATAATATGTTACTTAATCAATCAGGGAGCATCTTTTCAGTGTTTTTTTTTTTTTTGAACCTATAGAAGTCTTGGACGTGTTTCTATCGATCAGTCCGTCCAGACATTTTGGCAGCGGGTGTTGCATGCAAACAGGAGACGCTGACTCTACCTAGGCACCTGGTCTCGCCCCTCGCGGGGTCTGCTTTGGTTCATGAATTGAGAATATTACCTACCTGTCTACTAGTTATAGCCTTTCGAGCTTCAGTATAGTACAGGTTCTGACTAGCATGAGAGTGTGTGTATGTTTTTTTTATGTACTTGTGTCCGAACGGAATGAGGGACGTACTGTCCCTTGTTCCGTCTGGATACAAGTACATATTCGTGTATCCAGAGGGCTCAAGGGATGTACTGTCCCTTCCGCTGGGTTTAAACACGTTTAGTGTCGTGGTCGCTTGTACCTTTTTTTGTGCTTTTATATCTTTTTTTTTCCAAGCGACGTGCATTCGCCCTTTGTTGGGCTGATCCGACATTGTCTGAATAGTGAACGTGGTTGTTTTCACCTCTTTTGTGCTGTCTATATCTATATATATATATATATATATATATATATATAAAAGCACAAAAAATGGTACAAGCGACCACGACACTAAACGTGTTTAAACCCAGCGGAAGGGACAGTACACCCCTTGAGCCCTCTGGATACACGAATATGTACTTGTATCCAGACGGAATAAGGGACAGTACGTCCCTCATTCCGTTCGGACACAAGTACATAAAAAAAAAAAACATACACACACTCTCATGCTAGTCAGAACCTGTACTATACTGAAGCTCGAAAGGCATATATATATATATTTCGGAGCAATGAAAAAAATAAGCGTGTATATAAATGTTTTTTCCACTTTGGCTTCTATCTCAATCTCTTTTAGTTTTGATTCTGTTTAGGGATAGCTGCATTTACAATATGCTGCACTTCCTTCAAATTCCTTTTTGTTTTATTTTTCTTTTTAAGCTGTTCAACAAAACGAAATTCCCAGGGAAATTGTTGAGTTAGGTCCGGAGGCTGTTATCCAATTTCTAATAGCACGTGAGAAAGGATCTTATCGATCCAATATTATTCGATGCATGGTTGTTGGACATTTTGGAGTTGGAAAAACAACGCTTGTTAGAAAACTAATGAACAGGAGTGGAACAGTGAGAAGTACCAATGGCATTGAAGTACATATTGGTAAATGTAACTATGATGCAAACACAGAGGAATGGGTGACACAAGGTAACTTCCGTATTTGAAAAAAAAGTCTGACTGAATTTTAATTCAGTTTCATATTACTTTCATATTTAAAGCAGCTGATATAAATTATATTCCCTGTAAATAAATTGAGGTCATCTCGATGCACAGTGCTGTCATTGGCGTGCTCTTAGGATTACAGTTTATATTATTCTAGCTTATTATCTCTTTCCTATATGCATGAATTCATGAAGAAAAGTCTGGGAAACTGAATTCACGAAATTTGCTAAATCAAAAGGCAGTGACTCTTGTGAAAATTACTCAATCTAAATTAAACTAGAACATGATCTGCATCACACTATAATGTATTCACATACAAACAATCAGTTCATTATATGCAATAGCAGGCATGAAAACGCCCGGAAAACTGAAAATTTCATGAAATTTGCTAAGTCCAAGGGCCATAAATCTCGTAAAAATAAGCCATGGAAACCAAACTCAAACTTGGTCTGTATCACACTGAAATATATTTATATACCAAAAATCAGTGCATTATTTGCACTAGAACCGAAGTAAAGTCCGGAAAACTTAAATTTTCATAAAACTTGCTAAGTCCAAGGGCCATCACTCTTGTAAAAATACGTCAATCTTAAGCAAACTCAAAGTTGATCTGTACCACATTGAGATATATTCACATACAAAAAATGAGTTCAATATATGCAACAACAGCGAAGAAAAGTCCGGAAAACTGACATTTTCATAAAATTTGCTAAGTCTTAGGGCCATAACTCTTGTAAAATTGGGTCAATCAAAAGCAAACTCAATCTTGATCTGTATCACATTGAGATATATCCACATACCAAAAATGAATTCAATATAAGCAACAACAGCGAAAAAAGTCCGGAAAACTGAAAATGGGACAGACGGACGGACGGACAGACAGACAGACAGACAGGAGATTAAGAGTCCCCTTCGGCGTTGCTGGTAGGGGACTAACAAAATTAGAAGGATCAAAGACAGACAGCATAACCATCGAAAAAGCGTCAGAATAATTAGGGCCCCGACCACCTGTCCCCTCTGAATGTCGGTCGGACTCCTCGGATGATAACATGCATGAGCTCGCTACAGCCGGCAGAGCACGGACTGCATTTCGTACGCCCCTACCCTACTTTTATATATTTACATATTCATCTGTGTTCCTTGAGCTCCTGCGTTGTGATGTCTTGTTTGTATGGTCATCTTACAGTGAGGAGGTTATTTTACACAACAATTGTGCGTTCTTCGAGACCTTTAGGTAACCGGGAAAGTGGGAGGGTTGTGGGCACGCAATCCAGAATAACCACAATATCTGTTACTAACGTGGCTGATGGCCGTCCTTAGTCGGCACCGATTGCCCATGGGTCTCGTTGGTTTATGTATTGCCGTTTATGTTCGATGTTTGATGTCTCGTTTGTTGTTTCTTGTCTCTTGCTGTGTGTGTCTTTTCTGTGTTTTCAGTGTTTGGTTTGTTGCTGTTGGTGCTTCAACCGAGTCTTGTTGGAGATCTCCTTTCTTCTTGTCCCTTTTTTTCTTTTCTTTTGCATGTATGCCCTATGTTTTTGAAAGGGTGTTTTGGTGTTTTACTGTGGGTACTGTATCATCTACTCTTTTATTATAAATGTAAATCTTGAATTTTGTAAAAAATTCTATGGGGTGGATTCAGTGGCATAATAAGATAAAATCTTTGACATTATAGGGACTCGGAGAGGATGTTAAGTCATAGTTGTAATTTCCATATACATAAAAGCCCTCATTCCGTCAAGATTTTTGAAATAAAATTATATGATGAAACATTTAATGCCATACTTCAAATAATGCTTTTCTTGTCCTTTTTACTGCCGCAAAGTATTTTCTCGGATGTCAGCATAAAGTGGACAACACAAGCGACTGATTTTAGAGATAAGGCATCCTCTTATCTTGATAACTTTTGTTGTATTTTATAGGGAAAGTTTCTACCTTTTGATATATTTTTAATTTTTGAATCTTGGGTGACTATTATTCACAACCAATACATTGTAAAAATAAAGTACAAAGTAATGAATACTGCATTTTTCAGAGAAACATACGGAGCTAGTTCTAGGAATTGAAAACATTAGCCAAATCCACTTTTGGGATTTTGGTGGCCAGTTGATATTTTACACTACACATCAGTCTTACCTCTCGAGAAGGGGGTTGTACCTGTTGGTGTTTGATCTGTCTATGGGTCTCCATGGAGAAGTTCAAGACGAGGATCTGGATCCCATAAGTAGAAACAGGAGAACAGTTATCGGTAACAATATCTTTCGAATCCATTGAAGTGTACGCAAAAGTTGGATACTTCTTAGTTGTCATTATCCTTCGCTTCTTATATTGAACTATCAAAGGGGGTTTAATAGTAAGTGTTTATCCCTGACATGGTAGCCACAGCACTTTCTGTATAGACATGACCTCAGACAGTGCATGTTTTGAAAATATTGTTGTCATTTTCGTGAACATCAACGGCAGGTGCGGATAGCCAAACAGGGGATGCTTACTCTTCCTGGGCACCCGGTCCGTCCTCTAGCTTGCTAGGGGTCCGTCGATGCTCAACGTATTCTCTATTGTGAGTGTTGTTGAGATTGTCGTTGAATTTTCATAATTCATTCATTCATCCAGACCTTGTTCTCGACTGGGCGAAAACACCTCGTATCTCAGTTCAATTTTGTCTTCAGATACATAGATGACATGTTGTCTATCAATAATCCGAGCTTGAAGGATCATCTACACGAAATCTATCCTCATGGAAACAACCGAGGCGACAGATCCATTTCATACTTTGATATACTTCTATCCTTGGATGCAAACGGCCTCTTGATTACCTTACTGAATGACAAGCGTGATTATCCCAGCTTCCACATAATGTTAAATGTCTTTAAATTCAATATAACTATTTTCCCTTTTATGACTCGTAACATTTCGTCTATTCCTGCTTATGGCGTTTTTAGTTTCTCGGTTGCCACGGTACACAAGGGTATGCATAAACTATTTATTCCGCGAAGCGGATTATATTTTGTTTGTGCATCGGTTTTTGTCTATACATCGAAAGTTTCTTTTGCAACTGACGTCATTTTAGCATTGTTGATTTTCAATTTTTAAACTGGCGACGTAATATTTTAACAGCCCTCACGTAGCGGCGATCGGTGTCTATAGCGGTAAAAATTTAAATAGGCCCACCTATTTGTATAGAATTTACACTGTGATTATTGATAGAATAACTGTCTTTTGGAATGCGTTAGCGCATTATGAGAAACATAATTCCTTGATCCATTGTAGGTTATCACAGTATAATCACATTCCAAAAGACAGTTATTATAAATATTAACATTCCAGTTTTTCACGCTTAAATGACGTTGAACTACGAATAAAACTATGGCGCTGTTACTACGAACCGTCAAAGTTCCAATCAAGCCATGTTACTATGACGTCATAGTTCAAACCATGCCACCGCGGTTATACACCTATAATCACAGTGTGAATTCTATACAAATGAACGGACATATGTAAATATATAAGTATAATCGCGCTGGTGTAATTTGAACTATGACGTCATAGTAACTTTGCTTGATTTATACGTTGACGTTACGTAGTAACAGAACATTGGAACAATGGATACAGGAATCATGTTTCTCATATTTACATATGCCAATTCATTTGTATAGAACTTACACTGTGATTATAGGAGTATAACTGCAGTGGCGTGATTTGAACTATGACGTCATAGTAAGTTGGCTCGATTTTAACTTTGACGGTACATAGTAACAGAGCCTTAGCAACGTAGTTGTAAACGTATTTTAACGTCATTAAAGCGTGAAAAACTGGAATGTAAATATAAATAATAATCCAGGAATTATATTTCTCATACGCGCATTATGGAACATAATTCCTGGATCCATTGTAGGTTATCACAGTATAATCACATTCAAAAAGACAGTTATTCTATAAATAATGCGCTAATGCGCATTATCGAACATAATTCCTGGATCCATTGTAGGTTATCACAGTATAATCACATTCCAAAAGACTGTTATTCTATAAAGATAAATTTTCGCTCCGACCATTTGTATAGGCGTAATACAGACACTACGGAAATAATTAAATTGTTGTCTACTAGAATAGGCTATATCCAACGTTATGAAAAAAATAGAAGACAAATGTATCAATGTATAAAAATGCAGTTTCAAGAGTAAAAAAAAATAGTAAAATTGTCAAAATATTCTTCAACAGACAATATGCTCAGAAAAAAGAAAACATTTTGGTCAGTTTTGAATGTTAATGGTAAAAAACTTGGATTCAATCATAATAACAACACCTACCGTAGGGACCTACCTTAAACGTGGAAAATTGAATACTCCCAAATGACTAACAACTTGTGTGACGCTTGTGTGGTCTGTTGCACACATGCCTTTGTTTTCCAACTCCTGAATGAAGATTTCCAGTAGGATTTTTAATTTTTCTTTCATATTTGATATAGACTGCGATATAGACTAAAAATTTGAATAAGTTGATAAATTTCATTTCAAACTTCTATCTATGCATTGTATTTAGATATAACAACGAATTAGCTTACCGATGCATTGTCCAACTTCAGTTTCAAGGACGCGGTAGTTTTCTCTGAGCTCTGTTTATATGGCAACTGCCAAGTCAATGCGAATTTTTTCTAAAGACTGATCGTTTATATTTCTCTTCATACCAATTGTGGATTCCTTTTCGCCTTCACTTACACTTCCACGTGTTATCCGTCCATGTTATTTTGTTTTGCTACAGTATTTATATCCTTAGGTCTCAATATACCAACAAATGGATGAAAACTCATCTGTGAAAGGCAGATTTTGAATTTCTAAATTCTGTTGCCATGGCAACCAATTGTCACAAATAATATTTGATTTAATTGAAAGTTAGTATGTAGCAGAATTTAAATATACATTAACATATCAGCTATATGCTTCCTTTAGTGTTGGGATTGTATATAATGAGTGCCATTCTAACCATGAAAAATCACCAAAAATGATGAAAACCTACCCATTTTCAGCTACATCAGATTTCGTTATATGAATTCTTACACCAGAAAGACAAGTTCCATCTTTTAGACAAAATCTTACAGTTTTCAAAAAGGTCTCATTTGCAATAGGTCCCTAGATTCATTTTCTAGAAAAATCACCACACTTGGACAGCATGCTACTTTCAACTCATCATTACAGGCTTATAAGGGGATTCCCCATTTGACACAGAGCTAACCCTGATTTCTGAACTTTTTCACTGCAGAATGGCCTCCTCTATACATTGAAATAGAAATAAACAACATTAACACTATTCAAATTCAGAAATACACGATTTAATGTAACCCCTATGTTAACCCTGGTAACATTAGTGACGTATTTTCAAAGCGCACGGTATATTGAGACTTTATTGAAATAATTGCTTTCACATGTTCACATTCGGCCTTCTACGGAGAAAATTTGGTATGTATTAGGGTACCCATTTCATAAGCAATAATTTATCCTAGCTTGAAAGCCAAGACATATGTAACTGTGATAACCATCCAGTTTCTTTATGTTTAGATTGATAGACTCGCTTCTATAAACTTTTTGAAAGAAATGAATTATGTATACGATACCATTTGTAACTATAAATTATATACTTATCCCTAGATTACCTTGAGTTTTGGATTGGCTCTATAAGACTTTACGGCAGAAGTAAATTCGACAGTTTTCCAAAGATTTTACTGATTGGAAGTCACAAAGACCGTGTCAAGGTAAGCTTGTTTGAATTTCAAACTTCATTATATTCAATCAAACAAGAAAATGAAAAATTTGTAGGAGACAGTTTGTAGCCCGGGTTCCTGCGTATAGCTGTCTTGTTTGCACGGCCATCTGACAGAGATCCCATTCTTTTTTTTTAAGTGATGATGTTATTTTACAGCAATATTGTACGTTCTTCGAGACCTCTTGTGGACCGGAAAAGTGGGAAAGTTGTGCGCATTTTTACTGACGTATCAAATGACCGTCCTATGTCGGCCCAGTTGCTAATTGGTCTCGTTTGTTTATGTGTGGTCTTTCGTGTTTGATGTTTCAGTTCCTTTCTACATAGACATAACCTCAGACAATGTATGTATTTAAGATCTTGTTTTCATTTTCGTGCTTTAACATTGACGGTGTGTTCGACTAGCGAAACGGGGGATGTTTAATTTACTCCTCGCGGGCACCTGGTGCCACCTCTACCTTGCTAGGGGTCCGTCGATGATCAGTTTTGTCCTCAATTGTGAGTGCTGTTGAAATTATCGTCGGGATCTTCTTTAACTCATTTTCCCCCTTTTTCGTCTTTTGCTGTGTGTGTCAACTCTGTTTTTGCACGGGTTATTTTGATGTTTTGCTATGGGGGCTGCAACAAAGTGTTGTGAAACTGTTCTTAACAGGAATGATGTAAATTTATTTTGGTCTATAAAAAATTCCGGGGATGTGATTGACAAGATAAAATCTAGAAATTTTCAAGCCAATTCGATTGCTTCATACGATTTTTCAAATATGTACACCACACTTCCTCACGACAAGATCAATGATCAATTGTCCAAACTCATTAAATGGTGTTATAATCGAGAGGGGAAAATTTATATTTGTACATCTGAATCAAAGGGTTTCTTTTCCGCTACAGATTACAAATCATACAAATCATGGACATGTAGCGACCTGTGTAGTGCCTTGTCCTTCCTCTTGGACAACATTTATGTAAGATTTGGTGAGAATCTCTACAAGCAGGTTGTAGGGATTCCTATGGGTACAAATTGTGCGCCTCTTGTTGCAGATTTATTTTTATACACATATGAAAAGGAATTTATTCAAAATCTTCAAAAGCAAAGAAAACATGATGATGTGAAATGCTTCACTGGTACTTCTAGATACCTTGATGATATTCTTACTATCGATAATCCTGTTTTTGAAAAGTATAAAGATGTTATTTATCCACAAGAATTGACTCTAAACAAGGCAAACTTTACAGACACTGAAACACCATTTTTGGACCTAAATATCAAAATTGTCAATGGAAAAATTCATACAAGTGTATATGACAAACGAGATGATTTTGGATTCAACATAGTAAATTTTCCCTGGCTTGACGGTGATGTCCCTAGATTACCGTCATACGGTATCTACATTTCACAGCTCATCCGGTATGCTAGAGCATGTACTGATGTTTTGGATTTTCATAATAGAAATCTACAAAGTACAAAGAAACTTTTAGGTCAAGGTTTTCGCTTTCACAAACTAGTAAAGACTTTCTGGAAATTTTACAAAAATTATGATCAACTTCTTTTAAAATTCGGACCCATACAAGCAACGGAGTATATTACTTTGGGTATTTCACAACCTGCATTTTATGGTGACATAATTAACAAAATAAGAAGGATCAAAGGTAGACAGCATATGTATCGAAAATGCGTCAGAGTCATCAAACGCCTTTTATACCGTGGATATGATCCTAATGTCACCAGACGGACACTAAGCTTGGTACTTGACAATATACAGTCTTGTACGAGCGCATTCTTAAGACTTGCACTCTGACTGACTGTGACGACGGGACTCCATGACGGGCCCTGTCCAAACCGCTTTAGAGAAGACAGGGCCCCGACCACCTGTCCTCTCTGAATGTCAGTCGGACTCCTCGGGTGATAACATATATGAGCTCGCTACAGCCGACAGAGCACGGACTGTATTACGCACGTCCTCTTTTTATATCCATTTACATATTCATCTGTGTTGCTTGGACCCCTGTGTTTTACGGTCTTGTTTGTGTGTGGTCACCTAACAGTGAGGAGGTTGTTTTACACCATAATTGTGCGTTCTTCGAGACCTCTGGGAAATCGGAATAGTGGGAGGGTTGTGCGCACGTAATCCAGGATAACCACACCGTCTGCTATTTACGTGGCAGATGGCCGTCCTAAGTCGGCACCGGTTGCCCATTGGTCTCGTTGGTTTATGTGTAGTCTTTTATATTTCATGTTTCTATGTTGTGAGTTGGTGTTCCTTGTCCCTTTTGCGTCTCTTTCTGTGGGTATCTGTTCTGTGTTTTTTGCATGGGTGTTTTGGGATTTTGCTGTGGGTGCTGCAACCTAGTGTTGTTGGAGATCCCCTCCTTTCTTGGAGATCCGCTAGTGTCTTCCTTATCAAAATCATAATTTCATTTTTTTAGGATGCGGAGAATTTGCAGAGCATAGAGCAGGAGATTTGCGATAAATTTGCGCCAATCATATCATATGGTCAACTAATTGTTAGTTACGACCTTTTTATAAATGCTAGGAATATATCTGAAGATAAACTTGCATACCTAAAGGATATCATCCTCAGTGAGGGACAATCTTACCCCGAGTATGGCGAAAATATTCCAGAATCATGGATGAAAATTCACGAGGAGCTACAAAAGCTGAAACAGAGAGGCGAGAAAGTAATCCCATTAGACAAACTGATAGAAATACTGTCAGAAGTCGATATACATGTTGAATCGGATGAACTTCATGTATGCCTTCAATTTTTCCACGCGATTGGATATTGTGTGTTTTTCAAAGATATCGCCTTGGAGCACAATGTAATTCTAGATGCAGGGTGGATTATAGATGCTATGAAATGCATCATCACTCATGATACTTTCATTGATAAAATATGGAAACCCTCACAAATAAAACACATGAAAGATATTGGAATCATGAGGAAAACAGACATTCTAGATATTTGGAATCGTTCCAGGAAGGATCTGTTCAAAAACAGCGATCATCTCTTGCGAGTTATGGAGAGATTGGATCTAATTTCCAGACCAAAAGTTTACGATAGAAAAGGGCAAATCTTCAATGCGGATTACTATTGTGTACCAGCTCTGCTAAAGTCGGATATACCACCTGGTATTCGATCAGATTTAGAATCGCAAGATGCGATGATCGCTACCTTTCAGTATAAAGAAGTTCTACCGTTAGCTATTTATAACAGACTTGTTGCATCATGTCTACATTTATGGGAGGTTTACGACAAGCATATCTATAATGGTCTGGTGATTTTTCGAAGTGGACAATTTCATCTTATCAAAATCCAGAAAGAGTTCCTTAAAGTTGTACTCACCATCTCCACAGTACCTCATGCAAAGGAAGCAGTTTTAAATAAAAACCTGTGTCGAGCGATCATTCAATTTGTAGAGCAGTCTTTGACAGGTGTAATGAGTACATACATCATCAATACAGAGGACGAAAGTGGAAACTTTTCGATTAATTTTAATGATTTCGCAAAAGAGAACAATCTTGATTCCAATGTTGAGGTAGATACTTTTTTGAAATCTCGTCATGTTTGTTTGTACGATGGACATGTGTCTAAGATTATATTCGTCTATTCTTATCGTTTCAAAATAATGGATTTATCTGTCGAGGTAATCAAAAGTTGAGAAGGAATTTGGCTTAAGAACCTTTTTAAATCTTAATATATTGTTTACTTATTTAGACATTAAAGATGTCGCCGAATGACATTCATAAGATTTTATCATGTGATCTGAACAAAAAATCGATCATAATCTTAACGAAGAATTCTAAATGAATTAAGATTTATTCGCAATGAAATAAAGAAACCTCTCATTTTTTCAGGAGACACAACAATATCAAACATGTCCAAGTGATTGCCGCGGTAAGATAACTTTAACCTTAATCTTGGTTTTTATTTATTTCGTTATTCAGTAAAGAGGTAAGACATTATATTGGTTTAATCATTTGTAAAGATAAATAATCATGAATCGACATTTCGAGTGAAACATTCCTATATTATATCTCTCAATTTGATGGCTTAATCGTAAATTTTGGAAGTTATCGCCATAGATATACGTCATGTGACTCATGTCCCGATGAATAGAAGTGTGATGCAACACAGTCAGATAAATTTATGCCGTTCAGAGAGAGAGTTTATGTAATTTCTGTCGCTAATTAATCCAGACTTATCTTTTACCTCCCTTTGTCGATGTTTCATTCACGGTTCGTGTTTCCTTAGTGTTCTCATTTGTATGATGGCATACCTCTGCCTTCTACATGCGAGATATTTTCTAAAGATTATGTCGTCATGAGACTTATTTATGTCAACATGCAAGATAATTATGTTGACATGCAAGATAATTATTCATTTTCTTATTAGACATTTGTCTTTTGTCACCGGCAGTCATGACGTAATCAATCGTAACCCTACTTGCACGGATAAAATAACTCCTGGCAATATGATTGGTGGACAATTACAAAAATGCAAATATTCGTCAAGGTTATTCATAATCTGTGCATGAGATACTTTCATTAGGTCGGCTGAAGAGTTTAGATGACTTGACAAATAAAAGTTATATCGTATCAGTGCATTTTCTTTCGAAAAATCTTTGTACCGATACGTCCTACAACAATCACAGATCCTCGGAAATTTCCGTAGCTTGAATCGGAAATAAAAACGGAAAAGCCCGGAAATGGACGATTGGTTTAACAAGAATAAAAATCGTATGTGGTGGCTGACTGGCTTGACTGTACTAATTTTTTCTCACTAGGATTTTACAACATTTAATGTGAGCTAACTCCCGGCAAGCTTTTTGTAAAAGCTAATACTTGTTGCCGAATATTGTCATTTTTTTCTCGGGAGAATTCGTTTTATCGGGACAAGTTGTAACGTTATATTGCCTGTTAGTTGGTCTTTCGAAGTGATTTTTCTATACTTGTCTGTTTAATGAAGTAGTTGTTTGGCATCTTTTCATAGTTTTCTCATATGTTTCCCTGCCATAAACACTGTCTTGTTTTCGATGCGATGAAGTAATATGTAAAAACAACAACTATCCAAATCGGGATGAGTGGAAGGTTATTGTCAACGTGATAACCACTACATTTCCTGGGAACATTGTAGATTGCCTTCCTGGATAGGTTCCATGTATACATTGAAATTATTTTCCACTCTTTAACATGTAAAGGATGTTCTTAAATTATATTTAGGACCAACAGAGGATTTCCGAAACACAACACTAGACGATCGTCTGCTTATGCGCATTGCAAGGAAATGCAAAGCTGAATACCTCTTGCCTCTCTCGGCGAATTTTGTCGGGAACGTTCAATTTTACGAGGACAAACGGGATGAATTTCGAGAACTGTCACCAAAAGACTGGGCATTCTTCATATTCTACGAATGGAAATGCATCTCGTTAAGACATCACAAAGAGATAAGCATTGAAACATTTGTTCAGAATTTGAATGACGCTGATGTAGACATCCACATTGTTTGTCAGGTCTGTGATAAGAAATTATTGTCTGAGTTTAATATATTTGTTTTTGGTTTTTGACCTTTTCCAAGATTAAATATTGCCAAATTCATTTTCATAAGATGCATACACAATAATACGGAAATGGTCCATCCCTATACCTTCTTGAGGAAAATGTCAAATTTTCCAGACACAAGTATATCTATGTTAATTTCATTTCACTTTATTCGCAGGCTTTACAGAACAAAGAAGTTGATGGTAAGTTGCAATATCATGCATTTTTCCTTATTCTCTAAATATTCTTCTGATCTTTAGAACAGATTTGTCATTTACTGAAAAGAAGTTAAAAACTCTGCAATGACAACAATATTTCAATAAATGACCATAATAATATTAGCAAAATTTATATATAATCTATCGGATGTACATAAATAATCATCGAAGATGTACCGATCAGTTATTCAGTCTCAATTTCGAGAAGCTAAAGCAAAATTATAAGAATTTCTAATGGAATCATGATCGACTTCTGTTAATCCTTTTTTCAATTCATTTCATACAAAATTCACTTATAATGCATTGCTGATGAAAAACGTTTCAAGATAAAATGTGGTGTAAGTTTGCATGCTTTCTGCATTTCATCTAACAAAAATTTTGCATCTGAAAAGAAATCTTAATATATGAAAGGGAGACGTTGTCTATCATGAAACATTAGAATTTGGAAATAAAATGTTTTTCATGTTTCTATTAAAGTATTAATAAAATCTCAATGTCTTATGTCACATTTTCTTTAATACATGTAAAACATGTTTAGCATTTAAAATCTTGTGATTTGCTAGATTCATTCTTGAGCCCAATCGTTCGCCAAATGGAAGTTTATGACGAGTTTATTGACGCTGTTGCTGACCAAATGTCGGCGACCTACTTTCAAATTGGAATAGAATTGGGCATGAGCCTCGGAGAAATCAAACAATTGAGGGTTTCACATCAGTGTAGTGCTCCAAGAATTGTAAGAGAAATGCTTCGATTATGGTTGAAGAGGAACGGTTCTAATAAGGAAACATTGATTGGCTCGTTGGCGTCATCTCTTCTTCATACACAGGAAAACATAGCTGTTCTTATGGACTTAGAGGGTAAGGCTGTCATACAACATCTGTGTAAAAAGGAACTAAGGAGGCAGTCGTCACAGGGATGCAGTATTTCTTGACAAAACTTTACCTATTCACCATTTGTTCATGAAAACACTATAATTACGATCTCATATGGAATGTTTCATGAGTTTGTTACATATATTATTTACAATGTCTGTAGATATCTAGTTAGCTTTGCGTCGTTCCTTCACAGGAAGGACAACAGACGTGATATCAAATTTTTCAAGGAATAAACTGAGCTCTTATTCTACATGTAACAGCTCGTGACAAAGTTGAAATTTGATTAATTCTATATCAAATAGTAATTATAATTAACAAACTTTTCATATTAAATGCCCTTTGTACATGTTAATAAGGAAGATAATTCAATATTGAAACAAGAACCTACAAGGTTAAAAAGAGGTACATTACTCAAAATAATCAAATCAATAGGCATTCGGAAAAACTAGATAAAATATAACATACAAACAAAAATGAAAAACTTATAAACGACAAAGAATAAATATGTGAAAATATACACGTACGAATAAGTAAAAATTGGATATATAATGAAAAAAATTGAAGTTTTTATCGGTTCCTCTTTCATATTTAGATATTGCGATCGTTACATCGAACAAAAAGGCATCTTACAGATGTTTTAAAATGGAAAGGAGGTAAGATGTAAAAAACAGAAATTTTAAAAATAGGATATGTTTCGTTCAGTTCTTTACCTGAGAATCTTAAATCCAATTGCATAAATCTTTACATCTAAGGAATTAATAAATATTATACAAAAAGTGCAATTTCGGACAATGTCCGAAGTCCGAAAAGACGTAAAACAGTAAGATAGAAGAAATTGATTTCAGAGTGGAACCATAAATAACAACACTTCTTAAAACATCCTTCTTTACAATCCTGATGTTTTTTGGTTTGTCGACATGTGCCCCTGTCATAAATAACAAAACTTTTTAAAATATCCTTCTTTACAATCCTGATGTTTTTTGGTTTGTCGACATGTGCTCAGGTTCTGAAGAAGACGTTGGAGGAGATGGGTACCTCCGTGACGTACTTTAGCCTGTGGTGGAGCCACCAAGCCACTTATTGATGAATCTGGACGACAACACCAATACAAGTAGGGGGCCATGAGTACTTAATTCCTACTGAGTTTCATTAAAATATCTTGTGAGGTTCAAGAGAAGAAGTCGAAAACGCGACAAGTTTACGACGGACGACGGATTGACAAGAAAATAGCTCACTTGAGCCTTGCCATCTAGAATTTTAAATTGGTTTGAAAAAAAATAGGCGAAACAAAGACGACATCTGGAAGGGAACATGCATCCATCAAAAAATGTATGGTGATGTTTATGTAAATCCCTCAGATCTACATGTCCAGCGTTTTACAGGTATGGAAGATCACAATTAACATATTTTATATCATAATTCTACATGTAGCATTATATATTAACATGAAAATTGTAAATATTCATTCATTTAACTGTACATATGAATACGTCATGATAAGAATTATACATTTGTATTGTGAATTGTCAGTACAATTTCAACTCCTCAACTCCTAGGATGATTGTGTTTCAAAGGATTCCTGAAATTAAAACAATACCTTAAATGAGCTGTTTCGATAAAATTCAAAAATTATCAGCAATTTTGAAAATTGTCAATTTACGTTGAACCATTTATTTTCTAACGGTATAAATTAAGCCTTTAAAGTACTATTTGCATTCATTCACATTTATTTATCCAACGAAACAAAGTGTATTGGGTCGGATTTTTCTGTAAAAAGTTCAGAGCAATTCCATAAGATAACAAAAAGAATGAAGAATCTTAAGCTTTATTCTTCAAAAGTAAAGTTGGATGAATCCTTATGTAATCATTTATACATTTCATGTCCATGTACTCACCAATTTCTTTCGCATTTCTTCGTTTTCTGATCTTAACTTGTCATTCTCTTCCCGCAATATTCTGATTATCTTCAATAAATGATAATGTTCTTATCATGAATTGAAATAAAGACAGTTAATATTTCATTATATTCAGTTGGAAAATTAAAAATCGAAAATCTTACTATAAACATACATTTTCCGTTTCTAGTGTTGAGTCATTCAAGTTCCCCTGGTCCGTTTCATATCTTCCCCAGAGTTGTATCAGAAATGGCTCTCCCGTCAAAGTTTGGACAAGCTGTCGGTTAGAAAAAGATCTGTATTATCCATAACATTTTGAAACAGAAATTTCCTTTACAATCACATCGTTAAGTATAATCATTCTTTTTCGGATTTAAGTATAACCCCGGTTCAGTCTTTTTCAAAACTAAAAAATGAAAAAAAAAAATTAAACATGTGTTTATGAAACAAGAATGCCCCCTTGAGGTCAAGGTCACAAGGTCAAATTTAGTATTATTGTTGTACATCGGAAGGCTTTTAAGAATCGATTATCGGAAAATAATCGGAAAGAGAAGACCGATCGAATATCGATTTAAATCGGAAAACAAAGTCCGTGAAAAATAGAACATAAAAGATAGTAAAAAATTGTATTTTTCTGCATAAAATTCAGAAAATTTGCTGAAAACAGAATATAAAGCATACAATTTCACAGTGTCTGCCTGTTTACATGCAAGACAACAAGTGACGGTTTATGTTACATGTGAAAAGAGGAAATTAAATACCTTTACACAAAATACCTTTCTTTCAACGACAATCGATTGTAAGAAAATGAAATCGATAATCGGAATCGAAAGAGTTTAAGCGATCGACAATCGATTGTCGGCGACAATTGGTTCATCACTATTTAGTATCCTTGGAAACGTCTTGCCACATGGAATTCATATGTGAAATATGAAAGCCCTGTCACTTACCATTCAAAAGTTATGACTAAAGTTTAAATTTTCGAAATAAGGTCAATTTCCAAGGTCAAAATCACAAGGTCAAAAATTTTGGCATCCATGGAAAGGTCTTGTCACAAGGAATAAACATGTGAAATATGAAAGCCCTATCACTTACCATATTCGAAAGTTATGCCCAAGGTTAACAGTTTTCAAAAGTAGGTCAAACTCCAAGGTCAAGGTCACAAGGTCAAAAATATTAATATACATGGAAAGGTCTTGTCACAAGGAATACACATGTGAAATATAAAAGCCCTATCAATAATGTCGAAGGGTTCCAACTCTCTACCTTCTTGAAGAAAATTCCAAATCAATTTACATGCACCAGACATGTGTTTCGAATATTAAATTCTCATCAGTGATGCTTTCGGCTTACCATTCAAAAGTTATGGCAAAGGTTAAAGTTTTTGCAAACAAACAGACAGACAGACAGACGGACTGACCAAAAACTATATGCCCCCGAATCTTCGATTACAGGGGCATAAAAAGCGCAGACTTCTAGCTGAATCTGTCTTGATCATTAAACTTGAAACTGCTTATCCCATTGGTCAACGTGATTATATCTATGGACAAGGAAACGTTTCCTCAGCGAACACAAAAATCAATGTCATTTTAATCCGCCCTAACGCTTAACGGAAGTATAGGTAGCAAAAGACAAGGCGTAGAAGAAAAATTAGAATTCGATCTAGAGTCCCTGAACGATCTACTTGTAATAGCATGCAGAACTGTTACATGCTCTGTTGCCAATCACAGAAGTTCAACTGAGATCAATATTGGATGAAGCACAGGTTGCGTTTTTTTTAAATAAACAATGACTGATTCAGACTTAATATCATTGTCTTATACGCACAGGATAAACTGAATCCTGTTATAAGAAACACCTCTTGAAACAAAGAATTTGATCTTCTTTACATCTCAAATATTTTTCGAGTTCACGACATTAAAAGAACCATTCCTCCTCAACATTTGCGAACATGAAACCTCCTCTTATTTGTGATAAACATAAGAAACTTCTTTGAAATGTAGTTTTTAACAACAATGACATCATTAAGTTTGATTGATGACCATAAATTTGCACATTCTCATTGCATTGGGAACATTTCTCGTAAAATGGATGATAAAAAAGTAAGAAAAAATATCGATTTGCAATCACTAGCTCTGGAGGTTGTATTACATGATATAAATATCATTTTCAATATCTCCCTACTTCCAAGAAAAGGGAAGGATCTCCAGTATGACCACCCTGCACTCTACCAGCAAACCAAACCAACAAGAACACATAAATGACACCAGAAAAAACTGCAAACCGCAAAAAGACAACAATATTCACTAGAATATCATGCAAAACAATCGAAACAAACGTAAAGAAACATCAAACATGAATGACAACATATAAAAAGAAAAACATCAATGTGCACCCGGCGCCGACTTTGGACGGCCATCTGCTATTAGAAATTGGTGTGGTTATCCGGATTACGTGCGCACAACCCTTCCACTTATCCGGATACACAGAGGTCTCCAAAGACGCACAATTGTTGTATAAATATAAAACTTCTCACAGTAAGGTGACATCACAAACGAAATAGACAACACAGCGGTATCTTGTAACACATATTCTATGTAACTGGATCTAAAAAGTCTATGACATGCGTATAACAGTCTGTGTTCTGCTCACTGAAGCGAGCTCAAGATCAATCACCTGAGAAGTTTGACCAACTTTCAGATAGGACAAAGAATCAGGACCAAGTCTTCTCTGACGAGATTTGAACAAGGCCCGTCATGGAGTCCCGTCATCACGGTTTGCCAATTTGCATCTTAATATTTATCCACTACCATGCCCAGTGTTTCTTTGATGATTTTAGGATCATGTCATCGGTAACCAACTATTTTCTTACAATTGTGGTGGAAGTTTGATCTGCCTTTGATCCTTCTGATTTTGTTAATTAGATCACCGTAAAATGAAGGCAATGAAATTCCCAGTGATACATACACTGACGCTGGAGTTGTCCAAAATTTTGAAAGAAGTTCAGAATAGTTATTGTAAAATTTCCAAACAGATTCTACAAATTTATGATATCTAAATACTTGATTGAAAAGTTTTTTTTGTAAATTCGTTTATTTTTATCATGGAAGTCCGAAACATGGGAGCAATCCCTAACGTAGTTAACGTTTGGTTGATACTGATAAAAAGTAAATCTTATTGGAAAAAACATAATGGCAAAAACAGACATACTGAATGGGTTGCCTCTTCCATACCGATAACGGTTTTGAAATTATATTCTGGGTTGTGCCCCGGTACTTCTTCTGTTCGGTACGTCTGTTCGGTCGCCGGGAAAAAGTATTCGCACCATGTCTGAAAGGAGAAAAAACTGATAAAGGAAACATTATTTGTGACTGAAAGTCATACAGGAAACCCAAAACCAGAATCATGTTTCATTAAAACGAAAAAAAAAAAAATGAAAAAAGATATTGATCAAAGGATCAATGATACACATGCCCGATATATTTCACAAGTAAGCAATGTATAAAAAGTTTGAAAGGGTACGACTCCACACAAAATTGAGCAACATGACCCATATTTGAACTTGACCTGTATTTTTTTTATATAAAGCTATATCTAAGAAATGAATATATTCCCTGTGAGTTTTCATTTAAATGTCAGGAAACCACAAAATATTGATTTTTTCCAAGCATCAAGGGACATTACTCTGTATGAAATTTAGCGACATGACCTGACCTGTACTTTTTGGTACATATGGAAAAAAATGAATCGATTTTCTGTAAAGGTTTCCTTTCAAATGTCCAGAAACTACAAAATATTGAAATTATCTAAGTTTCAAGGGGCATAACCTTGCACAAATTTGAGCGACATGACCAATATTCGAGCTTGACCTGTATTTCATGGTGTAAAAGCTATATCCTAAATGTATTGATTAACTGTAACGGATTTCCTTTGAATGTCCGGAAACCACAGGTGGGACGGACGGACATGTGTATCAATATATAGCCCCATCATTTAATGGCGGGGTATAAATATTATTGATCTAAGGATCAATGATACCCCCGCCTGGCATAGTTTACATAAAATCAATGAAGCTACTGATAGCATTGTTATACATTTATAAAGTTTCAAGGGGCATAATTCCATACAAAATTAAGCAATATTACCCTTATTTGAACTTAAAGTGTAAAGCCATATATAAGAAATGAATATATTCCATGTGACGTTTTTAATTCAAATGTCAGGAAACTATTAAAAGTAATTATTTCCAAGTCTCAAGGGGCGTAACTCTTCACAAAATTAAGCAAAATAACCTTAATTCGAACTTGACCTGTATTTGGTGGTGTAATAGCTACAGTCAAGTAATGAATTGACTATCTATGATGGTTTTCCTTAAAATGTCCGGAAACTACAAAATATTGAATTTTTCTAGGTTTCAAGCGGCACAACTCTGCACATAATTAAGCAAGATGACCCATATTCTACTTGACCTGTATGTATTGGTGTAATTGTTATGTCCAAGGAATTCATAGATTCTTTGCAATAGTTTTCTTTTAAATGTCAGGAAAATGCAAAATATTGAAGTTTCAAGGGGGGTAACTCTGCATGTAATTTAGGGACATGATCCATATTCGAACTTGACCTGTATTTCTTGGTATAAAAGCTATATCCAAGAAATGAATTGATTCGCCGGTTCGTCCAGGTGCTCAACAAAACTTATCTCCATTTTGCTTACGAAAATAAGCAAAATGTTCCTGTTTTATCCTGATTTTGTATGCCTTCTTTTTATGATTTTCTGAATTATCGATTTTGTGCTGTATATAGGGATATGGTCATTATCCACATTTCACATTAAGTCGCATAAAGCAGCAAGGTCTTCAAACATACTGCGAGACAACTTATTCCAGAAATGGAATTAATCAGATGTGGATCCTTAAAAATTCTAAGGAACTTTTGGAAAATTTAAAAGCCACCAATTTCAATCATATTACCAGCATAAAGTCTTTCGACTTCTCCAAGCTCTACACTACCATCCCACACCAAAACCTCAAATACAGACTTGCCAATATTATTCGCAACGCCTTTCTTTCAAAACATGGTAAAAGGATATACAAATACCTCTTCATAGGGCGGGAAGATACATATTTCGTGAAGGAAAACTCTGATTCAAACAAAAAGTATACCGAGGACGATATCATCCGGATGCTTGAGTTTTTGATTGACAACATTTTTGTGGTGTTTGGGGGACCGTATTCCAGCACTTAGTCGGAATCCCCATGGGTACCAATTGTTCCCCACTGCTTGCGGACATATTTTTTTTATTCATACGAAGATGACTTCATCTAGACCTTGCTCTCGACTGGGCGAAAGTACCTCGCATCTCAGTTCAATTTTACCTTCAGATACATAGATAACGTGAGGACCATCTACATGAAATCTATCCTCATGAACTAGAAATCAAGGAAACAACAGAGAGCCACAGATCCGCTTCGTACTTGGATATACTTCTATCTATCGACGCAAACGGCCATTTGAACACCTCACGGTATGGCAAGCGTGACGAATTTAGCTTTTACATGACTAACTTTCCTTTCATAAGAAGAAAAATTCCGTCTTCTCCTGCTTATGGCGTTCTCGTTTCTCAGCTGATACGGTACGCCAGGGCATATGTTCTAAGTATGAAGATTTCATCATTAGAGCCAGACGGCTTTAAAGTAAGCTACTTCAGAGTTATATCACACAACGGCTGAAATCATCATTGAAGAAGTTCTTCGGTCGTTACAGGGATATAATAAAAGCATATCAGATCCCCCTTTCCAGAATGATCAGTGACATTCTACATAGTGATTGTGGCTGTCGTCATCACCAATCAAGACATACTAACCTGATTTGTACATCAAAATGAACATCGAGACAATCACCGAATTTGACAGGTTTCCATGGAGCTGTTGCGACGGGCGTTGCATGCAATCAGGAGACGCTGACTCTCCCCGGGCACTTGGTCTCACTTCGGAATGTTATTCAATCCGGGGTTCGCAACCATTCCGATGGGAATTCTCACGATTTAGCCTTGCCTTCTCGATTTTGAGACTGAACAACAGTTAGGTACTTCTTTGGTGGTTATATTGATTCTCTTTAACGGTTTTTTTTTAAATGTCCGGAAAACATCACATATTGAATTTTTCTAAGTTTCAAGGGGCATAACTCTGCACATAATTGAGGGACACGACTCATATTCGAACTTGACCTGTATTTCTTGGTGTAAAAGTCATATCCATGAAATGAATTGAATGTTTGTATCGGTTTTCCTTTAGTGTCCAGAAAACACAGGTGGGACGGACGCGCGCACACACAAACGCACAGACGGAAGGACTAGGTCATAACTATACATGTATATCCCCACCATTTTTGGCGGAGGTATCTAAACAACAAATACTACTGGGATTTTTTTCTCTACCTGTATAGATAAGATAAGTAAATGATACATAATTATGGTCGTGCTTATAGATAGATTCGGCGCTGTCGACATCTAGGGACAACAAGCTTGCGTCAGATTGAATGGCGAATCAATAAGATTTTCCGTTTCAGATGTTGTCTATGTTCTGCATTCATGGCAAATTCGTCGATCAAACTCTGTGTTATTGTCTCCGTCTGTTTAGATGTGATCATCTGTTTCTGTTGTTATATACTTGACGAGGCCGACATTAGGTTGCGTTCCTAATTGAGCGGTGTAAAAAGCCATGCTCAGTGAAAACGGTCAGTTTCAAATAAGACAACAATGTTGTTTCTCGAAAATATAAAGTTGAAGTTTTGAAATTAATGATTAGATATAAGGCATGATCCATTTGATGTTTCAGGGGGGGGGGGGGGGGGTTGTCGGAGCAAGATTATTCATTTCGCCCCCGACCGGAGCAAAATTATTGTTTTCTAACAAAGTTGAAGCGAGAATTTTTTTTCTAACAAGTGATATGCGATATATTAACAATATTTGTGTTTTGTCAATAGAAATTCTTTTTTTTACTCAAAACTCTAAAATGTTACTTAAACATTTTTATGCAAAAATTTAATTCACTTCTAAACAGAGAGATAGAAGAAATGTACAATATAATCCTCAGTAAAGAGAATTTATATAAGCAAGAGGATCTGAGGAGAGGTCAAATTTAGAATTGTAAATTGGGGAAAAACTAAAGTTCTCCCTCAAAGCTTGTATATAAAAGTAGACTCTATGGCAATACATGCATCTACTAGTAGTAATATATTATATCAATAACATATTTAAGCCTTTAAGGAATCCCTTTTTCATTACAATGCATTCTCTTGATATTTTTCAAATATGAACTATGTCAAAATGACAAATATGGATAATGACCATATCCCTGTATGCAGCACAAAATCGATAATTCAGAAAATCAGAAACCGAAGGCGTACAAAATCAGGATAAAACAGGAACCAAAGCAAACAAACAACAACCTCCACCACATGAAAAGAAGCGAACCCCCATTATGGGAGTGAGACCAGGTGCCCAGGAAGAGTAAGCATCTCCTGCTTGCATGCAACACCCACCGCTTCAATTCGGTAGAACTGTCAAACCCGGTTACTTCCATTTCGGAAGATATAGAGTCGATCTTTGGTTGGATGGTTCAAATGGTCTATGACAGAGTATCATCCACCATTCTGGAGAGTGGGACATCATAGTGTATGACGAGTTCCCCATATTGACCGTAGAACTTCCTCAGTGACGATGTTAGTCGGTCACAAACATATTCCTGACTGAGAAGCTTATCTGAAAGACGCCTTGCTCTCAGAACAAAATCCGTATATTTGGTACTTGCTCTGGCATAGCGTATCAACTGAGATATGAACACGCCATAAGCAGTCGATAAAGGGATGTTGCTACTCAGAAAATGAAAGTTTGTAATGCTGAATTGAAGTCGTCACGTTTGTCATGGAGTGAGGTGTTCAAGTGACCATCAGTATCGTAGGACAACACATTATGTCAAAAGAAGGGAGGAGATCTCCAACAAGACCCCGTTGCAGCATCAACAGTAAAACACCAAAACACCCGATGCAAAAACACAAAAGACGAGTATGGCATGAGACGGGAAAGAGACACACGACATGTAAACATCAAACACAAAAGACTACACATAAACCGACGAGACCAATGGATAACCGGTGCCGACTTTGGAATGCCATCTGTCACGCAAGTAGCAAATGGTGTGGTTATCCTGGATTACGTGCGCACAACCCTCTCACTTCTCCAATTACCCAGAGGTCTCGAAGAACGTACAATTGTGGTGTAAAACAACCTCCTCACTGTAAGATAACATCACACAAACAAGACCGCGAAACGCAGAGGCCCCATAGACACAGATGAATATGTAAATGGATATAAAAAGAGGGCATGCGTAATACAGTCGGTGATCTGCCGGCTGTAGCGAGCTCATGTATGTAATCACCGAGGAGTCCGACTGACATTCAGAGAGAACAGGTGGTCGGGGCCCTGTCTTCTCTAAAGAGGTTTGGACAGGGCCCGTCATGGAGTCCCGTCGTCACAGTCAGTCAGAGTGCAAGTCTCAAGGATGCGCTTGTACAAGGATGCTGCATTATTTGATGCTGCATTATAGGATGCTGCATTATTTGTCTCTAGTTTCTTTGACTTCAAGTTCCGAAGGATAGATACTGCTGAGGTAATCCGCGAATATTGGATTATTGATGGACAACACATCATCTATTTATCTGTAAGTGAAGTTAAAGTCAGAAGCTAAGTATCCTTTCCCTTCAGAGACCAAAGATTGAATGAATTCAGCTTCGTACGAGTAAAGAAAAATGTCGGCAAGGAGTGGGGCACACTTGGTCCCCATTGGAATTCCGACAATTTGCTCGAAGACCTTTCCTCCAAACACCACAAAAATGTTGTCGATCAGAAAATGTAACATCTGAATAATATCTGCTCAGTGTACTTATTGTCAGAATCGGACTTTTCTTTTACAAAGTAGGTTTTGTCATAGTAAACAACAATAAATTTGAATTTGCGATTACCGTTCTTACTTGTAAACGCATTACTTATAATTTTTGAGAGTCTTTCTGACAATTTAGAATGTGGAATTGTAGTGTAAAGAGTCGAAAAATCAAAGACTACTAAAAAGAGTGAATTTCAGATGTTCTAAAAGTTCCTTCGAATTCTTTAGGTCCACATCTGGTTGATACCACTGCGAATATGTACTGTCAAACAATATTTTTGAAGCCCATATTTGATTTCAGATAAAACTTTCATGTATCATGTAGAAATTGGAAAGAGTGGCGAGCGAAGCGAGCCGGAAAATGTTCAGGAATTTCATGCGAAAGGGGTAGGTTCACTAACTACCAAAATCGGCCCTAAATTTTTGCGGAAAATAATTTTATGAAAATTATGACTCAGCATCTCTTATATTTATCTCAAATACCTGCCGAAATAGAAAGTAAATATTTTTCATTGTCAAATCGTCACGTGCGTTTGTTATGACGTCACATTGTGACGTCATTTTCTCTGCATGACGGAAAATGAAGGAAAATCGCCATATTTTCTGCATAAATCTTTAAAATTAGTAAAGGCGCCAACCTTCACCCAGCACAAATTTTATGTAGATCGAAAGATACATTGCAAATTTAACTTTTAATATGAAAATTATTTTGGGTAAGGGCTGGCGCTCTACTTATTTTCATAAATTTTGACCAGAATTATGCCCATTTCTTACGATTTTTCAGCATTTTACGACTTTAAGCCGATTTTGAAGCTATATATTTTGGTGTATTGCACGTAAATTAAAATATTTATTTGGTATTTCAAACAACCATACATTTAACTTTCTTGATACGAAATTCAATCGAAATCTAAAACATTCTAAAATTAGGGCCGATTTTCCATGTTACCGAACCTGCTCCTTTTATGGTAATTCAGATTACTAGTAAGAGCAAGATTATTTTTTTCTGACACACCATAAGCAAATTTATTTTTTTTCATCAAAATTCAGAGCAAAATTATTTTTTTTTCGAAAAAAACTCAAGGCCACCCCCCAGAATATCAAATAGACCGTGCCTAAGATTTGAAGCAATAACTGTTAAGTTTTACAAATGAGTTTAAGAAGATCCTGACGATAATCTCAACAGCATTCACAATAGAGCACCAAACTGAGCATCGACGGACCCCTAACAAGCTAGAGGATGGGACCAGATACCCGGGAGGAGTAAGCATCCCCTGTTGGCTAGCCGCAACCGCCGTCGATGTTCAAAGTATAGACAAAAATCAATGCACAAACTATGATTCACATCTTGGATCATATAGATTGTAGATCGATTTCAGTGTATATATCGATAGACAGAATTTTTTTTACTGTCATTTCTTTGCTATACAACTCATAAATTTTGGTGCAGTAGTTGCAAAACGCAAGTACGAGATTAAGTTCTTTTTCTTTTAGTTTCATTCTTTTGCTCTAGAGATGCTGGTAGCAGAGCAACTTGCTGAAGATTGATATAGAAATATCCATATGGTTATTGATATCCAAACATGCCTGAATGGTGTTCTTTATTTCTTAATCTTTGTTAGGGAGGCTTTTCTTTGACAGAAGAGTTGTAACACTTCTTTTTTCATAGATAACATATGCTTCAAGGTCCATCTGCGAATAAAAGTCAAACACAAAAGCCTAAATAGAAAACTCAGAACTTTCTGACGCGAAAAGAAAACGTGGAAAAACACACGAAGACAATGACATAGGTCTATACTTACTGCAGCAAATTCTGCCGTGTCAGGGTGTAGAAATTCTGCCTTTTTTATTGTGAATTGGAAAAAGAAGTTCTTGGAGACCTACAACAATCAATTCAATATGAATGGTTAAAGATTGGTTATTATTCTTCCAAGCATAAATCAATTTATATTTATTCTTTAAATTGTTCCTGCAATTAATGCAGAATTGTTGAAAGTTAAGAAAATTGCTTTGAATCTTTACAATTATTACAATTGTGTCATATAACAGTAAATTCATTAAGCAATACGAACATGAGGTTTAGGAATGATGGTCAATGAATTCCCTTTCTTGTCGCACGTCCTCAGTTCTATTGTGAGATGTCCGATAGGATTTCTATTAAAGTCAAATATTTGAACTCTGCTGGAATAGACTTTCGTCGAATTAGTCCATACAGGAACGACGGCAATTCCGAAACGTGTTGCTCTTGAAGGACACAGAATTAAGGCCTTGGTATTCGGGATAGATTGATATTGGCTTGTCGCTGCATCCGGCTGAAAAAATATGAACAACAAAAAAAAAAAAAATAATAATCAAAAAAGGAAAAAAAAAAGAAAAGGAGGTTGGTGTGCAGGTCCATGCAATTTCATCAACTGTGGTAGAAATCTTACACATGATTTGACATCGGAATTCCAATATAAGTGGAAGCTCCATGACTGAACCTGTCCAAACCTCATAAGAGAGGACAGGACCCCGCCAACTTATCCCCTCTGAATGTCTGTCGGACTCCTCGTTTGAGAACTTGCATGGACTGGCTTCTTTCAGAAAGCATGGACTGTTTTTGTTCGCACTTATTTTTTTATATAATTTTGAATGCCCGTCTGTCATGTGTCTGTGTGTTGTTCGGATCCCTCCGTTTTTTCCGTCTTGTTTGTGTAGGAATCTTACTGTGACTAGGCTATCATACACCAAAAGTCTGTTTTTCGAGATCACTGGCTTACCGTACAAGTGGGAGGGTGGCGCACACGTAATCCGGATAACCATAGCATTAGAGTGCCCTAACTCGGCACCGATTGTCCATAGGTCTGTTCTTAAATGAAGCTATTGAATTTGAAGACGTTTAATTATAAATAAGCCATAAAAACTCGAAAGGTAGGACGTTCCATAGAAAAAATGTTTGTGAAGACAAAATTCCAAACGAAAGCAGTAAATATAATTAAACACATTCTAGAGTGCCTCTAGCAGTCTTTGCAATGCCCTTGTCATGTACTTTAATCCTAGGTATGTACTATGTTCCCGGCGACCATGGCGCCCCAAAATGTAGAACGCCGTAGAATTTGTGTCAGGTTTTATCTTGGTATTCAAGTTCTGTGAGGTCTCGTTAAGTTTTTACACGGTCTATCAAGGTATCAGTGACGAACCGCGGCTCCTGAATCCCGGAAACCTGACGGCGAACCATGGCTTGTTACGGACGTTTGTATGTTTCCTCACGACCTGCTACGTTCTTATGGGTTCTGCCACGCTTTGGTACGATCCAATTAAGTTTTCCACGGCTACCAAAGGTTGTCGAGGCCCACTACGATTAATCGTGACCGACGGGAAAAAATTAAAAAAAAAATCTAAATCTAAACTTTATTTATTTTACAACGTTTAACAAACAAGTAACACAACTTATATAAATGTCTCAAGTTGGCTCAGATGTTGGCGTGAGGGGGTCCAAGGAGCAAGAGGAAACCGGAGTACCCGGAGAAAAAATCCTGCAGAGGCCTGGGTGGGGGACCACCTACCCTCCCACATAAGACCCTTTGCCAAATCTGAGATTCGATCCCGGGACCTTAGAGGTGAGAAGCGAGCGCTTCCACTGTACTAACCCGGACGTGACCGACAGGAAAAGGAGGTATGAAAAGATGCAAAAGGGTTTGGCTTATTATACTTCTTGTGTGACCGTGCGCATCATGCCGTAGTAGAACTTAAAATAAATCGTAATAAGTAAGGACGTACCATGACTGACCTTGACGAAACGGCTAACACACTCCTTAGCTCGCCATGAGAAATCGTGGCAAACCTGGATAACCCCCGTTTACACTATGTTCCCGATGGCCACGAAGGCCACGTTTCAAGCCACTGTGGACGAAACGTGGTCACCGTGAGGCAACGTAGGAGAACGCGATTGACAAACGTAACCAGCCGTGGTTGCCGGGGCTGACAGGGCAAATGATTAAAACAGCCCACGGTGCAGATGGCCTACTTTAGAAACCATAGCAAAACGGGTCGAACGCAACGCAACGTGACAGAACGTTACAGACCGTAACAAAGCTTAAGACAGTGTCCGTAGCGGAACGGGAAGCAAAAGTATGACTCGGCAGCTTACGATCCTAGTGAAGTTGAGTTACGGTCTGTCACGTTCATGTCCCGTTAACTGCAGCTGCTTTAGGGCAGATGCGAGTTTTATCAAGGTGTGCCACGATTTCTCACGGCGAGCCAAGGAGTGCGTTAGCCGTTTCGTCAAGTTCAATCACGTTTCGTTCAGGCTTGTTACGGTTTATTTCAAGTTCTACCACGGTACGCACGGTCACACAAAAAATATAACTAGCCAAACCCTTTTATGCAGCTTTTTGTGTCTCCTTTTCCCGGCGGTCACGGTTAATCGTAGTGGGCTTTGACAGAACTTTGTGGACGTGGCCAACTTCATTGGAACAAACCGTGACAGTCCTTATCAGAACGTGGCAGGTTTTGAGGAAACGTTCAGGTCCGTAACAAGCCGTAGGTTGAAACGTACTGGACCGTCAGGTCTCCGGGATGCAGGAGCCGCGGCTCGTCACGGATACCTTGATAGACCGTGCGAAAACGTAACGAAACCTACCAGAACTTGAATACGAAGATAAAAACTGCCAAAAATCTTACGGCATGCTACGTTTTGGGCCACCGTGACTGCCGTGGTTGCCGGGAACAAAGTGCAAACCTAGGGTAAAACGCGCATCTGCTCTAAAGCAGCCGCAGCTAAACGGGAAATAAACGTATTAGACCGAAACACAACTTCACTAGGATTGGAAGTTGCCGGGTCATGCTAATGCTTCCCGTTCCGCTACGGATACTGTCCAAAGTTTTATTACGGTCTGTAACGTACTGTCAAGTTTCGTTGCGTTCGACCCGTTTTACTACTGTCTTTAAAGCAGGTCATCTGCACCATGAGCTGCCGTGACAGATGCTTTGACAGTTTAAACATCTGCCCCGTCAGTCCCGGCAATCACGGCTAGCTACGTTTGTCGCTCCCGTTCCCCTACGTTGTCTCACGGTCACCACGTTTAGTCCATGGTGGCTCGAAACTAGGCCTCCTTGGCCACTAGGAACATACTGTAAACAGGGGGGGGGGGGGGAATGAAGATATTTTTGCAAGGACTGAGATATGAAATTTGAAATAGGCATTCCTTATGATATGTTATCTGTGTTTTGATGTCGTCATTGATGTTCCGTGCTTTCTTGTCCCTTTGGTGTCTCTTTTTGTACTTTTACCCTTTGTGTTTTTGCATTTTGGTGTTTCGTTATTTTGCCATGTACAGTGTATTCTACAACAGAGGCCTGTTGGAGATTAACATCTTTCAAACCTTTAGATTGTGAATAGTTTGCACTGATTGTACATGTATGTTGACATTTGGTAAAATCTAACAAACAATAATAAGGATTTACACAAGTTTAATTTAATGAAAGAATAAGAATCAATTTAGAATACGTTACATCTTACCGGTAGGCTATCGTCAAGATCCCGAGATTTTTCATGTATGTCATAAAAATCTTCTTTATCAATATAGAACACCTTCTCGTCGAAAGTTCCTTTGACCAATTCCTAATTGATGAAAATGAAAAATCAATACATGCAGTATAAATCCTTGACTGAAACTGACAATTTCCAATAAAAAAAAAAAGAAGAAAAATTGGCGTATGTTAACTTTTCAGTTAGATTAAGATAAGTGTTAATCCCCTTTAACGCAACCGAAGGGGCCACTGACGAGGAAGAGCGCGAGAATGTTATAAGCTCAACTTTGTCTACGTGAGCTAATACGAGGGCTGATTGATTTGTTGTAAGTATCGGTTTTCTGGGATGCAAAAGGAGAATCAATCAATGTCACACACTATGCTTCACTTCTAAGTCGGCACCGTTTACCCATTGGTCTCGTTTGTTTATGTATAGTCATTTGTGTTTTATGTTTTTCTGTGATTTGGCGTTCCTTGTACTACTGCTTCTCTTTCTGTGCGTGACTTTTTTGTGTTTTACGATGGGTATTTTGGGAGGTTGCTGTTGGTGCTGAAACTAGGTGTTGTTGGAGATCCCCTCCTTTCTTCTGACATAGTTACGAGAAAATATAATTCAAAACTTAAGCGCCGCGGAAAACTCACTAGATAAAGGTGTGTTGTTACATCAGGATAATGCTCCTGTTCACAAGTATGTCACTACCATGACTGTCATTCTTTATTGTTGCTTTAATTTGATTGGGCATCCACCTTTTTTACCTGATCTTGATTCATCAGACATTCATCTATTCCCACAACTGAAAGCAACTATTTCTGGCACCCACTTTGGTCCGATAATGACGTCATACTTGCAGTGGATGGCTTTCTGACCAGTCAAGATAAGAAAATCTTTTAAAGTGGTATTGAGGCTCTTGAACATCGATGGTAAATGTAGAAAAATAATGCAACGACAAATATGGATAATGACCATATCCCTGTATACAGCACAGAATCGACAATTCAGAAAATCATAAACCGTAGGCATACAGAATCATGATAAAACAGAAACCAAAGCAAACAAACAAAAACCTCCACCATATGAAAAGAAGCGGAGTGAGACCAGGTGCCCAGGAAGAGTAAACATCTCCTGCTTGCATGCAACGATCGCGGCTTCAATTCGGTTGAATTCAAATTCTCCAATATGAGGCTCACAACACAAACAGCCCTCGCAATCAATATAGAAGGTACCCATCAGTTATTTAGTCTCAAAGTAAGACAAAACTCATAAGAATTTCCATTGGAACAGTTGCGAAAATATATGAAATAAATCTCTTTCTACATCATGAAAATTTTCACAAATATTTTTGCCTTTTTGGAGTTATTCAGAGCTATATTACAAATATGAAAGTTTCTTCCTAAGTATGAAAAGATGTCAAAACAAATATTTTTTTTAGTCAGATCTTCATGATGAAGTTGTTTTGTTTGATGTTCGTTGTTTGTCGCATCCAATTGTTCCGCTACGGTCGATGCAGGATTGTCTCCCTGTAAACCTCTTCCACTTTCTTAAATACCTGCTTGTCATATGTTTTGAACTAGAGAAGCAATGATTATTTAAAGATTGAATGAAAAACAAATACATACCATCATCCTTTCTGAATAGATGCCAACACAATATGTAGATAACACAATTGCTTCAAAATGGATGTTCTGTTGCTTGACAATACCAATTTTATTTGCTTCCAAACAATAGCCATTGAGGATTGCCACCTGTGCCTTAAGGTGTTGGTCACCTTTAGAAACAAAATATGAAAATCGACTTTTGATAAAAATTGAGTCCATATGTTTACACGCAATGCTTTTATACAGAAACCATAAGTGCTACACTGTGATGTAAATATAATTAGGCTTGTGGGCTTTACACGATACATTTTCTCCCATTTTGAATCATTTCGGCTTTAAGAACAACTGATGATTACGTAATAACTAGTTTCTGACGTTATGTTTGCGGACGGTAAATGCAGATTTTACGGTCTCAAACTGAGCTTTTCTTGCCACGCGTTAGCGGAACCAGAGAAACGGATGTTTGCACCGTAAAATCAGCATTTAATGTCCGCAAACATAACGATGGTATCTAGTTATTCCCATTCTAATGCAATCTATAATTTTTGTGAATATAAGGCGAAATGTGACGTTAGCAACATCAAATCCTAGTACATTCTCGTTTTACAGCCGTAACAAGGGAGCAATCAACCAATGAAAAACAAAGTTATAGCGACGTTGCATAAGAATGATTAATTATTCGATCATACATGTCCGGTGCAACACATATAGACATTTCTGTCTTGAATCTTCACTTTAAAAGAACATTGAAGTGTTCCAACCCTTTACCTTCTTAAACAACATTTCAAATCAATCTTAATGCAACAGACACGTGTTTCGGATAGTGAATCCTCATCAGTGGTACTTCTTAGATGTTGAACTGTGTTGCTTAGGCATTGCGTTTTGCTGTCTTGTTTGTGTGGTCATCTTATACTGGAGGTTATTTTACACTAAAATTATGCGTTCTTCGAGACCTCTGGGTAACCGGAAAAGAGGGAGGGTTGTGTGCAAATAATCAGGATAACCATACAATCTGCTACTTGCATGGCAGATGGCCGTCCTAAGTCGGCACCGATTGCCTTTTGGTCTCGTTGGTTTGTGTTTGATGTTTCTATGATGTGAATTGCTGTTCCTTGATTCTTTTGAGTATATTTCTGTGCGTGTCTGCTCTGTGGTTTTGCACTGCGTGTTTTGGAGATTTGCTTTGTATTGTTGATCCCCTCCTTTCTCTAATTGTCGCCTGACGATTGTTAAAGTTGTTTCATACATGTATGATGTACAATCAGTTGGATGTCTTTTATTCTAGGTAGTGAAATATTGTTAAGAAAGAATGTACCTTTAGAAATTAAATCTACGGACTATTTAGTATCAATCAAGACCGGAATTCGTTAAAAAGATAAAAGAATTGATATTAAAAATATAGACTACCCATACCCTTTTGATCATTTCGATCTCCTTTTGAAATTTCGTAAACACAGTCATCAAACAGAGGGTATGTCTGCCTGCGTCTGTCTTCGTCTTTTCCTCCAATATATACATAAAGTCCATTGGAAAAGTTGTCCCCAAAAAGTATTCTACAATTATCAAATTTGAAAAGTTTATTTAACGGACGACTTTCATACAGTTGCGAGCACTTTGTGACACCACACACTATCAAGAGGCAATCCGTATTATGCTTATATGTATGTTACATGTATCTGTTTTGAGCTGCCAGTCAAATGTTAAGAGATATGTTAACCCTATAGTGGTAATTTAGTGAGAAATGATAAAATTTACATGTTGCATTATAAAGTCCCATGTTAGCTTTTAATCATTTATTGATATTATAATTGTATGAAAATGAAGCAAAATAGCTCTTAGTTGTAATATGTCTGCCTCGATTTCCCGTAATCATATCGAATATGTATAAAATATAATAAATGTCTCGTCAGTTTAAGAGATTGGTAAAATAATATACATTATTTTATAGCTAAAGTCACATTGCCACATAGCTAAAGTCACATTGTAATAAAGCTAAATTCAGACTCACGGTTGCAGATGATGAAGCTCGACAGTTGCATCCTTATCGAGAACTCCTCCACCAAGTTTTACTACACCATTACTAACTGTCAGTTTGGTAATACCATTTGTGTTTCGTAAATTTGCGTGGTTATTTGCAATGCTGAAACATTTTAAAAAGTGATAGAGGGATATGTAAGATAACACTGTCTTTTGAGTTTTTTTTTTCGTAGCAAGCAGGAGCTATGTGGGATCCTTTCAACAGTCCCTTTATCATTCTCCATAAACACTCAAGAGATAATTATGACATATACTCTATTAAAAGAAAACTGCGATGTGCCATTTACATACTCGTCATACTGTCTCTTCCACGCTTCTCATAATAGCGTCCTATAGCGTCAAGAATTCGCCTTATACCTTTAAACTCAGTAATCATCCAATATTATTCAATGATCTAGGAGGTATAATTTTCTTAATATATTTACTCTTCCTTTATATAAAACTAAGGTTTCCACTTTCATAAAGTACTGTAGATTTTCGATCAAAAATTACTGTCGGCTTCTTTTAAAATTCGGACCTATAAGAAACAGAGTTGATTACTTTGTAAATTTCACAGCATGTCTTTTTATTTTGACAATAAACAAAATGAGATAAAGATAGATGGGAATTCCACCGAAAATCTTTTGAATCATCAAACGCCTATTATACCGTGTTTGACACGGTACTAGATCACTCATCTACAGCATTGTATCAGCAAATTCGTAAGACTTACTGACTAACTGACTGTGACGGGCCCTGTCCAACCGAGCTAGAGAAAATAAGGACCCCTATCACCTGTTCTTTCTGAATGTCGATCGAACCTCTGCATGAGTTCGCTCTATCCGGCAGAACACGGACTGTATTTCGTACGCCCTTTATATCCATTAACATAATCATCTGTATGATACATCGTCCCCCTCATCTTGCATCTTGTTTGTGTGGTCATCGTATAGTGAGGGCACCAGTTGTTCGTTCTTTGATACCTTCGGGTCACAGGACAAGTGGAAGGGTTGTGCGAACGTAATCCGGATCATCAAACTTTTTGCTATTTACGTGGCAGATGACCGTCCAAAATCGTCAGCGATTGCCAATTGGTCGCGTTGTTTTATGTCGTATTTGGTGTTACTTGTTTCCTTTGCTTGGCGCTATTAACACTTGTTTTCGCCATTCCGAGGAAAATCAATGAAACTCTGGGTAACACAACGGCAACCATTGGGCTGGAATTTGAACTTCCTTTTGGTCCTACCAACTTAGACACTTAACTTACATTAAATATGTAACATGATTCATGTGACGTATGAAAAAAATTACGGCACCTTTTAACAGCGACACATACAATGCATTCTTCAATGCCTTCCGCACTCGCACTGGAGATGGTTCATTGCGCGGAAAATGGTCGTCCAAAGTCGGCACTGGTTGCCCAATGGTCTAGTCGGTTTATGTGTAGTATTTTGTGTTTGATGTTTATATGTCATATGTCTCTTTTCCGTCTAATAGTATGCTAGTCTTTTGTGTTTTAGAATCGGGTTTTGCTGTTGGTGCTGCAACAGGGTCTTGTTGGAGATCCCCTCCCTTCTATTAGATAAGTTGTCCTCCGTGTTTCTTTGGAACTTGAACAAGGGATGATTCTGACACAATTTTGATAGTAATTATGTCTGCCTTTGATCCTTCTTATTTTGTTTATAATGTCACCATAAAAGACAGGTTGTGTAATACCCATATTAATATACTCTGTTGCTTGTTTGGTCCCGAATTTCAAGAGAAGCAGACAATATTTTTTGTAAAATACTCTCTACGTTTTCTCCAACTTTCTACACTCTTGTTCATACTAAGAAAAGGGAAGGATATGAAGTGAAAAGAATAAAGGTAAGTCTTACGATGGCCCATGGAGCGCAATATCGACATTGTCCTTATTGCTGACACTTCCAACCATGAGGAGCTTACCTAAAATACATGTAAGAAGTATTATAGGATTGATCGTTGTAAATCCATGTTCATTCTGGCCGTCAGTGCGTAGAACCAAGGTCTCAAAGGTAAAAAATTAAGACATAGCCATCTGCGGCAAATCGATTACCGTAGTAATTTATGACTAAAAGAGCGGCATAATTCTGGAATTAATACCAACGAGAAGGTAGATAATTTAGGCTTACTACATGTTCAAGTTTGCTGGGCCAGCTAAGAGTTTCCATCAGAGAGAAACGTTGAAGTAAACTCTCTAATGGCGTATTGCTTCAAAGGGGGCTCGCGAGAGTAACACCTGAAAGGATGTTCTTGATGATATACAGCGAAGTGGGTTTGTGCTAGTATTACATTCTGTCTACTCCTGAGACCCAGAACCAAACAACTAATTTGTCGGTCGAAGTACATCATACCAGAGGGAAATACATTGAAGACGGATGAAATGGATCTCTACCCGAGATAAGGTAGGCTTGTTACTTTTTGACTCATACTCGCAGTAAAAATCCAGGCCTAACTGGACCACAGGAAGGAATCTGTGTTACTTACATTCTTCAATGCAAGTCCCTGCCTATAAGCATTCATATCGCAATTAATATTATCTCAAACTACAACGATATTGATTTGAGGGCAAAATGTCTTTTCACGACAACTCAGTAAGTGATATATTGCTGAGTGACTGGAGTTCTCACTTGTTTTGGACATATATTGAAAAACATCAAACAGTATACTAACGCTTTGTTTGAAGAAGTGAAAATTTAGATAAGAAACATGTCCAAACACAACATCCGAGACACTTATTCGATTTGACACCTTTTCTGTACGGCTTTAATGTCAAACAATACAGCAGGAGATGCCTACTCTCTTAGACAACTTGTTTAATATACATTTGGGATTCAGTTTGGCACCTTTGTTGTTTTGTTTTGTTTTGCATATTTTTCTGGTTTAGTTTGACAATTGATTTTTTTGGCCACATTTTTCACTTAAATACACTTCTGAATAAACCCTACACGAATTTGGAGCCGCTCATTTTGGCAAAAAGATATTAAAAGTCTATATTGTAGATGGCGCCAGGAAAATTCACTTTGGCTTTATTTAAACTGTTTGGCATGAAGTACTACTGACGAGGTTTAAAATATCCGAAACACATGTCTAGTACAATAAAATTGGTACTATAGACCATATGTTTCAATATTGACAATTGTATTGGACCCTAACCTAATCATTTGTTTACAGTATTTATGTTTTTGCCTCGTCTGTTTGCACTTACCTGTCATGTTGTCTTTTGTTTTTCTTGAGTATGTTATTGATTTCCTCTTGTAAACGTTTGTTTGTTCCGTTTTTCTTGTGTGTGTATTAAACTGTGTCCACTTTGGAGTCATTATGTTGGATATCTCGTCCTTATCATTTTTTCAAGGTTGATATGTAATATTGTGTTATTACAATGTACCTGCTATGCTTCAGAACTCAAAAGTAAATACCTTTTGGAATTTCATGCCAAATTTTATGTGACAGTTGAGGGTCTTCATTTATATTAACGAGATGGCAATCAAGCGTCTTTATCTTTGCCTCATACGTCTCCTGGAATTACGAAAAATTGGTGTTATTTGAAGATCTCCTCCCTTCTTGTAATGGAATATTAGTTATTTCGTTTCTTTGATAGCCCTGTTTGTACAGAAACTTTTTTGTGCGTACTTTACCCGGATAACCACATGATTTGACACTAACATAGCAGATGGCCGCCCTAAGTCAGCACCATTGGTATCGTCGGTTTGGGCGTGATCTATTGTGCTTGGTGTTTATGTGTAGTCATGTATGTTTGATGTTTCTATGTGATTTGGCGTTCATTGTACCATTTCCGTCTCATTTTGTGTGTGTCTGCTTTGTGTTTTTGAAGTTGGTGTTTTTGGGTTTTGCTGTTGGTACCGTAACCGAGTATTGTTGGAGATCCTCTCCTTTCTGTTGATGTCGGGTTTGCTGTTCCTGGTCACTTTTAATTATTTTGCTGTGTATGTCTTCTCCGTGTTCACGTGCTTTGTTTTACTGTCGGTTCTGCAACCGGGTACTGTTATCTCCTAAATAATCAGTGAAAGAAAAGAGAAGGATGGAAGGATCTCCAGCATACCCACCCTGCACACGAGACACAAAGAAAGTCCCAACACGTCATAGAATCATTAAGCACAAAAGACTGCATGTAAACCAAATAGACAAATATGTAATCGGTTCCGACTTAGGACATAGGCTACTTTCCCTCAATAATCCACAATTAATTTAACTTAATGAAGAAAAGTCTGAAATATTCTATCTACTAAGTTCCTCATGATAATCTCAACAGCACTCACAATAGAGCACCAACTTGAATATCGACGGACCCTAGCAAGCTAGAGGTGGGACCAGGTGCCCGGGAGGAGTAAGCATCCCCTGTTGGCTAGCCACAACCGCCGTCGATGTTCATTCTATGTAATGCAAATATTTATGCCAGAAAAAAGCTGGTGATTAGAAAAGCAGCTGCATGTAATTATATTTTTAAAGAAATATGAGATGCTCAATTGAACTTGTAACGTGCAAATGTTAAGTAATATTACCTCCATATCTTTCTTTGCCTTATCAAGTTCTTCCTTCCAATACTGTTCGTCATCTTCCTTTTTACGCCTCAATTCTTCAATCTACAAGGATAATTGCAGTTCAAGTTTACAGATACAATTCATTTGAATTTCTTGTACATATATTTGAAGATTAATATATAAGAAAGCGGACCTTGGGTAGAGAGCTGGAACCCTTAGACATTATTGGGATTAAGATCAAGGAAGTGCCCAAACTTTTATTCTGGTCCACCGGAAACAAATGGTTAAAAATAATGAAACTTAAAAGGTTTTCTATTTACTTCTGCAGCATTAGTGCAGAAAAAGGTACCACATAACAATACCCCTTACTCAAATAATCACTAATTGAATGTGAAACACAAAACCAAGCATCAGAATCCAAAAATCACAACCGGTTGACGGGCAAATTCTTGAAAAGATATATCAACTAGAAAGGTTTCTTGTTGCGGTTGCAACAAGAGTGTCTTCCTCCTATACAATTTTTGGTTTGGAAATATGAAGGACGTCACATTACATGTATTTATATTAAATTTTCAAACCGATAATTGATGGTGAGCAACCATTTTATTTTGTGTGTGTGTGGGGGGGGGGGCAGGAATTCTATTGCCAGCCGGTAAAATTTTTTCAGCAATTTTCTGAGCAGGCCATTTTTTTCAGCCATTACCAGAGTCGGAGAAAAAATTTCGCCGGTTCTTCGGGCCGGATTTAAACAAATTGTCAAATGTTGTGAATGTCTGTGTAAGTTAAACTCCCCGCTGTTACAGAGTATGAGTTAATAACCGTTCCTTCAGATGTCTCTTTGCAATTAGCGAATTTCAGACAGATTGTATGAATTGTTTAAATAGAACCTTTTCTAGATTTTTGTGCCTATGCGTATTAGGTCTCTGGTAGATACAGCTATGTGAACAGTTTGTATTTATATTAATTAATTTTTTGACTTTAAATTGTCTGGCACAAAGGGCCAGCAAAAATTTCCATATCATGCAATGTATCCTTACATTTGCATGGTCCGGGAAAAAAAAATTGCCGGCCCTTTGGGCCGGAATATTTTTTTCAGCATTTTTCAGAGCCGGGATTTTTTTTTTTGCACATTCTTCCTGCCCCCTTCCCCCATAAAAAAGGCGAGCTCGTAGCTGTAGAACCAGTTTTCTTGAGAAGAGATATGGTAATAACAAGTTACGTTCAATATATATATATAAATACCATGAGGTTCTCGCTGTGCAGGTTCAAATTCGGACCCCCCCTTCCCTTTTTTCAAAGTTTATTTTGAATTTCCATCATGGCGACATCGTTCAATATAAACAGAACTGTTTTCGAAAAACGAGGGGAGGGAAGAATGTTGGAGAAATTGTTCATCAATTTGTAAATAAACCAACCGATAATTATGTTCGAACGTTTGCTAGAATTAGAAATTAAACTTGATGTTCAAAATATAGTTATTGAAGTTTAGAAACAGGTTTGTAGGTTAGAAATCGGAATCAAACTACCACTTTTCGTGTGTAAATTCTGGTTTGTAGCTGATCTCTTCTAAATTAATCAACTGTTTTAAAATCAAATTGTGTATATCGAAATGTATTTATGAAATGCATATTCATCATTGCCGTGAAATCGGAATTTGAAAATCTCAACACTGCTTTTCTCGAGTCGGACTCGGACTACCAATTTTAGTGTGCGCCCGATCTGTTGGCGTGAAGGTGTATCGAAATACCCAACTCAAAATTTCGATGCTCATATCTTTTCAACAGTAAGAGATAGGAAAAATCAGAAAGACTAAATAAGACAGATATATGGATGAAAAATAATAATATTGAAATTTTTAGGAAATTTTTGTTTACTATTATAAGCAAAAAAAGTCTTCCTCCTATGAACTTCTGAATTTGGAAATATGAAGGACGGTGAAGGACGTCATCGTAATAAATCGTTACAGCGTGCATCTAGCATTTCATATCTTGCATGGCTGTCGACTTTCAAAAAGAATGGAAATTGTAGATAGCAAAATACGAGATATTTAAGCTTACAAATAGCAAAACATGAACTTTTCGGTCCTTTTGAGTAATTCGACGCCCCGTCAAATATTTGAATCTACTAAAAAACATGATAAAAAAATAACAGAGACCAAAAATAAAAAAGACCAATTTAGCTTTTACTCCAAACGTAACGTTGGAGAACTTTCATTGTCCTAGCTTACAGGGTTCTTGAGAAATCGCTGATCCAATTTTCCACGGTTACGAAAACAATAGGTCTTCCGACGGAAGTCGGAAGACCTAATCAGAACTTTCTGAAGTGATACGAAGAAGAGGACAGACAGAGGGAGAGAATAACACAGCACCATAGAAATATGACGGACAACACAATAATCTTCTTATATGTGCAATGTATCTACATTGTCTGCCTATGATTTTCTTGTCAGTAAGTATTGCGCAATCACACAAACTTTGACCGGATCTGATATTAGTTTCATATACTACGTTTTTCCATACCGGACGCCTATTTGTTTAATCTACTCCTTCCGTGGGGTATTTGTCTCAAAGTCATATTAAAACTGTAACGAAAAATAAACCACACCACACACATATTAAGTAAAATTGAAATTTTGTCAAAAAAAAAAATAATTTCTTCTACATTGCATATCTGCATTTATTTCTGGAATAAAATTTAGATAATTTGCTAATTTTTCCACAGTTGCTATTACCTTCATTGCAGTCAAATGATTTCTACATGTTTTTATCTTCCTATCAATATTGAGAAATATATTCTATTGTAAAAATTATATCACACCGTACGCGCATTTCAATAAATAATGTATCATCATTGATACTCGAATTAAGGTCGAATTAAAGGAAACCCAAATAGTGAAAATATAAAGATCAAAACTCTGAATATGATCAATATTACCTACAAGTTATGCCAATGAACCAGCTAAGACCAGAGCTATGTCTTCAGGGAGGTACCCCTTAGATGTAGAATCATAATTATTTATCAAATTCTACAACAAAGAATTAGAGCAAATAATCAAGGGTCAGCATAACGTACTGCAAGCATCTAATACAGATGATTTTAAACATCATTTTATGACCAAGAAATAAAATCATCAACGATTGAAATCTTGCGCACGAGCTACAAAGTCGTGCTCAAGAGTTACTAACTAAGTTGTACGCACTACTTACAACAGCGTACGTACGAGTTATTTTTAAAGTCGTGCACAAGAGCTACTAAGCCATGCACCCAAGAATTTTTTTTCGCCATGTCCCTTCTATGCTTCCTTAACCGATTAAATTCACAAGCAGAAAAATATGAACGCGATAAATAGATGACCATTAAAATCTTATTTCTCTCTGGAACTGCGGTGCAGATGTTAAGCAAAGGAAATGATAAGATTAGGGCTGTATTTAGCCCTGAATCTCATCAAGTTTTTCTTCTACACCATGATCTGTACACAAGAAAAACTTGATAATTACTAAAATGTAATGTATTTGGAGATTCCTCATGCAACTTTTATTTTGGTAAGTTTATTTCTAGATACCTAAATTACAGTCTAAAGAGTAGGGGGTAGCCATGTTGAAAAGAAGCTAATATCGATCAAAAAACGTTGAAAATTAAGAACGATCTGGCTAATATGGATATCTATAAACTTTAAAACATAGTTATAGTCTAAACAAGATACTAGAAATTAAATTCAAAAGACTGGTCTCATTTTTTTCCATAAATTTTAAAATCTTGAATCTGAAATATGGTTGTATTTTGTATTCATTGACTACAAAGAAGGCATTTTACCGCAGAATACACATTATGTAGAAATAAACTGTTGACTGCTGTTTATTTCATAACAAAATCTTGTGCATTTCAAGTGAACATGTTTAGAATAAATAAATGAACGACTTTAAAAGGGAGAAAAATAAATTTTGCTGATATTATGGCCTAAAACACAGATTTATAAAAAGCCCCCCACCCTCCCTTTTTCAATTTTTTGTCTCTGGGGCATCGTTCCCCCTTAGCTACAGAACCCCACTTTGTCAAAAGATGTGTTTTAGTGATATACACCTTCTGTAAAAGTGGCGTTCTGTAGCTGAGGGGGAAACAATGTTTAAAAAAACTTTTCCATTTTCCATTGGTTTCTATAGAAAAAAGACATATTTTGCCCCAAAATTTAGGAAAACTATGCATGATAAATCTTATGCAACTGCTGATTATGATGAAACCAGGAACTGGCATCAATTTTGTGAAAGAATTTTTTTGAAGAAAGGAGGGGATCTCCAACAACACCTAGTTGCAGCATCAACAGCAACCTCCCAAAACACCCACTGTAAAACACAAAAATGACACGCACAGAAAGAAAGGAGGGGATCTCCAACAACACCTAGTTGCAGCATCAACAGCAACCTCCCAAAACACCCACTGTAAAACACAAAAATGACACGCACAGAAAGAGACGCAGTAGTACAATGAACGTCAAATCACAGAAAAACATAAAAAAACAAATGACTAAACATAAACTAACGAGACCAATGGGCAAACGGTGCCGACTTAGGACGGCCATCTGCCTCGTCAGTAGCAGACGGTGTGGTTATCCTGGATTACGTGCGCACAACCCTCCCACTATTCCGATTACCCAGAGGTCTCGAAGAACGTACAATTGTGGTGTAAAACAACCTCCTCACTGTCAGATGACCACACACAAACAAGACCGCAAGACGCAGGGGCCCAAGCAACACAGATGAATATGTAAATTGATATAAAAAGAGGGCATGCGTAATACGACCTGTGCTCTGCCGGCTGTAGCGAGCTAATGTATGTTATCACCCGAGGAGTCCGACTGACATTCAGAGAGGACAGGTGGTCGGGGCCCTGTCTTCTCTAAAGAGGTTAGGACAGGGCCCGTCATGGAGTCCCGTCGTCACAGTCAGTCAGCGTGCAAGTATTAAGGATGCGCTGGTACAAGACTGTAGATTGGTCAAGTACCAAGCCTAGTGTCCGTCTGGTGACATTAGGATCATATCCACGGTATAAGAGGCGTTTGATGATTCTGACGCATTTTCGATAGTAATTCTGTCTACCTTTGATCCTTCTAATTTTGTTGATCATGTCACCATAAAATGCAGGTTGCGAAATACCCAAAGTAATATACTCTGTTGCTTGTATGGGTCCGAATTTCAAAAGTAGTTGACAATAATTTTTGTAAAATTTCCAGAATGTCTTGACAAGTTTGTGAAAGCGAAAACCTTGACCTAAAAGTTTCTTTGTTATTTGTAAATTTCTATCATGAAAATCCAAAACATCAGTACATGCTCTAGCATACCGGATGAGCTGCGAAATGTAGATACCATAGGACGGTAATCTAGGAACATCACCGTCAAGCCAGGGAAAATTTACTATATTGAATCCAAAGTCATCTCTTTTGTCATACACCCTTGTATGAATCTCTCCATTAATAACTTTGATATTCAGGTCCAAAAATGGTGTTTCTGTGTTTGTGACGTTCGCCTTGTTTAGAGTCAGTTCCTGTGGATAAATGACATTTTTATACTTTTCAAAAACAGGATTGTCGATAGTAAGGATATCATCCAGGTACCTAGAAGTACCATTGAAACATTTCACATCATCATGTTTTCTTTGTTTTAGAAGATTTTGGATAAATTCTTTTTCATACGTGAATAAAAATAAATCTGCAACAAGAGGCGCACAATTAGTACCCATAGGGATCCCTACAACCTGCTTGTAGAGATTCTCACCAAATCTTACATAAATGTTGTCCAAAAGAAAGGACAAGGCAATACAAAGGTCACTACATGTCCATGATTTATATTCTGTATTGGAAAAGAAACCCTTTGATTCAGATGTACAAATGAGTTAAAGAAGATCCTGACGATAATCTCAACAGCACTCAGCATAATAGAGCAGAAAATTAAACATCGACGGACCCCTAGCAAGCTAGAGCTGGGATCAGGTGCGGGAGGAGTAAGCATCCCCTGTTGGCTATAAATATAAGTTTTACCCTCTCGGTTAAAGCACCATTTAATGAGTTTGGACAATTGATCATTAATCTTATCGTGAGGAAGCGTGGTGTACATATTTGAAAAGTCGTACGAAGAAATCGAATTGGCTTGAAAATTTCTCGATTTCATTTTGTCAATCACATCCCCTGAATTTTTAATAGACCAAAATAAGTTTACATCATTCCTGTTTAGAACAGTTTCACAATATTTTGCAACGTGTTCCTTTATCACCGTGAGTGCTGACGTCAGATTTCTAGACAAAAATGTAGTTGAGCAGTTGCTAGAATTAGCAATGTATCGAAATTTGTAAGGAGACTTGTGCAATTTTGGTATGCAGTATAGTGTAGGAAGATCCAGTTTAGAAATAGGGATCTTGAATGAAGAAATTTCACTGTTGTGTTTGTTCAAAATGTTAGGAACACTTTCATTGCTTTTGATATAAGTGTTTGTAGACGAAAGTTCCGAAACCAAAGTTGATATGTAGAAACGTTTTCAAATGATTATGGTGTTGTTGGCTGCTTTGTCTGCAGGAGCGAAGACATATTTTTCGTGTAAATTGCGTAATTTGGATTTGAAATATCTTTCAGATTTAGAACTTGGATTTTCGAAAAGATGAGGATTTTTGTAGAAGTTATCTATTCGAATATCGGTAATATCCAATATGAGGTTCTTCCAGTCATTCAGAGAATGTGATTCGACCCCTTCCGATTTACACCATCTTTTTGTGTAGTTATCTAAGGCTTCCTTTAGTTCTTCGCGACATTTGATAAAATCTATCTTGGATGGAATTCTGTACTTAGGTCCTTTCTTGAGAAGATTGCGGAGCTGCCTGTCCTGGATAATTGAAAAGTCACCTGTTACAATATGGCCAGCTGGTTTATAAAGGTATTAAGAAGTTGCACATTCTCAAGAAGTAGGACTTGATTCAAGAATTTTAGGATCTGATGTTACTTTATTGTAGTTAAATACGAAATTTCGAATAGGTTTTTTATACTTGTAAGAAATAAGAGGAGGTTCAAAATTCTCAAAATATTGAGGAATAGCACTTTGGACGCGATGATCCCGAAAAATATTAGAGATGTTAAGAAGATCGAAACCTTTGTTAATAAATGGAATTTTTATGAATCGTCTTCTAAGGGGAATGTTTTTAATGACAGGAAAAAGTTTATTCTCTGCGAATGCAACAATGATATTAAGTTTGAATCAATCAGTATTTCTTAAGAATGCAACCTCTGCTTCATCCAAGATAGATTTCAATTGAACTGCTGGTATTGATGAGAGAGCATGAAGCAGTTCATGTCTGCCGCCGTTTCGTGCAATTATAAGTAGATCTCTGAGGGTACGATGTATTCTAGCTCTGTTTCTAAGGTTTCTGTTTCGCCTTTTTCCGTGTGACCTAAACTTTCGTTTAGTGTCAGGGCGGATTGAAAAGACATTGATCTTTGTCGAGGTCGAGGAAATATTTCCTTGTCCGTAAATTTGATCGTTTAAACCAAGGGGGTACGCAGTTTGTAATTTAGTGATCCAGCGAGTTCAGCTTGTAGTCGGCGTTTTTTAATTTCAGTTTTACTTAGATTTTTGAGTTTTGGGAAAGACTGAACTGGAGTAATACTTAAATCCGAAATTGAATGTTTATATTTAAAGAAGTGATGGTACAGGAAATTTCTGTGCTTTTTGTGACGCGAGTTTCTTATCTGATATGAATGATTTCGAAAACGAGATTTTCAGGACTGGCCTGTTTCCCCTACATATTGGGCGCCACATCCCCTGGCGTTTCATGTAATAACATAAATGACATCTTGATACGATCAATCAACGTCGCTATCAATCTCGATCTTAAACGTATGCCCATTAACACTAGATGTAATCGTGGAATTGCAATTGATGAGCGGACAAATGGAACATCTCTTTCCATTGCACTGGCGAATGGTTGAGAACCCTCTGTGTTTGTTGTTAAATGTAGAGCCTGCAGATGGAGTAGTAGGTGTAATACGTCTACGGGGTATAAATTTAAGAGGTGATAGATGTACTCTGGGTGAGGTAAAAAGTTGATTACTGTTAAATGTCGATGATGGTAACGTGACTGTATTGACAGAGGGTAATCTCAAAGGTTTTAATTTAATACGAGGCGACCTTAGAAATGCCATAATGAAATAATCGAGGATAGAAAGGTGAATTAAGATCCTGCGTAGAAGATACTACAACACAGTCAAGTTAGAGAACGATTTGGAAATAAAACACTTCAAACATCGGGTCGCGGGGAATTGTATTACCAACTCCACACTGCAACACGAAATAAGTGTAGATATAAAAGAAAGGAGGGGATCTCCAACAACACCTAGTTGCAGCATCAACAGCAACCTCCCAAAACACCCACTGTAAAACACAAAAATGACACGCACAGAAAGAAAGGAGGGGATCTCCAACAACACCTAGTTGCAGCATCAACAGCAACCTCCCAAAACACCCACTGTAAAACACAAAAATGACACGCACAGAAAGAGACGCAGTAGTACAATGAACGTCAAATCACAGAAAAACATAAAACACAAATGACTACACATAAACCAACGAGACCAATGGGCAAACGGTGCCGACTTAGGACGGCCATCTGCCTCGTCAGTAGCAGACGGTGTGGTTATCCTGGATTACGTGCGCACAACCCTCCCACTATTCCGATTACCCAGAGGTCTCGAAGAACGTACAATTGTGGTGTAAAACAACCTCTTCACTGTCAGATGACCACACACAAACAAGACCGCAAGACGCAGGGGCCCAAGCAACACAGATGAATATGTAAATTGATATAAAAAGAGGGCATGCGTAATACGACCTGTGCTCTGCCGGCTGTAGCGAGCTAATGTATGTTATCACCCGAGGAGTCCGACTGACATTCAGAGAGGACAGGTAGTCGGGTCCTGTCTTCTCTAAAGAGGTTTGGACAGGGTCCATCATGGAGTCCCGTCGTCACAGTCAGTCAGCGTGCAAGTATTAAGGATGCGCTGGTACAAGACTGTAGATTGGTCAAGTACCAAGCCTAGTGTCCGTCTGGTGACATTAGGATCATATCCACGGTATAAGAGGCGTTTGATGATTCTGACGCATTTTCGATAGTAATTCTGTCTACCTTTGATCCTTCTAATTTTATTGATCATGTCACCATAAAATGCAGGTTGCGAAATACCCAAAGTAATATACTCTGTTGCTTGTATGGGTCCGAATTTCAAAAGTAGTTGACAATAATTTTTGTAAAATTTCCAGAATGTCTTGACAAGTTTGTGAAAGCGAAAACCTTGACCTAAAAGTTTCTTTGTTATTTGTAAATTTCTATCATGAAAATCCAAAACATCAGTACATGCTCTAGCATACCGGATGAGCTGCGAAATGTAGATACCATAGGACGGTAATCTAGGAACATCACCGTCAAGCCAGGGAAAATTTACTATATTGAATCCAAAGTCATCTCTTTTGTCATACACCCTTGTATGAATCTCTCCATTAATAACTTTGATATTCAGGTCCAAAAATGGTGTTTCTGTGTTTGTGACGTTCGCCTTGTTTAGAGTCAGTTCCTGTGGATAAATGACATTTTTATACTTTTCAAAAACAGGATTGTCGATAGTAAGGATATCATCCAGGTACCTAGAAGTACCATTGAAACATTTCACATCATCATGTTTTCTTTGTTTTAGAAGATTTTGGATAAATTCTTTTTCATACGTGAATAAAAATAAATCTGCAACAAGAGGCGCACAATTAGTACCCATAGGGATCCCTACAACCTGCTTGTAGAGATTCTCACCAAATCTTACATAAATGTTGTCCAAAAGAAAGGACAAGGCAATACAAAGGTCACTACATGTCCATGTTTTATATGATTTGTATTCTGTATTGGAAAAGAAACCATTGAAGTTCACATTTTGAAAATTCCACATTTTCAGGGCAGATTTTACGCCTTATCTTATCAGCTCCTTATATGATGTCAAATTGATGAAGGGCCAGGATCCAGAACTTAAAAGAAGTACACTTTAAACATTCAAGCACGGGAGTTTTTTTTTAAAGTTTGACTTGGGGAGCTTGCATTTTTGTATTATTTCAGATTCAGGTGTTGATGTTTTTTGATAAGGATTATTTAATATCCGAAACACGTGTCTGGTGCACGTACACAATGAATTGGTGGAAATTTTCTTCAAGAAGAGTTGGATCACTTCCGTATTATTGTAATAATGTCGAAGGGTTCGAACTCTATACATTCTTGAAGAAAAGAAGAAAACATTTGTAAATTATATATTTTAATGCTGCTTACCTCCTTCTGAAGATTCAGTATTTCTGAAAGAAAATGAAAAATTATGGCATATGTCGAAGGATGGCCATCATCAAACATGTAATTAAGATGCAAAGGTATCTTTTACTCTCCAGCTTATAGATGATTTTAATAAACAAAAGAAAGGAGGGGATATCCAATAATACTCGGTTACAGCACATACAGAAAAACCAAAACACAACCGATGCAAAAAAACCCCCCAAAAAACACAGATCAGACACCTACAGATAGAGACGCAAAAGGGACGAGGAAAACCAACTAACACCATAGAAATACAAAAGACCACACATAAACTAACGAGACCAATGGGCATCCATTGCCGACTTTGGACGGTAATGTGCCACGCAAGTAGCAGAAGGTGTGGTTATCCGGATTTCATGCGCACAGCCATCCCTCTTTTCCAATTGCCCAGAGGTCTCGAAGAACGCACATTTGTGGTGTAAAATAACCGCCTCACTGTCAGATGAACATACAAACAGACGGCATGACGCAGGGACCCAGTACCCAATCAGGGTAACTTTTGATCAGCATCTTTTCTAGCACTGACAATTACGAAGTCGGTAATTCTCAATGCTTTTAGATATAAACATAATTATTGCATCTGAGTGCGACCAGCAAATAACCAGTTTTGTAATGAAACCTGTTTGTTTATGAATAGAATATGGTTGCACTCAGTGAATGAAAGTGAACACAAAAGCTAATTTTAAAGGCTTTCAAATTCAAAACAATATAAAACAGACCTTTCTTTAGAAGAAAAAAAACCAAACAAACAGACGGAAACAATAACATAGCTCCATAGAAACACCAAGGGCAACTTCATCTAATGAGCAATCTCCAGAGTCAAGTGCAAGTATGGAATATTGTAATACCCATTCGTCCATTTTTCATTTATCCTTTGATATTCTCCGGGCCACTCGGTGGATTTTGCGGAATCTTTGTATACTTAAGTTGAACTATAAATATCTTTCTAATTTTGGCATACCCCGTTCATAATTTGAAGCAGGATGGGCCAAATAGGTCCCTACGAATAATTCTTTTTAAATTATTCTTTTACAACACCATTCGAATGAAATAAGACTTTTAGTTCCTAGGTATTTGGGAAGGATTTATATTTCAAGTTATGGATTTCATGAAAATTCAATAAATATTTCAAATTTATTACAGTTCTAAAAAGGGTTCTAAGAAAAAGGCGTAAAATCTGCCCCGAAGAGGTCGAAATTTCAAAAAGCAAAATTTGATATATTACAGTAGAAACACGTCATTTCTATTTGTCCGCACTTGAACCTACTGTCAGGTTGGATAAATTATTCATAATAACTTCGAATAAGAAGATTTTTTCTCTATAGACATAAATGGAAATCGGATTTTTTCCTGCATGTCATCCTCTTCCCTGAGTATCAGACCGCCACTTCCATCACCGGTGTATATCAGTAATATTACAAAAATGCTAATGGGCGATGGAGCGGCAAAGCAGATACATGCTTTTGTTTTATATAATATCGAACAATCCCTTATTCTGAGTGTATTCCAATTAGATGTGTGAGTCATGGGACAAAGGCTATAATGTTTTCTATTTATTTTGTACACAGTGAGAATTTCGCATTCTATTTTCCTTTTCTTAATTGTATTGCAGATTTAACTGAGTATATTGATATAATGTCTAATTATTTAAGGTTCCTTTTTCAATCTGATTAATAAGGGGATGATACACATCTTTATGAAAAATAATGCATTTTTTGTATATTTTCGTTGACTGTTTAATGTCGGTATCCCCTTTCCCTTCAAATCTTATTGTAAAACGTATAAGAAATCTTCCAATATTTTATATTTAAATACTACCAACTTTTTCTAAGAGGCAGGACAGCACAAGAGAAAATACCAAATACATTTAGGTCTTAATCGATGCCTTACATGTATCCTTATAAACATTCCATCGGTTCATTTAATCATTTACCTTGCTCAGTAGAGGGCGTCTGCTTCCGCTTTTCAATCCTTCGAAGTTGTGCTTTCTTTGTTTCAATTTCGGCCTGGCATTGTTGGCTTGTATCAATTTCATTTACTTTGGCATCATTCTGAATATTTCCTGCTTTTGATGCTGCAATAATGGATACATTTAGTAAAACATTTATTTTCATTGCTACAATGTCATCCATCGGTAAGAATTACAGAGCACGCATATTTCAGTACGTCCATTTCATTTAGAATTCATTAATGTAATTTTTGGTGTGGCCTGCGTTTTTCAGGTCTTGCTACTGTTATTACCTAACTATGAGCAGCTTTTCTATCTAAAACTGTTGTGTCTTTGTTGACCTTTGTGTACTGTGTGGAAGTGTTGTGCGCAGATAATCCGCATAATAATAAAATATGATATAAATGTGTCTGGTTGTGAATAAACATTTACCTCTCTCCCTTCATGTGTTTCACTGCAATCTCTTAATGAGATAAAGGTGATCTTGACGACAATATCAACAACACTCACAATAGAGCACTAATTTGAGCATTGGCGGACCCTAGCAAGCTAGAGGTGGGACCAGGTGCCCGGGAGGAGTAAGCATTCACTTACATGTAATGTTGCTTTTAGTCTATTATATTTGAGTATTTTCTAGTCGCACTCAAAGTCGATGTTCACGCACGAAAATGAAAAGAATATCTACAACTAACACACAACCTAACAAGCCCTCACAATTGAGTACCAAATTGAGCATCGACGGACCCCTAGCAAGCTAGAGGTGGAACCAGGTGTTCGGGAGGAGTACAGTAAGAGTGCTGATGAGATTGTCGTCAGGATCTTCTGTTATCTTTTGTATGTCCTTTGCTTGCTATTTGCTGTTTTTCCATCCTTCTGATTGTGTGTGACCTGTTCTGAATTACGACAGCGTCGTTATGTTTATGATATCCTCTGATTTTTTTTCTAGATAAGGAGACCAAAATGATGCTTCATAGTTAGATCGTCAAAATGTTCCAATTATCTCTATTCATAATTTTAACTTATATTCTTTCAGAATCTCGATTTACCATAGAAAAGGGTTGAAAGTGTGAACGGAGCTGTTTTTTGTCCGGGACTAATGGTTGCGATCTGAAAATATAAAAAAGATGGAACAAAAAGAATGGTCTTCATTTATCGATACATTGATTTCGTACTCTCAAATAATCATCACCATTTTGCGGATGTCCTTCACAGGATCAATCCATGTGAACTCGAGGTGAAAGAGACCACTTTGATGCTAAACTTTGAAAAGTTAGGGGGCTTTAACTCTTTCTTTTTGAAATGCTCGAATTACGTTTGAATTGTTCTGGTTATTTTATCAACATGCTCCACAGTATTAATAGTACGGATGAACATACTAGAAGAAGGGATGAGCTGTGACATGTAAATGCTGTATGGCGGTAGTCTTGGAACATCACCGTCAAGCCAGGGCAAATTTACTATGTTGAATCCAAAATCATCTCTTTTGACATAAACAGAAGTATATACCCGAAAATAAAACCAGTTTTCAAACTATGTAGCCACTAAGCAAAATTATTATTTAGATATCAATGATTGTGCTATGACCACTGGTTCTAGTAGTGAACAGAATTAAAAAAAAGAAATCTCTAATAGAATTGAATATTATTTTCTCTTTAATTTTTTTGCCCCAGAATGAAATAAACACATGAACACCTGAATCTTGAAACACATGAGTAGAGCTAAAACGAATCAGGAACCTTTCGATTCTGTTCGATTTCGATGTCTTGATTCAATTTCCCTTCAGGTCTACTCTTTTCGTGTAAACATCAAACATCAAGTTTGAACGAAAGTATTATGTTTATTACGTGTATTTCAAGACATCTCCTTTTTTTGCAATATTCAAAAGATAACATTTACTTCTGTTGATAAGAAGGCTATTTAGAGTCAATGAATTTTATTTTACAACAAAAGTTTGGTATTTCTATGATACTGCTGAGATCACTACCATGTCGACTTCATTACTTAAGATGTCATTTAAGTGTCACTTTCTTTTTGGTTTGTTTCGCTGGGTGAGTGCAGGGTGGTCATGTTGGAAATAATTTCCTTTCCTTAAGAAAGCAATTTGGGCACTAACAATCGATAGCTTATTTGAGAATCTTTCAATTTTTTCTCCCTATGACACTCTTGTTGCTCTGCCATTTTAAATTAGTTAGCCTATTGTCCTAACAATAATACAATGTATACCGATAAATGTATTTCGTTAGTGCATTAGTTTTAGCTAATCGGAGACGGCTTTTAAAGACTTAACGCATTACATGCACTAGACTGCTTTTGTGGATATGTTAACAGAAATTATCTGTAAGAATTGCATGTTGGCACGGCATTTCATGGATTTTAAAGATTTTTGGTTTGGAAAGAAGGGAGGAGATCTCCAACAAGACCCCGTTGCAGCATCAACAGTAAAACACACAAACACCCGATGCAAAAACACAAAAGACGAGTACAGCACGAGACGGACAAGAAACACACGACATGTAAACATCAAACACAAAAGACTACACATAAACCGACGAGACCAATGGGTAACCGGTGCCGACTTTGGACGGCCATTTGTCACGCAAGTAGCAAATGGTGTGGTTATCCTGGATTACGTGCGCACAACCCTCTTACTTCTCCAATTACCCAGAGGTCTCGAAGAACGTACAATTGTGGTGTAAAACAACCTCCTCACTGTAAGATGACATCACACAAACAAGACCGCGAAACGCAGAGGTCCCATAGACACAGATGAATATGTAAATGGATATAAAAAGAGGGCATGCGTAATACAGTCCGTGCTCTGCCGGCTGTAGCGAGCTCATGTATGTAATCACCCGAGGAGTCCGACTGACATTCAGAGAGGACAGGTGGTCGGGGCCCTGTCTTCTCTAAAGAGGTTTGGACAAGGCCCGTCATGGAGTCCCTTCGTCACAGTCAGTCAGAGTGCAAGTCTCAAGGATGCGCTTGTACAAGACTGTAGATTGGTCAAGTACCAAGCCTAGTGTCCGTCTGGTGACATTAGGATCATACCCACGGTATAAAAGGCGTTTGATGATTCTGACGCATTTTCGATGGTTACGCTGCCTACCTTTGATCCTTTTTATTTTGTTTATCATATCACCATAAAAGACAGGTTGTGTAATACCCATAGTAATGTACTCTCTTGCATGTATAGATCCGAATTTTAAAAGAAGTTGACTGTAATTTTTGTAAAATTTCCAGAAAGTCTTAACTAGTTTATGAAAGCGGAAACCTTGACCTAAAAGTTTTTTTGGTAATTTGTAAATTTCTACTGCGAAAATCCAAAATATCAGTACATGCTCTAGCGTACCGGATGAGCTGTGATATGTAAATGCGGTATGACGGTAATCTTGGAACATCACCGTCAAGCCAAGGGAAATTTACTATGTTGAATCCAAAATCATCCCTTTTGTCATATACACTTGTATGAATCTTTCCGTTTACAGTTTTGATAGTCCAAAAAAGGTGTTTCTGTATTTGAAAGGTTTGCCTTGTTAAGGGTTAATTCTTGTGGATAAATTTCATTCTTAAATAATTCAAAAGCAGGATTGTCAATGGTTAGAATATCATCCAGATACCTAGAAGTATTATTGAAACATTTCAGCTCATCAAATTTTCTTTTCTTTTGAAGATTTTGGATAAATTCTTTTTCATAAGTGTATAAAAATAAATCTGCAACAAGAGGCGCACAGTTAGTACCCATAGGAATTCCTACAACCTGCTTGTATAGATCCTCACCAAATCTAACATAAATATTGTCCAAGAGGAAGGACAAGGCATTACAAAGGTCTACATGTCCATGATTTGTATGATTTGTAGCTTTAGATGCAAAAGCGATGTATTAAATATCATCGCTTTGGTGAAAACGGTAATGTTCACGGGAAGGTGAGCGCAGACATGTATGCGCGCAAATTATTTCCTATAAGAAAAATATTATACATCCCATTTGTTTCAAGACGACTCTCTTGTGGTCTAAGCATATCCTAGGCATGGATAATTTTACCTGTTAATGTCTTAAAACTTGTTAATCCACATACATTCATTTTAGACCCAGTTCTAAACATAAATGACTGCCATTTTACCGGATGTACAATATCTAGTCAATTCGACCTACCCATATTTCAATCGGAAAGCACCTCTCCTTTGTAGGAGCACTCACCTCAATGGATCAAGGTCAAACCAAGACAACGTATACAAAATCATTCCTTCAAATGTTCCAAGTTCTTTCTTGTTAATTTTCAGGTTTATAATGTCAGTACATGCGAAATACATGACCCCATAGAGTGAGAGCACCAACAAAGGAGAGGTTCATACAGATTGAAATGCGCAAAGGTCGAATTGATCGGATCTTGTACATCCGGAAAAATGGCAGACATTTCTGTATAGAACTGAGACAAAAACAAATGTTCGTGGATTTACAAGTTTTAAAACATTAACAGTTAAAATTATCCATGCCTAGGTAAAGTTGAGTAAATTGATGAGCTGATTTGAAAAATGCAGGGCACAATATTCCTCTAAAACTAATCTTCCAACCAAACGAACCTGTTGCACTAACGCTCTGTATATAACATAACATACAGTAGCGTTTATCTAGCGCTATATGATTTGTAGTCTGTCGAGGAAAAGAAACCCTTCGATTCAGATGTACAAATGTAAGTTTTTCGCATTCGATCAAACACCATTTAATGAGATTAGATAAACGATCATTAATTTTGTCATGAGGAAGTGTGGTGTACATATTAGAGAAGTCGTATGAAGAAATCGTATTGGCTTGGAAATTTCCAGATTTCATTTTTTCAATCACATCCCCTGAATTCTTAATAGACCAAAATAAATTTACATCGTTCCTGTTTAGAACCGTTTCACAATATCTAGTTATGTGTTCTTTACTAGCAGTAAGTGCTGACGTCAGATTGCTAGACAAAATTGTAGTGGAGCAGTTACTAGAATTAGCAATAAATCGAAATTTGTAAGGAGACTTGTGCAGTTTCGGTATGCAATATAGTGTTTGCAGATCCCATTTAGAAATAGAGATATTGAATGAAGACAGTTCACTGTTATGCTTGCCTAAAGTGTTAGATGCACTTTCATTGCTTTTGATATATGTATTAGTAGACGAAAGTTCCGAAATCAAAGTTGATATGTAGTAACGTTTTCAAATGATAATGGTGTTGTTGGCTGCTTTATCAGCTGGTGCAAAGACATATTTTTCATGTAATTTACTTAGTTTGGATTTGAAATATCTTTCTGATTTGGAACGTGCATTTTGAAAAAGATGAGGGTTTTTATGGAAGTTATCTATTCGAATATCCGTTATATCTAAAATGAGGTTTTTCCAGTCATTCAGAGCATGCGGTTCGACTCCTTCTGATTTACACCATCTTTTCGTATAATTATCTAAGGCTTCCGTAAGCACTTCACGGCATTTGACAAAATCTATCTTGGATGGGATTCTATACTTAGGTCCTTTTTTAAGAAGACCACGGAGCTGTCTGTCTTGGATAATTGAAAAGTCACCTGTAACAACATGACCAGCTGGTTTGTAGAGATATTTAGAAGTTGCACATTCTCAAGAAGCAGGACACGATTCAAGTATGTCAGGATCCGTTGTAACTTTATTATAGTTAAAAACAAAGTTTCGAATAGGTTTCTTGTACTTATAACAAATAAGAGGTGGCTCTAAATTTTCAGAATATTGAGGAATGGTACTTTGTACGCGATGATCCCGAAAAATATTAGAGATGTTTAGAAGATCAAAACCTTTGTTGATAAACGGGATTTTTATGAATCGTCTTTTCGGTGAGGTGTTTTTCACAATAGGATAAAGTTTATACTGTGCGAATGAGACAATGATATTAAGTCTGAATCAGTCAGTGTTTCTTAAGAATGCAACCTCTGCTTCATCCAAGATAGATTTCAAGTGCATAACTGGTATTGACGACGGAGCATGTAACAGCTCATGTCTTCCGCCATTGCGTGCTATAGTAAGTAAATCGTTGAGAGAGCGGTATTTTCTGGATCGTTTTCTTTTTTGTCTGTTTCGTCTTTTCCCGTGTGACCTGTATTTCCTTTTAGTGTTTGGGCGAATTGAAAAGATGTTGATATTGGTAGAAGCTGAGGAAATGTTTCCTTGTCCATAAATTTGATCGTTTAAACCAAGAGGGTACGCAGTCTGAAGTTTGGTGATCCAGGCAAGTTCAGCTTGTAGTCGGCGTTTTTTAATTTCGGTCTTACTTTCATTTTTACGTTTTGGAAAAGTCTGAACTGGGGTAATGGTGATATCCGAAATAGAATGATTATATTTAACAAAGTGATTATAAAGAAAGTTTCTGTGTTTTTGTTGACGTGATGTTCTGATCTTATAAGAATGGTTCCTAAAACGAGATTTTAAAGGTTGGCCTGTCTCACCTACATATTGTGCGCCACATCTCCTGGCATTTCAAGTCATTACGTAAATAAGATCTTGAGACGATCAATCGATGTCTTGGTCTACCTCGATTTTGAATTTCTGCCCATTTTCACCAGATGTTATTATGGAGTCGCAGTTGATGAGGTGACACAACGAGCATCTTTTACTTTTGCACTTAGAAATAATTGAGAACCCTCTGTGTCTGTTGTTGAATGTGGAGCCTGTAGATGGAGTAGTGCGTAAAATACGACGGTTGGGTCTAAATTTGAGAGGTGATAAGAGTACTCTTGGTGAGGAAAAAAGTTTTTTACTGTTGAATGTCGATGATGGTAAAGTGACTGTAGTGACAGAGGGTAATCTCAAGGGGGTTAGTTTGATACGAGGCGACCTTAAAAATGCCATAATGCGATAATGGAAGAAAAGTGAATTAGAGTCATACGTAGAAGACACTACAACAAAGCCAAATTTGAGAACACAATGAAATTAAAACACTTCAAACATCGGGTCGCGGGGAATTGCTTTACCAACTCCACACTGCAACACGAAATAAGTCTAGATATAAAAAGAAGGGAGGAGATCTCCAACAAGACCCCGTTGCAGCATCAACAGTAAAACACCAAAACACCCGATGCAAAATCACAAAAGACGAGTACAGCATGAGACGGACAAGAAACACACGACATGTAAACATCAAACACAAAAGACTACACATAAACCGACGAGACCAATGGGTAAGCGGTGCCGACTTTGGACGGCCATCTGTCACGCAAGTGGCAAATGGTGTGGTTATCCTGGATTACGTGCGCACAACTCTCTTACTTCTCCAATTACCCAGAGGTCTCGAAGAACGTACAATTGTGGTGTAAAACAACCTCCTCACTGTAAGATGACATCACACAAACAAGACCGCGAAACGCAGAGGTCCCATAGACACAGATGAATATGTAAATGGATATAAAAAGAGGGCATGCGTAATACAGTCCGTGCTCTGCCGGCTGTAGCGAGCTCATGTACATGTATGTAATCACCCGAGGAGTCCGACTGACATTCAGAGAGGACAGGTGGTCGGGGCCCTGTCTTCTCTAAAGAGGTTCAATATGAGTTCACTCAATCTTTGGTCTCTGAAGGGAAAAAATACTTAGCTTCTGACTTAAACTCCACTTACAGATACATAGACGATGTGTTGTCCATCAATAATCCAAAATTCGCGGATTACCTCAGCAGTATCTATCCTTCGGAGCTTGAAGTCAAAGAAACTACAGGGACAAATAATTCAGCATCCTATTTGGACATTATGTTGTCCCACGACACTGATGGTCACATAAACTTCTCACTGTATGACAAACGTGACCACTTCAACTTCAGCATTACAAACTTTCCTTTTCTGAGTAGCAACATCCCTTCATCGCCCGCTTATGACGTGTTCATATCTCAGTTGATACGCTATGCCATACGGATTTTGTTCTGAGAGCTAGGCGTCTTTCAGATAAGCTTCTTAGTCAGGGATATGTTTGTGACCCACTAACATCGTCGCTTAGGATGTTCTACGGTCGATATGGGGAACTCGTCATACACAATGATGTCCCACTCTCCAGAATGGTGGATGATATTCTGTCATAGACCATTAGATAAAGATTGTACTCTATGTCTTCCGAAATGGAAGTAACCGGATGTGACAATTCTACCGAATTGAAGCGGCGAATATTGCATGTAAGCTGGAGATGCTTACTCTTCCTGGGCACCTGGTCTCACTACTATATCGGGAGTTCGCTTCTTTTCATATGGTGGGGGTTTTTGTTTGTTTGCTTTGGTTCCTGTTTTGTCCTGATTTTGTATGCTTTCAGTTTCTGAATTATCGATTTTGTGCAGTATACAGGGATATGGTCATTATCCATGTTTGTCATGAAGTACTAGTATGTAAATTAACTAAGTTTTATTTTCAAAAAGGTTGCCGTAACCATGGTTACCGTGTCTGAAGTTTCAGAAATCGGGAAAATTATAGGACGACATATTTGTAGCCTTCGTTACCATGGAAACAGGTTCCTTTTCGTCTGAAATTACTTTTATTACGTTCTATCAATCATTATTATTATACATTTGTAACGTTTTTTTCCATTCATCTCGGACGCCTTTTGTATACAGGATGAAAAATTGGGTCAAAACAGGATATTAAAAGGCTCTGTTTTAAGGCACTTAAAGACCTTTTTTGCATGTTTTAACTGTTTTAAAATGTTGAAAAGTTCATAAAAGCACCAGGTTTTGATGTCAAAAATCTAGTTGTATCATCTTTGAACTATGCATTAATATACAAATTTGATTGGGCAACTTTGTCCTTTTATATGCAAAGCAGCATCAATTTAGTTGCTATGGCAACAATCGGCTGAAAGGTTTCGATACGATGAATTTAAGCACAATCTTTCTCAAACTATCAACGAATGATATTAAAAGTTCATGCATACATCTATTTAGAGATGTTTTAATATATACTGCATTACTAAAGTAATTAAACTTTAAGTGACCAGATTTGACAAAAAATCCTGATTTTTCATAAAATGAAGGTGCCAATATTTTAGAAACCTTGAGATATTCAACTTAACCGTCAAATGCGATAAAATGATTAATCTAACACTAATTTCCTAGAACTATTGATAAAGTTTCTTCATATTATGAATATCTAAATTTTTGGTTAGTATTTTGATACATGAATAACGAAATCTGTATTTTCCTTCTTTTTAAAGTAAAATATTTTCCTATTAAACTGCTACAGATAAATAAATTCTAATTTTTTCTTTTTTCATGAGCTTTCATAGTAAATATGACCTATAAAAATATTCAAAGAAAAAAATCATTAGAACCTGTAGTAAAAAATTAGAATTTTGTGCAGCTAAAGAGGTTTGGACAGGGTCCGTCATGGAGTCCCGTCGTCACAGTCAGTCAGAGTGCAAGTCTTTCAGATAAGCTTCTCAGTCAGGGATATGTTTGTTACCGACTAACATCGTCACTGAGGAAGTTCTACGGTCGATATGGGGAACTCGTCATACACTATGATGTCCCACTCTCCAGAGTGGTCGATGATATTCTGTCATAGACCATTTGAACCATCCAACCAAAGATTGTACTCTATGTCTTCCGAAATGGAAGTAACCGGACGTGACATTTCTACCGAATTGAAGCGGCGGATGTTGCATGCAAGCAGGAGATGCTTACTCTTCCTGGGCATCTGGTCTCACTCCCATATCGGGGGTTCGCTTCTTTTCAAGTGGTGGAGGTTTTTGTTTGTTTGCTTTGGTTCCTGATTTATCCTGATTTTGTATGCCTTCTGTCTCTGATTTTCTGAATCATCGGTTTTGTGTTGTATACAGGGATATGGTCATTATCCATATTTGTCATTGTACAAGACTATAGATTGGTGAAGTACCAAGCCTAGTGACCGTCTGGTGACATTAGGATCATATCCACGGTATAAAAGGCGTTTGATGATTCTGACGCATTTTCGATGGTTATGCTGCCTACCTTTGATCCTTCTAATTTTGTTTATCATATCACCATAAAAGTCAGGTTGTGTAATACCCAAAGTAATGTACTCTGTTGCGTGTATAGATCCGAATTTTGACTGTAATTTTTGTAAAATTTCCAGAAAGTCTTAACTAGTTTATGACTTTGACCTAAAAGTTATTTGATAATTTGTAAATTTCTACTGTGAAAATCCAAAATATCAGTACCTGCTCTAGCGTACCGGATGAGCTGTGATATGTATATTGCCGTATGATGGTAATCTTGGAACACCACCATCAAACCAGGGGAATTTACTATGTTGAATCCAAAATCATCCCTTTTGTCATATACACTTGTATGAATCTTTCCATTTACAATTTTGATATTTAGGTCCAAAAACGGTGTTTCTGTATTTGTAACGTTTGCCTTGTTAAGTGTTAATACTTGTGGATAAATTTCATTCTTATATAATTCAAAAGCAGGATTGTCAATGGTTAGAATATCATCCAGATACCTAGAAGTATTATTGAAACATTTCAGATCATCAAATTGTCTTTGCTTTTGAAGATTTTGGGTAAATTCCTTTTCATAAATGTATAAAAATAAATCTGCAACAAGAGGCGCACAGTTAGTGCCCATAGGAATTCATACAACCTGCTTGTATAGATCATCACCAAATCTAGCATAAATATTGTCCAAGAGGAAGGACAAGGCATTACACAGGTCACTACATGTCCATGATTTGTAGTCTGTCAAGGAAAAGAAACCCTTCGATTCAGATGTACAAATGTAAGTTTTCCGCTCTCGATCAAAACACCATTTAATGAGATTAGATAATCGATCATTAATTTTGGCATGAGGAAGTGTGGTGTATATATTAGATCATTAATTTTGGCATGATGAAGTGTTGTGTACATTTTAAGGTGAGGTTTTCCGGACTATGGCTACTACATGCATATCAAGACAATTCGAATTCAATCATTTTCTGACTTTCTGACTCACGCTTTGGGTCGGAGAAAGAATCCCGATTATCGTTGCAACGAGATGAATCGTAACAGGTCTACTAATATCGGTTTCTCGTCTTGTTATGGTCAAAAATAGATTTTTGTCTTATTTGTTTACAAGGCAATTGTCACAGCCCTTGACGGGCGGATCTATGACGGACTGACATCTCGGTACATAAATCCCCGTCTTAAGAAAGCTGTATAGAAATTAAGGATATCAAAGAAAAACTGAACACAAACAAGTGGGCAAAGATGCACTACCCAGGAAGAGTAACAATCAGTGAATGAATTTCAAACACAACCCCCCCCCCCCCCGAAATCAGAATCCAAAAATCACAACCAAAAGGCTTACACATTCTTGAAAAAATGTAAAACTTTCTCACGAGAAACAAAAAACCACTGCCAAACAAACGGAGATACAGTACTAAAGGAACATGAAAGGCAACTCTATCTAATAACCATCTTCAGAGCCCAGTGCAAATACGTTGGCGCATATATCCGAATAACATTAATACAGAGATGCACCTAATATAACACAGTATGATGGAGTTTTCTAAAAGACTACCTGTATTTACGAAATCTAGGGTCTATTATTTAGGCCTTTCGACTAAATTTTCAAATCCAAGAATATTCCTTTAAATGTGCTTCACGACATTTGAATCTGTGTCTGGAGAGCATTAAAGAACTTTGAATTGATAAAGACGTGCGAATTTTCGAAAATTGATTGATTTTAAATACCAAATTCTAAATAAAATCTGCTAAAAAAGGAAACAATTCAAGCTGTACTATTTGACAAACACTTGCTTCCCGGGGCACCTCTGGATTAATCGACTTTAACGGGCTCCTTTAAATTGTGAAACGCACAAGAAAAGAAATGAAAAGTAACGAACCGAAATATTTTTTTTCCTTTGGCAAAGAAAATATGTACACAGATTTTTATTATTGGAAATTCAAAACGTAGAAAAAGGAGGAAAAGTAACCGGAGAATTTATATGTACGTTCGGGTATGGTATCCATGAGTTCAACCTACATGCGTACCGAACATAATTTGATAGGTCAGGTACATTTTCTGTCAGTTTCGTTGTAAGCCCAGGAATTCCATGAATAGGATCCGGATTCTCCTCAAGATACTTTGATACGGCAAACGAAGTTCCCTCGCCTCAACTCGAGATGCGTAACGGAAAAAAAGTTATGCCGACTAAACGCTTCTGACCCTAGGTTTACACTATGTTCCCGGCGACCACGGCAGTCACGGCGGCCAAGAACGTAGCACACCGTATGATTTTTGGCAGTTTTTATCTTGGTATTCAAGTTGTGTTAGGTCTCGTTACGTTTCGCATGGTCTATCAAGGTATCCGTGACGAGCCGCGGCTCCTGAATCCCGGAGACCTGACGGCGCACTACGTTTCAACCTACGGCTTGTTACGGACGTTTGTACGTTTCCTCACGACCTGTCACGTTCTGATAAGGTCTGTCACGGTTTGTTACGATCCAATCAAGGTGGCCACGACTACCAAGTTCTGTCAAGGCCCACTACGATTAACCGAGAACAGGAGACTCAAAAAGCTGCATAAAAGGGTTTGGTTTGTTATACTTCTTGTGTGACCGTGCGTGTCGTGCCAGGCCGTAGTAGAACTTGAAATAAACCGTAACATGCCGGGACGTACCGTGACGAAACGGCTAACACTTCCTTAGCTCGCCGTATGAAACCGTAGCTCACCTTGATAAAACGTGCATCTGCCCTAAAGCAGCCGCAGCTAAACGTGGCAGACCGTAACTCACTTCGCTAGGATCGTAATTTGTTGAGTCATACTTTTGCTTCCCGTTCCGCTACGGACACTGTCCCAAGTTTTGTCACGGTCTGTAACGTTCTGTCACGTTGCGTTGCGTTCGACCCGTTTTGCTACGGTTTCTAAAGTAGGCCATCTGCACCGTGGGCTGCCGTGACAAATGTTTTGACAGTTTAAACATTTGCCCCGTCAGCCCCGGCAACCACGGCCAGTTATGATTGTCGATCCCGAATACATGTAGGTTATTGATGTTCATTCGCTCGAAAATTGCATGAATTTTTTGCTTTGTTCCCATAAAATTTCTTAAACAAGATACTTACGTTGGATGGAAACACCCCCCCCCCCCCCAATACGTAACATTAAACATTTACGGAGTCACCCGAGAAAACAGTTATGCCGACAGAAATAAGGACAAGTTCAGTGATAGTTAAGTTTTGCCAATTCGACCGTTCTTTGCATGTGCTAAAGAGCGAATTCTTATTATTTTGTGGTAAAAATATTTTCTAGACTGTTTTGCCATGCATAGGAGTATCTTACTTATTGAGGTTATATCATCCCTTTTGGTTACTTTCTTGTGAAAATATCAAATATCAAAACCCAATTGAATTTAAAAAAATCGATTAAAATTCTGATTATGAAATTTGTACGATTATACAACAAATCAATAAATGAAATTTGTACGCTTTTACAACAAATCAATAAATGAAAAAAAAAAAACAAACTCTGAATTGTCTCATGGTAGACAAAAAAGTCATTCAGTGGCGCCATCTACGACACTTTCTCTCATTGGAATGCAGGAAGAACCGGTTTCAGTGGCGGATCTAGGATTTCAGAACAAGGGGGACCCAAGGTTTCAGCTCGAAGAAAATTATTCACAGAAAAACTGACAAGCCAAAATAAAAATAAACCTGAATCTCAAGACTGATGATCTAATTAAGAAGTGGGGGGGGGGGGGGGGGTCCATTCCAACTGCATGTACAAGATATAGAGTTCCTTGATACGTTTACTTTACGTTTATAGGAAGACTGGCGAGTATGGTTGGCCATCTATACTCAGAATTAAATATTTATACTGCAATATAATTATTTAAACTGCAGTATAAATAAAACACTGGCCATATGTACTCACAATTAAATATTTACACTGCAGTATAAATAATTATACTGCAGTATAATTATTTATACTGCAGTATAATTATTTTGTACTGCAGTGAAAATACAGCATGGCCAGCCCACTCACAAATAATTATTTATACTGCAGTATAAATAAAACACTGGCCATATGTACTCACAATTAAATATTTACACTGCAGTATAATTATTTATACTGCAGTATAATTATTTATACTGCAGTATAATTATTTTGTACTGCAGTGAAAATACGGAATGGCCAGCTCACTTACATATAATTATTTATACTGCAGTATAATTATTTATACTGCAGTATGAATAATTATTTGTGAGTGGGCTGGCCATGCTGTATTTTCACTGCAGTACAAAATAATTATACTGCAGTATAGATAATTATACTGCAGTATAAATAATTATACTGCAGTATAAATAATTATACTGCAGTGTAAATATTTAATTGTAAGTACATATGGCCAGTGTTTTATTTGTACTGCAGTATAAATAATTATACTGCAGTATAAATATTTAATTCTGAGTAAAGATGGCCAACCATAGGCGAGCGCAGCGAGCCGGAAGAAGTTTAAGATATGAAGTTTTCATTTTTTTTTTTAATTCAGTCATGGATACATGTATATACAACTTTATTCTTAATTGGCGAGCGGAGCGAGCCGTCACAATAAAATTTTGGGAATAGATGGTTACATTTGTCATAAGAATACAATCTCTCTCTCATTTTCCATGCTCTATATTTTGTTTTTTATTTGTTTTGTTTTGTTTTTTTAAAGATACAGTATCCCTGAAAATAAATTTATTTGAAAACGTATATTTTATTCCAAAGGGTCTAGATTGAGGAAAGAAGGAGCCATGGAAAGTTTTATTTGAAAATATGCAGTAACGACCATAATATTGCCGAATTTGTATAATTAAATCGCCATATATCGCTATTGTAAAAACGCAATACATTGTAGGTGGCGCCAGTGGAATGAATTATAGAGCTGCGCAACCCAAATTCAAAATGATGTTTTCAAACGGCTATAACTGCGAATGTATGCGTTAGATTCGTCTGAAAATTTGAATTTATACAAATGAGAATGTAAACTTTCATATGAAAAGAAAGATTTTGCATTACAGAATTTTGTAAAATTAATTAATTCTCAGGGACACCATACCTTTAAGAAAATGAGATACCGAGCCCCATATGCCTTGAGAAAATAAATACATATATATAAATAAGTAAAACCTGATTCTTTTTCAGAGAAAGTGTATTTCAACATTAAGCCTTAAAATGTATCAATACAAGCACATTTGAGGTGCTGCAGTAATTATTGTCGTAAAAAATCACCTTTCAGAGTGTAAATGATATGATTCTGCGTAACCGATTGATAATCGATAAAATCGCATCTGATCATCAACAGTTTGTAATCGATGATCCATTAAGAAGGTTCATCAAATTCTTTTTTGTCATACCTATGATTTTGAAATAAAAATCTGGAAAAGTCTCATCTTTTTTTGCAAGTTCAGACTACCCCCTCCCCAACCCATCACACTCTAGATCCACGCTTTCAAGTTTAGGTGACATGTTTTGATTATACTTTTATTAAATTCAAACTTATATACATGTATATAGCGATCTTTAAATCTAAAAAGTATTGAAACGAGAAAATATAACAAAATTAATGATAGAAAAAGACAATGCATATCATGCATATTCGCAAATTTTATCATTTATCGCAAGGGATAGGGCGGGAGGGGGGGGGGGGTTAACACCCTACATCTTTTATTAGCAAAATAATTTCATTTTGATAAGAACATTGAAATATTTTCAAATACTATAACACATTATCGGATGTTTGCACCATAAAATCAGAATTTGCCGTCCGCAAATATCACGTCAGCATCTACTGTCCACGCAGCTCACAAATCAGAAATAAATGAAGTTTTTTTTTCTACTTTGTCGGCAAATGTTCTGATTAAAATTCATATATAGGGGATAAATCTCGAAGTCTTGCAACTAACAGTGTAAGTCTGTACGTCCAATACTTTTTATTATTATTTTTTAAAATTTATTATTATCATTTTTTTTAAATTGTCTCGATAGTTTCCGATCACTATTTATGCTTTCTTTGTTATGCGTACTTATCGACACATTTCATGTTTTTTTTTATAATATTATGTCAATGACATTTATCTTGATACATACATGTATATCTGCCAATTCTATTCTTAATGTTTATTTTTCGTTTGCTCACCTTTTGCCATTATTTTCCTAGTTATATACGTAGAGCTCCTCGTTAAATTTTAACGAAATCATTAACAGTTATGCCTAGATTAAAACTTGTCATTTTGTTTTGTTTGATGGCCTTTCTTAAAACACAGCTGAAATGTAGATACTATAATACGCACTGGTTCCCGCGGCACACGGGAGGAGAATACAAGGGAAAATACCACCGCTATTTGATCGTAAACGAATGATTTAACGGAAAAATATATATATATTTTTTTCGCTTCATTTCGTTTCTTAGTTTAAAGGCCCCGAGTTTTACAGATATTATTAAAGAGTTACCTCCTTTCAAATGTTTTACCACAAGGAATTTTTTTGCGGTCTAAAAATCGAATGTGCAAATTTGTGCTATCTTTCTCTGTCCATTTATTGTTTTAAGTACATGAAACAAATCAAAGTATTGTGCTTAATCATACCAACTTTGTCCAACAACCAAAAAGAGATAAACAAATGAGAAATTTCATGATATGAAGTGATTTTTGCCCATTATGTTTATGAAGAAGCTCGAAATGTCCCGATTTCTGACACTTAGAGTACGAGTTGTCGTTACTCTCAGTTGAAACCTAGCGGTCGTTGAAAGTCCTATATTATTACTTTTCATCTATCAAATACTAAATGAATGTGTGCTTCCGCAAGATTCTCTTTATATTGTGATTAGAAAATGATAGTAAAATCAGTTTGTTATAATAAAATATATTTGATAAAAAACCTAAATACACCTAATTACATTGTAGTAAAGAGGCTTCCATACTAACAATTTAGATTTAGATTTACCATACTTATACTGCATACCTAAAATGCGATGTTTTGTAAATCAATAATCCAAAATTCGCGGATTATGTGAGCAGTATCTATCTTTCAGAGCTTGAAGCCAAAGAAACTACAGAGACAAATAATTCAGCATCCTATTTGGACATAATGTTGTCCTACGACACTGATGGTCACATGAACACCTCACTCTATGACAAATGTGACGACTTCAATTCACTTCAATTTCACCATTACAAACTTTCCCTTTCTGAGTAGCAACATCCCTTCATCGCCAGCTTATGGTGTGTTCATATCTCAGTTGATAAAATATGCCAGAGCAAGTACCAAATATACGGATTTTGTTCTGAGAGCTAGACGTCTTTCAGATAAGCTTCTCAGTCAGGGATATGTTTGTGACCGACTAACATCGTCACTGAGGAAGTTCTACGGTCGATATGGGGAACTCGTCATACACTATGATGTCCCACTCTCCAGAATGGTGGATGATATTCTGTCATAGACCATTTGAACCATCCAACCAAAGCTTGTACTCTATGTCTTCCGAAATGGAAGTAACCGGATATGACATTTCTACCAAATTGAAGCGGCGGGTGTTGCATGCAAGCAGGAGATGCTTACTCTTCCTGGGCATCTGGTCTCACTCCCATATCGGGAGTTCGCTTCTTTTCATATGGTGGAGGTTTTTGTTTGTTTGCTTTGGTTCCTGTTTTATCCTGATTTTGTATGCCTTCGGTTTCTGATTTTCTGAATTATCGATTTTGTGCTGTATACAGGGATATGGTCATTATCCATATTTGTCATTGATGATGATCTGGTAATTTGTACACAAATACATACCAAAGAGTAACATAACAAAGAGATCACCCCAATTATCTATGCAAATAAAAATTAATATCGAATTTATATAATACGATCTACTCACCATTATCGTTTTGCAATTACCACCAAAAGAGTTTTTCATCAATCTCGTAAGAGCAGAGTTATTTATGGGGCCACCTAGAAGGGAAGTTTGTCATGTTTATGATTAAAACGCAAATAGATAATCTGATTTAATATAATTATAAAGATAAAGTTGAATAATATCTGAGAAGATTTTACTAGACAATTAAAAGGAAGTACCTTAAATATGATTATCAATAAAATTCGTTCCATCAAAATAATCAGGTATTAGACATGTGCAATTCAATAACTAGGATGAGCTTTATGTCCTTTCAAAACAAATTTTAAGCAAATTACATTTGCCGACTAGCCCGAAAAAATAAAGGGGAGCGTAGTAATGTAAACGTCTTCAAATTGAATAGCATCATTTAAAAACAGATAAATTGGCAACGTGGACCAGACATGCACGTTTCGGGTACTTAACCCTCATCAGTGATCCTAAATCTAAACAATGTAATATGCCAAAAAGTATGAAAGTTACAATGTCGAAAAAGTATACCGAAAGACGTAGCAGGAAGGGTGGGGTATGATGCTACAGGACCCACTTTTTAGAAATTTCAAGAAATTTTGATACCAGAAATTTAGAATGCGTTGAAGAAACGATCAACCGAAATTGATCGAACTTGGCTACATGTGCCCTCGGGGACTCCTGGTCCACCAGCAGTGACACTCACCAAGTGGTATAAATGTAAACGTCTTCAAATTGAATAGCATAATTTAAAAACAGATAAATTGGCAACGTGGACCAGACATGCACGTTTCGGGTACTTAACCCTCATCAGTGATCCTAAATCTAAACAATGTAATATGCCAAAAAGTATGAAAGTTACAATGTCGAAAAAGTATACCGAAAGACGTAGCAGGAAGGGTGGGGTATGATGCTACAGGACCCACTTTTTAGAAATTTCAAGAAATTTTGATACCAGAAATTTAGAATGCGTTGAAGAAACGATCAACCGAAATTGATCGAACGTGGCTACATGTGCCCTCGGGGACTCCTGGTCCACCAGCAGTGACACTCACCAAGTGGTATAAATGTAAACGTCTTCAAATTGAATAGCATCATTTAAAAACAGATAAATTGGCAACGTGGACCAGACATGCACGTTTCGGGTACTTAACCCTCATCAGTGATCCTAAATCTAAACAATGTAATATGCCAAAAAGTATGAAAGTTACAATGTCGAAAAAGTATACCGAAAGACGTAGCAGGAAGGGTGGGGTATGATGCTACAGGACCCACTTTTTAGAAATTTCAAGAAATTTTGATACCAGAAATTTAGAATGCGTTGAAGAAACGATCAACCGAAATTGATCGAACGTGGCTACATGTGCCCTCGGGGACTCCTGGTCCACCAGCAGTGACACTCACCAAGTGGTATAAATGTAAACGTCTTCAAATTGAATAGCATCATTTAAAAACAGATAAATTGGCAACGTGGACCAGACATGCACGTTTCGGTACTTAACCCTCATCAGTGATCCTAAATCTAAACAATGTAATATGCCAAAAAGTATGAAAGTTACAATGTCGAAAAAGTATACCGAAAGACGTAGCAGGAAGGGTGGGGTATGATGCTACAGGACCCACTTTTTAGAAATTTCAAGAAATTTTGATACCAGAAATTTAGAATGCGTTGAAGAAACGATCAACCGAAATTGATCGAACTTGGCTACATGTGCCCTCGGGGACTCCTGGTCCACCAGCAGTGACACTCACCAAGTGGTATAAATGTAAACGTCTTCAAATTGAATAGCATCATTTAAAAACAGATAAATTGGCAACGTGGACCAGACATGCACGTTTCGGGTACTTAACCCTCATCAGTGATCCTAAATCTAAACAATGTAATATGCCAAAAAGTATGAAAGTTACAATGTCGAAAAAGTATACCGAAAGACGTAGCAGGAAGGGTGGGGTATGATGCTACAGGACCCACTTTTTAGAAATTTCAAGAAATTTTGATACCAGAAATTTAGAATGCGTTGAAGAAACGATCAACCGAAATTGATCGAACTTGGCTACATGTGCCCTCGGGGACTCCTGGTCCACCAGCAGTGACACTCACCAAGTGGTATAAATGTAAACGTCTTCAAATTGAATAGCATCATTTAAAAACAGATAAATTGGCAACGTGGACCAGACATGCACGTTTCGGGTACTTAACCCTCATCAGTGATCCTAAATCTAAACAATGTAATATGCCAAAAAGTATGAAAGTTACAATGTCGAAAAAGTATACCGAAAGACGTAGCAGGAAGGGTGGGGTATGATGCTACAGGACCCACTTTTTAGAAATTTCAAGAAATTTTGATACCAGAAATTTAGAATGCGTTGAAGAAACGATCAACCGAAATTGATCGAACTTGGCTACATGTGCCCTCGGGGACTCCTGGTCCACCAGCAGTGACACTCACCAAGTGGTATAAATGTAAACGTCTTCAAATTGAATAGCATCATTTAAAAACAGATAAATTGGCAACGTGGACCAGACATTTCATTCATTCACAATTTCATTCACAAAAATCTACAATATTTCAAGAATTGGTACATAACTCATGATACAAGGAATGTATATAGTGGCATACAACACGGCTCCCAATGTTATTGTCATTTAAATTTTTTTGAACTTTGCTATTTAAATATTCAAGCCATGGATAATTCGTTACTGCACTGAAGAATCACGAATTTCACTTTTTATAGTTCGTTTCAAAGTTTATCGTTGCGGTTCGTTTACCCCGCTTCGATTGAATACTGAGCGATTCTATACATTATCAATTTTGCATACATTTGTACCCATAAGATTTAAATTTTATATTTCTCGATAACAGCAGGAAAACACTGATAATTTCTAATACATTAGCCCCCATCCGATTCAATAGCGCGGGGAGAGGGGGGGGGGGGGGTGCACACAGCGGCACCTACATCTAAAATTCTCTAACAAGTTTACTGTTTCTATCCTGATTTTTGCCTACCAATCCTCTGGCATGCCCCCCCTCCCCTCTCCACTAAAGTCGTCAAAATAAGGAATTACTTGGGCTCAAACACCACGACTCAACCTTTATTTTTATTTTTATTTTTTTTTACCGGTCTGTTTCTGATATATATTAAAGTAATTGATAATTGAAAAAAAATTCGCTGGCTCACTATATACATTACATATCATGTGAGATAATTTTCCGCTGGGAAGTGGGGTCCCCAAAAGAACCTGCTACAGGACTTTGAGGTAATTCGGCCACGCCCCCTCTAAACTCAAATCCTGTAATCTGCAAAATTGTCTCGACCAAAAGGAATGACATTCTGAATTTTTCCAAAATTTTGATGAATTTCAATATATTAAATGAATCCCCCAACCACAGCAAACTAACATATTTTTTTCATCTCATAGAATCACGATACTTTATATAAATAAATGTAATTTCATTAGATTCTGACCGTTTTAACAAATACATGCATGTACAATAACGGAAATTTTTTCCCTCTCACTCATACGAAGTGTATACATTTTATGTATATGCATTCATCTTCAGGCGCTTAGCTAGAGTACTTTTCAAGTGTAAGCAGCCTCAAGTGGGTCTAGGTAGAAGCCCTTGTGGATATTCAAGGGGCAAAGTATCAGAATCTAATGAATTTTGCTCATTTACAGGGCAGTATTCTACGTCAATGTTTCTTTCATTCTTTTTTTTTTTTTTGCAAAACGACGTGGAAGCAACTGCGTTCTAACGGTACGCCTGGTTATGCGCATGGTTTTCTCTCTCTTGTCCATTCTTGTAAACATGTGCAACCATTTGGTTTTTAGGGAGGGGGGTTTTTGTAAATCCAGCTCGGAATATTTTGCAAAAATATCCTTCAGCATGACTGGCAGAAAAATCTAGCATTTTCTGAGGAATGAAAGGAAAAACGTCTTTCTCCAGCACCTTAAGCATTAGACGTGAAAATAGACTATCTCAGACATTTCACAACTTTTGTCAGGATTCTCTGATACTTCATGTTTCAAATTCTTCAATATATATATACATCACTCTCCAAGTTCAGATTCTTTAATTCAACGAAAAGAAGGTCAAACGTGTAGTTCAAGGTCACATATTGAATCAAAATCTATCTTGAGTAATTTCTTGACACAATCTGACAATGCACATACATGTATATACCATATCATCTATCTATCATTTGCCAGACCAGTGTTGTAGCAAATCCAAAGTATTAGGAAAGTAGGTCAATTGTATACATGAACATGTAGGTCAAGGCTACTAGATATTCTTACACAAATGTATGCTGTGTAGCAGAAAGGAGGGGATCTCCAACAACACCTAGTTGCAGCATCAACAGCAACCTCCCAAAACACCCACTGTAAAACACAAAAATGACACGCACAGAAAGAGACGCAGTAGTACAATGAACGTCAAATCACAGAAAAACATAAAACACAAATGACCACACATAAACCAACGAGACCAATGGGCAAACGGTGCCGACTTAGGACGGCCATCTGCCTCGTCAGTAGCAGACGGTGTGGTTATCCTGGATTACGTGCGCACAACCCTCCCACTATTCCGATTACCCAGAGGTCTCGAAGAACGTACAATTGTGGTGTAAAACAACCTCCTCACTGTCAGATGACCACACACAAACAAGACCGCAAGACGCAGGGGCCCAAGCAACACAGATGAATATGTAAAAGTAATGAACTTAAAGTATCAATGTTTTTATTCATGAATACCAGTATGGGGTAAGACACTCTAAACAGTATTGATGAAAGGATGATCAACCAAGTTTGCTATGCTTAACAAGAGAAAATTCATTATTTCAAAAATGACAATGTTCTCACTAGATTTCTTCATCACAGTGTTCTAAGAATATTTGTGTTCTAGTCTCAAGAAGAATATAAGTATCAGTTATAAGATTTATTAAGTTTAAATGTAAATTTTATTCAAACTCTGAAAGAAGAATCATCATATAACTGCAATATATATATATAAATGTAATAGTACCGGTATCATCAATTTACAACATAATGTTTTTGTACTTGTGAAAGGATATTTTTCTTTCTCTATAATTTATCATAGTATTTCTTTTCGAAATTAATATTTTATATGAGTTTACATGTCTAGTCTATATCAGGGAAGTATTTAACTTTATATACTATGTACATCCCTGTCTATACTGGTATGTACCTAGAATTTAAAGTCATAAATTGTTGCTATGAAAATAATGAAATAAATAAAAAAAATATCCCCATTCAAAAGGTGCAGGTCTATTCTCAAGTAAAAAGTTTTCAATGCATTTATAACCTAGTACATACATGTACATGTACCGGTAAGCACATGAAAGTAAACACAAAACATGTTCAAAATTCAAATGTTCTAGACATCAAACAGTGATTTCTCTAGTGTCTATAGTAAAACTTAAGGACGAGGTAGATGTTCAATCTGATACCAAGAAATGAGGAATGAGGAATGAGAAATGAGCCATCATGTATGTACAGAAGATGCTGTCAGTCTTACTCTGAAAGTAAAAGATGTAATGAATTAATATCTTCATTTTGATATTAAATAAGCTCTAAAATGAATGAATTTTGCATACATTTATGAAATTTTATCATTATGATGTACATGTATATAAAATTACATGACATGTAAAGTTTCTGTAATAGTACTAACATACAAATATAATTACAGGGCTTTCAATCGGTCATTCTCAAATTATGCAAAACAGTATAATTTTCCCTATTTATTGACCAATTTTACCTCATAGAAAATTCTTTAAAAAAAAAAAGAAAGTAAAAAATGCTAAATTTAAAATGAAAAGGCATCCAAATCTATCATATTCAATTTTGAAGAAAATATTGCCAATTTTCCCAATATGAAAGGTCTAATCCAATCCAAACCAGAAGTCTCTGATGAGACTGTAGCTCTCCTGGTTGTTTTTTAATTCACTTAATGACAAGTGAATTCTAATATGGCCACATCCATTTTCTTAGTCACTGGGGGCCAGGAACTCAAACAAAATATCAGGTGCACTACTTGAACACAGACTCATCGTATTGCAAAAAGAATCAAGTCTCCATCATTTATAGTGTCAGAGAAGTTGCGAATACAAGATTACATAGGATCACACAGGAGAAAATGACCACATCCATTTTCTAGGACCCTGGGGGTCAGGGGCTCAAACAAAATGTCAGGTGCACACTGCACAACTAGACCACTGACCAAGTCTCATGCAAAAAGAGTTACATTTCTGTCTCTTATAATTTCAGAGGAGTTGCAAGCACAAGAATTGTTATGGACAGACGCCGGACAAGGGGGTACCGCATAAGCTCGACTATGACCAGTATCTCGAGCTAAAAATGTGTTTCCGTGTAAGAGCCCTACTTTATGTCAAGGCTTAGGACTAAGAAAAATTAAACCCATGTTTTTTTGTGGAACATGAATCCCCTTATTGTCAGATATAATGTAGAAAAGTATTTCATACTCCAAGGTCACGGACTCAAGGTAAAAATTCAGGTATTGATGTGAAGGCCTTACCACAAGGGATACACATGTAAAATATGATAGCCCTATCACTTGCAATTTATGTTATGACCAAGGGCAAGGTTAACATGGTTAAAGTTATTCAAAAATTGATCAGTATCCAAGGTCAAGGTCACAAGGTCAAAATTTTGGTATTAATAGGAAGACCTTATCAAAAGGAATACAAAGCCCTATCACTTAAAAGCATAATATTACTTTAGAAAAATAATAAAGAAGTAGGTCAATCTCCAAGTTCAAGGTCACAAAGACAACAATTTGGCATCATTGGAAATTGTCACGAGGAAAGCACAGGTCTATATTTCACTCAACATTCAAAAGTTATGGCCATGGTGTAAGATTTTAAAAAGTAGGTCATTTTTCCAAGGTCAAGGTCACCAGGACACAAATTTTGGTATGCATGAGAAGGTCTTGTTTCAAACAATACATGTACACATGAAATATGAAAGCATGTAACTTACCATTAAAAAGTATTATCCATTTAAGGTGAATCACAAGGGATACACATGTAAAATATGAAATAAATACAATGTCATTTGTACTTGTATTATCAGATTTACAAAATTATCATAACATGTATATTAGTATACATGTATATGTACAACTTACCCTTCAGTGCTATATCAGCATGTTTACTGCAAGAGGCTGTAATACAGTTCCGTCTGTCGATCTCACAATTCTTCTATTGATGATGAATTCCTCTACATTATAACACAAATTCTCATTTCATACTGGATCACAGTTTCACAAGGAATATGTGGTCGATGTACACATTGAATATGTTTTTCATGTACATGTAGAAATATGCACTTGAACAATTTTCTTCATTCTCCTTTCACAAGTGAATTATTTTCACACCATGGTGGCCAACATCATATATGGTAGTACAATTGCAATATCATATTCCACAGTATTTTTTCAACTTTACAAGTCAGTACTAGTAGCACTATAAGCATTCCACTATTCTGATGCACTTTCTTTCATTGGATCTGATGCACACATGCGCATGAAGACTTTCTCAGAGTATATTCCTTCTTCTGGCTGGCAGTTAAGGTTATGTTACTGTAAAGAATAAATAAAATATTCAATTGATTTGAAATTCATCCCCTTTAAATAATTTTAAACCCATTCAAATACTTTTTCACCAACACTACAACACTAGCTAGGCTACAGAACTGATATTTGATACTGATTATAACTAACACTGACATCAAATTTATTCAAATTCATGGTGTGCACTTAAATTTAGAAGTTCATGAAGATGTAATGAAAGACAGAAATGGCTTTAAAGAACAAATATTTGTGAGATATTCGATTACAGCGATAATTAATCATGAAACTCATTCACTCGAAAACATGGAGCACTCCCTGGTCGAGTATTTCTGATAAGAAGAAGAATTTAAAATCCCATCATATGTGATCCACGTGATACATAAATCAATTTAAAAACATACCTTAAGATGAGCCATGTGTCTGTACTCTTGAACAGTTGGTTTACTTGCATGAAAGAAGCATTTCTACGTGTTCAAATTTCGAACGGAAGTCCACGAGAGAATGTTTTAGACGAGACTACTATAAAATTAGAATAGGAACGGACTTTCTTTTCCGTCGTGTGTAAGGTAAAATCTTGACTCGAGATTCTTCCGATTTTATGCATATAATTTGCATAATAAGGTTCGGAGCCGTGTACAATACAGCCACTATGCATAAGACGATCAAAAAGAATATACCATGTAAATATCCGTCTTAAGGACCCTTAACAGAAACCTTACCGGCCAGATAATACCAGAGATAAAAGGATTTTCTTTAAAAAAAATATACTCTGGGACATGTATCCCACATTAATGTAAAAAAATAATATGCTGCCTGAGGCGCAAAGATGAATTGAATTTGATAGAATGGAAATAGTAATAATCAGGAATTACAGTGTGTATGTATGGGGAGTGGATGATGGATTTTCTCTTATAGTTCTATACCATGAATTCAGATTAATAAAGTAATCTTATATCAATTTTGAAATTAGCCTTGAGAGAGATAAAAAGTGTTATACATACGGGCAACTGTGGCCACATCTGTGCGTGAAGAAGCTTTACACAGTGCTGGAACAGAAAGAGTATCCGTTCAACAACATGCATGGTAATTAAGTTCGAAGCAAATCTGTATATTTCTTACTTTTCTATGAGAAAGAATAAGAAAATTCTGAGAAAAAAAAAGAATAATTGAACAATTAAAAAAGGACACGGACATCCACTCTTGCTGTTTGCACTTAAATTATTGGCACCATAAACCTGAAATTCATACAGAAAAATCTTCAGAAGGTTTGACTACAGTTTGAAGGAAACGATCAAATCAAATCTATATATTTCTTCATTACGAAAACATAAATAAAATTGTCATAGTGTAAAATATCAAAAGTATCAGTAATGGTTTGCGTACGGCCGCAGAATCCCGTGCACTCGTTGAGAGGAAATGTTTAAAATGAGTTTATATCGTAATGTCTGGTGCCTCTAATTACGTTTTAGATTGGTCATAATTTCGAATTGACTCTAACTTTTAAAAAAGAAAATAAACTCACTCTCAATTACTTGTCCAAGGGCCAATAACGACGTATTGATTTGCTTAGCTTCTTGTTGTCGTTCTCCAGTTGTATTAGACATCTTTGAATTTTCACTGAACAAATGAAGAAAAAGTTGTAATTGTGTCAAATGAAATGTATTTATTTTTTTCAAGTTTTTTTTTTGATTATTCAGTCTCAAAGTTGAACAGGTACATGTAAGGCAAAAACATTATAATTTCCTTTGGAACAGTTGCGAACATCGAAATAAACAATATTCAGTGAGACAAGGTGCCTGGGGAAAGTCAGCTTCTCCTGTTTGCATGCAACAACCCTCACAACAGTTCAATGAAAACTTGTAAAATTCGGTGATTATTAATGTACATATCAGGTAAAAATATCTTGTTTGGTTGTGTTGACAGCCATTCAATCGTAATCTGTAATGACACTGATCATTCTGGAAAGAGGGATCTCTAATGCTTTCGTAAGATCCTAAATGAAGAAATGTACAAAAAGTTTTTGTAGCGGCCATATAACTTCCTCAGTTACATCTTAAGGTCAGGATGGCGACTTTTAATAGAAATGAAGTACAAGAAAGATGAATCATTTTATATGTAGAGGAACATCTCCTAGAACTATGCAGACCAAAAAATCAAAAATTGCCCGTCTCGTTTTTGGCTATAAACGTGCATTTTTGGCCTATTTTAACATTTAAGAGAATACCACATCATAACTTTACATACCTGTGAATTGCATGAAATTTCAAAAATTCATATACCTCCTTATTTTTCAAGATTCCTATAGCTTTTGGATGAATTAAAGGCTATTTTGAGAAATTCTGATAAAATAATCAGTTCTAAGGAGAGTATTTTCTTATTAAAACTTTGTTGCTGGTTGCCATGGCAACAATTCATTATTTTTTTTTAATAGAAAAGGGTCGCCAGCTACACATTTCTTTCTACATATATATCTATGGTATTGCTTTATCCTAAAGCAGTCAAATCAAAATGTACCCGATTTAGTTTTTGAGCAAAATGACTGTTTCTATAAATAGCACAATCATTTATGCAAAAAATCAACATTTTGACCCAAAAACATAGAGTTTAACTTGAAGTTTGAATTTCTAATTATCTCACTTTTAAAGAGTATAATGGATATTTAATATTCTGATGTTTGAATCTTTGGTAGCAGAACTAATATGAAAATGACAATTTTTTTCCTATTTTCGGCGATTTTACATTGAGAAATATGCACTTTTCCCAGAAATAGCCATTCAGCAATGGAAGTTTCAAGGAATATTTTTTTTCTAAAATAATGTAACAATCTGAGCTTATACCATGTATCGCTTATGTCCGTTTCAAATATTATGTGATATGAAAATAGAGTTATCTCCCTGTAGTCGCAATCCTAACCTTAAGCCGTTCCCCTATATAACATTGAGCAACTTACTGGCGAGCTTCTTACCCTCAACACATTTTCGTTCTAAGAACATGCTCTCGCATAGAAGTGGTAGAATGGTAAGATTAAATAGTCTTTCGTGTTTTATGGAGGTTTTATCAATATCTCCGTCTGTTTGTCCTACTGTCTATTCGATGAGTAAGTTCTGTCTTGTACTTTTTCCAAAATTCGTAAGCTTTTCGAATGTGGCTTTTGGAATCGGATTTTGGAAATTGTGTTTGACTGCTATTCAATTTGAAGACGTTTACTTTTATTCACTAATCTTGATGTCTTCTATGTTTGTCATTTAGTTTAGAACCATTCAAAACATCAAAGTTAACATTTGATCGAATATGACATGGCCCAAATTACGCTATTCCAAAGCAAGCTCACACTACAATGATTTCGTCCTTACATATATTCAACACGCATACGAATGCACATTCTAACAAAAGCTCAATTAAACTAATTTCAAGCTAACGAACAATATATATGTATATCTATATATGAATGTATTTTAAGAGCCTCTTCTGAGTACGCAAAAGAGAAAAAAAAGTTTGTAATTTAGGTCAGAACTATTCAAAACATCAAAGTAAACATTTGATCGAATATGACTTTCTGCATGGCCCAAATTACGCTGTTCCAGAGCAAGCTCACACTACAATGATTTCGTCCTGATGGTACTAGTGGACTTATAAACTAACAAAATTACCGAACGAGTGGCACTGTTTTTGTAGGTGAAAAATGGACAATTCAATGAAAATATTAAACATCATAATATCTAGTTGTCCACTATACTGGAAGATTTTTAGGTTAGAACCACCCAAAAACAAGGAATAAAAAAATTTACCGGAGAAGCATTTTTAAGCTTTGCTTTGGCCATTTATCAATATGACATCATATATCTTTTGCTATTTCGGAAACTTGTCATTTATCCAAATATATAATCGAAATTAAAGGAGGTTAATGTCTCAGCATTATCCATCCAATACTCTTCATTAACTATATGCTACTGAATGGACAATACACAAAATTTGGAGCCGCGCACTCCTTGCAAAAGAAGGGAGGGGATCTCCAACAAGACTCTGTTGCAGCACCAACAGCAAAACACCAAAAAAAAGTAAATGCAAAGATTTAAATTTTGCAAGAAAAATCAGATGGCGCTACTGAAATACAATTGACTGTCAGAAAATCACTTTTCCACCTAAAATAATTTCTAGCATTGTACTTGAGGATATTGGTTTTAGGTAGTGTTCTCCATCGTGTTTATATGGTGCTGTCTCCGTCGGTTTTGCCGTCCTTTCTTTTAAAGTCATAAAATGATCCGATGTTGTCACAGACACTGTTCCCGATGTCCTCCCTATCGTTGTTTTGTTTCATGTATGTTTCAAGAATCTGTGTCTGGGATTGGGTTTTGTTACTTTCATTCACTAAATTCTACATAGTATAGGAAAACGTAATCATAAATTCAATAAGTTTGGTTTTGAAACATTTAAGGGGGTGTGATTTATGAATTGATATTTGGTTATGCTGTTGTTGTGATTTTTCCATTCGCCGTTTAGTGTCTGCGTGTCTGCTCTTTTTGAATTTGTGTTTTGGGGTTTTGCTAAGGGTGTTGCAAACGGGTGTTATTGGAGATCACCTCCTTTCTATGCTATTGCAAATATACTTGTAGTTAATATGTGTTACCTGCTGTACTTTCATTTTGTAATATTTCACTCACTAGGGCAACAGAGTATACTTTGGATATTTCAAAACCTGCTTTTTATGGCAACATAATAAACAAAATATGAAGGATAAAAGATAAACAGCATAATCATCCAAAATGCCTCCGAATCATCTAACGCTTTTATATCGTGGATATGATTCTACTATCACCGAAGGACACTCGGCATGGTAATTGACCAATCTACAGCCTTGTACCAGTGCATTCTTAATAATACGGAAGTGTAAGACTTGTACTCTGACAGACTGTGACGACGGCACTCCATGACGGGCCCTGTACAAACCTCTTGACAGGAGAGATGACCCTAATATTCTCTGAATGTCGGTGATAAAAAACAAAGGAGGGGATCTCCAACAACACCCGGTTGCAGCACCCACAGCAAAACCCCAAAACACCCAATGCAAAAACACAAAGCAGACAAGCACGGAAAGAGACGCATAAGGGACAAGGAACGTCAACGCACAACAGAGAAACATCAAACACAAAGGACTACACATGAACCAACGAGGCCAATGGGCAACCGGTGCCGACTTAGGACGGCCATCTGCCACGGAAATAGCAGAAGGTGTGGTTATCCTGGATTACGTGCGCACAGCCCTCCCACTTTTCCGATTACCCAGAGGTCTCGAAGAACGTACAATTGTGCTTTATGACATACATGAGCTCGCTCATGTCTGTCATAAATCACATATGTCATAAAATTTGTGATTTATAACATACATGAGCTCGCTTTTACACTACAGTCGTGAATTTTTCGATACCTTTGGGTAGCGGGAAAAGTTGAACGGTTGTGTGCACGTTATGCAGATTATAAAACCAGCAGCTACTTGCATGGCAGATGGCCGTCTTAAGTCGGCACCAATTACCCATTGATCTCGTAGGTTTATGCGTAATCTTTTGTGTTTAATGCCATTTGTATTTTTTTACGTCTCTCGATACGGTCTTGTATGTGTGTGGTCTTTTTTAAGGTCTTGTTTGTGTGTTGTCATCTAACAGTGAGGAGGTTGTTTTACACCATAATTGTGCGTTCTTCGAGACCTCTGGGAAATCGCAATAGTGGAAGGGTTGTGCGCACGTAATCCAGGATAACCGCACCGTCTGCTATTTACGTGGAAGATGGCCGTCCTAAGTCGGCACCGGTTGCTCATTGGTCTCGTTGGTTTATGTGTAGTCTTTTATGTTTCATGTTTCTATGGTGTTTCATGTTTCTATGGTGTGAGTTGGTGTTCCTTGTCCCTTTTGCGTCTCTTTCTGTGGGTGTGTGTTCTGTGTTTTTTTGCATGGGTGTTTTTGGATTTTGCTGTAGGTGCTGCAACCTAGTGTTGTTGGAGATCCCCTCCTTTCATTGATGTTCTTGTCAACTCGTATTGTTTTTGCATAAGGTGTTTGGGTGCTTAGCTGTGGGTACTGCAATCGAGTCTGGTCGGAGATCCCCTTCTTTCGTACTACTAGTATTATCGAAAACACAATATTCGTAAATAACTTACCTCCCTGCAAGATCAACAAGTTTGATCTCGGATATCTTCCTTAAGTTAGAGTCGGGTACTTTTTGTATTAGCTTCACAGTAGCTATCGTATGTGATCGACTGAAAAAAAAAGAAATATTGCAGTTGAATGGAAGAAATACACGCTTGATATTGCCTTTTTTTTAGACTTTTGAATCGTGAAATATATGTATGATATTATTATAAGAATCAATTTAACTTATAGAACTTAATGATGCTTCCGGTCAAGAATGGCGGCGGTTCGATTTTTTTCTAAGTAACTGACCGAGACATTTTTGGGTCTTTGTGTGTTTATTTTCTATGCAAGTTTTATTGTTCTTTCATGTATACACTTATATACCGTTTGTCATTCTTTATCGCACTTATTATGTACATTCTTACTCTGAAGGGAGAGTGCAATTATAATGTTGTGAAAACTTACAGCCAAATCTTATTTCTTACTTTGGAAATAAAATTGTTGGAGATCCCCTCCTTTGTTTTAAACTAAACTAAACTTATAGATACTGTAGACGTATCGTATTAATGTCAGGTGTCTCCACTACCTTCATTATTCTTACTACTAAGACTCGTAAAACTCGTTCATGGCAAATATTTATAGATAAATATCCCGCTAATGCGGATAGCAATAAAAAAGATGTCCTTCATATTATACCTTCACGCAAAGTACCCTGATTATTTCTGTAAAGTATTGAAATGTCCAAAGTGAATTTTCATTTCTGCACACTCCTTGTTAATTAGATTTACTTGCCCTTGGATTGTTTATTGCATGTAAATGTATATTTTCCGATTTTTTTTTATCTGCACTGTTATTGCTTGAATCTTAATACATGTGTAGTGAGTTATTACAAATAAAGATTATACATGCATCTCTTTTCTTTATTGAAGAATACTTGGCTTTTTGTAATTGGAAAGATACATGTGACAGTTTTTCGGGTACTTGTTCAACGTTACTCGGCTAATTTAATGCCTCGTTTACACGGATGCGCAATAAATTTATTTCGCAATAACTTTATTGCGCAACAAATCTTTTTCGCAATGAGCTTTTTTGCGTTCACATGAGACCGAAACTATTGCGAAATAAAATGCCAATGAACATGTACAAGAATCATGAATAAAAATGTACATGTACATTTGTATAACGGACACCGTAATCAAAAACTGTTCGAATAATTTGCTTATAGTTTAAATTTAAGACTATTTGGAGTGTTAGTATTTTTAAACAAACATTCATTTATTTATCATTTCAGTCTTAAGCATGAAGTATTTAAATTGTGACGTCATTCTTTACAAGGCGTCCAGGCTTATTTATACCTCGTTTACACGGTTGCGCAATAAATCTATTTCGCAACAACTTTATTGCGCAACAAGTTTGTTTGGCAATAAGTTTTTTTCCGTTTACACGAGACCGAAACTATTTCGCCATAAAATGTCAATGAACATGCACAAGAATCATGAATAAAAGTGTGCAACGAAAACCTTAATGAAAAATTATTCGAATAATTTTCGTAAAGTCAAATGTAAGACTATTTTGGAAGGTAGTTCTTCATTTATTTGTCATTTCAGTTTAGAGCATGACGTCATTCAATTGTGACGTCATTCTCTACAATGGGCCCAGACTTTAAAAAAAGCGTTCTCATATATACGAAAAATCGGAATCTCTCAAATGAATCTTAAACATAAAGACGTCGAATAGTTATATTCGTAAGTATAACAATCTCTTTCTCTTGTCATGATGATGCGCATGCGTCAGATTTATTGCGCAACAGTTTCACTTAGCATTTACACGGCAGAATTTGTTACAAATCGAAAATTTATTGCGCAATAAACGTAAATTTGTTGCGCAATAAATCTGTTTTGCGTTCACACGACAAAATTAATTGCGCAATAAATTTTCGATTTGTTTCGCAATAACTTTATTAAAAAGTCTATTTTGCTTGATGGGAACAAAGAAAATTTCATGTAACATTCATATGAATTAAATTTATGTGAAATTCATGTGAATTTTTTCATGTAAAATTGATATGAATTTCACATCAAATTTCATGTAAAATTTAAATGATGCTCATTTCATATTAATGACTGCTTATAACTGGTATATATACCTGCTTTTTTCATTCATTTCCGTCTTAGCTCTTGATTTCCTTTGGTTGCCCAGATCAATAAGCTTATTGACATCTTCTGCATATTTGACAGGAAACTCCTTCAGACCCGCAGCTAAGATTTAATCATAGAAGAAAGGAAAATCTTCAAGATTTGGAAAAAGAATGTAGTAGAATATATTGTCGGGTATAATCGTTGACTAGGAAATCCAGCCCGAGTATCCGAGATTTCCTTGACGAAGCTTGCCATGATATGGACAAAAGCAAGAAAAATGTAGTGTTCAACTCTGCTGCTAAATTACGGAATCATGTTTGGCATACATGTTACTTAGGGAAAAACTAGCTTCTGTCGTTATGTTTGCGGACGGTAAATGCTGATTTTCCAGTCGCAAACTGAGTTTTTCTGGCGACGGGTTAGCGGAGCCACTAAAACAGATGTTTTTCACCGTACGATCAGCATTTGCCGTCCGCAAACAAAATTGATCATCCAAAGGAGTGGGTGGGGGTTGGATGATAAATTGTACGTGCGACGTTGATTTTGACGTCTTTAAAGACTGACGCGCTTCAGTCATGGAAGAAAAATATAATTTTGAAACACAGAATAATTTTCTTGGAGCAAATGAATAATTATACTATATTTAAAAATGCAATTTCGGTGAATTGAAAGCCTGCCATCCTAACATTTTCTTTTTTGACTTTTTAAAGGGAGGGCATTATATAATGTTGTGAAAACTTTTGCCCAATCCTTTTTCTGTTATTTGAAATAAAATATGATTAAACTAAACTAAATTTCTCCGGCTATCACTAAAAAATCGTAATACTTTCAAAATAAATGATCAGATACTTTCATTTAATTTAAGTGATGAGAAAAGTTGCTTCTTGTCAAATAAAGGAACCATAGAAAGATAGCGAGGAAAGAGAATTTGAATCTGAGCTTTTAATTACATTATGGCATTGGGCTCTCATATAAAAATCTTGACATCGAGATTGATATTTTTTTTCTTCAAAGATGCCCAACGTAATGTTTAATTGCATTTATATAAAAACATCATTAGATTATCACATTATTTCTTCTTTGCGCATATCGTGCACTGAAAATTAGTGTCAAGTTATATATTTCAATATTGAATAAACACTAGGTTGTTATCTCTATTAGCAGATGGTAAGTGTCACAATGATATTTCTGTTCTGTCTTGAAATATACATGACAGTACTTGTAAATTCTTTGTTAAAAAATTGACAGAGAATTTTTAGAGTAAAGTTGAGCTCAAACCCAAAATACATAATATCAGAGAATTGTGATAGGTAAAATATTTTTTCTAAATGTTACATTACATATTTTCAAAAGAGCCATCCATTAACAGATGTATGCTTTGAGGAAAAACATCAATGTCAAAATAACAGAAAATAACAGAAACAGAATCAACAACCCTATTTTTGGTCATCACGGAAACATTCAAACATAGCTCGAAGGTATTCAAGGGGACTAACAGCAAATATACCAACTTAGAGTATGAAATAATAAATACTACGATATATCTTACTTCAGTGCAGCCTTTGACTATGTCATTAACTATCGAGTCATCAGTGAAGCTCGAAGTATAAAAGAGTGAATATATGGAATTGTCGGAATTCCAATGGGGACCAATTGTGCCCCACTCCTTGCCGATATTTTCCTTTACTCGTACGAAGTTGAATTAATTCAATCTTTGGTCTCTGTTGGGAAAAGATACTTAGCTTCTGACTTCAACTTCACTTACAGATACATAGACGATGTGTTGTCCATCAATAATCCAAAATTCACGGATTACCTGAGCAGTATCTATCCTTCAGAGCTTGAAGTCAAAGAAACTACAGAGACAAATAATTCAGCATCCTATTTGGACATAATGTTGTCCTACGACACTGATGGTCACATGATCACCTCACTCTATGACAAACGTGACGACTTCAATTTCAGCATTACAAACTTTCCTTTTCTGAGTAGCAACATCCCTTCATCGCCAGCTTATGGCGTGTTCATATCTCAGTTGATAAGCTATGCCAGAGCAAGTACCAAATATACGGATTTTATTCTGAGAGCTAGGCGTCTTTCAGATAAGCTTCTAAGTCAGGGATATGTTTTTGACCGACTAATATCGTCACTGAGGAAGTTCTACGGTCGATATGGGGAACTCGTCATACACTATGATGTACCACTCTCCAGAATAGTGGATGATATTGTCATAGTGTTAAACGTCTTCAACGTCTTCAAATTCAATAGCATCATTTAAGACCTGATAAGTTTACAGCGTTGACCAGACATGCACGTTTCGGGTACTGAACCCTCGTCAGTGATCCTCCGTCTAAACAATGTAAAATGGCCAAAAAGTATGAAAATTATTATGTCCAAAAATGTACCAAAAGACGAAGCAGAATGGGTGGGATATGATGCTACTTTTTAGAAATTTCAAGAAATTTTGTAACAGAAAATTTCAAATGCGTTAAAGAGACGGACGATCAACCGAAGTTGATCGAACTTGGCTACATGTGCCCTCGGGGACTCTTGGTCCACCAACAGTGACACTCACCAAGTAGTTCAAATGTTAAAAGTCTTCAAATTCAATAGCATCATTTAAGACCTGATAAATTGACAGCGTGGACCAGACATGCACGTTTCGGATACTAAACCCCATATTGGGAGTTCGCTTCTTTTCATATGGTGGAGGTTTTTGTTTGTTTGCTTTGGTTCCTGTTTTATCCTGATTTTGTATGCCTTCGGTTCCTGATTTTCTGAATTATCGATTTTGTGCTGTTTTCAGGGATATGGTCATTATCCCTATTTGTCATTCTATACCTACGTGAAAATTATACCAAAGAGACTGCTAAGGAGAAATGTATTCATTTAGCAAGATACCTCTACTTTTAAGAAAAAAAACTTGTCGAATTAACTGATAGAGAATTCACTTATATTTCAAGTAACTGCAGAAATTATCATTATTCTCCAGTTTTGCTCTTGCCCTGTGGGACAGCTTATGTGAGACACATAAGTTGTCTCAAAGGCTCCAATTGACCAATGATAAAAGAGAATCTTATTGTGACGTCACAGCGTTAGGTGGCATGAAGCGTTGTTTGAATTCCTTGTTTTCTTATGTTTCATGAAAGAGGAAATAGATTACATCACTTTCTACCGAATGAGACATAAAAATTTACACTCATGACGGAAATTTTTCATCTTCGCTCCACTCGGGTAAAGACGAAATTTCCGTCACTCGTGTAAATGTCTCACTCAGTAGATCGTGATAGAACCTATTAATCTTATGAGTTTTTATTCTTTTATATTTTCCTGATTTAGTGGTGGATTGTGATTTTTTTATTTAAAGTTTTCTTTAAGCGCCGTTTGTTTGAATTTTATTAATTCATAGATTCGATGAACATACTTGAGAACTTATTTGATATTAATTTTCTGAAATAATTACTTACCAAAAAAGGAGTCATCCCTATTTCTGCGTATCGTAAGTGTGTTCTTCTGGGGATCACCAGATGCCAATAAATCACGAGTTTTTTCTTTGTAAATCTCCAACATACTAAATGAAACCTAAATAATGAAATGTTCTTCATTTGAAGTATCACTGGATTCGTTTACTGCGTCTTCAAAGAGAAAAAAATAATCTTGAAGAGGGGTTTCCTTTGACATTTTTGTACCATCACCTAAGGCATCATGATAATGTTTAACTACATCAATTTAAGGCAGATATAAGATCTCTACCTAGTCCAAAACATTTTGTTATGAAATGAAAACGATTTTCATCATCAAAGTCCTACAACCGATTCATAATAAACGGTGTATTAAACACTCCGTAGTAATGGGGAAACCATTTTCAATCATCAAAATCTTGTTATCTTTTGACCTCAGAATAAGTAGGACACATCCTTGACTCACGTGAAACATTTCTGGTAAGTTTCTTGATGACTACACACTCAATTATGATTCCAGTTTCAATGACAAAAGTCCATATGACCTTGCCATTTAATTTTTTGACCCAGAATCAGTAATTCATAATGGGGAACATTTATGGAAAGTAACATGCCAGTAGATGCAATATTATGTTATGACCTTTAATCATTTTCAAAGACTTTGACCTGTGACCCAATATTAATAGAATAATTTCTCTCTCTCGAGGGAAAATTTCTCTTGTTGATATATAGATGTAATACACACTCAGTTATAAACTGGGTAAACTTGTCAATCATCATAGTCATAAGACCTTGATCTTTGACCCAGATATTGATAGGACTCAAGTGGCAAGTTTCGAAAGGTAAAACACAAACTCCAATAGGATCCAGAGAACCATTTCAATAATCAAAGTCCTATGACCTTGACGTTTGACGATTAAATCGAATGTGAGCATTCTTGACCAATGGAGAATTTCTGGGATGTTTCACCTATATAAGTGCAATTCACACTCAGTTATGAATGGGATTTATTTTCTATAATCGAAGTCCGATTACCTCTACCTTTGACCTCAAAATCGATACAAACATCCTTATTTCATGGTTAGAAGAAGGGATCTAAGACCCTATTGAAGCACCAACAACAAAACACCTTATGCAAAAACACAAAAAGGAAAAGAGACATACGACATATAAACATCAATCACAAAAGACTACACATAAACCGACGAGACCAAAGGGCAACCGGTGCCGACTTCTGACGGCCATTTGTCACGTAAGTAGCAAATGGTGTGGTTATCCTGGATTACGTGAGCACAACCCTCTCACTTCTCCAATTACCAAGAGGTCTCGAAGAAAGTGTATGACATTTTATTCCGATAGTACTTTACATATTGGAATTATGGCCCAGAAATCAATGGTTGACTCTTCTCAAATTAGGTTTCAAGTTTTGCCACTCGGATAACACTTATTACCTGATATGAGACAGCCGTATCCGCAAGTTCTATTTTTTCAAATAATCTTTCACAGAATAATGGCACCAAACCTGTAAAAATGTTTTAGGACAAATTATCTAAAAATTTACTAAAAGCTGTAAGAAATGTGTTTGTATCCCTGTATATGACTATTACCAAAGACGGTGCTTCAATTGAAAAAATATACTGACTCCCAAAAGAAAAGATACATTGCTGTATTCCAAGAAATTTTCAATCAATATTTGAAATATGTTTTAAGTCTAGTTACTTCACTATACACAATGTATTGCGCTGTTCACTCATCAAAAACACCAATATTTACATTTTCATGATTTGCACGAGCTACGCAGCACCAAGATATCTTGGTTTAATCTGGGTGAATTAAACAACGTGTTCGATGGAATATGATCTCACAAAACAAAAATCATAAATTTGTTCAAAATGTTCAAGAACAGCAACGTCAAGCAGTTGGAATGTATGTTGGAAGCAGATCTACGTCATTCTGACGTTGCCGCGTAATTCCGAGAAACGCAAATCATTATTTCACGTATAGCTAGCAATCACAGGATTATTGGATCAATACTTGTGAATGCGCCACAGTCAAATGTGACGTCACATCTATTTAAACTTTCTACGGCTCACTCAACAATAGAGTAAATGTGAGCGGTACCGGTAGAAGACCTGCAGAAAACGGAATCAAGACTCGGTGTTCCTACAAAGAAATCGGATTTACCCAAAATTGATGGATTTGTGATTTTCTTATTGAGATCCTTGCTTTAAGTGAAGGTATTATGAAATGGTCATTGGATGAAATGCACATTTGCTTCATGAAATGATCTGTTCATGATCTGAATTTGAATAATCTAAAAATTTATAAATGTACATTTGTATGTATTAAATGTATCTAATATTGGCGTTCTGGATGAGTGAACAGCGCAAAAAGTTGTGTATAGTGAAGTAACTAGACTTACAATTTTCAAGAAGGTATAAAGTTGGAACACTTCCATATTAATACAAAACAATTTTATCATAAAGATAAACATATTTCAAATATTGATTGAAAATTGATTGGAATACAACCATGTATAGTTTCTTTCATCAAACGCCTTTTATACAGTGGGTATTATCCTTCTGTCACCAGACAGACACTTCGCCCGGTACTGGACCAATCTAAATCATTCTTAACAATTAGACTCAGACTATGACGACAGGACTCCACTAAGTCGTAAGTTATTTTAAGTTTTGCTCTGAAACGCCCCCCCCCTCCCCGTTAAACATGCTACCTAACAATACGCAATGCGAAAGAAAGGAGGGTATGATGATGATATTTTTGAAAGAAATGACATGTTTCCGAAATTGCATAATAAAATTTATGACGTCAAATTAATATAGTGCAATAACAATGCTCCTTTCAGGTATGATAATCTTCCTTTCAAAGTTAATCGATTGTGAAAAATTGAAATCGGAAGATTTATAGCGATTGATAGTCGATTTTGGGCGACAATTTGATGACATCACTAGTAATGTGCTGTGACGTGAAAAAAGTGAAGCATCATGGAGGTCTGTAAGAAATAGAACATAATTTCATGAACTCTATATAAACACCATGATCATGATGATTGAAGTATCTGTTCAAAGTTGTTAGATTCATTTGATCGAGTGAACAGAGATTTGAATACACAAGAAAAATGGCAACATTGCTTACAGAAAACTGATACATACTTTACACAACAAACCATAGTTATATTACATCTATATAGAAGATATTCCAGTTAGCAAATAGTTCACCTTTGTTTGGATTTTCGCCCATCATTGTGTAAGATTTGCCACTTCCTGTCTGTCCATACGCAAAAATAGAACAGTTGTATCCTTCCCACGCATTTTCCAGTAGATCTTCTCCAAGTTCATTGAAAACTGTTTTCTGTATTATTATAATGTTTAAAAAAAGATGACATTGATTGTACTAGGCATAATGTACAAAATAAGGAGGATCAAAGGTATAGAAAGTAAAATAAATATGTACAATGGATTATCATCCTGGTGTTCAGCTTGTACATGACCAATCTACGCCCTTGCATTCTTTTAAAAGAATTGTTCTCTGATTCTTTTAAAAGTCGGATTTATTCATGCAAAAGAGTATATAGTACTTTGGTAATTTCATGACCTGCCTTTTATGGTGACATAGATGAAATGAACATTATTAGAAGAATCAAGAGTGAACAAAATGTCTATTGAAATGATTTTTGTACCATGCATGTGATCCTTCTGTCACCAAACAAACACCCGGCTTTATACTTGACCATTCTACAGCATCGTTCCGCATTCTTACGAATTACACTCTAACTGACAGTGGAGATGGGACTCCATGATGCCCCTGTCTTCACCGCTGTAGAGAAGACAGATCCCCAACCATCTGTCCTCTCTGAATAAGAGTCGGATTCCTCGGATGATAACATGCATGCGCTCACTCCAGCCGGCATATTACGAACTATTTTTCTTATATCTTCTGTTTTTTATATCCATTTACATATTCATATGTGTGTTGCTTAGGCTCCTGTGGTTTGCTGTCTTGCTTGTGCGGTCATCTTACAGTGAGGAGGGTATATTCACAAAAAGTGTGTTTATTGATAACTCTGGGTAATTATAAAAGTGGGAGGATGGAGGGTGTGCGCACGTTATACCGATGGCCACACCATTCATTACAAACGTGGCAGATGGTCGTCCTAATTCGGTACCGATGTCCCATTGGTCTCGTTGTTTTATGTGTAGAATTTTGTGTTTGGTATTTTGATGTTTTTTAGTGTTTGACGGCGGATGCGGCTAGCCAACAGGGGGTGCTTACTCCGTCGATGCCCTATTGTGAGTGTTGTTGATATTGTCGCCAGGATCTTCTTTAACCCATTTGTCCCTTTTGCGTCTTTTGCTGTGTGTTTCTTCTATTTTTTCACTTGGGTTGTTTGATGCTTTGACAGTAAGTGTTTTGAATATATTTCCCTGACATTGTCGCCATAGCACTTTCTATATAGACGGGGCGTCAGAGAGTGCATGAATTTTAGATATTGTTTTCATTTTCGTGCTTAAACATCGACGGCGGGTGCGGCTAGCCAACAGGGGATGCTTACTCCTCCCGGGCACCTGGTCCCACCTCTAGCTTGCTAGGGGTCCGTCGATGCTTAATTTTGTACTCTATTGTGAGTGCTGTTGAGATTATCGTCAGGATCTTCTTTAACTCATTTGCCGTATATGTGTTGGAGATTCTCCATTTTCTGAATGACTGACTACCTATACGCATACCGTTCCGTCTGTCTTTCGTCGACTTAACCTTTTCACAATTTGAACTTCTTCTCCAGAACCAATATAGGAATTATGATAAAACATGATAAAGTTCTCATCGTCCCCTACAAGTGTTGATGTTTTTGTCCGGTACCATTAACTGGTGGCGTCACCATAAGCAAAATAGGGTAAAAAGGGGATACCCTCCTTCAAAAACTTCTTCAGAACCAAAACAGGTATAGCAAAATAATCGCCAAAGAAGTATACATGTATAAAGGCAGGGCAAGGCAAATCATTAGAATTTCCATTGAAACGTTTGCGAACCCCGGAATAAAAAAAAACATTCCGAAGTAAGACAAGGTGTCCAGGGAGTGACAGTATCTCCTGATAGCATGCAGCACCCGTCGCAACAGCTCCATGACAATTTGTCAAATTCGTTGATTGTCTCGATGTTCATATTGATGTACATATCACGTAAATATTTCTTGTTTGGTGATGAAAACAGACATTCATTGCAGTACAGAATGTCACTGATCATTTTGGAAAGAGAGATCCGATCTGCTTCTACTATATCCCCGTAGCGACCAAAGAAATTCCTTAATGATGATCTCAGCGGTTGTGTAATATAACCCTGAATAAGCAGCCTACCAACAAGCCGTCTTGCTCCAACGATGAAATTCTTAACATTTAAAACAATACCTGGCGCGCCGTATCAACTGAGAAACAGCACTCGGTTGCGGCACCAACAGCAAAACCCCAAAACATCGACTGCAAAAACAAAGCAGACACGCACAGAATGAGACGGAAATGGTACAATGAACGCCAAATTACATAGAAACAATAAAAAGAAAAATTAATGACTACACATGAACCACCGAGTGTTTTTTCGGTTCCAATTCAAAGTACAAGGGCTACAACTCGGGTGAAACTGTTTCAGCTGCAATTTCATTAGTGCAAGCACATATACATGTTATGTGTTGAATCAAAATCCTTTTTTTTTAATTTAAGAGGAGTTGCGATGACAAGTTTTTGTCTACAGACGGATGGGAAGTCATGGTTAAGAATAGCCCCGCCCCTACAACCTTGTTGCAGGGGAATAAAAACGAAGATCTGATTGGCCGAGAAATTTTGTTGATGCCTTTAACAACAGAAACCAAAAACATTCTTTGCAAGCCCCAAATAACTTCGTTAGCAACACAATTTCAAAGCTGCAAATAAACGTTGAAATAAAATGATAAATAATGAATGTATTTTTTTTTGGTTGATCGATGTATCAACCAAAGACGAAGAGGGAAGACCCTATTGATACCTCGATCAATCACAAATTATTTCAATTATTCCTTAAATAATGACTCCATTAAACATACGTATGTTCACAGAACCTTTAAAGATCAAACCTGGTCTGCATATCTTGAGTCTTCCGAATCTTTCTTAATGTATCCGTCCTCATCTTTTGTGAAACCATCGTGAGACCAAAACACTCTATGAAAATTAAATTTTCTTTTGTCCTTTCCCTTTTGGATAATAAACAAAGAATTTCCATCTGCCTCAACAATTCTTTCTTCATTGGCTTCTCGTTTATTCTTGTGACTGATATAGGAATGTCAAATTAATTTTACGTAACATGAAAGCAACTGTCAGTTCCTTTACGAGGGCTGATTGATATGTTGTAAGCCTCGTATTGATGGATTTGAATTTTATCTGACTTTTTGCATTATTTTTCTACATTATCCCCTTTAATATCTATACACTTTTGCCATCGGTGTTTAAGGGCCTGAATACTACTTTTAAACTCCTTATTTTGACTGATCAGAAAGCCATCCACTGCAAGTATGACGTCATCATCGGACTGGAAGTGGGTGCCGCAAATAGCTGCTTTCAGTTTTGGGAATAGATGAAAGTCCGATGGAGCAAGATCATGTGAATAAGGCGGATGCTCAATCAAATTAAAGCCACAGTCAGGAATGACAGCAATGTCAGGGACAAACTTGTGAACAGGAGCATTGTCCTGATGGAACAAAAAAAAGGAGGGGATCTCCAACAACACCCAGCCCCAACAGCAAAACCCCAAACACCCACTGTAAAATCACAAAGCAGACACGCACAGAAAGAGAAGTATATGGTACAAGGAACGCCAAATCACGGAGAAACATCAAGCACAAATGACTACACATAAACACACCTTTAACTAGTGAGAGAACACCTTTAACTAGTGAGCTTTCTGCGGCGCGTAAGGTATCCGATGTACAATAGGGCATTTTTTCATGCCTGGTAAGGTACTATAAACTATACATTTTCTGAAAGGTGACAATGTCCACTGCTCGGAAATAATAATTTTGGGGCCAGAAAAATTAAGGGGAATAACTGATGAAGCGTTTAAATTGTCTTTTTTCTCTATATAACATATGCAAAATAAAGTTGTACAAGAGTTTTTCCCCTTTCATTTTTAAGGCAAGGGAGTCTTATATGTTTTCTTAGGGCATTACCTTCCAGAAAATATATAGTTTATAGTACCTTGCAAGGAATAAAATTTACAATACTTTACAATGGAGATGATTAGAACGCTATGTAAAATGACAAATAAAAGAGTGCATTAAAAAAAGTCGACAGATTTAGGGAATAAGTAGTTTCTGGCGTTATGTTTGCGGACGGTAAATGCTGATTTTACGGTCGCAAACTGAGTTTTTCTGGCATCGCGTAAGCGGAGCCAGAAAAACGGTTGTTTGCACCGTAAAATCTGTATTTACCATCCGCAAACATAACGTTAGTATCTAGTTATTTTCATTCTAATGCCATCTATATTTTTGTGATTTTCGTAACTAAGGAGCAAACAACCAATGAAAATCGACGTTATAGCGACGTTGCATTAGAAGAGGGAATGAACTAGCTTCTGACGTTATGTTTGCGGACGGTAAATGCTGATTTTACGGTCGCGAACTGAGTTTTTCTGGTGACGCGTTAACGGAGCCAGAAAAACGGATGTTTGCACCGTAAAATCAGCATTTACCGTGCGCAAACATAACGTCAATATCTAGCTATTCCCATTCTAATACAATCTATATTTTTGTGTATATAAAGCGAAATGTGACGTTAGCAACGACAAAGCCTAGTATGTTCTCATTTTACAGCCGTAACTATGGAGCAAACAACCAATGAAATTCGACTTTATAGCGACATTGCATTAGAATAGACTTTTGACCCTCTAGCTCTTAAGTTTTTGTCTAGGTTTTAAATAAGGATACAAATTGCCTCACTCTGACTGCAATCTTTATATTTCGTCCTTTCTTTGAAGCCATCTGTATTTTTAACCCTAAATATAAAAAGAAGTTTATTCGTTATAATTTATTGATATTAAGCGACATAACTCAAAAGTGTATTTCACTGAAACCAGGTAAAATATACCATCAAACAAAACAACCAAATAATGAAAATCGTTTTATCCTTAACTTGATCTGGAATATAGCATAAATTGCAATATTAATAAACCATAGTACGAGAAATTTATGTTTTACATTCTTTCACTAAATTACTTCTAACAGAGTAGTTATCCGTCACATGTGTCATATATTGATGTCAGTGAATAAAAGTCAAACACAAAAGTCGAGATCAGATTCCAAAACGAAAAAAAAAAAAACAAACAAACAAACAAACAAACAAAAAAAAAAAAAAAAAAAAAAAACCACACACCCTCCCCCTCCCCAATGGAAAATACACCGATAATCAAAAGATATACAACGAGTTCTGAATCGCCAATTTTCCCACACACTTTATGAAGGACGCATTTGAAACTGAGGTTGTGCTAGACAAAAATTAAAGAAGCTCATCGGTTTCCATTGAAATTACTTGGAGACTCATCGACGAGAAGATAGATTTGAAGAAAAAATATTTCAAACACAATCGGAGCGAGTGAAAGACAAGTATTGAGAACAGTACTCCGAATGTAACAAACAGGTATGAAAAGGGCAATAAAGAAAGACAAATAGATCATACAGAAATGTTTGCACAGGATGCAGAAAAAGCAGCCGGAGAACAGAGAATGAGAGAAGTACATCATATCACGAAAAGACTGTGTGGAAAAGGCAGGTTTATGAAGACCCCAGTGAAAGATAAACAAGGAACATTACTTACATCAGAGAAAGAACAACAAGCAAGATGGGTGGAACACTTCAAACAGGCGCTCAACAGACCTGAAACAACAGTCTGTAGAGATATTAGAAGCAGACGATCTAGAAATATGTATTGAAATACCATCTAAAGAGGAAATCAAGAATGCCATTACATGTAAAAGTTTGAAAAACGATAAGGCTCTTGGAAACGACCAATTAATTGACATCCGAATTATTTCAAACTGACCCAATTACTGCTGCAGAGATATTACATCCACTCTTTCAAAAGATTTGGGAAAATGATACCGTACCAAGCACGTGGTCAGAAGGGAACATAGTATAATTACCAAAGAAAGGAAATCTTACCAACTGCAATAGGTATCACCTAACCCTCTATACCCAGCAAGATGTTCTGCAAGATTATTGTATTAAACAGAATGAAAACAGCCTTTGGCAATTGAATACGAAAAGAGCAAACAGGATTCAGAAAAGGGAAAGGTTACAGTGACAACATATTTATACTGAGAAACATCATCGAACATGGAACATTCTCCGAAACTATGGGATTCCAACAAAAATAGTTAACATCATCAAACTGTTCTATGCAGAATTCATATCAACAATACGAGAAACATCAGATATCAGTTTCCTTCTTAAATCTTGAGTAAGGCAAGGATGTGTAATGTCATCTCTCCTATTCATAATTACCATAGATTGGGTAATGCGGGGAACAACAGGCAACTCAAACACTGGCATCAGATGGACCCTCGTTTTCAGCTTAGAGGACATAGACTATGCGGATGACCTTGCCTTACTCTCACGTCTCCAAAGTCATATGCAGATCAAAACATTTGACTTACAAAAGAACCCCAACTCTTTAGGCAATCAAAAGGACAGATTTTAAAACACTTGAACCACCTGTTATTTCAGATGAAATGTACATCTTCATTCACCTACCTTGCAAGTATTTGAACATCTGATGATGGAACAGAAAAAGAGATTAAGACAAGATTAGGAAAAGCTAGAAACATCTGGAAGTCATCCTCCATCAGCGATGGTTAAGATCTATAACAGCTGTATGGAGCGGAATGCTGGAGAATGATTGAAAAGGATCCTAATTAATTATCTGGCTTCCATAACACCTGTCTCAGAAAGATCATAAGGGTAATCTGGCCAAGGAAAATATCAAATGAAGACTTAATTGCAGCACTTAACCGATACAGACATAGACACAAACTTCTAAAGCGAAGATGGAGATGGCTTGGTCATGTACTTCGGAAGTGGACAACAGACGGTAAAAGAAAAAGATGACGTCCAAAAACAATATGAAGAGAGAGATTACAGCTGTTGCACAATAGAAAAGGCTGCAAAGAACAGACATGATTGGGAATTTGCCTATGTGTCACACTGTATAACAAGGACTAAGAAAGTAAATAGTCTCGAGAATTTACAGTACGTATTGAGTCTTGCAACCTAGGTAATTTAAATACGAATAATTTGCATCCTTACGATGAAATACTACTCTATTGGATGTTTCTTGTTTTTGATTTAGGTATTGTCTGTAGATTGTTTTTCATCTGGCCTAAAAGGAATATATTTTTGATACTCTTATGACGTAGGGTTGCCCTGTGAACTTGCGAAAATGCACCTATTCTTGGTAAATGAGGTGATTTGCGTAGGTAGGATATGTATACACTGGCAAATCATTTCAATTAAATTCAATCGATTTGTTGACGCAAGCCTGAGGCAGATACATTTTGGAAAAACAATTTCTAATCTTTAAGATAAAACTCACCAATTTTAATAGCAAATTGATAACTGTTGTATATCTGTTTGTGAAACACAATTGCGAATATACACAAAAAATATTGCAAATATATAAGCAAGATATTGCGAATATACGCAATTATGTTGCGAACATACACAAAAGTATAGCGAAAATACGCTATCTTAGGATATTATACGCTAATTTGGCTATTATACGTAATACTATTGCGAATATACGATATTCTATTACGAATATACACATTACTATTGTGTATATACGCAATGTTATGCGAATGTACGCATTGTTATCGTGAAAATACGCAATACTATTGAGAATATATATTATTAGATATACGCAATAACTTATTTTTTTCCTGTTAAGCCAATATCTGATAATATTTTCAGATTAAAAATGCTATTTTGTTTTGACCATACAATTTTAAAAGAAATCCGACATTTCTTTAAATTGCTTTGTACTGTATATATTTACCTTTCACAGATTAAGAAGGGATTAGGAAATATGAATAGTCTTTATAATCATGTTTTTTTTTTCATTTTAAAATGCACACTGGATCATCATAAAAGATCGTGAAATGAAATTAACGATATGCGTGAAAATACTTTCTAAATCTAAAAGAAAGAAATTCTTATTAATACCCTGATTCCCCTCTATTTGTATTAAGGTTATCTTACGATGAGAACAGGATAGCTCAGGCCGGCCCTGTGGCATATCATTGCAAATGTGTACTTATTCGTTTAATTTATGAGGTTAAATTGGACTTTGTTCGCTATTAATAAAGATCTGCGGGGATGGGATGTTGATATGTATGCACCTGAATTTCATGTCGGCCTCGGATTTAAATCAAATAGACTTTGAGATTAATGCCTAAGACCGAAATATTGAATTTGAATTATTTTTCATTCTTATGAAAAACCTCATCAGTTTTAATAGCCATTTAGCCAATTGATAACTTTTGTAAGATGATTTTATAATTTAAATAAAGAATTGAATGAACATACCTGTTAAATCAGGAACAAAATGCTTGTGTGACGTTCGTCTGTCGGCTTATAGATAACATTTACAATACTTCAGAATATTATATGTATCCGAAAATAATGAATTTCATCTATCTTCAATATATTATTGTATTATGGACTACATGATTATATTAAGTTTGTGTTGTAAAAGCATTTACTATTATTGCTGATATTGTGCCAATACAACAAGACACTTTGAATCGTATAAACCCTTCTTTGTATGGACAAAGTCATTAACACACATCTTTAAGCAAAGTCTAAGGATAAAATTTAAAGTCGAGTAAATTCTCGTAAAGGAAGTTCAATTTATTTATCAATTTATTTATTGATCCTTTGAGATACACTTCGAGAGTTTGCTATACAATATAATTCTTTAAATCTTTTGGCAAAGTCAGTCAGTCTGAATGAACCGACAAGATCGGATTTAAAATACGAACAAATTCTTGTAAAGGAATATCCTTTACAGATAATATCCTCAGTGTTATAGTCCCAGTACATTCCCAGGAAATAAAAAATAGTGCAGCATAAAAGCACAGATTGGTAATTGATTTTATATTTTATATCCGAAAACAATTTCAACGAAAATCACGACATAAATGAATCCTTGGTTTTCCTTTATTTGGGGGGAGGGGAGTGGGTAGGTGGGTTATTTTTTTTTATCCGCAGTCAACCCATTTCGTGTTAAGTTGCCTATTATTGTAGTATGTATTGGGAAAATATTTTTAGAATCTGATTTCGAGTTTTGTATTGGACTTGGAGCAGCAAATGCAACAATATATAAGGCAAAACCATTTTCTTTTCAATAGATTGAAATATTTCTTCCAGAGGTATGGGATGATAACAAATAAAAACACAAAGACTCAAATCTCAAATTTTCGGCCCCTTGGCCTTTATCAAGTGTAAAAATGTATGGATTTTTTGTATGGATTTTACTTAGAATTGTTATAGATCGTCATTTTTGTACACTTGATAAAGGCCAAGGGGCCGAAAATTTGTATATTTGAGTGTTTGTGTTTTTATTCATTTTTTTCGTTCAGCTTCAGCGGGTGGGTAGGTTTTCAGGGTATACTTGCAAAAAACAAACAGTCAATTTCCACCCTTTTCCGTCACTTTTCGTTTTTGAGCAGAAGAGAAGTCTCGAGAACTTACAGTACGTATTTAGTCTTACAACGAATAGCTAGTCTAAAAATGTTATGATCGCTGAGCGATATAAGTCCCCTACCGGTGGCATATATGTCCTGCAACTCTGCCTATGAATTACTCTTCAATTAAACATGAGTTTTAATTAGCATTACTGTCTGTACAGCTCAGTTCTGAGGTGTTATCTGCTTTATCGATTCGAAAAAGAGGTCAAGCGTGCCGAAAGTTGAAATTGCTATGTAACTATCAATGACTAAGCTGAGTATCAAATTTCACCTGAATATCTCTCTTCGTTGCAGAAAAATGTCTGGAGAACTGACACACTGAAAATTGAGAAATTATGTATGAGGGGAAAAGGGTTCAATGTACACGATATATGCTTACATAAACCTTGTATACAAGATAGAGCTCAAACCAGTTGAGCTAGGAACGTCAAATTTACCATATGGATTAAGTATAGTGAGACAAAAAAAAACCCTATTGATTTTCAAGGTCATAGGTCAGAGGCCAAGGTCATTTTTGGGCTAAGAGTAGATTTTTTGGTGAAAATATTTAAAAAATTTATTAAGAATCCATTTTGGTCAAAATGTTTAGAAATTCCATATGCTTCAAGAAAAAAGTGTAATTTTTCACAAATGTAACGGGTTTTTTTTAACTTATCTCAGAAAATTGAGAAATTATGTGAAAGGGGAAGGGGGTTTCAATATACATGATATATGCATACTTGTTCCTTGTAAACAAGATAGATCTCAAACGAGTTGACCTAGGAACTTGAAATTTGCCATGAGGATAAAGTATAATGAGTATATTGATTTGCAAGGTCATAGGTCGAAGTTCAATGTCATTTTGGGGCTAAATGGATATATTGGAAATAATATTTTTAAACTCATTAAAAACTTTTTTTGGTTGAAATTTCATACGCTTCAAGAAGAAAGTATATTCTTTCACATATGTAACGGATTTTTTATATATCTTTTGTCAGAAAATTGAAAAATTATGTACGATTGCTTTCAATCTACTTGTACCTTATAATCAAGACAGAGCTCAAACCAAATGAGCAAAGACCTACAAATTTACCATGTGGATTAAGAATAATAAGACGAAGAACCCTATTGATGTTCAAGGTCAGAGTAATTTGAGGTCATTTTTGGGCTAAAAATATATATTTTGGTGAAAATATTTTTAGAAAAATCTACTTTGAGTAAAAATGTATTGAAACTTCATATTCTTCTTGAAGAAATTATATATCTTCTTTCATATATGTAACAGTTTCTGTATTTTTTGTCAGAAAATTGAGAAATTATGTGTAAGGAGAGGGGGTCAATATGTGCATACATGTAGTTTTCCTTGTAAACAAGGTAGAGTTCAAACCCTTCTTTACCATGTGGATGAAGTAGAAAATAATTAAGAACCCTATTGACTTTCAAGGCCACAAATCAAAGGTCAAGGTCATTTTGGGACTTTCCATGTTATTTGTAATTCATGAAAAGAATAATGGAGGGGATAACCTATTTGTCATTACAGAGGTATTGAACTGATAAATCCCGACGGGTGTATCTTGCTACGTTAGCGTAGGCATTACAAAAAAGATGTTCAATCGAACAATTTTAAGGGATAAAAATATATTGTCTACCGTCCATTTTCACGCATGCCTTTTCAATTTATAATTAATTGATGATAATCCTATAATTCCATATTGTTTTCATTTAATCGGTAAAATCCATTCCTTCAGAAAATACATGCCTTAAGAAATCCATCTTTTCATCTGGCCTACAAGAAATATATTTTAATATCCCTAATGACGTAGTGTTGCCCTGTAAATTTGCAAACTGTACCTATTTCTGGTTAATGAGGTGATTTGCGTAGATAGGATGTTGATATGTATACACCCGGATATCGTTTCACTGCTTCGGATTTAAATTCAGTCGACTTGGCGGTGCATGCCTAAAACCATGGCCACAACCCGTCGTGCGTGTATTTGTGACGTGCGTGTTTGGACAAGCTACGTGCGTTACATTTCTCTGAAGACGCAAGGAAGGAAGAGGCATGAGTACGAAAGGAGTGCGTCAACGCACGTCGCACGTACGGTTATATTGAGCAATTACTTTCATCAAATGCTGCGCAAGTGGCGAGTACGTCGTGCGTGCAGGCCAAGTGCGTTCAACTTGCTTACAACGTACGATCTCCGTAAGTCTTCCGCGTTTTCGTATGGGTGTTGTACTTACACGTACTGCTAACGCACTGGTTCATCACTCCCTTACGCATCAAGTGCGTCGCACGTACTTACAACATACTCATAACGTGCGTGTCATACTTCTGGATGAATTGGTAGACCAAATGAGTTAAAGAAGATCCTGACGATAATCTCAACAGCACTCACAATAGAGCACCGTATTGAGCATCGACGGACCTCTAGGAAGCTAGAGGTGGAATCAGGTGCCCGGGAGGAGTAAGCATCCCCTGTTGGCTAGCCGCACCCGCCGTCGATGTGAACGCATGAAAATAAAAACGCACTCAGGACGCAGCGAAAGTTCTGCATGAATTGCTACGTCCTGTCTGTGTTTCCAGATCCGTAGGTACTGATAACGCATAGACACCGACCGGATTCAACAAGTTTGCCTATGTTTTTACACGTAGACAGCACGCACTTGCACGTATGGCGGGTTGTGACCACCGCTTAAGGCAGATATATTAAAAAAACCAATTTCTTTTTTTTAAGAAAAAAATCACTTATTTTACTAGCATAACTCTTGTAAAAAACAATTGCTAATATACGCAAAAATATTGCAAATACATACGCAAGATATTGCGAATAAACGCAGTAATGTTGCGAATATACACAAAAGAAAAGCGAATATACGCAGTTTTTAGGATATTATACGCTGCTTTGGAAAATATACGCAATACTATTGCGAAATTATACTATACTTTAACGAATATATACACAATACTTTTGCGTACACACGAATGTATGCATTCTTCTTGCAAAAATACGCAATACCATTGAGATTCTGAGATTATAATTGATTTCTCAATTTTGTTTTGACCTTACAATTGATGAGAAATCCGACATTTCTTGATTTTTAAAAAAAAATTACTAGTACTGTATATATTAACTTTACGCAGATTTAGAAAGAATTAGAATGACAATTTTTTTTAAATCATGTTTTTTTCATTTCAAAATGGACAGTGATAATCGTTGATGATTGTCAAATGAAATTGAAGATATACGTGAAAATACTTTCTAAAACATAAGAAAAAATCGGGCAAATTCTTATTTATACCCTGATTTCCCTTTATTTCTTTTAAAGTTATTTTACGACGAGAGCAGGAAAGCTTAAGCCGGCCCTGTAACATACCATTGCAAATGTGTACTTACTCGGGTAATTTATGAGGTTTACAAGGTTAAATGGGACCTTGTCCGCTATCAATACCGATTTGCGGGGATATGTATTGATATGTATGCACCTGAATATCATGTCGGCCTCAGATTGAAATTAAATCGACTTTGTGATGCAGCCTAACGCCGATATATTTATTTATGAAAATGATTTTTCATTTTTATTTTAAAAGAAAACCCTCATCAATAGCTTATTGATAACTTTTGTAAGATGATTTTATAATTTAAATAAAGAATTGAATGAACATACCTGTTAATTCACGAACGAAACGCTTGTGTGACACTCATCTGTCGGAACACTTACAATCCAATCAGAATATTATATGTATCCGAAAATTTCATATGTCTGTAATAATTATCAATTTCGTGTTGTAAAAACATATACTGTTATTGCAGTTTACCAATAAAACACGACACCATGAATCGTATAAACCCTTCTTTGCATAAAGTCCCTCTTAACACGCATCTTTAAGATCTTTAAGCAAGATCTAAGAATAAAAGTGAAAGTCTGGTAAATTCTCGTAAAGGAAGTTCAATTTATTTATTGATTCTTTGAGATACACTTCGAGTGTTTGCTGTACAATATAATTCGTTACATTTTTTGGCAAAGTCAGTCAGTCTGAATGAACCCGACAAGATAAGATTTAAAATACGAACAAATTCTTATAAAGGAAGTAAAATTGTTTATTGATCCTCAGTGTTATAGTATATTCTCTACATCGGATCAATATAATGGTTATTCATTATGGAGGACCATTAAATATTCTTATCAAACTCTCGTTATTATTTTCCAAATAGTGAGTGGAAGAAATTAAACATTTTATGATTTGTCGTTAGATGAAGTGTAAGTTATTTTTTTTATTCTTGTCACTGTCTTGTTCATAACTGCTTTCTTCTCATTATGTCTTTCCCTTATTCTTTATTGGTTTTGCCTACGCGTCCGTCCATGTGTCCGTCTGTCTGTCCATCTGTCACACATCCAGGCTGTATCTCCTGAACCGTTTGCCTGATCACTTTCATAATTTAGTATGTTGTTACTAAAAACCCAATAGTTTCACATCACCTTAACCCAAGTTCAAGTGACAGAGGTCACTTACTAAATAGTTCATTCTTAATGAAATTAGGAATAAATTCCTGTCCGGGCTATATCTCTTGAACCAATAAGATGATCATTTATATATCTTAGTATGTTGTTGCTTAAGGTGATATCACACGTTTCGTGTTATACAACATTTATTTTCGGAAAAAAAGCATAATTCTGATTTCCTAATTTAATTCAGATGTAAGGGACAATATTAGGAGGTCACCATACAAAATTTTGAGATTTTGAAATTGATCAGACTTTTTAGCCATCCATTGATTGTAATGGAAATGCTCATTTTTTTGGCTATATTATTTTTTCAGCCCAAGATTTTCAAATGAAACTTTACATATGATTCCCTCAACATATTGTGCAAATTCTTATAGAGAGAAATCATTCAATGACCACGTCATATGTTGCACAATCTGACTGAATGTGTAAATGATCATGTAAAAAATTAAAAGTGCAATTCGAGTTATCTTTCTTTACTATGTGACCAAAGACAAAAGCATCCGACTTTATATAATAATCTTTTTGAAATATCACAGCAGTGTTCCTTCACTCACAAAGATGTCAATATGTAAATAAAAAGAGCCGAATACAGATTTTGTGAGATAACACGACAGTATGTGCACATGTGTAATGATATTAGTATACATGTATCATATGAGTAACTATATTATATTATATTATATTATATTATAACTACATTCAAACACTTTACTGACACCTGACTTATTTCTGAATAGCTACGACATATGTATGTAGGTAAAAAAGTCTTAACAAAATTTTCAAATACATTTGTAAGTTCAATTTCAGCAAAAAATTGACTAATGTTGGTCACTCTAGGCTTACCATTACTTTGCAAAGAAAAAAAAACATTCGCATTTATTTACGAGTAACAATCTATTTATTATCCCATCGCTCAGGCTCGAACCGCGGTCTTCTCGCATGGTGGGCAAGAGCTCTACCTCTGAGCTATTGGGTCAACTTGTCGGTTATGCGATTTTAACAAAGCCAGAACATCAAGACATTTTAAGTTACGAAAATCGGAAATCTTCAGCGTGGAGATTTCTTTAAAATTCTCGTCTAAGGGAGGCTACTGAAACGCGTGTGATATCTCGTTAAGACCCAAAGGCTACATATCGCCTATACCAAAGGTCAAGATCACTTGATATATTTGTAATGAAACTGTACTTGACAATTATTTCCGGGCTTTATCTCTTGAATCCTCTACCGTATCAATTTCATATTTTAGTACATTGTTGCTAATGACTCAAAGGTTTCACATCACCTTTATCCAAGGTCATGTGACCAAGGTCAAGGTCTCTCTGTTGATTTTTAATGAAACTTAACATGCCAATCCTGTCCGGGATATATCTCTTGAAACGTTTACTAGATGACTTTCATTATTTTGTTGCTTATGACCAAATCGTTTCACATCACCATAACCCAAGACAATGTGATCAACGCCAAAGTAACTTAGTTCATTTTTTAAATGAATTGTATATGCTTTTGTTTCTGGGCTATATCTTTTGAATCGCATACTGGATCACTGTCATACTTGTATTGTGTTGTTCATGATCGAAGGGTTTCTTATCAACTAGACCCAAGTTATTGTTTTCAAGATCAAGGTCACTTAATTCTTTTTAATGAGACTGTACATGCACTCTCCGCAAAGTTATTAGCAATACACAAATTTAAAGTAAAAAATTATACATTATACCACAGGGCACTAAGGAAATGAATTTTGTCTGTGTCTGAAAATCAATTCGGCTGAATGCATCACTGATGAGGATTTCCTATCCGAAACACGTGTCTGGTGCATTACAATTTGTTTGATATTTTCTTGCAGAAGGCAAAGATATTATGCAAATCCTGTCCGGGATATATCTACTAAACCGTTCTACAATTGTTTTCATATTCTTGTATGTTAAGGACGAAATGTTTCACATCACATTGTCCCAAGGTCATATGACTAAGGACACTTCTTACTTTAGTAATGTAACTGCTAATCATGTCCAACCTATATCTTTTGAACCTTGTATCCAATCACTTATATTTTAGTTTGTTGTTGCTCATGATCCATAGGTTTTAGATCACCTATATCGAAGGTCATGTGACAAAAGGCCAAGGTAACATATAATGCTTATAATGAAATTGTATATGCTAATCATGTTCGGGCTATACCTATTTAACAATGTTATAACTCACTTTCATACTTTATGGTGGAGGTTTTTGTTTGTTTGCTTTGGTTCCTGTTTTGTCCTGATTTTGTATGCCTTCGGTTTCTGATTTTTGAATTATCGATTTTGTGCTGTATACAGGGATATGGTCATTATCCATATTTGTCATTAGTATGATGTTGCTCATGACTCGAGGTTTCACATCACCTTGGCCAGAGGAAATGTGACCACGGTCAAAATAGTTTTTTTTTCTGACAAACATTTTTTTTTTAATTTATTTTATATCCGAGATATGAGTCATAATGATAAGTGATCATTTTCACACTTTCAATAGATTGTGATAAAAAACTGCAACCCCTTCATGGGGAGGAATACGTTAAGACTGTTTAGAACCGTTGTTTTCAAAACCTTTCATGTTAGGCGACTTTGCGATCCGTTGTTAGAAAAACACTGGTGTCATGACGTAATTATTGTACGTTGTTTAGTTTTTATTTTTAAGAAAACATTTTTATCGATAATTCTAAAAATAAGGCGAGAGGGTGCTAGTGAAATGAATTTTGGCAGCTTATGAAAAACACTTTGACTTTAAGCATCACTGATGAGAATTTAATATTCGAAACATTGGTGCTAAAGATTGGTTTGAAATTCTATACAAGAAGATACAGAGTTGGAACACTTCCGTATTATTGTAACGATGCTGAACAATTAATCAAGTATTTAAGGGCAATTGGAAATCCACATATCATTCCTCTTTGCATTTATACCAGTTTGGAGGCCATGTCAGCTGTGGTTACGACGGAGTCTAGACAAGCGTTGGCATACTAGTCAATCATCTTATACTTTTTGAAAGAAAAAGAAAAAAAAATACATGTAACATAATTCAATCTATGTTAAATCGTACAATATCATATAAAATGGTTCATCTATGTAAATGATAATTTTCTTTAAACTTTTGCTCGATAAAAGTGATTAAAAATAAAAAAAAAGTGTTTTTTTAACGCTTTATGACCGTTACTAGTTATAATACGATATTTTGTCTGTTGCTAGAAGTCCTATCATTTATCAGCAATGCTCAAACATACAGAATCTCGTCATTATCACCCACGAAGTTAAAATATTATTGAATCAGATCAAATATGTAATTTATCTGTGAAATCGCTGACGTGTTTCGAGATTGTGGGCTCCTGAAGAAAAGGGATTGAATCATTTTAAGCTGGATCATTATTTGGTGGAATACAGAGGGGAAAGATTTAATAAAAGAAATGGCAAAATTGAATTCGAAGTTCATCCTTATCTCGATTGGGGCGAGCCCTTAGAGGAGAGTGTTCATATCTCAGTTGATACGCTATGCCAGAGCAAATACCTTACAATTGATGAGAAATTCGACATTTCTTGAATTTTTTTTATTACTAGTACTGTATATATTAACTTTAGGCAGATTTAAAAAGGATAAGAAAATATGACAATTCTTTAAAATCATGTTTTTCATTTCATAATGGACATTAGATCATCGTAAAAGATCGTCGTAAAATGAAATTAGAGACATACGTGAAAATTCTTTCTAAAAGCAAAAGAAAAACATCGGGCAAATTCTTAACCTAGTTTCCCTCTAATTCTTTTAAGGTGAACAGGATAGCTAAGGCCGGTCCTGTTACATACCGTTGCAAATATGTACTTAATCGGATATTTATGAGGTGAAATGGGCCATCGACGGCGGTTGCGACTAACCAACAGGGGATTCTTACTCCTCCCGGGCACCTGGTCCCACCTCAAGCTTGCTAGGGGTCCGTCGATGCTCAATTTGGTGCTCTATTTTGAGTGATGTTGAGATTGTCGTCAGGATCTTTTTTAATTCATAAGTACCAAATATATGGAATTTGTTAGAGCTAGGCGTCTTTCAGATAAGCTTCTCAGTCAGGGATATGTATGTGACCGACCAATATCGTCACTGAGGAAGTTCTATGGTCGATATGGGGAACTCGTCATACACTATGATGTTCCACTCTCTAGAATGGTGGATGATATTCTGTCATAGACCATTTGAACCATCCAACCACAGATTGTACTCTATGTCTTCCGAAAATGAAGTAATCGGATGTGACAGTTCTACCGAATTGAAGCGGCGGGTGTTGCATGCAAGCAGGAGATGCTTACTCATCATGGGCACCTGGTCTCACTCCCATATCGGGAGTTCGCTTCTTTTCATATGGTTGAGGTTTTTGTTTGTTTGCTTTGGTTCGTGTTTTATCCTGATTTTGTATGCCTTCGGTTTCAAATTTTCTGAATTATCGATTTTGTGATGTATACAGGGATATGGTCTTTATCCATATTTGTCATCATCTTTCTCCATAATTAAAAAAACAAACAAACAAACAAACAAACAAACAAAACAAAAACAAAACCAAAATTTACGGATCTCTAGTCGCTATTCAAATTCAAAACATTGATTCTGAGTGACTGATTTTTATGTGACCAGGCTCTGCGATTTTAAATCTGTAATCTTGATGTCTTTTTTGACTTTTGAACAAATCATGGTATTCGTCAATATTACGAGATAAAGAAGATCCTGACGACAATCTCAACATCATTCACAATAGAGCACCAAATTGAGCATCGACAGACCAAACGCAATGTTAAACGTCTTCAAATCCAATAGCATCATTTAAGAACAGATCAATTAGCAGCATGCACCAGACATGCACGTTTCGGGTACTTAACCCTCGTCAGTGATCCTTAATCTAACCAATGTAATATAGCCAAAGAGTATGAAATTATGTTGTTCAAAAATGTACCAAAATACGTTGCAGAATGGGTTGGATATGATGCTACAGGACCAACGTTTTAGAAATTTCAAGAAATTTGGTAACATAATCTTTCGATCGCGTTGAAAAGAAAACCGAAGTTGATCGAACTTGGCTACATGTGCCCTCGGGAACTCAGAGGTTGGACCGGGAAGAGAAAGCATTCCCTATTTGATTCAGATTCTTCATTTACCATAAGCCATACGGCCCATAAGCATCATTTAGATATAGTGATCAGAAGGATATCAACTTCGGTTGATCGTCTTTCTCTTCAACGCATTTGAAATTTTCTGTTACAAAATTGCTTGAAATTTCTAAAACGTGGGTCCTGTAGCATCATATCCCACTCATTCTGCTACGTCTTTTGGTACATTTTGGGACATAATAATTTTCATACTTTTTTACCATATTACATTGTTTAGACTTAGGATCACTGACGAGGGTTTAGTACCCGAAACGTGCATGTCTGGTCCATGCTGTAAATTTATCAGGTTTAAAATGATGCTATTGAATTTAAAGACGTTTACCATATAGTGATCAGATATACAAGAATTATTTTCTTTTTGCGCCTAAAGCGACTCCTTCATTCGATCCCTTTCATTTATACTAATTTTTGTCTTTGACTTTTTGATTCTCATTTCCAAACTAGCCATTCTCGCAACTAATCCTTCCATTTTCACCAATCACTCCTCTACGTCTGAGATCTTATTCAACTTTCTATCAAAATGTACTAAGGCACGGTCCATTTGATATTCTGGGGGGGGGGGGGGGCTTAGGTTTTTTGTCGGAGCAAGATTATTTTTTTTCGCCCCGGACCGGAGCAAAATTATTTTTTTCTAACAAGCCTGGAGCAAGAATTTTTTTTCTAACATTAGTGATGTGCGATATATTAGGAATGTTAATGTTTTATCAATAGAAATTCTTTAATTTGACTAAAAACTCCAAAATATGACTTCATTTTTATTATGCACAAACTTGATTCACATCTAAACAGAGAGATAAAAGAATTTTACAATATAATCCTCAGTAAATAAAATTTATATAAGGTACAAGTCGGCCTGGGTCGGAGTAAGAGGTTCTTCCAGACAAATTTTCAAATTTAGAATTGTAAATTGGTGAAAAACTGAAGTTCTCTTTCCAAATTTGCATATGAAATTAGACTCTATTATGATACATGTATCTATTAATAGTAATACATTATTATATTGATAACTGTTACATATCTAAGCCTTTAAGGAAACCCTTTTTTTCATTTAACATACATTCTTTTGATCTTTTCAAATGAGAACTTTATATGTTTTGATAGAAAACTATTTTTTGTAATATGAATTGAAAACTGCGGCGAGCGAAGTGAGTTGGAAAATTTTCTGGATTTTTAATTGAAATTTTATTGTAATTCTTCAAATTCAGATTACTTGTAAGAGCAAGATTATTTTTTTCTGTGACACCATCAGCAAATTTATTTTATTCATCAAAATTCAGAGCTAAATAATTTTTTTCGAAAAAAAAAAACAAAAAACCCAAGGCCCCCCCCCCCCCCCCCCCTAGAACATCAAATGGACCGTGCCTAACATGCTTTAAACCACATTTAGGTCCTTGTTCATTACTGGTTTTCTTTCATATTAAGAAGCACCGTTCACCTTGTTAAAAAGATTGAAGATGCTCATCACGATTTCACCGGTATCGTCAAGGCTAGAAATTGTGAGATTGTGTAGAGGGTAGTAGAATCTAATCATAAAGATAAAAAAAATCAATAAACATTTCTTCAGTTTTCTCTTTTAAATTTCCACAACACAGTAACGGTATGCTTTCATTTAATTCTCTGTAAAATCCTACACAAAGACCGTAAGATTTCATTTACCTCCCATCGACATTTTTTCCTTGGGAACACTGTACTGATAAAAACAGAAGTTGGCCCTCGACATATAGAGCTATACATAAGTTGAATCGATGTTTTTATTCAGAATGATTTCATTTTTGAGCACTGCATAGACCTGACAAGGACCTGTAACGTTAAGAGCCGTTATCTGCCCAATTTTACTTGCGATACCAGCTCAACCAGTATTATTCAAAATGTGTCCTGTACGTGAAATTATATAATTTAAAGTATTTTTAATCAAATATAGTAGTTTTATTGACATTATTATGAGAAACAACCTATATTACTACGTAGAAGTGAGGGTGGAGGTCGCTTTTATGATATAAATAATGCGAGTGAAATGTCGAAGATTTTCTAACAATCGGTCGCTTTTGTTGATCAAAATGTCAAAATAAACTACAATGAGAAGATTCAATAAGAAATATCGTGCAAAAACATGATTTTCTCCAAATATTATATTCCGGATTTATCAGACCGTACACACGTGGCCAGAGATATATAATCGAATACTCACTCTCACTTATATTGTACAATTAACAACGCCGCCGTTAAAAAATAGTTTGAATACGCCTTTTTTTCACTACATAAAATCATATTTCCTTTACATTTACCATAATTACATTTTCTAAATACTTTGTGAATATTACCGACGAAGTTTTGAGCATTTATCTAAGATTGACTGGTACTTCAGTCGTCAACGCTGATTGTTAACTTTTATTGCGAGGGGTTGTTGAATTATCAATGCCCAAAATTAAAATACAGGAGTTCGTTAGTGAAAAAGTAAACAACAACGAATTATTTTGTTGAAAATCGATTAACTCGAAACTATTAATACACAGGTAAATTACATGCCGAAAACGAATCAAATGCCAATTTCTAATTTTCTGTTAATTTCAAATCTTTCCTTCACCCCTACCCGCCCAATCGCATTATCGTAAATTGACTATTGTTCCCCCCTTTGGAACACAACTCCGCTTTTACATAAAATTTGTATTATGAAAATACATCTTAGGTAGAAGTGGTGTTGTGTTCCAAAGGGGGGGAACGATATTTTATGGAAACTTTCCCTATTTTTATTGATTTCTATACAAAATAAGCACATTTATACTCAAATATCTCTCTGTTAGAGCAATTTTATGAAAAATTTTCTTCAGATTTTGAAGGGGTTTTATCTTTCAAAGTATTTCACAAACTTGATTAAAGAAATGAAGTACTTTAAAATTTCATTGTTATTGGGCAGATTTTACGCCTTATCGTTACAGGTCCTTTAAAATGATTCAAATGACTCGTCAAATTTGGCACGAATCAGGCATTCTGTGATTAAAATGCTAAACCCGAAAATCACCCCGAGAATGAGCTACGAATTGAAGAAAATTCTATTAATTTGTAGTGTATTTCTATTGCATTCACGCTCGTACCTTCCGCATACACTTCTATTCTTGAGACCGACGCAAATATTCTAAATTGGTAAAAAACAATCTCTGATTTTCAGTTCATTAGCTTTTATTTGTCAAGAGGACAAAACTCGATGCGTTTTATAGGGATGTATATTTTCATGTTTTGAATTAATGTGTTGTAATTACCTATCAGTTGTTCAGTTTCAAATTTGAGAAGGCAAGGCAAAATTATTAGAACCTCCTTTGGAACGGTTGCGAACCTCGGAATGAAAAACAACTGCTCCGTGGATATTTGTCAATTTCGGTGATTGTCTCGATGTACGTATTGATGTACATATCAGGAAAATATTTCTTGTTGACAGCCACAATCCAGAATGTCACAGATCATTCTAGAAAGGGGATCTGATATGCTTTTATTACATCCCCGTAGCGACCGAAGAACTTCCTCAGTGATGATTTCAGCCATTGTGTAATATAACCCTGAACACGTAGCCAACTAGCAAGCCGCCCGGCTCTAACGATGAAATCTTCATATTTGGAACTTGCCCTGGCGCACCTTATCAACTGAGAAAAAAAAACGTCATAAGCAGGAGAAGACGGAATACTGGTACTCATGAAAGAAAACTTAATGTGGTAGCTGAAATCATCACGCTTGTCGTGCAGTGCGGTGTCCAAATAGCCGTTTGCGTCAAAAGATAGAAGTATATCCAAGTACGAAGCGGATCCGTCGCTCTCGGTTGTTTTGTTGATCTCTACTTCATGAGGATAGCCTTTATGAGATGATCCTTAAAGTTGGAATCATTGATGGACAACACGTCATCTATGTATCGGAAGGCAAAATTGAACTGAGATGCGAGGTGATTTCGCCCAGTCGAGAGCTAGGTCTGGATGAAGTCAGCTTCGTATGAAAATAAAAATAAGTCCGCAAGCAGTGGGGCGCAATTGATATCCATGGGGATTCCACCTAGTTGCTGGTATAAGATTCCTACAAACACCACAGAAATGTTGTCAATAAAAGACTCAAGCATCCGGATGATATCGTCTTCGGTATACTTTTTGTTTGAATCAGAATGTTCCTTCGCGAAACAAATATCTTTCCGCCCTTTGGCAAGACATTTGTATCTCCTGTTCCCATTTTTGAAAGAAAGGTGTTGCGAATATACTGGCCAGTCTGTTTTTGGGCTTTTGGTGTAGAATGGTAGTTTATAGCATTGAGAAGTCGACAGACAAGTAATATACTTGAAAATGATGGCTTTTAAATTTTCCAAAAGTTCCTTAGGATCCACATATGATTGATTTCATTTCTTTAATATGTTGTCTCGCAGTATGTTTGAAGACCTATTTATTTTCGTAAGCAAGAATAGAGGCTTTGTGGAACACCTGGACGAACCGGCAATGAACCGGTGTTTTTAGATTTGTGCATCCTGAGAATCCAGTAGATTAAGGTAGTTCAAGATCAAAATTCATTAAAATCAAAGAGTAGTAGGATTATTTGACAGTTTTTGTACTTTCAATTTTTATATCTTGAATAACAATTTTGTTCTGCTCAAGAATTATTCAGTCTTTTCATGTCTAAAGAAAAAAGGACAAACAGACGAAGACAATTACATAGCTTGGCAGAAACACGGAGGGCAACTTTAATCAATGAACAATATCATGTATTCTCAGTGCAAGTACGGAATGCATCGTGGCGCTGTTAAAAGCAGTGCCTTACTAGTTAGTACAGTTTTTAAAACATGTTCAACTATCTCATCAATCATAAAACAAAGCAGAGGATCTCCAACAACACCAGGCTGCAGCATCCACAGCAAAACTCCAAAACACCCAATGCAAAAACACAAAGCAGACAAGCACAGAAAGAGACGCATGAGGGACAAAGAACGTCAACGCACAACAAAGAAACATCAAACACAAAGGACTACACATAAATCAACGAGACCAGTGGGCAACCGGTGCCGACTTAGGACGGCCATCTGCCACGGAAATAGCAGAAGGTGTGGTTATCCTCGATTACGTGCGCACAACCCTCCCACTTTTCCGATTACCCAGAGGTCTCGAAGAACGTACAATAGTGGTGTAAAACAACCTCCTCACTATCAGATGACCACACACAAACAAGCCGAAAAACCCAGGGGCCCAAGCAACACAGATGAATATGTAAATGGATATAAAAAGAGGGCGTACGTAATACAATCCGTGCTCTGCCGCCGCGAGCTTATGTATGTTATCACCCGAGGAGTCCGACTGACATTTAGAGAGGACTGGTGGTCGGGGCCCTGTCTTCTCTAAAGAGGTTTGGAGAGGGCCCAAAATGGAGTCCCGTCGTCACAGTCAGTCAGAGTGCAAGTTTTAAGAATGCGCTTGTACAAGACTGTAGATTGGTCAAGTACCAAGCCTAGTGTCCGTCTGGTGACATTAGGATCATATCCACGGTATAAAAGGCGTTTGATGATTCTGACGCATTTTCGATAGTAATGTTGTCTATCGTTGATCCTTCTTATCTTGTTAATAATGTCACCATAAAATGAAGGTTGTGAAATACACAAAGTAATATACTCTGTTACCTGTATTGGTCCGAATTTCAGAAGAAGTTGAGAATAATTTTTGTAAAATTTCCAGAAAGTCTTTACTAGTTTGTGAAAGCGAAAACCTTGTCCTCAAAGTTTCTTGGTAATTTGTAAATTTCTACTCTACTATGAAAATCCAAAACATCAGTACATGCTCTAGCATACCGGATGAGCTGTGAAATAGAGATACCATAGGACGGTAATCTAGGAGCATCACCGTCAATTCAGGGGAAATTTACTATGTTAAATCCAAAATCATCTCTTTTGTCATATACACTTGTATGGATCTCTCCATTAACAATTTTGATATTTAGGTCCAAAATTGGTGTTTCTGTGTTTGAAACATTTGCCTTGTTAAAAATCAATTCTTGTGGATAAATAACATTTTTATACTTTTCAAGAACATGATTGTCGATAGTAAGAATATCATCCAGGTACCTAGAAGTACCAATGAAACAGTGGAAACCGGATGTGACAGTTCTACCGAATTGAAGCGGCGGGTGTTGCATGCAAGCAGGAGATGCTTACTCTTCCTTGGCACCTTGTCTCACTCTCATATCGGGAGTCCGCTTCTTTTCATGTGGTGGAGGTGTTTGTTTGTTTGCTTTTGTTTCTGCTTATCCTGATTTTGTATGCCTACGGTTTCTGATTTTCTGAATTATCGATTTTGTGCTGTATACAGGGATATGGTCATTATCCATATTTGTCATTTCACATCATTTTTCTTTGCTTTTAAGATTTTGGATAAATTCCTTTTCATACGTGTATAAAAATAAATCTGCAACAAGAGGCGCACAATTAGTACCCATTGGAATCCCTACAACCTGCTTGTAGAGTTTCTCACCAAATCTTACATAAATATTGTCCAAAAGGAAGGACAAGGCAATACACAAGTCACCACATGTCCATGATTTGTATGATTTGTAATCTGTGGCGGAAAAGAAACCCTTCGATTCAGAAGTACAAATATAAGTTTTCCCCTCTCGATCAAAACACCATTTAATGAGTTTGGACAGTCGAGCATTTACTTTGTCGTTAGGTATACAGTATATTGTAGGGAGATCCAATTTAGAAATTGGGATGTTAAAAGAAGAATTTTCACTGTTATGTTTGTTCAAAATATTGGGAACACTTTCGTTGCTTTCAATATACGTATTAGTTGAGGAAAGTTCCGAAACTAAAGTTGATATGTAGTAGCGTTTTCAAATAATTATGGTGTTGTTGACTGCTTTGTCTGCAGGCGCGAAGACATATTTTTCATGTAAATTACGTAACTTGGATTTGAAATATCTTTTAGATTTAGAAATTGGATTTTCGAAAAGATGACGATTTTTGTGGTAGTTATCTATTCGAATATCGGTAATATCCAAAATGAGATTTTTCCAGTCATTCAGAGCATGCGATTCGACTCCTTCCGATTTACACCATCGTTTGATACAGTTAGCTAAAGCTTCCTTTAGCACTTCCCGACATTTAATAAAATCTATTTTGGATGGGATTCTATATTAAGGTCCTTTTTTGAGAAGACCACGGAGCTGCCTGTCTTTGATGATTGAAAAGTCACCTGTAATTATATGACCAGCTGGTTTATATAGATATTCAGACGTTGCACATTCTCAAGAAGCAGGACATGATTCAAGTATTTTAGGATCTTGTGTAACTTTGTTGTGGTTAAAAACGAAATTTCGAATAGGTCTCTCATACATGTCTTTGTAACAAATAAGAGGAGGTTCTGAATTTTCAAAATATTGAGGAATGGCACTTTGTACGCGATGATCCCGAAAAATATTATAGATGTTCAGAAGATCAAATCCTTTGTTAATAAATGGAATTTTTATGAATCGTCTTTTAGGGGAGGTGTTTTTAACCAAAGGATATAGTTTATTTTGTTCGAATGCAACAATGATGTTTAGCCTGAATCAATCAGTGTTTCTTAAGAATGCAACAAGTGCTTCATTCAAGATAGATTTTAATTAAACTTCTGGAACTGAAGAGAGAGCATGTAGCAGTTCATGTCTGCCGCCGTTGCGCGCAATGATCAGTAGATCTTTGAGGGCACGATGTACTCTAGCTCTTTTTCTGAGTTTTTTGTTTCGCCTTTTACCATGAGACCTATGCTTCCTTTTAGTGTTAGGGCGGTTTGAAAAGACATTAATATTTGAAGAGGTCGAAGAAATGTTTCCTTGTCCACAAATCTGATCGTTTAGACCAAGGGGGTATGCAGTTTGCAGTTTGGTTATCCAGGCAAGTTCAGCTTGTAAGCGGCATTTTTTAATTTCAGTTTTACTTTGATTTTTAAGTTTTGGAAATGACTGAACTGGAGTAATTGTTATATCCGAAATTGAATGATTGTATTTAACGAAGTGATTATATAGGAAATTTCTTTGTTTTTTTTTTTCTGACGCGAGTTTCTTATCTGATACGAATGACTTCGAAAACGAAATGTTAAGGCCTGGCTTGTTTCCTCTACATATTGGGCGCCACATCCCTTTGCGTGTCATGTAATGACATAGATGACATCTTGATACGATCAATCAATGTCCTTATCAGTCTCGATTTTAAAGGTCTGCCCATTAACACTAGATTGAATTGTGGAATTGCAATTGATGAGCGGACACATACCGCATCTTTTCCCATTGCACCTGCAAATGGTTGAGAACCCTCTATGTTTGTTGTTAAATGTAGAGCCTGTAGATGGAGAAGTGGGTGCAATACGTCTACGGGGTTTTAATTTAAGAGGTGATAGAAGTACCTTTGGTGAGGAAAAAAGTTTCTTACTGTAAAATGTTGATGATGGGAAAGTGACTGTAGTAATAGAGGGTAATCTCAAAGGAGTTAATTTGATACGAGGCGACCTTTAAAATGCCATAATGAAATGATCGGTGAAAGGTGAATTATGATCCTGCGTAGAAGACACTACAACTTAGTCAAGTTAGAGAACGTAATGGAATTAAAACACTTCAAACATCGGGTCGCGGGGAATTGTATTACCAACTCCACACTGCAACTCGAAATAAGTGTAGATATAAAACAAAGGAGGGGATCTCCAACAACACCAGGCTGCAGCACCCACAGCAAAACCCAGTGCAAAAACACAAAGCAGACAAGCACAGAAAGAGACGCATAAGGGAAAAGGAACGTCAACGCACAACACAGAAACATCAAACACAAAGGACTACACATACACCAATGAGACCAATGGACGGCCATCTGCCACGGAAATAGCAGAAGGTGTGGTTATCCTGGATTACGTGCGCACAACCCTCCCACTTTTCCGATTACCCAGAGGTCTCGAAGAACGTACAACTGTGGTGTAAAACAACCTCCTCACTATCAGATGACCACACACAAACAAGACCGCAAAACGCAGGGGCCCAAGCAACACAGATGAATATGGAAATGGATATAAAAAGAGGGCGTACGTAATACAATCCGTGCTCTGCCGCAGCGAGCTCATGTATGTTATCACCCGAGGAGTCCGACTGACATTCGAGAGGACAAGTGGTCGAGGCTTCCAAAATATTTAATTATAAACAAAATTTGAAATGTCTAGATGTACACCACCTTTCACTAAACCCCATACAATGCACATGTTCATCCTCTCCTTTCATCTTCCAAACATGTGGTCATGTGGTTACTGGTGACCTTAATATCGTTGGTAACAGTAAACTTAGAAACCTTCTCAATAAAGGACCAAAATACATGGAACCCCGTTTTTTAACATGGCGGGAAACTTTGAAATTATTATGGATGCATGTGAGGAGTACGCCAGACGGTGGGCAAAAAGGGAAGACGTGGAACTAGACACACTATCCGAATGGATGGAATCCATCGGAGAAGTACTTAAAAGAAGAAATGGGCGTTTTCGGCACTCAGTTAACAACAGACTCGAGTCAATTTTTCACGACCCTGTTGTTGCAAAAGAACTATCTGACCTCCATGAACAATATATCATTGTTCCTGCTGACAAAGCGGAAAACAATTTTATTTTTATTTGCAAGTAATACTGTTTTAAATGCTTGGGAGAAGAACTAGGACTACATTCAGCACATGGAAATCTAACATACACACTTACAAAGGACCAGAGCCACGAACGGCAAAATCGGCCTAATTTGCCACAACGTTCATCTTTTATATTTTGATAATACCATATTTCAGCACTTCAGAACTGGCCAACTTTGTGATTTTAGGCCTTGCTGAAGCAAAATATTTTAATGTGAATTGAGGGTATGGTATATCGTTTGCGACGTCATTTGACGTCATTAACACATATGACGTCGCATAATGTCAGGACAAGTACCATGAATTACTAAGTATTAGATTTCTACATTGAGAAAATGTGTGAAATATTAATTTAAAGGAAACATATTTTGAAAATTTCTATAAATACAATATGTGTACAATCTATTATGTACAATCCGTGTTTGTTTTGCCTTTGCTCGAAATCACAGGCTGAAAATGTTCGTCCTGGAACTACAGTATGCATGTCTTCAATGTAATACTTTTATTTTTTGTATTCGTTTAAATCGCGTAAGATGTAAGCTGCATCGATCCACAAGAAATTGATGTCATTATTTATGATTATATGAAGAAAAAAAAAAACAAAGAAAGACTTCATGTTTACCATCTTCATGAATCACGGATCCGATACGTTCAAACTGTCCTAGAAGAGTCTTCGGCTGTATCAGATCAGACAAAGGAATACCATGTATGCTTCTTCATTTTTTTCCCGAAAATTTCTGAAATACCGTTAAATTCAAAGATTTTCTCGTAATAAAGTTGTCAGAATATCTCCAATTTAAAGTGAATACCCCTGTACAACATCAAAACACGGTTCTATATCTGCTTCAGATCTAGATAATTAAAGCATCCACTTAATTTTGCCGTAGATACACCACTGTCAGCGATGTATGAAGATGAACATTGATGTGACTCAATTTGACATCTATAAGTTCTTCGAATTTGTTCCTATAAAATAGTAGGCTCAAATTACACGTATCAGTTTTTAATCCAATTTCGCGGTCAGTTGCTGGACTAGACAGAGATAGTGAAAACCCCTTCCGTACATTTCGGTGCATAGGAGTCCATGACTCAATATAAATAAGTACACATAAAACTCGAGCTGAAAATGAGAAAAATAATGTCTTAATTCATTGCATGATTTTCGTTCTAAAATCAGTGTGTAATGCCCATTTGCAGAGGTTGAGGCGGATACAGGAATTAGGGGGCGGGGTATTTCTAACATAAAAGCGAAGGGTCCCATTCGGGTCAATGGTAGCGGACTTTGAACATAGAGTAAAAACGATGGTTGCATTTTGAATATTTCGTATTTTAAATATCTTTTCATGCTCTCGTTCTTATCATGACATATATAATTATTGATTAGAGAAATACGTGTGACTCTTCTCACATGTATGTGCTAGTACTAGTATAAGTGTTGGGCAATCGGAAGTTAAATCATAATCGATAAGCGGAAATAATCGGATGGGCATAACCCATTATTACTATAATCGGAAAATTCAAAACATTTCTTTTCTTCATTTTGCAACCAACAATGAATTGAAATAAACACCAAATCATTATTTCTTTGAATAAAATTGTTTTATTGAGTAAAGCACTTTCGATCACAACTACTAGGAATACCCTATCAATTCGTTCAAGCTTCTTTTTCTTGAATACCATGCAACAGAAAATGTCATACACTAGTATGTACTTTGAAGTACAAGGAAAATAAAACATAATAGTATAAAAGGGAAATACACGAATTTATCAAAACCAAGATACTAAATCGGACAATCTGGTAATCAGCGATGTCGGCGACAATCGCGTTTGATTTTCAACATCATTTGTAATGTTCATCGCTGGCCATTCAACGACCGACAATCGATCGTCAGCGATAATCGTTCCATAACTAAACTAGAATCCGTTGCCATGACTCCCATTCTGATACATTTTTAGTGTCATTTTGTGTGAAGAGAGAACTTTTTTCAAAGAGGTGAAGATCTATTTACTCCGATTAATCGATTCTCAGAGATAGAATCGATAGTCGGCGAGTTGGATATTTTAGAGACGATAGCGACGATGGCTGCGACTATCGTTACAATAATACAGCGTTTATTAATGTGATCAAGATAGAGATCGAGGTGTGGAATACAAATACATGTACGTAATGATTCGCGCTTAGAGAGATGAAAACTTAGGTACGTTACACGAATAAGAAAACCACTGATCCAAATCTGCCAGAACAGTACCATGAATGTGACAAAACGATGTCATAGATGCACAACATTTTTTCTCACATTTTTGCAATATCGGATAATTGGCGATTCTAAAGGGAGGGATGAGGCCAGGGCGAGAAGGGGAGCATGTTCTAGACTCCCCTTTTTGCGGTCGACATTTTTAATGATGTGATTTTTGTTTTCAGAACTTGATGATAAAGCTTAGTACGGTGTCCTTGAAAATTATTTAATTTTACAAAATCTTTAAATGCAAAATCTTTCTTTTCATATGAAAGTTTACGTTCTCATTTGTATAAATTCAAATTTTCAGGCGAATCTAACGCATACGTTCGCTGCTATAGCCGTTTGAAAACGCCATTTTTAATTTGGGGTGCGCAGCTCTAATTCATTTCGCTGGCGCCACCTACAATGTATTGTGTTTTTATAACAGAGGTATATGGAGATTTAATTTTACAAATTCGACAATATTATGGTCGTTACTGCATATTTTCAAATAAAACTTTTTATGTCTCTTTTTTTTCTCAACCCAGACCCGTCGGAATAAATTTTGCGTTTTCAATAAAATTTATTTTCAGGAAAATGGTATCTTTGAATAAATTATTATATCACGGTTTCCTATCCCCTGTTATCCATTATATTGGGCGCTAGACTTTATATTACATCAAAATAAACGGACAGAGAATTGATCCAGCATAGTCTGAATCTCAATCAAAATTCGCTGTTCGATATCGTTCGTCAATCATCTATTTCAAATGAATCATTTGATTTCAAGTTTTCTATCTTTTTTATTTTTTGTCTTCAAAAATCCCCACCTCCTCTTTAAAAGAATTAGATCATAAATGTTTCTTCTTGGGTGTCGATCTATTTTGCTTCTTTATGCTGCATTCATATAACGTCTTTCTTTTATGTTTCGAATTCTCATTATTTTAATCACGTTTTCTAGCCCTTATCTTCTAATTTCTCTTACTATCGTATGGGATAATTGTAGGAAGCCGATGCATTTCTTGTTTACATATTTTATTCCGGTTTTAAGAACATTTTAGGAAATAACATACATATAGATAACAAACAAATGAACCGAAACCCCCAGAATCCCACATACATTATATATGCCTTCTTTAAAAGATTTTAAAATTATTCTCTTATTTTTTCCTCGTAGCATCACGTGTATACATGCCGATATATACAGGGAAGACATAGAGTGGTTCAAAAGATTTTATTATAACGAAAATATGTATCGTAACTACTCGAGTGCACAACTTGACATTTCAGGAAATGCATAAACGTCAATTTTGATGACGTCATTGGTATAAATGACGTCACAAATATCATCTACTATGGAGCAGTTTTCTGAAGGATTGGAATAATATGAAATAGGTGTAAAAGTAATCAACCGCCAAATTTATGAAATTTTACATAATTTTAAAAGCTTTCAGATCATCTTCTACCTATCTTGAAATACAACTTCTCATTTTCATCGTCTGGGAAGTCTTTTTCATGACGTTCTTACCATCTTTGATGAACAATTTGTCAAGAAATGTGCCAACAGAGAACTCATAAAAGTTTAATTTTCGACTACGACCGGACCTTCTACCAAAAAAATCTTCATCGAAATAATAACAGGTATAATCAAAGAATATTTAAATATAATTATTTTTTGGGTAGAATGTCCGGCCCTATACGAAATTATCGATCAAATTTCATGATATCTCACAAAAATACCGGAAATGCCAATCCTGGCTTGGTTTTGGGCTCTATATCTTCTTAAGACATGTCCGGAATCTCATAAATTCTGTTATGGGTCAGAATACCCCAAAACGCCAGCAAAAATCAGACAAAGACAGAATATAAATTTACAAGTTTAATTATGTACAAAATATATATATTTGAAATGAGTTACAACTTACAATACAATGTCCGGATCAAAGTGTCCGTTACGGTCCACAAAGTCTATCGAATGTATGGTTTCCGGTAATCACAAACGTTCTCGAAAGATCAGTGTCCAAACGTTGTTAAATGGATTAAAGTCTCAACAAATAAAGTATCCCAGTATATCAGAATAGATGAATGAATCGTGTCTACAAATGTGTACGAATGTCTCCTCAACACAGTTCCTCGGAGGTATTTATATCTAATACCAATGAATTGACCAGAAGCTTCTAGAACAATGACTCATTACAAATGATTAACAATAGAGTAAATTCTAGAAATCACAGTCATGTGATGATAATGATGTAACAAAGAACATACTGGAATATTCTCTAATGAAACAAACATGACATAGTAAAATCTAGAAAGAATTATTATGAAATCATTAAATAACATGACTAAGTACATGTGTACCTACACATAAAGTAAAACTAAAACAATACATGACCCACAACACCTCCCCCCTTAAAAAAAGTTTGAATGTCAATGAAAACTTAGGTGGTAAATTCTGCAAAAATCACTCATGAAACTCTCGATAGTGCATCTGCAATCACATTGTCTTTGCCCTTGATATGGTTAATAATGATATCATACTCTTGCAATAATAAACTCCACCTTGTTAGTCTTTGATTCTTGTTTGACATTTTGTGCAAAAATGTGAGAGGGTTGTGGTCAGTAAACACAAGAATGGGATGTAAAGTAACATTCAAATAAACATCAAAATGTTGTAAAGCTAACAATAATGCAAGACACTCTTTTTCAATAGTAGAGTAATTCTTTTGACATTTAGTCAATTTCTTTGAAAAATAACAAACAACTCTATCTACACCATCATCATTTTCTTGAAACAAAGCAGCCCCGATTCCTACGTCACTGGCATCAACAGTAAGCTTAAATTGCTTATCAAAATTTGGAGCTGACAGGACAGGACTATTCATAAGAACACATTTGATTTTCTTAAAAGATTCGTCACAGTCATTGGTCCATGCAAAATTCACTCTCTTTTGTAACAAATTGGTAAGTGGACCAACAACTGACGAGAAATTTGGACAAAATTTTCTGTAAAATCCTGCCATTCCCAAAAATCTCATTATCTCTTTCTTATTGGTAGGAATCGGGAACTTTGAAATAGCTTCCACCTTGGCCATGATAGGAGTAACAAAACCTTGACCTACTTTGTGACCCAAATATTCTACAGTCGCGTGACAAAATTCACTTTTCGCAAGGTTCACTGTGAGGTTTGCTTTCGCCAGTATGTCGAAGAAGGTACGCATGATGCGGAGATGATCATCCCAGGTGTCGCTGTAGATGATGACGTCATCGATGTACGCCTCGCATCCTTCGAGATGATTTAGGAGCGAATGAATCATCCTCTGGAATGTGGCTGGTGCGTTTTTCATACCAAAGGGCATTACTTTATATTGGTATAGCCCATCTGGAGTCGCAAATGCCGATATTTCTCTGGCTCTCTCGGTAAGCGGGACCTGCCAATAGCCTTTAAGCAAGTCAAATTTACTGACATATTTTGCACTGCCAATTTTATCGATACAGTCATCGATTCGTGGGATCGGATAAGAGTCAGTTTTGGTGACTGAATTGACTTTTCTAAAGTCCGTACACAATCGGTAAGTTCCGTCTGGCTTCGGAACAAGAATACATGGGGAACTCCAGTCACTATTGCTGGGTTCAATAATGTCATTTTCAAGCATGTATTGAATTTCTTTCCGCATGTATTGAAGCTTTATCGGGTTTAACCGATAGGGATGCTGTTTGATAGGTGACGCATCACCCACAATGACGTCATGATGAGATGCATTAGTCTTTTTTGGAACGTCCGGAAAGATGGTCGTATATTCCCGCATTAATTGGTGCACTTCCTCTTTTTGATGCACGGTCAGATGTCCGAGTTTCACTTCCGGACTTGTCAGGATTTCAGAATTCTTCAAACGGACACTTTGTACGAAGTCTTTTTCGACAGATTCTTCATTACATTCAGGTTCATCACAATTTTCTAATGTATTTACATTGGCCAAAGTGGAAACTGGTTTTACAAAATTTCGGTCACTTCTATCAAAATACTCTTTCAACATGTTAACATGACACACTCTTTTTTCTTTTCGCCGACCTGGTGTCTTAACCACATAGTTAACATCACTAATTTTACTCTCAATCTCATAAGGACCGAAATATCTAGCTTGCAAAGGATGACCAGGGATAGGCAAAAATACAAGAACTTTATCGCCTGGTTTAAAAACTCTGTTTCTAGCATCTTTGTCATACCATGTTTTCATTTTCATTTGTGATGTTTTGAGATTTTCTTGAGCCAATTTGCAAGCATTATATAATTTCTCTTTGAAATTAGACACGTAGTCTAAGAGATTCAAATCGCTAGTCTCAGTCAACCATTTTTCCTTCAATAACTTCAATGGCCCCCTGACCGTATGCCCAAAAACTAGCTCAAAGGGACTGAACCCCAGGGACTCCTGAACCGCTTCTCGTGCCGCAAACAACACGAGGTGAACCCCTTCATCCCAGTCTTTTCCATACTGGTGACAATATGTTTTCATCATAGTTTTAAGGGTTTGATGAAAGCGTTCAAGTGCCCCCTGGGACTCAGGATGGTACGCAGAAGACTTATACTGCCTGATACCTAGCTCATGCATAACCTGCTGAAACAACCCTGACATAAAATTCGAACCCTGATCTGACTGAATAGCCTTGGGAGCACCTACGAAACTGAAAAACTTTGTAAGGGCCTTAACTATGGTCTTTGCCTTAATATTCCTAAGAGGTATGGCCTCAGGAAACCTAGTCGAAGTACACATAATTGTCAGTAAGTACTGATTCCCTGACCTAGTCTTAGGCAAAGGACCTACACAATCAACTAACACCCTACTAAAAGGTTCCTCAAAGGCTGGAATGGGTTGGAGGGGAGCAGGTGGTATAACTTGATTGGGTTTACCTACCATCTGACAACTATGACAAGACTTACAAAACTCAGACACATCTTTTCTCAACTTAGGCCAGTAAAAGTGACTTAAAATCCTATTATAAGTCTTATTGACACCTAAATGACCTGCCATGGGTGTGTCGTGAGCTAAACTCATGATGTCCCCGCGATACGCTACTGGAACCACTATCTGGTGAACGACCCGCCACACTTCATTAGGGGGTGCATCGGGTGGTCTCCATTTCCGCATGAGGATGCCATCTTGTATGTAGAAGCACTCTCCGACTTTGTCCGCTTCTTCTCGGGGAAGGGCCCTCTTACTTAGTCGGATGATCTCCGGATCTTTAGTTTGCTCGGAGAGGAGCTGCTCACGGCTTAAGGCATCTGTATCTCTGTCTAATGGCGGATGGGAATCATCACCAGGTACTGTCGGAGACTTGTCAACATGAAGTGGTACTGACGTCTCAGGTACGCTGTCATTAATGGTAGACATGAATGTGTCAGAAAGGTCTATATTTTTGGAGGGATGGTCCTCGTTAAGTGCAGAAGTACGCTCAGCCTCTTTCAGTCTTTTCCTGGCCATCGCCCTGGTAACTGCGCAGGCTGGGTACAAGTCGTCGTCTTCATCATCGGACACGACATCGGACGTGATTTTCTCACAAACAATCGGATCGGCTACAACTTTGCCGCCAGCTAAATCGTTGCCAAGCAACAAGGAAACGCCTTGAACGGGAAGAGTAGGTCGAACACCTACGATAACAGGTCCAGTAATTAAGTCTGACTTCAAATAAATTTTATGAAGGGGAACATCAATGACGCCTAGCTCCACACCCTGTAATAAAACTGACCTACCAGTAAAAGTGTGCTCAGACAAAGGCAATGAACCCTCTAACAATAAAGTCTGGGCAGCACCAGTATCTCTCAAAATCTGAACAGGCAACGCTTCGCTAGAATCACTGAGTGAAACAAATCCCTGTGACAAAAAGGGCTTATAATGATCCTCCACAAAATCATCAGAACTGGACTTAGAACCCTGAATCTCAGGAGTGTCAGAACAAATCGAATCTAAGGCTTTCCTATCATTTCTAACAGACGCACAGGCCTGTGACTTAAGTTCTTTTTTCTTCTTAAGCTTCAAACACTCACCAATAACATGACCTTTTTTCTTACAATAATTGCATGTAGGAAGCGACCCCACCCCTGGGGATGCCTCAGAACGCTCGGACCTAGGTCCGGACGTAGAACCACCTTGAGATGGTGACTGGGAACTAATGGACGACTGAGACTCTTGTACATTTTTCTTTGGAAAATCTGAAGTTTTTGCGCTATCGCTAGATTGAGTTTTTGACACAAAATTTTTCGTATGTGTGAGAGCATACGTATCAGACAAAACAGCGGCTTCTTCAAGAGTTTTAACATTTTTGTCTTCCAAATGAGTTCTTAAATCTTGATGTACACACTCTTTGAACTCTTCTATCAGAATTATTTGACGCAAATTGTCAAATGAATTGGGAATTTTCTTGGATCGAAACCACTGATCAAATAAATCTTCTTTTTCTCGAGCAAATTCAACATATGTTTGATTTTCAAACTTTTTGTACTTTCTAAACTTTTGTCTGTACGCCTCAGGTACTAACTGATATGCTCTCAAAATCGTGTCCTTGACCTTGTCATAGTCTGAACTCTCAGCAATACTGAGCGCCGAGTACACTTCAGCCGCTTTGCCAATAAGTACGCTTTGTAATAAAGTTGGCCAAAAATCGCGTGGCCACTTCAGATTGGCCGCGATTTTCTCAAAATGTGGAAAATATTTGTCCACGGACTTTTCTTGAAATTTTGGTACTAATCTGATGTTTTTGGCGGCGTCGAATTCAGACTTGACAAGCGAAGGAACAGGATTTTCCTTAGCGCTTCTTTCTAACTTTAACTTTTCTAACTCAAACTGAAGTTCTTTCTCGTGCATACGTTCCTGTTTCTCTCTTTCTTCCTTTTCTCTTTCAAATTGTCTTTCTTTTTCTTCTTTTTCAAATTGTCTTTCTTTTTCTTCTCTTTCAAATTGTAATTGCATTTTCATTTTCTCTAATTCAAACTCATATTTTGACATTTTGGTTTCGCTTGAAACAGGTTCAACAGGAAAATCGTATGACGAAAAGATTTCCTCAGCTAAAAGCTCTTTAGCCACAATATTTCTAATTTCTTGTTTTCTCATAGAAGATTTTACATCTAACTTCAAGTGAAGACCTAAACCAATCAAATCATCTTTTTTCAGTGATTCGAACTCATCTACAGTCGGCGATTTCAAAAATTCAGTGACCGAAAATACCATGATTGATTTCTGCTGGCAAAAGTTTTACTTTTTTTTTCAAAAACGATCTTTACGTAAAAATGCAAATATGCAGAGATTTCTATCCCGGACGAGCCCCCAATTCTGTTATGGGTCAGAATACCCCAAAACGCCAGCAAAAATCAGACAAAGACAGAATATAAATTTACAAGTTTAATTATGTACAAAATATATATATTTGAAATGAGTTACAACTTACAATACAATGTCCGGATCAAAGTGTCCGTTACGGTCCACAAAGTCTATCGAATGTATGGTTTCCGGTAATCACAAACGTTCTCGAAAGATCAGTGTCCAAACGTTGTTAAATGGATTAAAGTCTCAACAAATAAAGTATCCCAGTATATCAGAATAGATGAATGAATCGTGTCTACAAATGTGTACGAATGTCTCCTCAACACAGTTCCTCGGAGGTATTTATATCTAATACCAATGAATTGACCAGAAGCTTCTAGAACAATGACTCATTACAAATGATTAACAATAGAGTAAATTCTAGAAATCACAGTCATGTGATGATAATGATGTAACAAAGAACATACTGGAATATTCTCTAATGAAACAAACATGACATAGTAAAATCTAGAAAGAATTATTATGAAATCATTAAATAACATGACTAAGTACATGTGTACCTACACATAAAGTAAAACTAAAACAATACATGACCCACAACACTTCGCACGTTTTCGAAAGACAAAATGTTCTCCTTTCCTTTTGTTGATAATTTAGAAACATTGTCTGTGTTTGAAAATATACGAAAACTTTAGGCCGATATCGCCGTTCGTGGCTCTGGTCCTTTATCTGTATCTTAAATACTTGACAACCACAAATGTGTTCTTGAGTCCTTCGGTATTCATACTGATGACTCTGATTTTGAACTGCCTTATATATACTGGATTCATAAAATATACAAAAATCCTTACCAACACCGATTCATTGACGGTTTGTCCAGGTGCTCAACAAAACCTCTTTCCCTTTTGCTTACGAAAATGTGATCTCGGATCAAGCAAGGTCTTCAAACATACCGTGAGACAACATATTCCAGAAATGGGATCAATCAGATGTGGATCCTAAAGAATTCTAAGGAACGTTTGGAAAATTTAAAAGCCACCAACTTCAATCACATTACCAGCATAGAATCTTTCGGCTTCTCTACGCTCTACACTACCATTCCACACCAAAAGCTCAAAAAGAGACTGGCCAATATTATTCGCAACAACTTTCTTTCAAAAAATGGTAATAGAAAATACAAATACCTCTTAATTAGGCGGAAGGATACTTATTTCGTGAAGGAACACTCTGATTAAAACAGAAATTATACCGAAGACGATATCATCCGGATGTTTGAGTTTTTGATTGACAACATTTTTGTTGCGTTTGGAGGAACCGTATTCCAACAGATATTCGGCATCCCCATGGGTACCATTTGCGCCAACTACTTGCGGACTCATTTCTATATTCATACATAGCTTACTTCATTCAGACCTTGATCTCGACTGGGCAAAAGCACCTCGCATCTCAGTTCAATTTTACCTTCAGATACACAGATGACGTGTTGTCCATCAATAATCCGAACTTTAAGGATCATCTACATGAAATCTATCCTCATGAACTAGAGATCAAGGAAACAGATGACGTGTTGTCCATCAATAATCCAAATTTTGCGGATCATCTACGTGAAATCTATCCTCATGAACTAGAGATCAAGGAAACAACAGAGAGTGACAGATCTGCTTCGTACTTGGATCTACACCTATCTTTCGACGCAAATGTAACCATATGGCCTCTCCCCCACAATATTTATGGTGAATTATTGTTTTATGTTCGGGAATTTGCACACTGTAGAAAGAGGAATAACTCTAAACTGAATCGATGCATTTATCAGAACACGAAAGTAAATTAATTCCCATACATGAAAGAGGGATGATGTTAATAGTAATTCACATAAAGATAATTTTAAAAGAAGATAATAAACAGATTCAAGAAATATCAGTTAATAAGTTTATTTTGAGATTTTTAAGGGAAATATTTTCTCAACTCTAACATGTTGTAATATTGATTTTTCAATACTTGGAAAGTCCAGACTTTGATAAGAACTTAATTAAAAATTGGCTTTATCTATGAGTTGGAGAAATGATCGTCAATTCTACACGTGAAGTACCAGCATATTGAGTTTATTTACGTACAATCCCGCATAATTTCATATGCTTTTGAAGAGTTGTAGACAACCTTATCTTTGATGGATGAACATGGAATTATCTAGAAATATGTCCATCATTTTGTGCAATTCCCCTCCCAGGTTTATATACAATATGTAATTTTTCAATTGTCAGATTAATATTTGCTTTCTCGTTGTCTTAGAACTACTTTCTCGCATGCTGTGGATTCTGTTAAACAATGTTTCGTGAAATAAACTTTGTTAAAATTCCAACGATGTTTTCTGTCAACAACAAAGAACTGCACATTTATTAATCACACAAGAATAAGTTTATAACAACACAAGTACGAAGTATGGCTTGTAAGCCCGCATCGGCTTACATAAATATTCTGGTTCCGTCGACCTACACGAATCGGAGAAAATAGAAATCATGGATTTTTACCAGAAAATGAAGATTGAACTGAACTTAGTCAAAGTGGAAGGTAGGACACAATATCTTTTCTCAACGTACCCGTAAATCGATTGACCATGCATGTAATTACATTTCTCTATTTTTTTTTCATCGAAAAATAAGATGGGCTTAATACGTTAATATTTTTGTTGAAAATGTTAGATTCGTAACAATGACTTACAATGACAAGATGACGTTCCGATTGTCAGGTATAATTGGTCAAGACGATTTTAGTTTTGATTTTGGAAGAGTTTGTGGCTCGAGTAGTTTTCGTGCAAAAATAGTCTCTGAGATGGGATTCAGACCGAGGAAGTTGGGTAGAACGCCGAAGAGAAGGCGTAAAGAGTACGTAAAATTCTTCGAGCCATTTTCCAGATTTATCAAAATGATGGCACTTGACATTTAAGAGGATACTTCGATGTGATCTTTATAGTTCAGTTTTTTTCATGTTTTGACAAAGAGGAAAATGTCCTGCGTTATGGCGATGAAACGCCGAGAAATAACACCAGCGAAGTTTCTGGGAACGCTGAAGGTTCGTTCGGGTTTGTTGAATTTACAACCCTGTCATTTGATATACTTTGTGCTCTGGGGGAGGCACGGATTGTTTTTTTTTTTTTTTTGGATTATATGATGAACATCGTAGTATTCATAATCTTATATATGTATTGTGCTGGCATTTTGAAGTCGGTTATAAAAAGAAGAAGATTTCTTTTTATCTTTTTATTCAAGAAAGGGAGGGAAAAGGTGGAAAGTAAAAGTTTCATGTGAAGTTTAATAACTTTTAGGAATCAAGTTAATAAGAAATCACAAGGACCTTGTATATACATATATTGAAAGTATATTCCTAGTTTGCATGTTCGTTAATGTATGGTTTTTATTCTGGTGATCGTATTTCAGTTCTTGCCTCACTTTATTTCATGTCAACGCATTAATGATATTGACCCTTGTTGCCCTTTTGGCAGTGTTAGAATTTCATTGACGGTTGTCTCGTGATGCAGGTTCTAGCCTCAGCTGACAAATGATTTGTTGATACTTTACTGACAAACGACATAAATAGAGACGACGTTTAACAAAAATGAAAAAGTGCAACTTGACTCATGTATATCAGTTAAATTTTTGATTGAATCAAAATAAATGACATTGCCTGTTGATTATTTATTACATGAATGAATTTTTGCAAAGAAAGATATAGTTTTTGAGAATTATTTGAGTTTTGGAACAGGCTTCTAAATGATATTTTTGTTAATTCAAAATTTTTGTCAATCAAGGGGTACAGAGAAATCCCGGTGTCATAACTACCAAGAACAATTTAGTTTGACGTGCAGATATGTTATAGCAATGAACAATAGATGCTGGTATCACTTGGAGAAATGACGATGGAAAATGCTTGATAAACAGTGTAGTTATGCAGAATATCCTTGAACTTTGAGCAGCAGCTATTACAACGGAGTCGCCTGTTGTTAATAGAGAGACAAATAAGAGTGTACAGGTCAATCCAATAGAGAGAAGACGGAAGCCACAAAACGAAGTCCGAAGCAGTGACGTCAGGTATCTCTGTGCACGATGTTACCCGCGTGGCCGGATGTTAAACCAGCCCGTCACGATAACAAACGGAGATACATTCGAAGATTATGGTAGAGTGAATTCTGCCATATGGATGTGCAATCCGTGCAGAATCCAATGCAAAGGACAATTTGCAATTAATAAACTACCTTATTTGACGCTTTATAACGAGAAAGTTTATACCCCGTCACTTTTCTGGGTGCATGGCGTCATCGGGATTACGGGAAGATCTTGGTAACGTCACTAATACCAAGATGCGTCAGAGGTAGATCAATGAAGAAGAAATGATTGCTTAGAAGAAACCATGAGATGCAATTTCGTGGGAGATGATGCCGAAGACGAGAAGATGATTCAGTTCTCGAGCGAATAGAAAAACATTTGATGATATGATGATAAATCCAATTGGTGCAGAATCCATTCGTGATGAAATCGAGGTCAATGTATTCGTTTAACTCGACGGAGATGACATTGAACACGAAGGAGGACCACATGACGGAGAGGAACCATTAGATGCAAAGGATATCCAAAGAAGAACCATAAGAAGACAAAGAAGTGTACAAATTATGTGTAGTGTTATTTCAGTGAAAAAAGAAGAGTAATTGTGAATTTTATAATGTATTATGTGTATTTATGATAATACTTGAATATATTCTGTTCATGAATTTTGATTTTTGCATGATTTACATTGAACTTTGATATATCATACTATTATTTGACGTATTGGTCTTGAATGAGTTTGTTATGTTTTGATAATTATGTCAAGGACAATTTGAATGAACAAATGATGAGTTTATTATGATGATGAACATTGGGTCACTTGATAAAGACAGTAAAAAACGTGAGATGATGACTTTAATCTGCATGTTATTTATATTTATTTACTTGATCATGATTGATTGGGTGACCCATAACATGATGCAATAATCTATATTGTGGTGTCAAGGCCATGCGTTTAGAAAATAACCAAGCATAGATTCAAATTAAGAAAAAAGAATGATGAAAGTTATTAAAATGTCAGTTAAAAAGTTGAAAGTATTTAAATTGGATTAATATTTTTGATTATGAAAATCTTGGTTATTTTCTTAAGTGGGGGAGTATTGTAACCATATGGCCTCTCCCCCACAATATTTATGGTGAATTATTGTTTTATGTTCGGGAATTTGCACACTGTAGAAAGAGGGATAACTCTAAACTGAATCGATGCATTTATCAGAACACGAAAGTAAATTAATTCCCATACATGAAAGAGGGATGATGTTAATAGTAATTCACATAAAGATAATTTTAAAAGAAGATAATAAACAGATTCAAGAAATATCAGTTAATAAGTTTATTTTGAGATTTTTAAGGGAAATATTTTCTCAACTCTAACATGTTGTAATATTGATTTTTCAATACTTGGAAAGTCCAGACTTTGATAAGAACTTAATTAAAAATTGGCTTTATCCATGAGTTGGAGAAATGATCGTCAATTCTACACGTGAGGTACCAGCATATTGAGTTTATTTACGTACAATCCCGCATAATTTCATATGCTTTTGAAGAGTTGTAGACAACCTTATCTTTGATGGATGAACATGGAATTATCTAGAAATATGTCCATCATTTTGTGCAATTCCCCTCCCAGGTTTATATACAATATGTAATTTTTCAATTGTCAGATTAATATTTGCTTTCTCGTTGTCTTAGAACTACTTTCTCGCATGCTGTGGATTCTGTTAAACAATGTTTCGTGAAATAAACTTTGTTAAAATTCCAACGATGTTTTCTGTCAACAACAAAGAACTGCACATTTATTAATCACACAAGAATAAGTTTATAACAACACAAGTACGAAGTATGGCTTGTAAGCCCGCATCGGCTTACATAAATATTCTGGTTCCGTCGACCTACACGAATCGGAGAAAATAGAAATCATGGATTTTTACCAGAAAATGAAGATTGAACTGAACTTAGTCAAAGTGGAAGGTAGGACACAATATCTTTTCTCAACGTACCCGTAAATCGATTGACCATGCATGTAATTACATTTCTCTATTTTTTTTTCATCGAAAAATAAGATGGGCTTAATACGTTAATATTTTTGTTGAAAATTTTAGATTCGTAACAATGACTTACAATGACAAGATGACGTTCCGATTGTCAGGTATAATTGGTCAAGACGATTTTAGTTTTGATTTTGGAAGAGTTTGTGGCTCGAGTAGTTTTCGTGCAAAAATAGTCTCTGAGATGGGATTCAGACCCAGGAAGTTGGGTAGAACGCCGAAGAGAAGGCGTAAAGAGTACGTAAAATTCTTCGAGCCATTTTCCAGATTTATCAAAATGATGGCACTTGACATTTAAGAGGATACTTCGATGTGATCTTTATAGTTCAGTTTTTTTCATGTTTTGACAAAGAGGAAAATGTCCTGCGTTATGGCGATGAAACGCCGAGAAATAACACCAGCGAAGTTTCTGGGAACGCTGAAGGTTCGTTCGGGTTTGTTGAATTTACAACCCTGTCATTTGATATACTTTGTGCTCTGGGGGAGGCACGGATTGTTTTTTTTTTTTTTTTGGATTATATGATGAACATCGTAGTATTCATAATCTTATATATGTATTGTGCTGGCATTTTGAAGTCGGTTATAAAAAGAAGAAGATTTCTTTTTATCTTTTTATTCAAGAAAGGGAGGGAAAAGGTGGAAAGTAAAAGTTTCATGTGAAGTTTAATAACTTTTAGGAATCAAGTTAATAAGAAATCACAAGGACCTTGTATATACATATATTGAAAGTATATTCCTAGTTTGCATGTTCGTTAATGTATGGTTTTTATTCTGGTGATCGTATTTCAGTTCTTGCCTCACTTTATTTCATGTCAACGCATTAATGATATTGACCCTTGTTGCCCTTTTGGCAGTGTTAGAATTTCATTGACGGTTGTCTCGTGATGCAGGTTCTAGCCTCAGCTGACAAATGATTTGTTGATACTTTACTGACAAACGACATAAATAGAGACGACGTTTAACAAAAATGAAAAAGTGCAACTTGACTCATGTATATCAGTTAAATTTTTGATTGAATCAAAATAAATGACATTGCCTGTTGATTATTTATTACATGAATGAATTTTTGCAAAGAAAGATATAGTTTTTGAGAATTATTTGAGTTTTGGAACAGGCTTCTAAATGATATTTTTGTTAATTCAAAATTTTTGTCAATCAAGGGGTACAGAGAAATCCCGGTGTCATAACTACCAAGAACAATTTAGTTTGACGTGCAGATATGTTGTAGCAATGAACAATAGATGCTGGTATCACTTGGAGAAATGACGATGGAAAATGCTTGATAAACAGTGTAGTTATGCAGAATATCCTTGAACTTTGAGCAGCAGCTATTACAACGGAGTCGCCTGTTGTTAATAGAGAGACAAATAAGAGTGTACAGGTCAATCCAATAGAGAGAAGACGGAAGCCACAAAACGAAGTCCGAAGCAGTGACGTCAGGTATCTCTGTGCACGATGTCACCCGCGTGGCCGGATGTTAAACCAGCCCGTCACGATAACAAACGGAGATACATTCGAAGATTATGGTAGAGTGAATTCTGCCATATGGATGTGCAATCCGTGCAGAATCCAATGCAAAGGACAATTTGCAATTAATAAACTACCTTATTTGACGCTTTATAACGAGAAAGTTTATACCCCGTCACTTTTCTGGGTGCATGGCGTCATCGGGATTACGGGAAGATCTTGGTAACGTCACTAATACCAAGATGCGTCAGAGGTAGATCAATGAAGAAGAAATGATTGCTTAGAAGAAACCATGAGATGCAATTTCGTGGGAGATGATGCCGAAGACGAGAAGATGATTCAGTTCTCGAGCGAATAGAAAAACATTTGATGATATGATGATAAATCCAATTGGTGCAGAATCCATTCGTGATGAAATCGAGGTCAGTGTATTCGTTTAACTCGACGGAGATGACATTGAACACGAAGGAGGACCACATGACGGAGAGGAACCATTAGATGCAAAGGATATCCAAAGAAGAACCATAAGAAGACAAAGAAGTGTACAAATTATGTGTAGTGTTATTTCAGTGAAAAAAGAAGAGTAATTGTGAATTTTATAATGTATTATGTGTATTTATGATAATACTTGAATATATTCTGTTCATGAATTTTGATTTTTGCATGATTTACATTGAACATTGATATATCATACTATTATTTGACGTATTGGTCTTGAATGAGTTTGTTATGTTTTGATAATTATGTCAAGGACAATTTGAATGAACAAATGATGAGTTTATTATGATGATGAACATTGGGTCACTTGATAAAGACAGTAAAAAACGTGAGATGATGACTTTAATCTGCATGATATTTATATTTATTTACTTGATCATGATTGATTGGGTGACCCATAACATGATGCAATAATCTATATTGTGGTGTCAAGGCCATGCGTTTAGAAAATAACCAAGCATAGATTCAAATTAAGAAAAAAGAATGATGAAAGTTATTAAAATGTCAGTTAAAAAGTTGAAAGTATTTAAATTGGATTAATATTTTTGATTATGAAAATCTTGGTTATTTTCTTAAGTGGGGGAGTATTGTAACCATATGGCCTCTCCCCCACAATATTTATGGTGAATTATTGTTTTATGTTCGGGAATTTGCACACTGTAGAAAGAGGGATAACTCTAAACTGAATCGATGCATTTATCAGAACACGAAAGTAAATTAATTCCCATACATGAAAGAGGGATGATGTTAATAGTAATTCACATAAAGATAATTTTAAAAGAAGATAATAAACAGATTCAAGAAATATCAGTTAATAAGTTTATTTTGAGATTTTTAAGGGAAATATTTTCTCAACTCTAACATGTTGTAATATTGATTTTTCAATACTTGGAAAGTCCAGACTTTGATAAGAACTTAATTAAAAATTGGCTTTATCCATGAGTTGGAGAAATGATCGTCAATTCTACACGTGAGGTACCAGCATATTGAGTTTATTTACGTACAATCCCGCATAATTTCATATGCTTTTGAAGAGTTGTAGACAACCTTATCTTTGATGGATGAACATGGAATTATCTAGAAATATGTCCATCATTTTGTGCAATTCCCCTCCCAGGTTTATATACAATATGTAATTTTTCAATTGTCAGATTAATATTTGCTTTCTCGTTGTCTTAGAACTACTTTCTCGCATGCTATGGATTCTGTTAAACAATGTTTCGTGAAATAAACTTTGTTAAAATTCCAACGATGTTTTCTGTCAACAACAAAGAACTGCACATTTATTAATCACACAAGAATAAGTTTATAACAACACAAGTACGAAGTATGGCTTGTAAGCCCGCATCGGCTTACATAAATATTCTGGTTCCGTCGACCTACACGAATCGGAGAAAATAGAAATCATGGATTTTTACCAGAAAATGAAGATTGAACTGAACTAAGTCAAAGTGGAAGGTAGGACACAATATCTTTTCTCAACGTACCCGTAAATCGATTGACCATGCATGTAATTACATTTCTCTATTTTTTTTTTCATCGAAAAATAAGATGGGCTTAATACGTTAATATTTTTGTTGAAAATTTTAGATTCGTAACAATGACTTACAATGACAAGATGACGTTCCGATTGTCAGGTATAATTGGTCAAGACGATTTTAGTTTTGATTTTGGAAGAGTTTGTGGCTCGAGTAGTTTTCGTGCAAAAATAGTCTCTGAGATGGGATTCAGACCCAGGAAGTTGGGTAGAACGCCGAAGAGAAGGCGTAAAGAGTACGTAAAATTCTTCGAGCCATTTTCCAGATTTATCAAAATGATGGCACTTGACATTTAAGAGGATACTTCGATGTGATCTTTATAGTTCAGTTTTTTTCATGTTTTGACAAAGAGGAAAATGTCCTGCGTTATGGCGATGAAACGCCGAGAAATAACACCAGCGAAGTTTCTGGGAACGCTGAAGGTTCGTTCGGGTTTGTTGAATTTACAACCCTGTCATTTGATATACTTTGTGCTCTGGGGGAGGCACGGATTGTTTTTTTTTTTTTGGATTATATGATGAACATCGTAGTATTCATAATCTTATATATGTATTGTGCTGGCATTTTGAAGTCGGTTATAAAAAGAAGATTTCTTTTTATCTTTTTATTCAAGAAAGGGAGGGAAAAGGTGGAAAGTAAAAGTTTCATGTGAAGTTTAATAACTTTTAGGAATCAAGTTAATAAGAAATCACAAGGACCTTGTATATACATATATTGAAAGTATATTCCTAGTTTGCATGTTCGTTAATGTATGGTTTTTATTCTGGTGATCGTATTTCAGTTCTTGCCTCACTTTATTTCATGTCAACGCATTAATGATATTGACCCTTGTTGCCCTTTTGGCAGTGTTAGAATTTCATTGACGGTTGTCTCGTGATGCAGGTTCTAGCCTCAGCTGACAAATGATTTGTTGATACTTTACTGACAAACGACATAAATAGAGACGACGTTTAACAAAAATGAAAAAGTGCAACTTGACTCATGTATATCAGTTAAATTTTTGATTGAATCAAAATAAATGACATTGCCTGTTGATTATTTATTACATGAATGAATTTTTGCAAAGAAAGATATAGTTTTTGAGAATTATTTGAGTTTTGGAACAGGCTTCTAAATGATATTTTTGTTAATTCAAAATTTTTGTCAATCAAGGGGTACAGAGAAATCCCGGTGTCATAACTACCAAGAACAATTTAGTTTGACGTGCAGATATGTTATAGCAATGAACAATAGATGCTGGTATCACTTGGAGAAATGACGATGGAAAATGCTTGATAAACAGTGTAGTTATGCAGAATATCCTTGAACTTTGAGCAGCAGCTATTACAACGGAGTCGCCTGTTGTTAATAGAGAGACAAATAAGAGTGTACAGGTCAATCCAATAGAGAGAAGACGGAAGCCACAAAACGAAGTCCGAAGCAGTGACGTCAGGTATCTCTGTGCACGATGTCACCCGCGTGGCCGGATGTTAAACCAGCCCGTCACGATAACAAACGGAGATACATTCGAAGATTATGGTAGAGTGAAATCTGCCATATGGATGTGCAATCCGTGCAGAATCCAATGCAAAGGACAATTTGCAATTAATAAACTACCTTATTTGACGCTTTATAACGAGAAAGTTTATACCCCGTCACTTTTCTGGGTGCATGGCGTCATCGGGATTACGGGAAGATCTTGGTAACGTCACTAATACCAAGATGCGTCAGAGGTAGATCAATGAAGAAGAAATGATTGCTTAGAAGAAACCATGAGATGCAATTTCGTGGGAGATGATGCCGAAGACGAGAAGATGATTCAGTTCTCGAGCGAATAGAAAAACATTTGATGATATGATGATAAATCCAATTGGTGCAGAATCCATTCGTGATGAAATCGAGGTCAATGTATTCGTTTAACTCGACGGAGATGACATTGAACACGAAGGAGGACCACATGACGGAGAGGAACCATTAGATGCAAAGGATATCCAAAGAAGAACCATAAGAAGACAAAGAAGTGTACAAATTATGTGTAGTGTTATTTCAGTGAAAAAAGAAGAGTAATTGTGAATTTTATAATGTATTATGTGTATTTATGATAATACTTGAATATATTCTGTTCATGAATTTTGATTTTTGCATGATTTACATTGAACATTGATATATCATACTATTATTTGACGTATTGGTCTTGAATGAGTTTGTTATGTTTTGATAATTATGTCAAGGACAATTTGAATGAACAAATGATGAGTTTATTATGATGATGAACATTGGGTCACTTGATAAAGACAGTAAAAAACGTGAGATGATGACTTTAATCTGCATGATATTTATATTTATTTACTTGATCATGATTGATTGGGTGACCCATAACATGATGCAATAATCTATATTGTGGTGTCAAGGCCATGCGTTTAGAAAATAACCAAGCATAGATTCAAATTAAGAAAAAAGAATGATGAAAGTTATTAAAATGTCAGTTAAAAAGTTGAAAGTATTTAAATTGGATTAATATTTTTGATTATGAAAATCTTGGTTATTTTCTTAAGTGGGGGAGTATTGTAACCATATGGCCTCTCCCCCACAATATTTATGGTGAATTATTGTTTTATGTTCGGGAATTTGCACACTGTAGAAAGAGGGATAACTCTAAACTGAATCGATGCATTTATCAGAACACGAAAGTAAATTAATTCCCATACATGAAAGAGGGATGATGACAAATATGGATAATGACCATATCCCTGTATACAGCACAAAATCGATAATTCAGAAAATCAGAAACCGAAGGCATACAAAATCAGGACAAAACAGGAACCAAAGCAAACAAACAAAAACCTCCACCACATGAAAAGAAGCGAACTCCCGATATGGGAGTGAGATCAGGTGCCCAGGAAGAGTAAGCATCTCCTGCTTGCATGCAACACCCGCCGCTTCAATTCGGTAGAACTGTCACATCCGGTAACTTCCATTTCGGAAGACATAGAGTACAATCTTGGCTTGGATGGTTCAAATGGTCTATGACAGAATATCACCCACCATTCTGGAGAGTGGGACATCATAGTGTATGACGAGTTCCCCATATCGACCGTAGAACTTCCTCAGTGACGATGTAAGTCGGTCACAAATATATCCCTGACTGAGAAGCTTATCTGAAAGACGCCTAGCTCTCAGAACAAAATCCGTATATTTCGTACTTGCTCTGGCATAGCGTATCAACTGAGATATGAACACGCCATAAGCAGGCGATGAAGGGATGTTGCTACTCAGAAAAGGAAAGTTTGTTATGCTGAAATTGAAGTCGTCACGTTTGTCATAGAGTGAGGTGTTCATGTGACCATCAGTGTCGTAGGACAACATTATGTCCAAATAGGATGCTGAATTATTTGTCTCTGTAGTTTCTTTGACTTCAAGCTCTGAAGGATAGATTCTGCTCAGGTAATCTGCGAATTTCGGATTATTGATGGACAAAACATCGTCTATGTATCTATAAGTGAAGTTGAAGTCAGAAGCTAAGTATCTTTTCCCTTCAGAGACCAAAGATTGAATGAATTCAGCTTCGTACGAGTAAAGGAAAATGTCGGCAAGGAGTGGGGCACAATTGGTCCCCATTGGAATTCCGACAATTTGCTGAAAGACCTTTCCTCCAAACACCACAAAAATGTTGTCGATCAAAAAGTTTAACATCTGAATAATATCTGTTTCAGTGTACTTATTTTCAGAATCGGACTTTTCTTTTACAAAGTAGGTTTTGTCATAGTTCACAACAATAAATTTGTATTTGCGATTACCGTTCTTACTTGTAAACGCATTACTTATAATTTTTGCGAGTCTTTCTTTCAATTTAGAATGTGGAATTGTAGTGTAAAGTGTCGAAAAATCAAAGGCTTTGATCGAATGAACTTTACTAAAATGAGTGGATTTCAGATGTTCTAAAAGTTCCTTCGAATTCTTTAAAATCCACATCTGGTTGATACCACTGCGAGAATATACTGTCGAACAATATTTTTGAAGCCCAGATTTGATTTCAGATAAAACTTTGGTGAGTAAGATCGATACAGATTTGGTAGAACATTTTGAGGAACCAGCGATGAAACGTTGTTTGTACGGATTCTTATGCATTTTAGGTATGCAGTATAAGTATGGTAAATCTAAATCTAAATTGTTAGTTTGGAAGCCAAAGGAAGAAAGAGCTGATTTGTGGTTATCTATTATTTCAGAGGCAGAAAGGTTTGTTGGGGTGTAAGTGGGATTTCCAGGTGTCGAATTTAAACCCAACTCTTTAACTAGACTTTCGAAATAGAACTTTTTGCAAGTAAATGTGTAATTATTTGAGGCTTTGTCCGCTGGTGTGATGACATAATGTCCTTGGAGGTAGGTAAGCTCTGTGATAACATCAGGGTCTTTAAATATAGACTCGAATCTGGTGCTCACGGTTGATTTTAATCGGTTAATTTTAGATAAAAGTAACCCTCTGATGGATTTTATCCATTCGGATAGTGTGTCGAGCTGTACATCCTCTTTCTTTGCCCAACGTCTTGCATATTCCTCACAAGAGTCCATGATAATTTTGAAATTTTGGTTCCATGTAAAGGACATACTTTCTCTGTATTTGGGACCCTTTTTTAACAAATCTCTCAACTTGTCGTTCTTGACTATACTAAGGTCACCTGTAATAACGTGTCCACAAGGAGAATAGTTAAAATCCGATGAAGAACATTCGCAAGGAAGTGGATGTAGTGAGGGATTACTTAAATCAATGCACTGCAAGAATCGTTTGTAATTGTAAATTTTAGATGCAACTGTTGGTGTGTAGCTATAGGAAATACAAGGAGTTTCTTGTCTTTTGAAATATGGTGGGATTTTTTCTGTGACAGTTTTGTGATTCAAAATTTGACCAAGATTCAATTTATCAATACCTTTGTTTGCAAATTTTACTGTAATGAAAGGACGGTTTGTTTTCTCCTCTGATTTATCTGATCTAACTGCTTGAAATAAACGAAAGGTAGAAATGTCCAAGATGACTCCTTGTAGTCTGTATTCTGGGGAACGTGTATCGGTATAAGTGAGGTCCTTCGTATATTCGTAGATTTCGTGTAACTTCCGTTAATAGTAATTCACATAAAGATAATTTTAAAAGAAGATAAGAAACAGATTCAAGAAATATCAGTTAATAAGTTTATTTTGAGATTTTTGAGGGAAATATTTTCTCAACTCTAACATGTTTAATTGTAATATTGATTTTTCAATACTTGGAAAGTCCAGACTTTGATAAGAACTTAATTAAAAATTGGCTTTATCTATGAGTTGGAGAAATGATCGTCAATTCTACACGTGAAGTACCAGCATATTGAGTTTATTTACGTACAATCCCGCATAATTTCATATGCTTTTGAAGAATTGTAGACAACCTTATCTTTGATGGATGAACATGGAATTATCTAGAAATATGTCCATCATTTTGTGCAATTCCCCTCCCAGGTTTATATACAATATGTAATTTTTCAATTGTCAGATTTGCTTTCTCGTTGTCTTAGAACTACTTTCTCGAATGCTATGGATTCTGTTAAACAATGTTTCGTGAAATAAACTTTGTTAAAATTCTAACGATGTTTTCCGTCCACGACAAAGTACAGAACATTCGTTAATCACACAACGCGAAGTACGAATTATGGCTTGTAAGCCCGCATCGGCTTACACAAACGGTCATTTGAACACCTCACTGTGTGACAAACGTGACGATTTCAGCTTCCACATAATTAACTTTTCTTTCGTGAGTAGCAACGTTCCGTCTTCTCCTGCTTATGGTGTTTTTGTTTCAACTGATACGGTACGCCAGGTTATGTTCCAAATATGAAGATTTCATCATTAGAGCCAGACGGCTTGCAATTAAGCTATTTGTTCATGGTTATGTTACACAACAGCTGAAATCATCATTGAGGAAGTTCTTCGGTCGCTACGGGGATGTAATAGAAGCAACTGAGATCCCCCTTTCTAGAGTGATCAGTGATATTCTACATTGTGATCATCACCAAACCAGAAATACTTACCTGATATGTACATCAAAATGTACATCGAGACAATCACCGAATTCCATGGAGCTGTTGCGACGGGTGTTGCATGCAATCAGGAGACGCTGACTCTCCACGGACATCTGGTCTCACTTTGGAATTTTGTTAATTTTGAGGTTCGCAACCGTTCCTGTGAAAATCTAATGATTTTGCCTTGCCTTTTCGACTATGAGACTGAATAACCGATGTGTACATATGTAATGTTTATACATGTACAGTACATAAGAAAGGAGGGGATCTCCAACAAAACTCGGTTGCAACACCAACAGCAACACACCAAACACCCCCAAGTGAAAAAGCAGAGAAGACACATACAGCAAGAGACATGGAACAGCAAAGAGACATCAAACATCGAACATAAACGACAACACATAAACCAACGAGACCCATGGGCAATCGGTGCCGACTTAGGACGGCTATCAGCCACGTTAGTAACAGATAGTATCTGGTCCATGCTGTAAATTTATCAGGTTTTAAATGATGCTATTGAATTTAAAGACGTTTAACATTGGTTATCCTGGCTTACGTGCGCACAACCCTACCACTTTTCCGGTTACCCAAAGGTTTCGAAGAACGCAAAATTTTTGTGTAAAATAGCCTCCTCACTGTAAGATGACCATACAAAGAACACAGCACAGCGCAGGGGCCCAAGGAACACAGATGAATATGTAAACATATATAATCAAAGGACTGAAGGTTACATGTAGTTCCAGCGTAACTTTAAGTTTATTATCACTGGTAATTTCCAAAAATTCTCATTTTAATTACCAGAATTTCCTATTTCTTTCAACAAGATCATGCTTCGTTTCTACTTTCGTTTCTCTTCGGTATATACATCATGTACAAAGGGAAGACAACTCTTACATTGTAAAATTTAAAAGAAGTACTATATTACTATGCCACCGGCAAGCAGTGAAAGCAAGAAATGAATAGTTGATTTTTTAGTGATGCATTTACTTTATATGCAATTGAAACTTTTTTCAAGATAGAGGATAATCTTGATCTTGCATGTGTCAGACAGCAAATTCCTAAATTAAAAAAAGCACTATATTTTGAGTCGTTATGATTTGTTGCAAATCGGGAATGTCTCAATTGTTACGATAACATAAGGAGACTTCCTGAAAGGAAGTATCCTAAAAATGAGGTAGGGGCATACGAAATGCAGTCCGTGCTCTGCTGGCTGTAGCGAGCTATTAGAGAATGAGAATGGATTAACACTTGAAACATCGGGTCGCGGGGAATGATATTATCAACTCCACACTGCAACTCGAAATAAGTGTTGATATATACATGTAAGAGAGGAGGGTATCTCCAACAAAACTCGGTTACATGCTCCTATTTAATAAATCTTATTTGTGTATTCTCTTTCAGATAAATACATGTGAAAATTTCAAAATGGGAAGTGGCTCATCGATACCTAAAATTGAACAAGTACATAGAGTAAGTGAATAAGAATATTTGTTATCAGTTCTTTGAAAAGAGAAAATATGTATAAGATAAGGAAAATATCCAACAAGACTCGGTTGCAATACCCAAAAGAAAAACAACGAAACGCCCTATGCAAAAAGACAGGGTAGAAACGTACCGAGACGTAAAAGGGACAGGGAACATAAAAACGACATCAAAATATGCGATTGAATATAAAAAAAGTACTTATGCCGTAAAAAGAATGTATGACTGTAATAAAATATCATCATTTTGAGAGACAGACATACGCATGTACTTTACTATGTCCTTATAAAAGCCGTCCAATGCCGAGATTAAGAAGAAATTTATTTGTAAAAAATATTTTTGAAAAGAAATAAGAAGTCGATTGGGACCCGGGATAAAACAATACTATTTTTAAAAAAAATTAAAACCAATTGAATTGCTAATGTGCTATTTTACCGTAAATAACCATACACGAAACATCACGAAATTCGGCAATATCTACCGAGATGTGCGATCTTTCACATTACAAGGAAAAGTCTGATGTTGATTTCCGTGACCTTTTGAAGAATGTACATTCGTTATTACGTCTATTGAAGAGGAATAATTATCTCTCTTTTTTGGAGAAGGATGCTGAATGGATTTATATTTACTGAAAATGTAGGGAAATATAACTAAAGCAACTTGAACTGCCCTGTCGGCAGGCTAGCTTTACCGAGAATGAGGGCATGTGCGATGGACGTCAGACCCCTTCATCTAGTTCCTTCTGTCGCTTCACCGTGGCAAAGCTTTAGAAAAGTATTATGATTACTTGGTAACGTTATGATGCATGCTCTTGGGTTTTATGGTCATGCAGATACAGAATAACTGTAGGTAAAATTACAATACCATGACACAAAATGCAATCATTTATGATTAATCAACTGCATAATAGGAAGGCGAGGTTGATTTAATTTCCTTTTTTTCATGAATATTGTAAATTTACTCAAAGATAATCGATAATATATACATGTATTGGTCATGCGATATAAATATTCGCGATTATAGGAAGAAATAGAAAAGGGATACTAATATAACACGTCTTCAAATTCATAGCAGGATTTGCAGCATGGACAAAAACAACTACATGTATGACTTACATCATTTCTATTCCTCAATTATAAAAATCTGTATAATAGGCATTGTGACAAGTATGTTTATATGTCTATATTATGGAGAAAATTTAACAATGGGAGGACTGCCGAAACGTCATGTTGATAAATAAACATCAAGAAGTACCCATCCGTTACTCAATCTCAAAGTCGAGAAGGTAAGACAAAATCATTAGAATTTCAATTGGAATAGCTGATAAATCCCCAGAATCTGTTTTATCAGCTTTTCTACTGGAATTATTTTGTCTCACCTTCTCAACTAGCTGATGATTACTTCTTGATGTTTTTTTTATCAACACGACCTCAGAATCCCCTTTAATAAAGATAATTCTTCATCTACGTACAGGAATAATTCATTTTTAATTTCAGAGACCAATAGAAATCGTTGATTTTATAAAAAAACAAGGTGGGATGGTCTCTGAGGAAAGATGTTTGAAGATGCTCCGAGACATCAGGTGGATGATTATACTACAGATGGATACAGAAACGTACATCAGTAATATCAAAGTTCGTAAAGTTTTTTATCATTCGTATAAACATACCCCATATATCATTGGCAGAGTTATGTCTGTTAAATTGTTACAATTCAACTATTTCAGTCTTCATGAGACTAGTGAAGAAGTACCAATCGTAGTCCAGGAATCAAAGACCCAAGGGAATATGGTATTATTGTGCGGGCTTCCACCAACAAGGCAATCGCGAACCCTCGAATTCTCGTTTTTTTGAACAGGCTTTTGCATTGATTATGAAATATGAAAGCCCTATCACTTACCATTCAAACGTTATGCCCAATGTTAAAGTTTTTGAAAAGTAGGTCAAGGTCAAGGTCATGAGGTCAAAAATTTTGGTATCAATGAAAGGTCTTGTCACAAGGAGTACACATGTGAAATATAAAAGCCCAATCACCTTCCATTCAAACGTTATGCCCAATGTTAATGTGATTCGGACAAACCTACAAACAGACAGACGGACAGGCCAAAAACTATATGCCCCGAATCTGTTATTCCGGGGCATAAAAAGTTTGTCATAAAGAGAGGTATTCAAATAACCGTTGTCACTAATCGATAGAAGTTTATGAAGGTAGGAGGCTTCCATAAGCCAGAGCATGAATGTTAGAAGCCGATTGTATAGTTTGTCAGACAAAAATATGTTAGCCAATTTCTACTAGAATGTCAAAGTTGCTGGTAGCTCCATGCGACGGGCTAGCGAGTTTTCGTGAATACCTGTTTGTTTGTTGATAACAATTATAATTTATCTTAACTTAAAACTTTGATAAGAAAGTAAAATAATATCATACAAGACCACGTTGAAGAAACAGGAAAAAGGAAAGCATATCCCAACTATCCTTCTACATCCTTCGGTACATTTTTGACAGAATAATTTTCACCCTCTTTGGCCATGTTAATTTTTTTAGATTGAGGATCACTGACGAGGGTTGAGTACCCGAAACGTGCATGCCTGGTCCATGCTGCAAATTAGCCGTTTATAAATGATGCTATTGAATTTGAAGACGTTTAACATTTGAACTACTTGGTGAGTGTCACTGCTGGTGGACCAGGAGTCCTCGAGGGCAAATGTAGCCAAGCTCGATCAACTTCGGTCGAGCGTCTGTCTTATCAACGCATTCAAAATCTCCTGGTACTAAAATTCTTGAAATTTCTAAAACATGGGTCCTGTAGCATCATATCCCACCCATCCTGCTACATCTTTCGGTACATTTTTGACATGATAATTTTCACCCTCTTTGGCCATATTACATTTTTAAGATTGAGGATCACTGACGAGGGTTGAGTACCCGAAACTTGCATGTCTGGTCCATGCTGCAAATTTATCCGTTTATAAATGATGCTTTTGAATTTGAAGACGTTTAACATACGCATGATCGAAACAAATAATAGCCATCCATCCACCATACCAATAATAATACCACAATTTTAATTTTCTCTATGCAGCCCTCGATCACGACAATCATAGTTTGGTCATTTCTCGCATCACCCACAGCAAAACTCCAAAATACCCAATCCAAAAATACAGATCAGACACCCACAAAAAGGAGACGCAAAAGGGACAAGGAGTACCAATGTAAACGTCTTAAAATTGAATAGCATCATTTAAGAACAGATAAATTGGCAACGTGGACCAGACATGCACGTTTCGGGTACTTAACCCTCATCAGTGATCCTAAATCTAAACAATGTAATATGCCAAAAAAGTATGAAAGTTACAATGTCGAAAAAGTGTTCCGAAATATGTAGCAGGATGGGTGGGATATGATGCTACAGGACCCACTTTTTAGAAATTTCAAGAAATTTTGATAACAGAAATTTAGAATGCGTTGAAGAAACGATCAACCGAAATTGATCGAACTTGGCTACATGTGCCCTCGGGGACTCCTGGTCCACCAGCAGTGACACTCACCAAGTGGTATAAATGTAAACGTCTTAAAATTGAATAGCATCATTTAAGAACAGATAAATTGGCAACGTGGACCAGACATGCACGTTTCGGGTACTTAACCCTCATCAGTGATCAACTCATACCGTAAAAATCTGAAACAACGAATCCAATGGGCAACCGGTGCCGACTTAATACGGTCATCTGCCACGCAAGAAGCAGAAGGTGTGATTATCCGGATAACGTGCGCACAACCCTCCCAATTATCCGATTTCCTAGAGGTATCGCAGAACGTACAATTGTGGTGTAATATAACCACCTGACTGTAAGATGAGTATCCATATTTGTCATACAACAGACAGCATGACGCTGGGGCCCAAGTAACACAGATGGATAAACAAATGTAAAAACAGAAGACATACGAAATACAGTTCGTGCTCTGCCAACTGTAGCAAGCTCGTAAATGTGAACTACCAAGGAATCCGACTGAGATTCAGAGAGGACAGGTGGTCGGGGCCCTGTCCTCTCTAAAGAGATTTTGACAGGGCCCGTCATGGAATCCTGTCGTCAGTCAGTCAGAGTGCAATTTTAAAGAAAGCGCTGGTACTGGACTGGATTGGAAAGCGCATATGATGATACTAAAATAATAATGGCAACCCAAGTGTAGTATCCCCTCTCAACTACGTTATATATCCTATCAGTAAAATAGTCCAAAGTGATTTTGATCATTGACATAGAAATCAATCCAGGGTATGTGGGATATTTCTGGAAAAATTCGGTGCTCCTGTGATGATTAATATACATACATACATACATACATACATACATACATACATACATACATACATACATACATACATACATACATACTTACATACATACATACATACATACATACATACATACATACATACATACATACATACATACATACATACATACATACATACATACATTCTATGCTGTTCACTAGGATTTTGATTCTAGGCCTTTTGTAACATTTATCTTTGATATTGAAAATCAGTAGTGTTCATCCTCTCAGAAAGGTGAACGTTCCTGATTGGTTAGATGACAAATATGGATGACAATATCCTAATACATAGTTCAAAATCGGTAATTCAGAAAATCATAAACCGAAGGCATACAGAATCAGGATAAAACAAGAACCAAAGCAAACAAAGAAAAAACATACACCATACGAAAAGCGAACTCCCAAAGTGCGAGTGAAGCCACACTTGTAGGACAACATTATGTCAAGACTGGATGTTGAATTATTTGTCTCTGCAGTTTCTTTGACTTCAAGCTCCAAAGGATAGATTCTGCTGAGGTAATCCGCGAATTTTGGATTATTGATATACATCACATCGTCTATGTATCTGTAAGTGAAGTTAAAGTTAGAAGCTACGTATCTGTTCCCTTCAGAGACCAAAGATTGAACGAATTCAGCTTCGTACTAGTAAAGAAAAATGTTGACAAGGAGTGGGACACAATTTGTTCCCATTGGAATTCCAACAATTTGCTGGAAGGCCTTTCCTCCAAACACAACAAAAATGTTGTCGATCAGGAAGTTTAGCATCTGAATAATTTCTGCTTCAGTGTGCTTGTTTTTAGAGTCGGACTTTTCTTTAACAAAGAAGGTTTTGTCATAATTAACAACAATACATTTATATTTGCGATTGCCGTTCTTGCTTGTAAACTCATTACTTATAATTGTTATGAGTCTTTCTTTCAATTTAGAACGTGGGGTTGTTGTGTAAAGTTTCGAAAAATCAAGATGCTATTGCTATGTCTTCTATCCTCTTCACTATCACTTCAATCCCACTGTGTCCTTGATATTTGACCATAATATCACATCGTAAAAAATGAAAATAAACAGCACTTTTTACACGAAATAAACATCGTATAGAAAATTGAAATGAACAATGATAACTCTCGTGTTTTTCATTGCTATGCCCCCAGAATCAAAACATCGGGGGTATACAGTTTTTGGCCTGTCCGTCTATTTGTCCGTAAAACTTAAACATTTTGCATAACTTTTGAATTAATGTGAAAGAGCTTTCATCGTGCCTTATGATTCATACAAGTGTATATGACAAAAGGGATGATTTTGGATTCAACATAGTAAATTTCCCCTGGCTTGACGGTGATATTCCAAGATTACCATCATACGGCATTTACATATCACAGCTCATCCGGTACGCTAGAGCATGTACTGATATTTTGGATTTTCACAGTAGAAATTTACAAATTACCAAAAAACTTTTAGGTCAAGGTTTCCGCTTTCATAAACTAGTTAAGACTTTCTGGAAATTTTACAAAAATTACAATCAACTTCTTTTAAAATTCGGATCTATACATGCAACAGAGTACATTACTATGGGTATTACACAACCTGTCTTTTATGGTGATATGATAAACAAAATAAAAAGGATCAAAGGTAGGCAGCATAACCATCGAAAATGCGTCAGAATCATCAAACGCCTTTAATACCGTGGGTATGATCCTAATGTCACCAGACGGACACTCGGCTTAGTACTTGACCAATCTACAGTCTTGTACAAGCGCATCCTTGAGACTTGCACTCTGACTGACTGTGACGACGGGACTCCATGACGGGCCCTGTCCAAACCTCTTTAGAGAAGACAGGACCCCGACCACCTGTCCTCTCTGAATGTCAGTCGGACTCCTCGGGTGATTACATAAATGAGCTCGCTACAGCCGGCAGAGCACGGACTGTATTAAGCATGCCCTCTTTTTATAGCCATTTACATATTCATCTGTGTCTCTGGGGCCTCTGCGATTCGCGGTCGTGTTTGTGTGATGTCATCTTACAATGAGGAGGTTGTTTTACACCACAATTGTACGTTCTTCGAGACCTCTGGGTAATTGGAGAAGTGAGAGGGTTGTGCGCACGTAATCCAGGATAACCACACCATTAGCTACTTGCGTGACAAATGGCCGTCCAAAGTCGGCACCGGTTACCCATTGGTCTCGTCGGTTTATGTGTAGTCTTTTGTGTTTGATGTTTACATGTCGTGTGTCTCTTTTCCGTCTCGTGCTGTACTCGTCTTTTGTGTTTTTGCATCGGGTGTTTTGATGTTTTACTGTTGATGCTGCAACTTAGTCTTGTTGGAGATCTCCTCCCTTCTTTTTATGGTAATCTTTTTAACTTTTTCGTATATACCATTCAAGCTTACTCATAGCAAACAAGCAAGGCCTTTGGACCCGTTAGCTCCATTCCCTTTGCTATAACTTCGCTATCATTAATTATATGAAACAATGTTAAATGTCTTCAAATTCAATAGCATCATTTAAGACTTGATAAATTTACAGCATGGACCAGACATGCACGTTTCAGGTACTAAACCCTCATCAGTGATTCTCAGTCTTAACAATGTAAAATGGCCAAAAAATGTGTAAATTAGTATGTCCAAAAATGTACCAAAAGACGTAGCAGAATGGGTGGGATATGATGTTAAACGTCTTCAAATTCAATAGCATCATTTAAGACCTGATAAATTTACAGCATGGACCAGACATGCACGTTTCGGGTACTAAACCCTCGTCAGTGATCCTAAGTCTAAACAATGTAATATGGCCAAAAAGTATGAAAATTATTATGTCCAAAAATGTATCAAAAGACGTAGCAGAATGGGTGGGATATGATGCTACAGGACCCACGTTTTAGAAATTTCAAGAAATTTTGTAACAGAAAATTTCAAATGCGTTGAAAAGACAGACGATCAACAGAAGTTGATCGAACTTGGCTAATTGTGCCCTCGGGGACTCTTGGTCCACCAGCAGTGACACTCACCAAGTAGTTCAAATATTAAACGTCTTTAAATTCAATAGCAACATTTAAGACCTGATAAATTTACAGCATGGACCAGACATGCACGTTTCGGGTTCTAAACCCTCGTCAGTGAAGTCTAAACAATGTAATATGGCAAAAAAGTATGAAAATTATTATGTCCAAAAATGTATCAAAAGACGTAGCAGAATGCTACAGGGCCCACCTTAAAAAAATTTCAAGAAATTTTGTAACAGAAATTTTCAAATGCGTTGAAGAGACAGACGATCAACTTCGAACTTGGCTACATGTGCCCTCTTGGACTCTTGGTCCACCAGCAGTGACACTCACCAAGTTGTTCAAATGTTAAACGTCTTCAAATTCAATAGCATCATTTAAGACCTGATAAATTTACAGCATGGACCAGACATGCACGTTTCGGGTACTAAACCCTCGCCTTATACCTATTGCAATGACAAATATGGATAATGACCATATTCCTGTATACAGCACAAAATCGATAATTTAGAAAATCAAAAACCGAAGGCATACAAAATCAGGATAAAACAGGAACCAAAGCAAACAAACAAAAACCACCACATGAAAAGAAGCGAACTCCCGAAATGGTAGTGAGACCAGGTGCACAGGAAGAGTAAGCATCTTATGCTTGCATGCAACAATTCGGTAGAACTGTCACTTCCGGCCAACTCCATCCCGGTAGACATCTTTAATTGGATGGTTCAAATGGTCTATGACAGAATATCATCCACCATTCCGAAGAGAGGGACATACATCATAGTGCACGACAAGTTCCCCGCATCGACCGCAGAACCCCCCAGCGACAATGCCAGCCGGTCACAAACATATCCCTGACTGAGAAGTTTATCTGAAAGACGCCTAGCTCTCAGAACAAAATCCGTATATTTGGTACTTGCTCTGGCATAGCGTATCAACTGAGATATGAACACGCCATAAGCAGGCGATGAAGGGGTGTTGCTAATCGGAAAAGGAAAGTTTGTAATAATGAAACTGAAGTCGTCACGTTTGTCATAGAGTGAGGTGTTCATGTGACCATCAGTGTCGTAGGACAACATTATGTCCAAATAGGATGCTGAATTATTTGTCTCTGCAGTTTCTTTGACTTCAAGCTCCGAAGGATAGATACTGCTCAGGTTATCCGCGAATTATGGATCACTGATGGACAACACATCGTCTATGTATCTGTAAGTCAAGTTGAAGTCAGAAGCTAAGTATTTTTTCCCTTCAGAGACCAAAGATTGAATGAATTCAGCTTCAAGATCCATTACCTTGCATGGTATTTGTACAGAATACCAAAAAAGTTTATTTATTTACTTGATTAAAGTTTCAATATTATGCATTAAAACGAAAATTATTTGTGTAGTCATTTGTGTTTGATGTTTCTGTGTGATTTGCGTCTCTTTCTGTTGATGTCTGCTCTGTGTTTTAGCATTTGGTGTTTGGGATTTTGCTATGGGTGCTGCAACGGAGTATAGTTGAAGATTTTCTTTCCTTTCATTTATATTTTCAATATATATATCTTATCTAATTTCATTCAAAAGGCACCTACAAAATACAGGAAGATACTTCAATGGGAGGTAAGATAACATATATGTATATATATTCATATTTAAAAACCTACAAGATCATTTTAGCATTAACGTTCAAGTTTAGTTTCGGAATTTTCACCTACAAATACCTATATCAAAAGCAATGAAAGGGTCCCAAACATTTTAAGCAAATATTATAGTGAAATTTCTTCATTCAGCATCTCTAGATGGATCTTCTTCCAGTATATTGAAAACCAAAACTGCACAAATCTCCCTACAAATTTCGATACATTCCTAATTATAACAATTGCTCTACTACGATTTTGTTCAGAATATTAAACGTCTTTTAAAATTCATTAACATCCTTTAAAGGAAGATAAATTTACAGCATGGACCGGGCATTCACTTTTCTGGTTTTTAACCCTCGTCAGTGGTCCCCAATCCAAAACAATGACATCTGGCCAAAATCTGCGAAATTACGTCCAAAATATACCAAAAGACATGTCAAGATGTCTAGAATATGATGCTACAGACCCAGATTTTAAAAATTTAGGAAATATAGCACAGAAAGTTTAAGATGCGTTTGAAAACGACCAACCGAAATTGATCTAACTTGGCTACATGTGCCCATGGGGACCCCTGCTCTACCAGCAGTGACACTCACCAAGTGTTGTTGATCCATCTGTCATCAGACGGACACTTGGCTTGATTATTCACCAATCTACAGCCTTGTACAATCGCATTCGAAGAAATTGTATTCTGACTTATTGTGACGAAAGAACTCCATCATGGGTCCCGTCCAAAGCTCTTTAGAGAAGACAGAGACCCAACCACCTCTACTATCTGCATGTCAGTCGAACTCCTCGGATGATCACTTGCATAAGGTCGCTACAGCCGGCAGAGCACGGACTGCATATCGTATGCATTCTGCTTTTTATATTCATATATATATTCATCTGTATGTTTCTTTGGCCCCTGTGTCATGTTTTCTGTTTGTATGATCATGTTACAGTGAGAAGTTTAATTTACAAAAGAATCTTGTGTTCTTACAGACCTCTGGATCATCGGAAAAGGGGAGGGGGTGCGCACGTAATCCGGATAACTACACCGTCTGCTACTTGCGTAGCAGATAACCGTCCAAAATCCACCGTTCCACTGCTGTACCCACATCAGTTCAGGACTAAATTTTTAACAAGAGCATGTAAAACTTTTCCGACTGTTTTTTTTTTCATTTTGTTTAACATCACGATCAATTCCCGACCGATTCTCGATCAATTTATGACCGATTCACGTATTGACGCCGACCTACTCACCCCTTTCCCATTCTTCTCAAGATCATATTGCCGACCAAGTCCCGTTTTATCCGATTAAACTCCGATCTATTCCCGACCAAACTCTGATCTATTCCCGATGTAATTCCGATAAATTGCTGACTTTTCCCAATGCATTGCCGTTCAAAACACAATTTCCAGCCTAAATTTATCTCATTTATCATCCAATGATCGTATTGGCCAAGAAGAAGCCTATATCTTCACGTTTTGACCCAGCCTCATCAAAAAGTGTCGCAGTTAAAATTCAGATTTGCCTTACTTAAAAAGTGGCTCTAGATACATGTAGCCAAGAACAGCACCTATCTCGTTGCGTTGTCGTCGCCGCGAATTTTGATCATCAGCATTTCAAATCAATGTAAGTGCGGGAAAATGAATTAAATATGCACAGACCATATTTGAAGCGTCGTTTGGTCGTAACTTGGTCATATACAGCGTGAATAGATCGCAAGATGATCATGAGAAGGTCTTAGTAAGATCAGCGAACTTTAAATCTATAGTGGATAGATTGTGGTAAGAGCGTAGATTTGACGAGTAAAGATTGGGAACAGGGAGTAATTAAAGCGTGTCTTATGCGTGAAGAGAGCGGGGTTTAATGAGATGCCGACCAGACCACGCATAATCCACGCTCTTACCCGACAAGGATACGATTAACCTAGGCTGTACTCCAGATTACCCCGACCATTTCACGACCACAAAGGGAGCGGGAAATATTCTCGTATTTTGTCAACTGGTTGAAAAAATACGGAACACTTTTCCCGACCTCTAGAGCGTGCATGCTCTAATACCGATCGACTTTGGACCAACATACGCTGTACCAGACAAAAATACCACCAACAGCCGTCCTGTCCCGACGTTGCAATTTTTGGAGACGGGAATGAGCGTAGGTGCAGCGGGATTGTAGTGGAACGGGGGCTTAAGTCGTCACCGGTTGCCCATTGGTCTCTGTGGTTTATGCGTGGTATTTTATGTTTCATATTTCTATTGTGTGAGTTGGTGAACCTTGTCCCTTTTACGTCTCTTTCTGTGAGCGTTGCTCTGTGTTTTTGTTCTTTGCACTTAGGAGTTTTGGGATTTTGATGTGGATGCTGCAACCGAGTGTAGTTGGGGATCCCCTCCCTTCCATATCTAATCAAATACAATGTTTCAATTCACTCATACTAGTAGTTGATGTTTAACGAATGTAGAATGCATATTTCTGAATTATCGATTTTGTGCTGTATACAGGGATATGGTCATTATCCATATTTGTCATTCAACGGTTGTTCGAAAGTTCGTAGACAACTGTGCTATTTCAGAAATCCGTGGTTCTATAATAAATTAAGTGGTAATTGAACATTTGCTATTTAGATGTTGAATTTTTTGTTCATTGTCCCTTTTGTGTCTCTAGCTATTTCACTAGAGGTGTTACATGTTTTTCTGTGGAAAATGTCGCCGAGTCTTGTTGGAGATTCCCTCCTTTCTTTTGTGCGTGAATAGATCTGGATTAAATTAAATGCCCATCAGAGTACGCTCCACGCTCTTATCTGACTGTGCCATAATTAACCAAGGCTGTATCCCGACTATTCCGACGAAACCTCGACCATTCCATGTTCACAGAGAAAGTGGAAAAGCTATAGATATTCTTCAACTAGTTTAAAAGATACTGGGTACTTTTCCCGACCTCTTTATCGTGTCCGCTCTATAACCAATCGATTTTGGACCAACATACGCTGCACCAAATCAAGGTACATGTACGACTAAATACCATATTGAAGTCTGGAATAGTCGTAGGTACAAGGGGATAACATTGGAAAGGTGGTTTTAATCTCTGCATATAAGACCCGTGAAATCATTGGACATACGAAAATATGTTAAACACACTCTCTCGTTTTGCGCTAAAATGGAATGTATTTAAAAGAAATCTAGTTGATGTGTCAAGTAATGTGCCGTAACTGACACTTTCCGTTGTTTCACAACCTCGTTAGATTAATCTCCTTTAGGAACCTGGAATAGATTTAATAATCAATAACTAAACTATTTTTCAGTCTTACAAAAAACAGGAAATCGCCGCTTCTATGGAACTTTCTAAGAGAAAAAAGCCAATTGACGAAGAGAACATGAATGAATGTTTCAAATACTATCGGCAGCTTTATAGGGAAATGACAGTATCATATATCCCTCAGGTAACAAAACCACGTTGTATTCTTCATTCAAAAGCAATATCTGCATAAGAATTTGTTTTATTTATATGTAACATGTCTTGCGCTCTATTTTTCTTCATAGATGGAAAGGATAAATGATGAATAAATTACAATCTTGAATGAAAGTAAAATACAGGTAAAATCAGGTGCCGAGGAGAGTAAGAATATCCTTCTTGATAGCAACACGAGTCACTTTAGCCGCCGTCCAGAAAAGGTCAAAACAAGAGAGTATGTCCGAAATATCCCTTAACGTTCAGGATAAGGTTGTTGTTTTCTATATACTTTTTTAGGATACTTCCTTTCAAGAAGTCTCCTTATGTTATCGTAACAGTTGAGACATTCCCGATTTGCAACATATCCATACACCTCAAACTTATAGTGCTTTTTCTAATTTCGGAATTTGCTGTCTGACACATGCAAGATCAAGTTTATCCTCCTTCTTGAAAAAAATTTCAATTGCATATAAAGTAAATGCATCACAAAAAAATCAACTATTCATTTCTTGTTTTCACTGCTCGCCGTTCTTTTAACTTGCACAATGTAAGAGTTGTCTTCCCTATGTAAATGAATTTTTGGAAATTACCAGTGATAATAAACTTAAAAGTTACACTGGAACTACATGTAACCACTCTTTTATCAGATATATTGTAGATTGCAAGTAATTTTAAACATGCATGCATGGTCTGAAAGTCTTTCTAGTTTCTATTTAAAAAATGCATGCATGGTCTTAACGTCTTTTTAGTTTCCAAATGGTTTAATTTTAAAACACTGCTCCGGGTTTAAGTCGTCAGAATAAAATGTAATTTAAAGTATACAACTTACAGTAAATATAAACAGTTTATAAATTATGCTGTTTATAGAACACGATGAGCTCATAGAAATGAAAATTATTAGCTTCACATGCATATGCATCCTATGTATAAAAAATCATCATCAAGTCATCATTACATAAACAATAAAATTATTCAACATTCATCTGCTGACTTTAAATCTTGAATAGAAGTATCGTTCAGGACCTTCAGTCCTTTGATTCATAATGTTTGTTCCACTAAATTTGTATTTTGTTTCTTTACAGAAAATGAGACTTGAACCGGACGACATTTCATATTTTTCAAATATATCAATATTCCGAGGAAATGAAATGCGAGTTGCTACTGAATTTAAGGACCCCCTACCGCCGATGGAAAATATTGTTGAGGTAAATTATGAATATTCAAATGAGTTAAAGAAGATCCTGACGATAATCTCAACATTATTCACAATAAAAATTAAGCATCGACGGACCCCTAGCAAGATAGAGGTGAGACCAGGTGCCCGGGAGGAGTAAGCATCCCATGTTGGCTAGCCGCACCCGCCTTCGATGTTTAAGCACGAAAATGAAAACAATATATAAACTTCATGCACTGTCTGACGTTATGACTATATAGAAAGTTGTCAGGGAAATATATTCAAAACACTTACTGTCAAACCCCTCACGGGGATCTTTTTTACAAGCTCCACACGGCAAAGGGATATGTATGTGTTCAAGTATGTGTTCTTTGGAGATAATTTCAGTTCACCATATGTGATATCCATCTGGCCCATTGGTATACTTTTTAAGTCATTTTAAAATTTAATCCTCTTATATTCACCGATACATCCGAATACATCTTCTGCCTAATCTTTCTTGGAGCGTGTAGCGTGGGTCTTTTTGTTGTCTCCTTTTCTCATCTGTTGACTGTTGAAGTTGTTGATATTATTTATTGGAAGCCGAAATCAAAACCCCCAAAATCACAACCGAAAGACAAATCGGACAAGCAGACGGAGACATAGATTAAACAAAGGTAAGTACCGTCTACCGTCTACATCAAGTGAATTCATTTTAAGCGTATCATATGTTTATAATGGTAATCTTTGATCAGAAAAGAGTAACATTATATAATTGATAGTGATAATGATATGATAGGCCTAAATTAAACACTAATGGAAACAGATTTAGACTGTATTTTCCTTTTTTAATCAAAGGAACGAATCCCCATGTACTAGATTACATGTATTTGCCCATCATGTGATCAGATGAATCGAAGCATGTAGATATCGAATAAATATTTACCGTCTTTGCCAACAATGTAAGATAAACAATAGTGAATATTTAGTTGAGCAATGTCTCCTCCTCGAAAAATCTAAAGGATGTTTTCGATTCTGAAATAGACATATATGCATGGGCTTCAAAAACAAAACAAGATATTAATAAGACTAATAAGATAAATAAGCCCAATACAGATGGAAAATTAAAAATATGTTTCTTCCTTGTAAGATCATCTTACAATGATTTATCCTTCCACACCTGACTGATATATAGGCATTTAAAACGACTCGTAGTGAAGGAATGGACAAAAATTACGAAGGCTTTTTACGAACAACGACAGATGAAATGATGATTCAACTGGGCAAATCGATTCAGGTAGGATATTAATTATTATATTTTCACTATGTTATGGATACGATCTGAAAGAAAATTTTCCGAAATGACAATTTAATAATTCCTTTTACGAATTGAAGAAAATAGACTCCAAGACATATGTGAATGAAATTGTATTAAGCCTTTAGAATTCCCAAACTTGAAATTTAATTGAAAAAAAAAGAATTAAAACAATGTTAAGTCGATATGCGCATAACATACACACACAATAATTGAAGTACATATCTATACCATTGGGTTGCTACTAGTCTGGGATGTATCGCTGGGTTGGGTGCTGGTTATAAATATTTTTGTAATGTGTATGCTAAATACTTTTATTTACAGAAACATTTACTTCAACATCTATGTTTAACAAAATCCATCCCTCTTACAGGCGAGAAACAGCAGCAAACCTTGCATGTACGAACAGGTATGATTCGGACAATTTTAATCTGTGCTATGTCTCCTCTAACGAGATTTGGATACGGTACATCATGGTATCCCGTTGTCATAGTTTGTCAATGTACAACTCTTACGCATGCGCTGAACCAAGGCTGTAGATGGATTAGGTACCATGCAGAATATGCTTCTTATCTCTATAGTAATACCTAAGTATAGAATCCCATCTAAGATAGATTTTGTCAAATGCCGTGAAGTGCTTACGAAAGCCTTAGATAATTATACGAAAACATGTTGTAAATCAGAAGGAGTCGAACCGCATGCTCTGAATGACTGGAAAAACCTCATTTGAGATATAAAGGATATTCGAATAGATAACTTCCATAAAAAACCCTCATCTTTTTCAAAATCCACGTTCCAAATCAGAAAGATATTTCAAATCCAAACTAAATAAATTACATGAAAAATATGTCTTTGCAACAGCTGATAAAGCAGCCAACAACACCATTATCATTTGAAAACGTTACTACATATCAACTTTGATTTCGGAACTTTCGTCTACTAATACATATATCAAAAGCAATGAAAGTGCATCTAACATTTTAGGCAAGCACAATAGTGAATTGTCTTCATTCAATATCTCTATTTCAAAATTGGATCTCCCAACATTATATTGCATACCGAAACTGCACAAGTCGCCTTACAAATTTCGATTTATTGCTAATTCTAGTAACTGCTCCACTACACTTTTGTCTAGAAATCTGACGTCAGCACTTACTGCTATTAAAGAACGCATAACTAGATATTGTGAAACGGTTCTAAACAGGAACGATGTAAATTTATTTTGGTCTATTAAGAATTCAGGGGATGTGATTGAAAAAATGAAATCTGGAAAATGCCAAGCCAATACGATTTCTTCATACGACTTCTCTAATATGTACACCACACTTCCTCATGACAAAATTAATGATCGATTATCTAATCTCATTAAATGGTGTTTTGATCGAGAGCGAAAAACTTACATTTGTTCATCTGAATGGAAGGGTTTCTTTTCCTCGACTGACTACAAATCATACAAATCATGGACATGTAGTGACCTGTGTAATGCCTTGTCCTTCCTCTTGGACAATATTTATGTTAGATTTGGTGAGGATCTATACAAGCAGGTTGTAGGAATTCCTATTGGTACTAACTGTGCGCCTCTTGTTGCATATTTATTTTTATACACTTATGAAAAAGAATTTATCCAAAATCTTCAGAAGCAAAGAAAATTTGATGAGCTGACATGTTTCAATAATACTTCTAGGTATCTGGATGATATTCTAACCATTGACAATCCTGCTTTTGAATTATATAGGAATGAAATTTATCCACAAGAATTAACCCTTAACAAGGCAAACCTTTCAAATACAGAAACACCCTTTTTGGACCTAAATATCAAAATTGTAAACGGAAAGATTCATACAAGTGTATATGACAAAATGGATGATTTTGGATTCAACATAGTAAATTTCCCTTGGCTTGACGGTGATGTTCCAAGATTACCGTCATACGGCATTTACATATCACAGCTCATCCGGTACGCTAGAGCATGTACTGATATTTTGGATTTTCACAGTAGAAATTTACAAATTACCAAAAAACTTTTAGGTCAAGGTTTCCGCTTTCATAAACTAGTTAAGACTTTCTGGAAATTTTACAATAATTACAGTAAACTTCTTTTAAAATTCGGATCTATACATGCAACAGAGTACATTACTATGGGTATTACACAACCTGTCTTTTATGGTGATATGATAAACAAAATAAAAAGGATCAAAGGTAGGCAGCATAACCATCGAAAATGCGTCAGTATCATCAAACGCTTTTTATACCGTGGATATGATCCTAATGTCACCAGATGGACACTAGGCTTGGTACTTGACCAATCTACAGTCTTGTACAAGCGCATCCTTGAGACCTGCACTCTGACTGTGACGACGGGACTCCATGACGGGCCCTGTCCAAACATCTTTAGAGAAGACAGGGCCCCGACCACCTGTCCTCTCTGAATGTCAGTCGGACTCCTCGGGTGATTACATACATGAGCTCGCTTCAGCCGGCAGAGCACGGACTGTATTACGCATGCCCTCTTTTTATATCCATTTACATATTCGTCTGTGTCTCTGGGGCCTCTGCGTTTCGCGGTCTTGTTTGTGTGATGTCATCTTACAGTGAGGAGGTTGTTTTACACCACAATTGTACGTTACTCGAGACCTCTGGGTAATTGGAGAAGTGAGAGGGTTGTGCGCACGTAATCCAGGATAACCACACCATTTGCTACTTGCGTGTCAGATGGCCGTCCAAAGTCGGCACCGGTAACCCATTGGTCTTCTCGGTTTATGTGTAGTCTTTTGTGTTTGATGTTTACATGTCGTTTGTCTCTTTTCCGTCTCGTGCTGTACTCGTCTTTTGTGTTTTTGCATCGGGTGTTTTGGTGTTCTACTGTTGATGCTGCAACGGGGTCTTGTTGGAGATCTCCTCCCTCCTTTCTCTATTAGGTTCACTTAGAGCAGCTTATCATACGCCAGAATTGTGCGTTCGTCGAGACCACCGGATAACGGGAGAGAAAAAGAGCTGAATAATCCAGATAATCGATAACGTGGCAGATGTCTGTGTTAAGTCGGAACTGATTGCCAATTTGTCTCGTTGGTTTATGTGCAGTCTTTTGTGTTTTGTGTTCCTTGTCTCTTTGTCCGCTTTGTGGTTCACTTGGGATGTCTTGCTCTGGGTGCTAAAACCGAGTCTTGTCGGAGATGCACTCCTGTCTTTGCTTTGTATGTTTACTCTATGTTTTCACTTGACGTTTCATAGGATTTTGCTTCGGCACTGTATCCGAATCTTGTTAGAGACCCACTCTTTTTATTTATTCAACATTGGTTGAGGTATGTGACCAATTGATAGTTTGAGCTCGCTTTTATACAAAATATGACATAGTCTACATGTTATACGTAAGTTTCGGCCAAATCGTCTAATAATACGGAAGTATACCAACTCTTTACATTTTTGAAGAAAATTTTACACCAGTTTTTATGCACCAGACACATCCTTTGGATAGAATTTTCGTTAGTTGTGTCAAAAGAGAGATGTCAGAACATTAATATTATCCCATTAGTCAACGCATTATTCGTTATTAAGTAAAACAATAACACATTTATTGTCTTGAAGTACTTACATGCATAATTCTGATTTACTTTATTAAAGGAGTTAAGAAGATACGAAAAAGAATTAAAGCGAATCTTAAAAGGCACTATGAATGAGAAAAATTGCAGAAGTATTCTTATTCAATATAGAAAGCAGCTTCAGATATGTGTATTCTACTTACCAAGTAGTGATGAAGATCTATACAAACAATCCGGCGAGGTGAGAACACCCTTATCTACATTTCTTAAATTAACTCAAGAATATGTAAATAGCTCATAATAGTCTGCCCAGCATTGTCCACAGCAGAAGGACCGGCATAAGTATAAATAAACAACGATAATCAGACGAGTTTAAACAATAGATCTATACAATTCAACTTACTTACGATGGCTAATTGATATGTTGTGAGCCTCGGTTTACGGAATGCAGAAGGTATTCTGCTGATAGAATAACTCCAAAAAGGGCAAACAATCAATGGAACATGCTTATGGCGTGTTCATATCTCAGTTGATACGCTATGCCAGAGCAAGTACCAAATATACGGATTTTGTTCTGAGAGCTAGGCGTCTTTCAGATAAGCTTCTCAGTCAGGGATATGTTTGTGACCGACTAACATCGTCACTGAGGAAGTTCTACGGTCGATATGGGGAACTCGTCATACACTATGATGTCCCACTATCCAGAATGGTGGATGATATTCTGTCATAGACCATTTGAACCATCCAACCAAAGATTGTACTCTATATCTTCCAAAATGGAAGTAACCGGATGCGACAGTTCTACCGAATTGAAGCGACGGGTGTTGCATACAAGCAGGAGAATCTTACTCTTCCTGGGCACCTGGTCTCACTCTCATATCGGGAGTTCGCTTTTTTTCATATGGTGGAGGTTTTTGTTTTTGTTTGCTTTGGTTCCTGTTTTATCCTGATTTTGTATGCCTTCGGTTTCTGATTTTCTGAATTATCGATTTTGTACTGTAGACAAGGATATGGTCATTATCCATATTTGTCATACTATGCTTCACTTCTGACAGAGTTGCAGGAAAATATTAAACTTAAGAGCCGCGGAAAGCCCACTATTTAAAGGTGTGTTGTTCCACCAGGACAATGCTCCTGTTCACAAGTCTGTCACTGACATTGCTGCCATTCATGATTGTGGCTTTGATTTGATTGAGCATCCGCCTCATTAACTTGATTTTGCCCCACAAGACTTTTATCTATTCCCGAAACTGAAATAAGCTTTTTCTGACACCCACTTGCAGTCCGATGCTGACGTCATACTTTCAGTGGATGGCTTTCATCGTCTTCTCTAAAGAGGTTTTGACAGGGCCCGTCTTGGAGTCCTGTCGTTACAGTCAGTCAGAGTGCAATTCTTAAGAATGCACTGGTACATGGCTGTAGATTGGTCCAGTACAAAGGGGATTATGTAGAAAAATAATGCAAAATGTTTCAAAATTCTTCAATACAAGGCTCACAACATATCAATCAGCCCTCGTAATTTAATAGCAATTTCTAATGCTTTAACTCTGAACAAACTTGTACATCAATAATAAACTATTAACATTTAAGACTACTACAGAAATTACGTACACAGCAAATTAAGAAAAAAAAGGAATTGAGGCAAGGTGCCCGAGGAAGACATTATTTTTTATCTGAACGTAATCTCCGTCCTTAACGTAGATAAAAGGAAACGGAAGAGGTGTCATGAAAGACTACCCTGAACTTACCAGCAGATAACGCCTGCGTAAGTTTAAAGAGAAGGGAGGAGATCTCCAACAAGACCCCGTTGCAGCATCAACAGTAAAACACCAAAACACCCGATGCAAAAACACAAAAGACGAGTACAGCACGAGACGGAAAAGAGACACACGACATGTAAACATCAAACACAAAAGACTACACATAAACCGACGAGACCAATGGGTAACCGGTGCCGACTTTGGACGGCCATCTGTCACGCAAGTAGCAAATGGTGTGGTTATCCTGGATTACGTGCGCACAACCCTCTCACTTCTCCAATTACCCAGAGGTCTCGAAGAACGTACAAGTGTGGTGTAAAACAACCTCCTCACTGTAAGATGACATCACACAAACAAGACCGCAAAACGCAGAGGCCCCAGAGACACAGATGAATATGTAAATGGATATAAAAAGAGGGCATGCGTAATACAGTCCGTGCTCTGCCGGCTGTAGCGAGCTCATGTATGTAATCACCCGAGGAGTCCGACTGACATTCAGAGAGGACAGGTGGTCGGGGCCCTGTCTTCTCTAAAGAGGTTTGGACAGGGCCCGTCATGGAGTCTCGTCGTCACAGTCAGTCAGAGTGCAAGTCTCAAGGATGCGCTTGTACAAGACTGTAGATTGGTCAAGTACCAAGCCTAGTGTCCGTCTGGTGACATTAGGATCATATCCACGGTATAAAAGGCGTTTGATGATTCTGACGCATTTTCGATGGTTATGCTGCCTACCTTTGATCCTTTTTATTTTGTTTATCATATCACCATAAAAGACAGGTTGTGTAATACCCATAGTAATGTACTCTGTTGCATGTATAGATCCGAATTTTAAAAGAAGTTTACTGTAATTTTTGTAAAATTTCCAGAAAGTCTTAACTAGTTTATGAAAGCGGAAACCTTGACCTAAAAGTTTTTTGGTAATTTGTAAGTTTCTACTGTGAAAATCCAAAATATCAGTACATGCTCTAGCGTACCGAATGTGCTGTGATATGTAAATGCCGTATGACGGTAATCTTGGAACATCACCGTCAAGCCAAGGGAAATTTACTATGTTGAATCCAAAATCATCCCTTTTGTCATATACACTTGTATGAATCTTTCCGTTTACAATTTTGATATTTAGGTCCAAAAAGGGTGCTTCTGTATTTGAAAGGTTTGCCTTGTTAAGGGTTAATTCTTGTGGATAAATTTCATTCTTATATAATTCAAAAGCAGGATTGTCAATGGTTAGAATATCATCCAGATACCTAGAAGTATTATTGAAACATTTCAGCTCATCAAATTTTCTTTGCTTTTGAAGATTTTGGATAAATTCTTTTTCATAAGTGTATAAAAATAAATCTGCAACAAGAGGCGAACAGTTAGTACCCATAGGAATTCCTACAACCTGCTTGTATAGATCCTCACCAAATCTAACATAAATATTGTCCAAGAGGAAGGACAAGGCATTACACAGGTCACTACATGTCCATGATTTGTATGATTTGTAGTTTGTCGAGGAAAAGAAACCCTTCGATTCAGATGTACAAATGTAAGTTTTTCGCTCTCGATCAAAACACCATTTAATGAGATTAGATAATCGATCATTAATTTTGTCATGAGGAAGTGTGGTGTACATATTAGAGAAGTCGTATGAAGAAATCGTATTGGCTTGGAAATTTCCAGATTTCATTTTTTCAATCACATCCCCTGAATTCTTAATAGACCAAAATAAATTTACATCGTTCCTGTTTAGAACCGTTTCACAATATCTAGTTATGTGTTCTTTAATAGCAGTAAGTGCTGACGTCAGATTTCTAGACACAATTGTAGTGGAGCAGTTACTAGAATTAGCAATAAATCGAAATTTGTAAGGAGACTTGTGCAGTTTCGGTATGTAATATAGTGTTGGGAGATCCAATTTAGAAATAGAGATATTGAATGAAGACAGTTCACTGTTATGCTTGCCTAAAATGTTAGATGCACTTTCATTGCTTTTGATATATGTATTAGTAGACGAAAGTTCCGAAATCAAAGTTGATATGTAGTAACGTTTTCAAATGATAATGGTGTTGTTGGCTGCTTTATCAGCTGGTGCAAAGACATATTTTTCATGTAATTTACTTAGTTTGGATTTGAAATATCTTTCTGATTTGGAACGTGGATTTTGAAAAAGATGAGGGTTTTTATGGAAGTTATCTATTCGAATATCCGTTATATCTAAAATGAGGTTTTTCCAGTCATTCAGAGCATGTGGTTCGACTCCTTCTGATTTACACCATCTTTTCGTATAATTATCTAAGGCTTCCGTAAGCACTTCACGGCATTTGACAAAATCTATCTTGGATGGGATTCTATACTTAGGTCCTTTTTAAAGAAGACCACGGAGCTGTCTGTCTTGGATAATTGAAAAGTCACCTGTAACAACATGGCCAGCTGGTTTGTAGAGATATTTAGAAGTTGCACATTCTCAAGAAGCAGGACACGATTCAAGTATGTCAGGATCCGTTGTAACTTTATTATAGTTAAAAACAAAGTTTCGAATAGGTTTCTTGTACTTATAACAAATAAGAGGTGGCTCTAAATTTTCAAAATATTGAGGAATGGTACTTTGTACGCGATGATCCCGAAAAATATTAGAGATGTTTAGAAGATCAAAACCTTTGTTGATAAACGGGATTTTTATGAATCGTCTTTTAGGTAAGGTGTTTTTCACAATAGGATAAAGTTTATACTGTGCGAATGAGACAATGATATTAAGTCTGAATCAGTCAGTGTCTCTTAAGAATGCAACCTCTGCTTCATCCAAGATAGATTTCAAGTGCATAACTGGTATTGACGACAGAGCATGTAACAGCTCATGTCTTCCGCCATTGCGTGCTATAGTAAGTAAATCGTTGAGAGAGCGGTATATTCTGGATCGTTTTCTTTTTTGTCTGTTTCGTCTTTTCCCGTGTGACCTGTATTTCCTTTTAGTGTTTGGGCGAATTGAAAAGATGTTGATATTGGTAGAAGCTGAGGAAATGTTTCCTTGTCCATAAATTTGATCGTTTAAACCAAGAGGGTACACAGTCTGAAGTTTGGTGATCCAGGCAAGTTCAGCTTGTAGTCGGCGTTTTTTAATTTCGGTCTTACTTTCATTTTTACGTTTTGGAAAAGTCTGAACTGGGGTAATGGTGATATCCGAAATAGAATGATTATATTTAACAAAGTGATTATAAAGAAAGTTTCTGTGTTTTTGTTGACGTGAGGTTCTGATCTTATAAGAATGGTTCCTAAAACGAGATTTCAAAGGTTGGCCTGTCTCACCTACATATTGTGCGCCACATCCCCTGGCATTTCAAGTCATTACGTAAATAAGATCTTGAGACAATCAATCGATGTCTTGGTCTACCTCGATTTTGAATTTCTGCCCATTTACACTAGATGTTATTATGGAGTCGCAGTTGATGAGGTGACACAACGAGCATCTTTTATTTTTGCACTTAGAAATAATTGAGAACCCTCTGTGTCTGTTGTTGAATGTAGAGCCTGCAGATGGAGTAGTGCGTAAAATACGACTGTGGGGTCTAAATTTGAGAGGTGATAAGAGTACTCTTGGTGAGGAAAAAAGTTTTTTACTGTTGAATGTCAAAGATGGTAAAGTGACTGTAGTGACAGAGGGTAATCTCAAGGGGGTTAGTTTGATACGAGGCGACCTTAAAAATGCCATAATGCGATAATGGAAGAAAAATGAATTAGAGTCCTACGTAGAAGACACTACAACAAAGCTAAGTTAGAGAACACAATGAAATTAAAACACTTCAAACATCGGGTCGCGGGGAATTGCTTTACCAACTCCACACTGCAACACGAAATAAGTGTAGATATAAAGAGAAGGGAGGAGATCTCCAACAAGACCCCGTTGCAGCATCAACAGTAAAACACCAAAACACCCGATGCAAAAACACAAAAGACGAGTACAGCACGAGATGGAAAAGAGACACACGTCATGTAAACATCAAACACAAAAGACTACACATAAACCGACGAGACCAATGGGTAACCGGTGCCGACTTTGGACGGCCATCTGTCACGCAAGTAGCAAATGGTGTGGTTATCCTGGATTACGTGCGCACAACCCTCTCACTTCTCAAATTACCCAGAGGTCTCGAAGAACGTACAATTGTGGTGTAAAACAACCTCCTCACTGTAAGATGACATCACACAAACAAGACCGCAAAACGCAGAGGCCCCAGAGACACAGATGGATATGTAAATGGATATAAAAAGAGGGCATGCGTAATACAGTCCGTGCTCTGCCGGCTGTAGCGAGCTCATGTATGTAATCACCCGAGGAGTCCGACTGACATTCAGAGAGGACAGGTGGTCGGGGCCCTGTCTTCTCTAAAGAGGTTAAGGTACATGCATTCAATGGGTAATGAGAGGTAATTGGGGCCCCCATTTATGTAATCATGAGATCTAAAATCACAGCAAAGTTATGATGTAAAAATTAATTGAAAATTTTTCACCAAATTAGATTTTGAAAAAATGGGTTACTTAAAGAGTTACGGTCCCTTACAGTTTACATTGAACTCTATGGGAAAAAGTAAAATTTTTCCTAAAATTTTCAACAGAAGGATGGGGCATCAAATATCGATTGGTCAACAATTTCTAAAAAATATATTTCATCAAATTTCGCTGAAAAATAAAAAGTTCAATTGTTTTTTCTGCATTTTTTTTCTATATTTTTCAACAAGGGTAGATACCTCCTAAAATGACCCTTTTCAAAATATTTCTTATTACGATATCTACTGGGGTAGTACATAAGCTATTAACATACCATATGACACAGTGATGAATACATTGATTTCAATGTTTTTGACATAATTTCCTTCATTGCCCATCGAATACCTTAAAAAGACCAAACATCAGACAAAACAACGTTGAAGAAAGAATACTTGACATCAAAATACACAGCAACACCCATATCTAACATGAAACACGAGTAAGGAGTGACAAAAAGTAAACGAGAAAGACAACTACGAGTCAGCAGTTGTACGGCCATCAGATTATGTTAAACGCCTTCAAATTGATAAGCATCATTTAAACGCAGATAAATTGTAAGCATAGACCAGACATGTACGTTTCGGATATTTAACCATCGTCAGTGATAATCAATCTAAACAATGAAATATAGCCAAAATCTATGAAAATAATGTCCAAAATATACCGAAAGACGTAGCAAGATGGGTGGGACATGATACTACAGGACTTAGGTTTCAGAAATTTGAGAAAATTTTGTAGACAGAAATTTTCAAATGCGTTTGAAGAAACGACCAACCGGAATTGATCGAACTTGCTACATGTGCCCTCCGGGACTGCTGGTCCACCAGCAGTGACACTCACCAAGTGGTACAAATGTTCAACGTCTTCAAATTCATTAGCATCCTTTAAACGCAGATAAATTGCCACCATGTACTAGACATGCACGTTTCGGGTATTTCACCCTTGTCAGTGATCCTCAATCTATACATAATAGAGATAACATGCGTATCCTTCCATTATTATACTCAGAAACATTACTTTCAGAGACGCACAGCTTTTGCACAAACGATAAACCTGTAATAAAGTTAGGGGTTTAAGTTGTTATAGATTCTTGGGAAGAGCAGAATAATTCCTGTAAAGGACGATACAATTTTTCAAAAATTAGTATGAACGCATGTTTGTATGGCTTATTTAGAGAAATCGGAGGTGCATAGTTATGAGACGTACATGTACCTGAGCTCAAAAGGAATTAGCCATACATGCATCCATGCATATTCAGATAAGTCAAAAAGGAGGAACAAGTTAGCCGAACATTTAATTTTTATACGCCCGTCATTTGACTGTACGTATTATGTTATGGCGAAGTCTGTCTGTCCATCTGTCCGTCCGTCCGTCCGTCTGTCCGTCCGCTTGAATGTGCGTCAACGGATTTTCATGAAATTTATACATTGTGATCAGACTATGGAGAGGAATGTTAAACGTCTTAAAATTCAATAGCATCATTTAAGACCTGATAAATTTCCAGCATGGACCAGACATGCACGTTTCGAGTACTAAACCCTCGTCAGTGATCCTCAGTCTAAACAATGTAAAATGGCCAAAAAGCCGCCTTTTGATTTTCAGATTCATCCAATGTGTTGTTACGGAGTTATGGGACTTATAATTTTAAAGTACTGTGAAAATAAACTAAGATATTTAAAAATTCTTTAAAAATCTATTTTTGGATTAAATGTTTTGAGAATTTGTATACTTTAAGAAGAAAGGATGTTCTTTGACATATGTAACGGGTTTTTATACGCCCGTTATATGACGGGACGTATTATGGTATGCGAAGTCCGTTTGTCTGTCCGTCCGCTTATGGAACGCAATAACATGAATATGCGTCAACGGATTTACATGATATTTCTACATTGTAATTAGACTTTGAAGAAAAAGTCGCCTTTCGATTTTCAGCTTAATCCGATTTGTCATCACGGAGTTATGTGACTTAGACATTTAATATACAATGAAAATATACTAAAATAGTTTTGAAATCTTTAAAAATATATTTCTGGTCGAAATATTTTGAATTTTTGTATATTTCAAGTAGAATAGATGTTCTTTGACATATGTAACAGATTTTTAATTTTTGGGTCGTATAATCGAGATATTATGTGTAATGGGAGGGAGGCTATAGGAGGCTATATGCTTATACATGTAAAGCTAAGGGCAAAATATAGTTGCATGGAACGCAATAACTTGAATATGCGTCAACGGATTTACATGATACTTCTGCATTATGGTTGGATTATAGAGAGAAAGCCGCCTTTCGATTTTCAGGTTCATCGGATTTGTCGTTACGGAGTTATGGGACTTAGAATTTTAAAATAGTGTGAAAATGTACTAAAATATTTTTAAATTCTTTAAAAATCTATTTTTGGATGAAATGTTTTGAAATTTTGTTTACTTCGAGAAGAACGGATGTTCTTTGACATATGTAACAGGTTTTTTTTGTCGTATAATCGGGGAATTATGTACAATGGGATGGGGGGGGGGTTGGGGTTATATACACATACATGACAAATATTGATAATGACCATATCCCTGTCTACAGTACAAAATCGATAATTCAGAAAATCAGAAACCGAAGGCATACAAAATCAGGATAAAACAGGAACCAAAGCAAACAAAAACAAAAACCTCCACCATATGAAAAAAAGCGAACTCCCGATATGAGAGTGAGACCAGGTGCCCAGGAAGAGTAAGCATCTCCTGCTTGCATGCAACACCCGTCGCTTCAATTCGGTAGAACTGTCCGGTTACTTCCATTTTGGAAGATATAGAGTACAATCTTTGGTTGGATGGTTCAAATGGTCTATGACAGAATATCATCCACCATTCTGGATAGTGGGACACCATAGTGTATGACGAGTTCCCCATATCGACCGTAGAACTTCCTCAGTGACGATGTTAGTCGGTCAAAAACATATCCCTGACTGAGAAGCTTATCTGAAAGACGCCTAGCTCTCAGAACAAAATCCGTATATTTGGTACTTGCTCTGGCATAGCGTATCAACTGAGATATGAACACGCCATAAGCAGGCGATGAAGGGATGTTGCTATTCAGAAAAGGAAAGTTCGTAATGCTGAAATTGAAGTCGTCACGTTTGTCATAGAGTGAGGTGTTCATGTGACCATCAGTGTCGTAGGACAACATTATGTCCAAATAGGATGCTGAATTATTTGTCTCTGAAGTTTCTTTGACTTCAAGCTCCGAAGGATAGATACTGCTCAGGTAATCCGCGAATTTTGGATTATTGATGGACAACACATCGTCTATGTATCTGTAAGTGAAGTTGAAGTCAGAAGCTAAGTATCTTTTCCCTTCAGAGACCAACGATTGAATGAATTCAGCTTCGTACGAGTAAAGGAAAATGTCGGCAAGGAGTGGGGCACAATTGGTCCCCATTGGAATTCCGACAATTTGCTGGAAGACCTTTCCTCCAAACACCACAAAAATGTTGTCGATCAGAAAGTTTAACATGTTCAGCTAAGGGGAAAAAATAGGTGCATGGAACGCAATGACTTGAATATGCGTCAACGGTTTTTTTATGATATTTACACATTGTGATCAGACAGTGGAGAGGAAGCCGCCTTTTGATTTTCAGATTCATCCGATGTGTTGTTACGGAGTTATGGGACTTATAATTTTAAAGTACTGTGAAACTATACTAAGATATTTAAAAATTCTTTAAAAATCTATTTTTGGATTAAATGTTTTGAGAATTTGTATACTTTAAGAAGAAAGGATGTTCTTTGACATATGTAACGGGTTTTTATACGCCCGTTATATGACGGGACGTATTATGGTATGCGAAGTCCGTTTGTCTGTCCGTCCGCTTATGGAACGCAATAACTTGTATGTGCGTCAACGGATTTTCATGAAATTTATACATTGTGATCAGACTATGGAGAGGAATGTTAAACGTCTTAAAATTCAATAGCATCATTTAAGACCTGATAAATTTCCAGCATGAACCAGTCATGCACGTTTCGAGTACTAAACCCTCGTCAGTGATCCTCAGTCTAAACAATGTAAAATGGCCAAAAAGCCGCCTTTTGATTTTCAGATTCATCCAATGTGTTGTTACGGAGTTATGGGACTTATAATTTTAAAGTACTGTGAAACTATACTAAGATATTTAAAAATTCTTTAAAAATCTATTTTTGGATTAAATGTTTTGAGAATTTGTATACTTTAAGAAGAAAGGATGTTCTTTGACATATGTAACGGGTTTTTATACGCCCGTTATATGACGGGACGTATTATGGTATGCGAAGTCCGTTTGTCTGTCCGTCCGCTTATGGAACGCAATAACATGAATATGCGTCAACGGATTTACATGATATTTCTACATTGTAATTAGACTTTGAAGAAAAAGTCGCCTTTTGATTTTCAGGTTAATCCGATTTGTCATCACGGAGTTATGTGACTTAGATATTTTATATACAATGAAAATATACTAAAATAGTTTTAAAATCTTTAAAAATATATTTCAGGTCGAAATGTTTTGAAATATTGTATACATCAAGTAGAAAAGATGTTCTTTGACATATGAAACAGTTTTTAATTTTTGGGTCGCATATCCGAGATATTATGTGTAATGGGAGGAGGGCTATATGCTTATACATGAAAAGCTAAGGGCAAAATATAGTTGCATGGAACGCAATAACTTGAATATGCGTCAACGGATTTACATGATATTTCTGCATTATGGTTGGACTGTGGAGAGAAAACCGCCTTTCGATTTTCAGGTTCATCGGATTTGTCGTTACAGAGTTATGGGACTTAGATTTTAAAATACAGTTAAAATATACTAAAATTGTTTAAAAAATTCTTTAAAAATCTATTTCTGGTCGAAATGTTTTGAAATTTTGTATACTTCAAGTAGAAAGGATGTTCTTTGACATATGTAACGGGTTTAAATTTACTTGTTGCGTAACCAAGATATTATGTGTAATGGTAGGGGGGATTATGCACATACATATTAAACGCTAAGGGCAAAATATAGGCGCATGGAACGCAATAATTGAATATGCGTCAACGGATTTACATGATATTTGTCGCCATAGCACTTTCTATATAGACATAACGTCAGACAGTGCATGAAGTTTATATATTGGTTTCATTTTCGTGCTTAAACATCGACAGCGGGTGCGGCTAGCCAACAGGGGATGCTTACTCCTCCCGGGCAACTGGTCCCACCTCTAGCTTGCTAGGGGTCCGTCGATGCTTAATTTTGTATTCTATTGTGAGTGCTGTTGAGATTATCGTCAGGATCTTCTTTAACTCATTTGTGTCACACTTATGCCCTTTGCCGTGTGGAGCTCGTAAAAAAAGTTCCCCGCGAGGGCTTTGACAGTAAGTGTTTTGAATATATTTCCCTGACATTGTCGCCATAGCACTTTCTATATAGACATAACGTCAGACAGTGCATGAAGTTTATATATTGGTTTCATTTTCGTGCTTAAACATCGACGGCGGGTGCGGCTAGCCAACAGGGGATGCTATTCCTCCCGGGCACCTGGTCCACCTCTAGCTTGCTAGGGGTCCGTCGATACTTAATTTTGTATTCTATTGTGAGTGCTGTTGAGATAATCGTTAGGATCTTCTTTAACTCTTCTACATTGTGATTAGACTTTGAAGAAGAGGCCGCCTTTCGATTTACAGGTTCATCCGATTTGTCATTACGGAGTCATGGGACTTAGATATTTTAGACACAATGAAAATATACTAAAATAGTTTTAAAATCTCTAAAAATCTATTTCTGATCGAAATGTTTTGAAATTTTGTATAATTCAAGTAGAAAGGATGTTCTTTGACATATGAAACAGGTTTTTATTTTTTTGGTCGCATAATCGAGATATTATGTGTAGTGGGAGGGGGGAGATTATATGCACATACATGTTAAGCTAAGAGCAAAATATAGCCGCATGGAACACAATAACTTGAATATGCGTCAACGGATTTACATAATATTTCTACATTGTGATCAAACTTTGAAGAGAAAGCTGCCTTTTTAGTTTCAAGTTAATCCAAGGAGCTGTTAAGATAAGGCGTAAAATCAGCCCTGAAAAGTGGAATTTTAAAAATTGAAATTTCATGAACCTTTTTGGTAAAATGTTTACATATACGGCGTCCCATCAGAATATGAAGTTATTTTTCATCTGTTTTGCATAATATTGCTAATTTTTATGTCAAAACTTATCTTTTTCTTATAGATATCAATAGAAAACGGAAAAGTTTTATTGAACATTGTTCCCCCCGGATATACAGAAAGCCACTTTTACTGGAGATGTTTATCCATGATACAATTTTTTTGGCGAAGTGGGGTTTTGTATATCCGGGGGAACACTACCCCAGAGACGAAAAACTAAAAATGGAATGGGGGGGGGGTGCATTTTATAAAAATCGATCTTTTTGACCATTAAATATAGCACATTTGACTATTTTTCCTCTTTAATCCATCAAACATTGTGTACTCAATATGATTGAATGAAAGATACAAGAATTAAGACGAAATAAGCAAGAGTGATGTTCATTTTCCGTCAATGCGATTTCGCGCTAAATGGCTTACATTGTAGCCATTGAATGAAGAATAAGACCGTATTTTAAGTTCCGGATTTCATTATTTACCGATTTAAGGAGGTAGAACGTTCGAAATCTATTTCTGATACACAATGTAGACATATTTGATGTCTTTTAGCTTATATTTATCCATTTTAGATAAAACATTCAAAAATGTATACGTTTTTTCTCGATATTATCGGATTTTCTATCCGAGCACCCCTACCTCTTTCGACCTTAATTTTACAACCTGAAGATTTCCTTAAAATAATGTAAAACATGTAAAAGGTCTGCAAATACATTATATTTCAATAATGATTCATGTTTTTCTGTGTACGATTCGCCATGCGGAAGAAATGAGTCACGAGATTCAGGGCTAAATACGGCCCTTATCTTAACAGCTCCTTTGTTGTATAAATAAATATAATAAAATAGTTAAACATTCTTTAAACAATCTATTTTTAGGTGATTTTTTTTTTGAATTTGTATACTTCAAGATGTTCTTTGACATATAGAACATGTTTTAATTTTTTGTCGCATAGTCGTTAAATTATGTGTAATGGTTATGTGGACATACATGTTAAGCTAAGGGCAAAATATAGGCACATGGAACGCAATAACTTTAATACTTGTCAACACATTTTCATGATATTTCTACATCATGATTAGATTGTAGAGAGAATGCCGCCTTTCGAATTTCAAGTTCATCCAATTTGTCTTTATGGAGTTATTGTACTTAGATATTTTGATGTTGTAAAAAAATCCCAACAGGCATATCTTGCTGTGTGAGCGTAGGCTTTATTAGATATATAGACATGCCCTTAAAAAGCCGTCATATCCTGATATGTAGAGGTCTTCCGAGACGATCAGTTGTTCTAAACACATAATATCATTGTACTTATTATATTTCTGTTGAAAATATGCTTATGCAGATTATTTCTTCGTTTCTCAAACTTAAGAAATCATGCTTTTAATTATGTTCATTTTATAGGTGGGTCAGAGACTCGATGGAGAAGGACTACACATTATTCCTGATGATACAGCCATGTTTTCTGAGAAAGACAGGCTTGAAATGAAGGTAAGATTATGTCTATTTTTGTTGTCGTATAGCGTAAAAAATAGTAGGATGAATATATTGAAACTAGATGGGGTCGAATATGCACAATCAATTTTATTTCAGCCATTGAAGATCACGTCATAGGTACATCACTTTATCAGGAAACATTTCCTCGACCTCCACAAATATCACTGAATTTTCAGTCCGGAAAACATAGGTCTCACGGTAACATACAAAATCCAAAAAACTCATAAAAGGAGCTAGAGTACATCGCGCCCTCAAAGATTTACTGATCATTGCACGCAATGATGGCAGACACGAACTGCTACATGTTCTGTCATCAATTCCAGCGGTTCAATTGAAATCTATCTAGGACGAAGCACAGGTTGCATTCTTACGAAACACGGATTGATTCAGACTAAACATCATTGTTGCATTCGCACAGAATATACTATATCCTGAAAAACCCCTAAAAGACGATTTATAAACATTCTCAATATTTTGAGAATGTAGAACCTCCTCTCATTTGTTACAAATATAAGAGACCAATTCGAAATTACGTTTTCAACTACAACTAAGTTACATCAGATCCTAAAATACTTGAATGTCCTGCTTCTTGAGAATGTGCAACGTCTATATAAACGAGCTGGTCATGCATATTATTACATGTGACTATTGTCTTATCCAAGATATACAGCTTCGTGGTCTTCTCAAAAAAGGACCTAAGTATAGAATTCCATCGAAGATAGATTTTACTAAATGTTGCGAAGTGCTAAAGGAAGCCTTGGATAACTATATCAAATGATGGTTTAAATCGGAGTCGAATCGCATGCTCTGAATGACTGGAAAACCTCCTTTTGGTTTTTACTGATATTCGAGTAAATAACTTCCAAATAAATCCTCATCTTTTTGAAAATCCAAGTTCTAAACCTGAAAGATATTTCAAATCCAAGTTACGTAATTTACATGAAAAAATTGTCTTCGCGCCTGCAGACAAAGCAGCCTACAGCACCATAGTCATTTGAAAACGTTATTACATATCAACTTTAGTTTCGGAACTTACATCTAAAAATACTTATATCGAAAGCAATGAAAGTGTCCTCAACATTTTGAGCAAACATAACAGTGAAATTTCTTCATTCAGCATCCCTATTTTTAAATTGGATCTCCCTTCAATGAACTGCATACGAAAACTGCACATGTCTCCTTACAAATTTCGATGCATTGCTAATTCTAGACTGCTCAATTACAATTTTGTCTAGAAATCTGACGTCAGCACTCACGGAACAAAGGATCACGTGGCAAAATGTTGTGAAACTGTCCTAATTAGGAATGGTGTAATCTTCTTTTGGTAAAAATCCAGGGGATGTGATTGACAAAATGAAATCAAGAAAATTTCGAGCAAATACGATTTCTTCATGCAACTTTTCTAATATGTACACCACGCCTCTTCACGAAAAAATTAATGATCGATTGTCCAAACTCATTAAATGTTGTTCTGATCGAAAGGGAACACTAGAGGGCTATAGTAGAATGAATTTCGGCTGCTTATGAAAAGCACTTTGGCTGGAAGCATCACTGATGAGAATTAAACATTCGAAACACGTGTCTGGTGCATAGAAAATTGGTTTGAAATTGTCTTCAAGAAGGTATAGAGTTGGAACCCTTCCGCATTATAATTATATTTGTACATCTGAATCAAAGGGTTTCTTTTCCGCTACAGAATACAAATCATACAAATTATACATGTAGTGACCTGTGTATCGCCTTGTCCTTCCTCATGAACAACATATTCGTAAGATTTGGTGAGAAACTCTACGAGCAGGTTTTATAATTAGGAATCCCAATCAGTAATACTTGTGCGCCTCTAGTTGCAGATTTATTTCTATACATAATTTATCCAACATCTTCAAAAGTAAAGAAAACATGATGATTTGAATTGTTTCATTTTGTCATGCACATTTGTATAAATCTCTCCATTACCAATCATATTTAGGTCCAAAAATGGTGAATGATATTCATTCCGAGGTTCACAACCGTTCTAATTCTAATGATTTGCCTTGCCTTTTCGGCTTTGAGACTGAATAACTCATAGGAACTTCTTTAATATTTATTTAGTCACTGGGATCTGGTACCTGGATGATATTCTTACTATCAACAATCCTGTTCTTAAAAGTATGAAAATGTTATTTATCCACAAGAATCGACTTTAAACAAGGCAAACATTACAAACACATAAACACCATTTTTGGACCTAAATATCAAAATTGTAAATGGAGAGATTCGTATGACAAACGAGATGATTTTGAAATCAAAAAGTTAATTTTGCCTGGCTTGACAGTGATGTTCCAAGATTACCGTTATACGGTATTTACATTTCACAGCTCATCCGGTATTTTACAAAAAAATATTGTCAACTTCTTTTGAATTTCAAACCCATACAAGCAACAGTACATTTGGTATTTCACAACCTGCATGTTATGGTGACATAATTAACATAATAAGACGGATCAAAGGTAGACAGAATTACCAACAAAATTGTGTTCGAATCATCAAACGCCTTTTATATCGTCGATATGATCATTCTGTCACCAGACGGTCACTTGGCTCGGTACTGGACCAATCTACAGTTTTGTATCAGCACATATTTTATAATTTCGCTCTGACTGACTGTGACGACAGGACTCCATGACGGGTCCTGTGTGTGAAAACCTCTTGAGAGAAGACAGGGCCCCGACCACCTGTGCTCTGTGAATGTCAGTCGGACTCCTCGGGTGATCACATGCGTGCAGAGCACGGACTGTATTTCGTATGCCTTGTGTTTTTATATCCATTTACCTATCAATATGCGTGTTTCTTGGGTCCCTGTGTCATACTGTCTATTTGTGACTGATGGGTACTTGGCCGATTGGTACTTCTTTTGTTTACTTGTATGTTTATCTTATTGTAAGGAGGTAATTTTGCTATTCAGTGTGAAGACGTTTAACATTTGTACCACTTGGTGAGTGTCACTGCTGATGGACCAGGAGTACATGTAGCCAAGTTCGATCAATTTCGGTTGATCGTTTCTTCAGTACATTCTAAAATTTCTGTTATCAAAATTTCTTAAAATTTCTAAAACGTGGAATCTGTAGTATCATATCCCACCCATCCTGCTACGTCTTTCGGTACGTTTTTGGACATAGTAACTTTCACACTTTTTGGACGTATTGCATTGTTTAAATTTGAGGATCACTGACGAGGGTTAAGTACCCGAAACGTACATGTCCGCTCCATGCTGCCAATTTATCTGTTCTTAAATGATGCTATTCAATTTGAAGACGTTTATTATTAAACCACAACTATGCGTTCTTCCAGACCCCTGGGTAATTGGAAAAATGAGAGGGTAATCCAGATGACACAGTGCATGCTACTTGCATGGCAGGTGACCATCCTAAGTCGGCAGCGGTTGACCATTGGTCTCTTAGTTTATGTGTGGTCTTTTGTGTTTGATGGTTTTTTGGTGTGAGTTGGTGTTCCTTGATCTTTTTGTGTATCTTTCTGTGCGTGTCTGCTCTTTGGTTTTGCATTTGATGCTTTGGATTTTTTCTATGGGTGCTGCAACCAAATGTTGAAGGAGACCCTCTCTCTCTCTCTCTCTCTCTCTCTCTCTCTCTCTCTCTCTCTCTCTCTCTCTCTTACTGGTCATTATGTCATTCTGTAATCAGTTAAGTGTCTTAAAATGGAAAGTAAACAATATAAAACATAGAATAAGCTCTCTCTCTCTGATCAATATGTTATTTTGTATACAATTCAGTGTCACATCACAACATATCAAAACATAGAATAAGCTCTCTCTTATTTATCAATATGTTATTTTTATTACGTGCCTGGTTCATAATAATTTGGTTTGAAAATTTCTTTAAGATGGTATAGATTTGGAACCCTTCCGCATTATTAATATAAACATTAATTTCCTGTTGCAGTGTGGAGCAGTTTAACTCCTCTGTGACATTGAATTTTCTCAAGTGTATTAATTACTTCTTTCTAGCTCTGTGGCCTGAAAGAAGCTTTGTTTTGGCACTTTATCATACATATTATTTGGCTATTTCGGAATCTTGTCATTTTATCCAAAAATATTATCGAAATTAAAGGAGGTTAACATCTTAGGACTATCCCTCCAATGCTATTTTGAACATAGATTTTATTTGGATATGCTACTGAATCAACCCTACAGATAATTTGGAACCGCGTACTTTCTGTAAAGTAAATACAAATACCCTAATGAATATATTTTTTTATCGTTTTTATTCACCACAGCTTTTATGTTATCATGACAGAGTGCACATTACTTCAATGACATCGTAATATTGCATATACATGTAAGGCAATACATCAAATATTTAAAGTTATATACCCAAGAATTTGTATATAATTTGGTTTCATCTCAGGCTCATACAAGAGAATATCAATGTATTACTGTACAACACATATCCTAAGTATTTTTATCGTGATAAATGATTGAAATTCACAAGCTGTCGTAATTAATTTTCAAAGATCAAATTTAAATTATCCCATCTACTTTTAAGTCGTTTACTCTTTTGTTCTGACACAAGATACAATGAATATAATTCTAAATTTCTATATGAGTTGATAAAGGCTTTGGCATTTTCCCATGATGGCTTAATTGTTTTCGCTCTGCAAATAGTTATGTATTTTTTATAAGTAAGGTTAATAAATAAAATCCCATTTTTCTCTCTATATTTATATTATGCTTTTGTCTCAGGATTTCGAGAAAAAATGTCCATATCGTTTGTGTGTGAACACAGTCCCAAAATAAATGTTTTATTGTTTCTTTTGCAGATGAACAAAAATTACATGATTCGGTTTCTTTTAATCTACATTTCATTAGATAGGAGTTTGCGGCAAATATTCTGTGATTAATTTTAAATTGCAAGGATTGTAGATTAGTGTCATGACAAATATGGATAATGACCATATCCCTGTCTACAGTACAAAATCGATAATTCAGAAAATCAGAAACCGAAGGCATACAAAATCAGGATAAAACAGGAACCAAAGCAAACAAAAACAAAAACCTCCACCATATGAAAAGATGCGAACTCCCGATATGAGAGTGAGACCAGGTGCCCAGGAAGAGTAAGCATCTCCTGCTTGCATGCAACACCCGTCACTTCAATTCGGTAGAACTGTCCGGTTACTTCCATTTTGGAAGATATAGAGTACAATCTTTGGTTGGATGGTTCAAATGGTCTATGACAGAATATCATCCACCATTCTGGATAGTGGGACATCATAGTGTATGACGAGTTCCCCATATCGACCGTAGAACTTCCTCAGTGACGATGTTAGTCGGTCACAAACATATCCCTGACTGAGAAGCTTATCTGAAAGACGCCTAGCTCTCAGAACAAAATCCGTATATTTGGTACTTGCTCTGGCATAGCGTATCAACTGAGATATGAACACGCCATAAGCAGGCGATGAAGGGATGTTGCTACTCAGAAAAGGAAAGTTCGTAATGCTGAAATTGAAGTCGTCACTTTTGTCATAGAGTGAGGTGTTCATGTGACCATCAGTGTCATCTATATATTTAAAGGGAGCAATGAAAATATTATTCCATATTTCCATTTCTAATGATTGATCTAGGATCGCTTCCCATCGATTCATTACTTTTATGGGGACTGCATTACATTTAGAAAGAATAAGCTTATAGAATGGTTTTGAGACTTTTTCATATGATTCTAACAATTTGATAATTTCATTTTTCGGAATATGTATGTTTTTCCCAGATTTCAAAATTTTATTTCGCCATTCAATCGGGATAGATGATTTAATGCTCAAATAATGTAAAAAATTAAAAGTCATCCCGTATTTGCAATTTAAATCAGTTGTTGAATAAAAGTCACCATTTTCATTTACCAAATCGTTTATAAAGAAAATGCCAGAGTCATTCCATGATTTGTAAAAAAAGGCTTATTATTAATTTTCAATGCTTCATTATACCATAGTGGTTGGGACAAAATCTCATCTGGGGTCGTGGCGGGGGATTCTTGCAAACTCGACCAAACTGTAAAGACATCTTGCCAAAATTTATTTTCAAATTTGATAGACTTTAAACCAAAATTTGTTAAGTGCAAAAGCTTCTGAATATCAAAATGTTTAACTTTTTGTGTAAACAACAATTTCCACTGATTGCAATTCTTTTAATCCATGTTAATTTTAATGATTTAGAGTAGGCTCTAAAGTCTGGTACTCTTAGACCTCCATCTTTATAATCTTTTATCATGACTGATCTTTTAATTTTATCGATACTACTTCCCCAAATGAATTTATAAGTAGCAGAATCTAGAGCTTTTCTGGGATAGGTAGAACAGCGAATATTTGTACGAGAATTGGGAAAGCTAGAGTGCGAATAACAGTTACTTTTCCAAGAACTGACAGTGACCTAAAAGACCAGTCATTAAGCAATTGTTTATATTTAATCAGTTTTTAATCAAAATTTTCTTCAAATATGTTATTTTTTGAAAGATTAAATCTTATTCCTAAAAGTTTAAATTTACCAGTTTCATTCCATTTTATCGGCGCCGTTGTTTGAATTTTCCCGCCACAACCCCTTTTGGCCCCAATCCAGACAGCTTCCGTTTTGTCAAAGTTTGCTCGCAAGCCGGAACATTCAGAGAAAGAGGTAATAGTAAAAATAGCTTTGTTTAAGGAAACTTCATCATCTTCTAGAAACAATGTTGAATCATCTGCATATTGGTTCAAAAGAAATTCAATACCATTTAATTTGATTCCTTTAATTTCAGGATCTAATTTTAGGGCCGCACATAAAAGTTCAATAGAAAGAATAAATAAGTAAGGGGAAAGAGGGTCCCCTTGGCGAACACCTCGTTGGATATAAAAAAATTCAGATAAATGTCCGTTATTTTGTATGGTGCTGTTAATGCCTGAATATAAAGTGCAGAACAACCTAATTATCTCTTCCCTAAACTTTAAAAAAGATAAAGTATTTTTTATGAAATTCCACTCAAGACAGTCAAATGCTTTTTCGTAATCCAATAATAATAAAATTCCAGGAATATTTTCTTTTTCTGTATTTTCAATCAAATCGCTAACTAATCTTGTGCACTCTCCTATGTATCGTCCTTTCATAAAGCCTAACTGTGTTTCACTTATGAGATAATCTAATTTTGGTTTTATTTTGTTTGCAATGCAAGCCGAGGCCAATTTGTAATCTACGTTAAACAAAGATATGGGTCTCCAATTTTTCAAGTATATTTTAGATTTTCCTTCCTTTGGCAAACATGTAATAAGACCTTGTTTTTGACATATAGACATTAATTGATTTTGATAATAATATCTAAATGAGCGAAGCATATGAATTTTTAAGTCTGTCCAAAAAAATTTATAAAATTCAACAGTAAGTCCGTCAATACCTGGTGATTTCCCATTGTCCATATTTTTAAGAGCCTTCAAGCATTCTTGCCCAGATATATCAGGATTTATTAAACTATTTTCATTTGAATATATTTTATCATAGATCATATATAATTTCTACTTTCAACGTGCATGTCTGGTCCATGCTGCCAATTTATCTGTTCTTAAATGATGCTATTCCATTTGAAGACGTTTAACATTCTACATAACATTACTTCTCAATAATTCGCAAAAAAGTACCGAAATTCTTCATTGATACAGAGAAAAGATGCAGCAGCACAAATTAGGAAACAAAATATTTCTTTACTGCTTCAAAAAATGGATGACAGTGCAAAGGACAAAACAGAAGATGTAAAGAAGGAAGAGATGATCTTCCTCCTACAAATATACCTGGATGAATTAAAACTTCTATACAATATCCATGAAGAAAAAGACGTACCAGAATTTAAAGAGACATATCTAGAAGAAAAACTGCAATCAACTTTGGTATGCATATATATTCCAATAGAGTTGATTTGACAATAGATCGATTTTATCACAATATCTGGTCGAATTCCAAAGATAAATTGCACAAAGAAATTTCAATTTAATACAAAAAAGAATCAATCTTTTCAGAACAAAGAAAGAACAAAACCAAAACCTAGAGACGTCAAGAAGTACAAGGAGACATTGGAGACGGTGGGATATAACGATATACATTTTAATTTGTTTGATTAATGACGAAATGAATGAAATTTAAATTCAAACTGTATAATAATTACCAATTAAATCCGCAGAATGTACAGAAAATCATATGTCATGACAATCTCTACAGTAAGGTACCTAATATGTTTATTATTCATTAAAACAAGCGCGTAGCTATAGTATTACCATCTTTACAATTAGTTACCTATTAGAAGCAAAAACGATATTTTACGTGAGTGTAATGGATATAGAGATAACCAGGTGTCAGACTTAAGTCTAAGTCCGGGCCTGTCCAAAATGCACAAATATTAAAGTATTGAATATTTGACAAATATCATGATGCAAGAACGTCATTAAGAATATGAAAGTAAAATATAACTTGTCTATTAACATCAAACGAGTGAGAAATGTATGGTTTGAGATATCTCTATTTTGTTTTTCAGGCTTTAGATAGTGACCTGACATCTGACGAGGATGACAGTTACCAACGAGAGGAAATGATCATATTGAATTTGGAGCTGAAACGATGGCAAGAACTGATAACGTATAGTCAAAGTGCATGCGTAGAAGACCAAGCTGTAATTTCTTAAAAAACTACTATCTTTTAGTACAAACTTGAATTACTGTACGTAGGGAACAGATAAAAAAAACATGAGCAACAATATTTTTGGTAAAATTTCTCTAGAAGAGCAAGGAAAATGTCTCTAAAAGGTTTATGGCATTAAACATAATTATGTAGATATAGATTAAACTTTAAAAAATTAAACATGTGTCAACACAACATTTGATTCTATTAATTTCAAATTTATTCAGGAACTAGGATCAGATTTTGATGATTCATACAGAGAGGAGTCAAAGATGATTCAGGTTGGTATCGGTTGTGTAATTATGTTTTCCAAGGCTTTGCACAAATGAATTATATAAAGACAGTAACGCTTTGTCCAGATTCCCATTCTTATTCAACTCGTTTCAATTTCGATTCGAAATACAATTTACACTCGACTATCAAATCTTTCAACACTCTCTTATTCCAAGTGCTCGAGAGAACGACTGAAGCCACCGAAAATGTGAGGAGAATTTCGAATCGGGATTATCGTTAAAAAAACTCTATTACTGATCTTCAGAATAGTAGAACGTTCCGGCAGCAGATTCATGCAAATTAGCTGCTATAGACAACACCTTGACAATGTAAATAAGAATAAAGCCTAGAATACATATATGTCAAGTTTGTAAAAAGAGTACAATTTGAAGAGACGATAGAAGTTCGACATTTCACCATGCTATATTCGACTATTGTTTATTCAATGTAATTCTGTTGAATATCCCTTCCTTTTCTTATATTTAGTACATGCATCATTTTGTGGTTTGGAGTCCCTTTTCTCATTGGTTTCAGTCAGCTCTATATTGAAACGGATTACCTCAGCAGTATCTATCCTTCGGAGTTTGAAGTCTAAGAAAGCACAGAGACAAATAATTCAGCATCCTTTTTGAACATAATGTTGTCATACGACACTGATGGTCGCATGAACACCTCACTCTTTGACAAACGTGACGACTTCCATTTCAGCATTACAAACTTTCCTTTTCTTAGTAGCAACATCCCTTCATCGTCTGCTTATGGCGTGTTTATATCTCAGTTGATACGCTACGCCAGAGGAAGTACCAAATATACGGATTTTGTTCTGAGAGGTAGGCGTCTTTCAGTTCAGCTTCTTAGTCAGGGATATGTTTGTGACCGAATAACATCGTCACTGAGGAAGTTCTACGGTCGATATGGGGAACTCATCGTCATACACTATGATGTCCCACTCTCACCAAAATTGTGGATGATATTTTGTCATGGACCATTTGAACCATCAAACCAAAGATTGTCCTTTATGTCTTCCGAAACGATAGTAAACGGATGTGACAGTTCTACCGAATTGAAGCGGTGGGTGTTGCATACAAGCAGGAGATGCTTACTCTTCCTTGGCACCAGGTCTCACTCCAATATCGAAAGTTCGCTTCTTTTCATATTGTGGAGGTTTGTTAGTTTGCTTTGGTTCCTGTTTTATCCTGATTTTGTATGCCTTCGGTTTATGATTTTCTTAATTATCGATTTTGTGCTGTATAAAGTGATATGGTCATTATCCATATTTGTCATTGTTTCAGGATATAACCCAGGCACAAGCTGCAATCGTGGACAGAGTACAAGATATCAGAAATACATCAGACAATGAAGTAAATGTAACGACAGCGCAGGTAATAAAGGAACAAGTAACGGAATGCAAAGAAAGGGAATCTAAATACAGAGAATTAGTTCATTCACAGATTAAATCAGCAAAGGAAATACTAGAAAACACCAGGAAAACACCAGCCGGAGCTATCCCTGTAAGTAATGTTGGTTTATGAAATATTCTATTTCACATGTTTCAATTTGTTAGTAGCAAAGGAGTATTACTGTAGTTAACAAGATCCTGATGATATTTTACCGTCGTATTGTTATCTTTTAATTAGAAAGAATTTAAGGATTGTTTCATATTTTAGAATGAAGAATCAGAATCTGATGAAGAATACATTGGTGAAATAAACCTTATTGAAAAAGTAAGTAAAGAAGCTCCCAAACTGTATTTGAGTGTTATTTTTTAATGATGAAAAGGAAATGGACCAAGCGATGTTAGAATAGATAAAGGAAGATAATTGACAAAAGGAAATTAACAATTACAAATTTATTGGCACATACATTCCTAAATGCTACGACGTATGTTGTCTGTAAAAGCAAACCTAAGGAGTTAACAGAGATATATCAGCGTATGCGGTTTAAAACATCAACAACTGCTATCACTTTTAAAATTGTTTTCCTTTTAATCCCTTCAAAAATTAGTTGTATGCAATCAGGAGACACTGACTCTCCCGGGCACCTGGTCTCACTTCGGTATGTTATTTATTCCGAGGTTCGCAACCGTTCAAATGGAAATTCTAATGAGTTTGGCTTGCCTTCTCTACTTTGAAACTGAATAACTGATGAGAACTTCTTTGGTGATTATTATCACGCCAACGTTCTCAACGTGTGCGAGGTATGACTCATAATGAACATTTTAACAATACTTTGTATCAATAATATTATGCTCATCCTCAGGAGTTAGATGATAGATACGATGCAATTGTAAGAATAGGACAAGAAATGGATGAATCTGATGAGGATATTGATTCTAACAACGACGAAGGGAGAAAACAGGAGGCTATCAAGCAATTAGAAGAAAATGTACAGAAAGTTCAGCAGCTTGTGCTTGATATGAGGAAAGTGAAATGTGATGTACTGAACAAAATTAATGAGGGCATATCAGAAATCAAGGTAAATTTACAAATATTAATAAACTAGTGGTTAGATAGATATTTTTATATTTCAAAAATTGATCCAAGGATCATTGGTAAATGAGGAAAATTTTTTAAACGAGACCAAGTTACAGCGGCGAAAGCAAATCGTAATATATGATCATAAAAATTGGCAACCCGGTAAAATATCTTAAGACATTAGGGGTATAATACTCTACTTCCGATGTTTTGATAACAGAAAAATTAAATAACACCAAGTTGGCCAAAATCACACGACTTCGGCAATGATCGGAACCGAACATTTTCATGACGAATGAAATAAAAAAATTAAAAAATGTAAAATATCTAAAAACATATGTAAGATATGGAAGTACGTAGACCTCTGGGTAATCGGAATAGTGGGAGGGTTGTGCGCACGTAATCCAGGATAACCACACCGTCTGCTACTGACGTGGCAGATGGCCGTCCTAAGTCGTCACCGTTTACCCATTGGTCTCGTTGGTTTATGTGCAGTCATTTGTGTTTTATGTTTTTCTGTGATTTGACATGCCTTGTACTGCTACGTCTCTTTCTGTGCGTGTCTTTTTTGTGTTTTACAGTGGGTGTTTTGGGAGGTTGCTGTTGGTGCTGCAACTAGGTGTTGTTAGAGATCCCCTCCTTTTTTACCAGCTTTTCCAAAATATTGTTATTGTACTCCTATTACCTTAAAAGAAAACATGGAAATCCCAATGAAAATCGAATGCAGCATCCACAGCAAATAATCGAAACTCAACAAGCGAAGAAATAGAGTAGACATACTCTGTAAAAGAGTCAAGAAACACGACATCAAAACATAGAAAATAATCTTTACATAAACCTACGAGACCAAGGGACAATCGGTGCCGAATAAGGACGGCCACCTGCAACGCTAGTATGGAATCTTGTAATTATCCAAATAAGGTACGCACAAACCTCCCATTTTCCCGGTTACCCAGAGGTCTCGAAGAACCCACAACCGTTATGTAAAACAATATCCTCACTGTAAGATCGCCTTACAAAGAAGACAGCAAAACGCAGGGGACCACGCAACACAGAGGGATATGTAAATAGCACACGAAAAACAGTCCGTTGGAAGTTCATGTATGCTATCACCCGCGGAGTTGGACCGACATTTCGTGAGGTCAGATGGCTGATGCCCTGTCTTCTCTTACGAGTTTTGAACGTTGAGTCCCGTTAGTTAGAGTACGGTACAAGACTTGCCATGTAAAATGCCAAGTACCGTCTTGTGGCCGTTAAGCTGGGAAACTGTCGATGAAAAATATACAAAAAATATTATCAAAAGGTTTCTCGATGTACATGTTTTTTTTATTTGACTAGGTGACCACTGCGGTCATGCGCGAATGGTCACAGAATACACATCAAACAAAAACATCATGAATTAATAAGATCGCTTCTTTTGAAGTGTTTGCTAAAACTTAGAGGAAGTCACATACAACTCACATGGCGAGCAAACCTCGAATAACCAAAAAGTATGTGGATGATGACAATATTGAAATACATTACTATGGATGATAAACAAAATAAAAAGGATCAAAAGTAGGCAGCATAACCATCGGAAATGCGTCAGAATCATCAAACGCCTTTTATACCGTGGATATGATCCTAATGTCACCAAACGGACACTAGGCTTAGTACTTGACCAATCTACAGTCTTGTACAAGCGCATCCTTGAGACTTACACTCTGACTGACTGTGACGACGGGACTCCATGATGGGCCCTGTCCAAACCTCTTTAGAGAAGACAGGGCCCCGACCACCTGACCTCTCTGAATGTCAGTCGGACTCCTCGGGTGATTACATACATGAGCTCGCTACAGCCGGCAGAGCACGGACTGTATTACGCATGCCCTCTTTTTATATCCATTTACATATTCATCTGTGTCTCTGGGGCCTCTGCGTTTTGCGGTCTTGTTTGTGTGATGTCATCTTACAGTGAGGAGGTTGTTTTACACCACAATTGTACGTTCTTCGAGACCTCTGGGTAATTGGAGAGTTGTGAGGGATGTGCGCACGTAATCAAGGATAACCAAACCATTTGCTACTTGCGTGACAAATGGCCGTCCGAAAACGGCACCGGTTGCCCATTGGTCTCATCGGTTTATGTGTAGTCTTTTGTGTTTGATGTTTACATGTCGTGTGTCTCTTTTCCGTCTCTTGCTGTACTCGTCTTTTGTGTTTTTGCATCGGGGTGTCTTGGTGTTTTGCTGTTGATGCTGCAACGGGGTCTTGTTGGAGGTCTTCTCTCTTCTTATATGTTCTATAGTGACAATTTTATTGTACTTGACACGTGTTTCGGATATTGAATCCTCGTCAGTAGTACTTGATGTCAAACAGGTTGAATAAAGCTAAAGTGAATTTTCCTGGCGCTATTAACAAAATAGACTTTCCTCTGCAAAAAATTGGCGGCTCCAAATTTGTGTAGGGTGTATTTTTGTCTTCTAAATCATAACTCTATTTTTACAGGCTGAGATAGCAGGTCTGAAACAAGAATTCATTGTTTTTGCCGAGGTATGTAAAATTCTATAATTACATTGTATTTTTTCAGATACATGTAGCACTTCACGTTTGCTAAATCAAATTCAAGAATAGAACTATTACAATTTTTTAACAGTTCTTATCGACTTATGATATTGGAAAAAAGAGCACATGGCATAGCGTCTCACCTGGCGTCCGTCGTCTAGCGTTATGTACATGTAACTGGAAAATGTTAAACAGAGGAATTTAGACTCCTCATCGAGGACTGCTCAATAGATATTGACAGAACATGGAATTTATAAGTCAATATTTCATCCCTTTGTATTCGTTATTGAACGAACACAACTTTCTTCGATATACTTTTTCTGAGCAAAACGAAAATATCTATTTGCTTTTGAATGATATGCCAATCTATTTTAAATATTTTGAAAGCTTTGAAAGAAAATATAATGGGTCATTTCTACGCAAACAGTACTTTCCGCTTGGAATAAATTTGTAAAGTCTTTAGATATTAATTTTTTAAAAAGTAAACTATTTTTTTAGTTGTACTACTCGATAGTACTTTCTTTTGTTTTTAATAAACAGATAGGCCCAGATCTGTCGCGACTTAGCGCAACCATAAGCTAAAGGATAAATCAAGGGGTACCTTCTTTTGCGAGTTGTCTGCGAATATTAACGAGCAGAAAAAAAACTGAATGATATTGAGGGTTGTCCTACATATAAAAGCGTTGTTATTGTTTTGTTCTATGTAGTGTGTATGTGTAATTGTGCTGTTTCAGCATTTGTCTATGCTTGATGACCATTTTCTAATCGATAAAACTTTAAACATTTTCGACATTTCCTCTGCAACCGCTGCACAGAATTAAATGGAACCTTACAGGAAGCAAGTAGTCTAGGCCCTCTACCAAGTTTGTGTTTTTCGTGCCGACCGGCCGACAATAGGGCCGCCTTAAGATCTGAATAGCCGAAAAATTTACGACTTCTCACCTGCACAGAATTAATTTCATGAAACCTTACAGAAAGGAAGTTATCAAAGTCCTATAATACATTTGTGATTTTCGTGCCGATCGGTCAACAAATAATGTCGCCGAGATCTATGATTGGCTGACATTTTTTCAACATCTTCTCCTCAATCACTATACAGATTTTGATGAATCTTTACAGGAAGCAGTTACTTAAGGTCCTCTGATCACTTTTTTTTATTTTTCATACCGATTGGTCAACAAGATAGCTGCCGAGGATTCTCATTCGCTAACCAATTTTCGACTTCTCTATAAATGCTGCAAAGCATTTCACGAAAGTTTTGGACCTTAATATCCAAATTGTTAATGGAAAGATCCATACAAGTCTGTATGACAAAAGAGATGGTTTCGGATTTTAAAACATAGTTTATTTTATGGTGAAACTATTAACAAGATTAGAAGGATCAAAGATAGACAACATCACTATCGAAAATGCGTCAGAATCATCAAACGCCTATTATACCGTGGATATGATCCTAATGCCACAAGACGGACACTAGGCTTGGTACTTGACCAATCTACAGTCTTGTACAAGCGCATTCTTAAAACTTGCACTCTGATTGACTTTGACGACGGGACTCCATGGTGGGCCCTGTCCAAACCTCTTTAGAGAAGACAGGGCCCCGACCACCTGACCTCTCTGAATGTCAGTCGGACTCCTCGGGTGATAACATACATGTGACACGGATTGTATTACGTACATCCTCTTTTAATATCCATTTACATATTCATCTGTCTTGCTTCGACCCCTGCGTTTTGCGGTCTTTTTTGTGTGTGGTCATCTGACAGTGAGGAGGTTGTTTAACACCACAATTGTACGTTCTTCGAGACCTCTGGGTAATCGGAAAAGTGGGAGGGTTGTGCGCACGTAATCCAGGATAACCACACTTCTGCTATTTCCGTTGCAGATGGCCGTCCTAAGTCGGCACGGTTGCTCATTGGTCTCGTTGGTTTATGTGTAGTCCTTTGTGTTTGATGTTTCTGTGTTGTGCGTTGACGTTCCTTGTCCCTTATGCGTCTCTTTCTGTGCTTGTCTGGTTTGTGTTTTTGCATTAAGTGTTATGTGGTTTTGCTGTGGGTGCTGCAACCTGGTGTTGTTGGAGATCCCCTCCTTTATTTTACAGGAAGCTATTACTCAAACTGTCAAGGCCCTCTACCAAATATCCAACTTTAAGCCCTTTGTCCGCAACACAGATGAGAAACGCGGCCCTCTTGCGCCTTTTGGTTGTAAAAAGTCTTCTGATTCAAATGAATATGCTTACAGGAGGTGTTGCATGCAAGCAGAAGATGCTTACTCTTCTTGAGCATCTGGTCCCACCCCCATATCGGGAGTTCGCTTCTTTTCATGTGGTGGAGGTTTTTGTTTGCTTGCTTTGGTTCCTGTTTTTATCATGATTGTGTATGCCTTCGGTTTTTGATATTCTGAATTATCGATTTTGTGCTTTATACAGGGATATGGTCATTATCCATTTTATTCATTCTACTATGGAAAAAAATAAGGGGGAATCATTTTCAGGAATTTGTATTCCGTTTCTCTGAACAGATTACGATGAAAAATGTAAGATAATAAACTCATCATCCTCATCTAAGTATATTGTATTATTTCCAATCAAATGTTAAACGTCTTCAAATTTAATAGCATCATTTAAGAACAGATAAAATTTGCAGCATGGACCTGACATGCACGTTTCGGGTACTAAACTCTCGTCAGTGATCCTCAATCTAAACAATGTTATATGACCAAAGAGTGTGAAGATAATTTGTCTAAAAATTTACCGAAATACGTAGCAGGATGGGTTGGATATGATGCTACAAAACCCACGTTTTAGACATTCTAAGAAAGTTTGATTACAGAAAAATTCAAGTGCTTTGAAAAAAATGAAGTTGATCGAACTTGGCTACATGTGCGCTCGGAAAATAAGCTAATAGCAAAGCGCATCGTTCGATGTCCTACCGTAGACTTTTTTTTTTTATTTTCGTCCTCTCATCTGCAGCCTCTACACAGAATTGCATGATAAATTACAGTAAACAAGCACTCAAGTTTGTACATTATGATATGATCCCGCAGCTAAGTTAAGGCACTCCTCAGAAATGACGTCTTCAAATATGGCGCGAAATGACGTCAACCTCAGATTTTGACGTCATCAGCACGGAGTCTATTGTCGTTTGCAGATTTTGATACTCTTTATTGTCATTTATCATCGAGCTAGATCTTTATACATGGTTGAATTGTTTTGCTGAATATGTGAATATGTTATAACTTTTATCTATAGTAAAAATACTTGAATAGCATAACGTACTATACCAATATTTGATGAAAATGCTTGCCTAGCAACCACGTGCGGATATTACTCAAAGTCTTAGAAAAGCTTGAAGGCTTTATGGATTCTTTTTTAAAATAGATGATTCATTTTTTAAACTGACGTTAAAGTAACTGAGGATGCAGCCTTTCAATCTAAACAAAGTGAAAGGAAGTACTAATGATAAAATCATAATAAATTCTCTATAAAGGCCAAATTTAAAGAAAAAGAGAAAATACTACCGACGGCAACTTAAAAAAAAAGGGCTTAAAAGATTAAAATGCTGGAAGTTACTAAGTAAGGTGGCGTGCGTAACATTCATATTGGACTTTGTCAATTATGAATAATTGGACGACATGCATTTTCTTCGTGGTATTCTTTTAGATTTTAATTAGAATGAAAAAAAAATAATGATATAAAATTTTCACGTCTACCAATTTTTTTTTCTCTCTCTCTCTCTTAGACCACGTGAATTGAATATCACAAGCTAAAATGAAAATTACAATTTATATGTTAGTGACGAAATGTTACAGAATTAATCTTCTCTTCACTGATATCACATATCTTATCTGTACTGTACAAAGCTCTTTTAATGAGTAAAAGCATATACAATATACGGAAACAATGCCTATTGATATCATGGTGCCTCTCACTGAGTCAACAATTGAAAAAAGCAAAAACTTCGTAAAAATTCTGAAAAATAAAATGAATCTCTTGCCATGATCGAACTTTAGATCATGGCATTTTGCAGTCCTTCGTCATCACCACTACGCCACCAGCCGTTGCATCAGAGTGATGAAATTTTGTAAAATACATTTCACTGATTGCATAAGATTTAATCTTTTCACTTTTTTGATTGAAATACGATGAAATTTTCCTCAATAAAACAAAACAACATAGTATTTATTTCATCCTCTCAGATAAATATTTGTGCTTTAAGGCCACAATACTGTGAGAACGAAATTGGCAAAGTCGACCTTGATTTTATGAACTACGAGTTGCTTCCCTTCGCTAGTCACATATACGTTTGAAAAAGATATCGTCGTAGGGTGATGGTATAAAATTGCATGGTGCAGGCTGAAATTACAATGTTATGTGTTTGGGTCGCGTTAAACTAGTCCGAAAGATGATTGTCCTCCATGATCTAAGTAGGCACTTTGTCAATTCTATCTATGACTATTTAAAATATATGAAAATACTAGGAGTTTAGTGCTGTTCTTGTCATTTTTTAGATAAAAAAACGTCTTTTATTCCAAAAATATAAAAAAGAATAAAAGTGCGCACTTGAACTCATAAATGGCAATGTCTACAAGGTATTTTGGTAGTAAGCATAGGACTGTAATTGCAGGAATGGCGTTGCGCCAGCTCGTTTTATACAATTCATTGTTTGCATGTTATAAATAGTTGTCACGTGACTTGTAATGTGGCACATGACATCACTATTGGCTGAATGTGTAGTACAAGCTTAGTGTTAAACACTGATACCAAATACATAAAGAAATTTTATTGGAGGATGTCCTTTTTCATTATTGAAAATGTCTTTTAAAAATGACACGAATATTGCAACGTAAAAACGAGGAGTGCCTTAACGTAGCTGCGCCGTTCCTAAGCGCCCTCAAATGAAATATGGACTGAAGAATCGTCGAGTTATTCACATCCACTGCACATAATTTCGTCAAATTTAGAATGATACATGACTCATGGTTCATTAACAAGTGTATCCGGAAGAAAGAAAATTTATCAATTTGCTTTGGTGGACGAGAAAGTGTCGAATTGACATTTTGAAAATGCTGAACGATCTAATCTCTCTCTCTCTCTCTCATTTATTATATTATAACATTATTTCAGATATGCTTTCCTTTTACTCATTTTGTTTTTGTTTTACTTAGGAGATTAAGAAATTGCGTTCTGACTTAACAAAACGAAATACCAATGAAAGCAAAAAGATGTACAAGAAACTTATAGAAAAGGTCGAACAGTTTGATAGGGAAAGATTTCAAAAACTTACCTCGGTGAGTATCCTTGACGTTAAACTCAGTGAAACTTATGAAGATTTACCATCTGAGAGACGTGTCTTGTGCATTTAAATTGGTTCGAATTTTTTTCTTCAAGAAGGAAAAGAGTAGGAACACTTGCGTGTTATCAATGTAATGTTATACTATTAATCAGCCAATAGTTTATTGAAAACGTACTGCAAAACAAACAAGGTGATTTTCTTAAATATAATTCTATTGACGAAATCTTTGTAAGTATTATACCTGAGATGTGAGGTACACCATTAAAGCCAAGGTCAAGAGGTAAGAATTTGTGTAACAATGAAAATATCTTGCAACAAGGAATGTACACATATATTCAAAAGAAGAAAGAGAAAAAAGATAGGTATTCGCGTTTTCAATAACTCGCGAAAATAAGAATCACGCGATAAATTCTATATTTTCATCATGTACAATTCGGTCTTTTCGAAATACAGAGTTACTTCCCATTTGTGCAGGTATCTGACGTCAACGCATTGTGACGTCATCAAATTCTATGGAAACAAGCGTGAAATTCAGGGAAACAGTGTCACATATATGACGTTTTCAAAGGAATTTAATGACGTCACAATGCTTTTACGTCATATACCTGCACAAATCGAACGTAGGCCTATAAAATCGAAAACACGGAATAGAAAGGAGTGAATCTTCAACCAGACTCGGTTGCAGTACTCACAGTAAGGCACCAAAACAGCCGATGCCAAAACACATGGCAAAGACAAGCACAGTAAGAGACATATACGAGACATACGACATAGAAACAATAAACACAAAAGACAAGAGACCAATTGACATTCAGTGGCTACTTAGGTCGGCCACTTGTCACGCAAGAAGCAAATGGTGTGGTTATTCGGATTAGGTGTGTTAAAGAACCTAATCACTGTACATATGTAATATGATCAAACAAACAGGAGAGCAAAACACAGGACCCAACTAACACAGATGAATATTGAAATGGATATACCGTGTAACCGGAAATTATCAAGAGATACTAGTTTTCGCTACATTCGCGAGTGATTTAGAATTGCGAAAACTTATTCTCGCAAAAAATGGTGTTGGATAAGTTAAATTGATATTTGCAATTCGTTCTTATCGTAAATGCGTCATGCTTTACTTTTCCCAATTAACACACAGTACGAATGCTGACGACAACCTCAACAGCACTCACAATGGAGCACGCATTTGAGCATCGACGGACCCTTAGCAAGCTAGAGGTGGGAACAGATGCTCGAGAAGTAAGCAACCCCTGTTTGGGTAGCCGCATCCGCCGTCGAAGTTCACGCACGTAAATGAATCCATTTTTGTCATACATGCACTCATTAAGGCCTTGTCTATATAGGGCTATGGCGACTAAGTCAGGAAAAATATTCAAAACACTAACTGTCAAACCCCTCACGGGAATTTTTTTGCGAGCTCCACAAGGCAAAGGGCATACGTGTGAAACGAATGAGTTAAAGAAGATCCTGACGAAGTGAATTGAGTGTACAGACCTAACTATATACTTAATAATGAAAGTATACAAAACAGAAACATCATATTTATATATTTGCTTGTACAATGGCGGCAGACATGACCTGTTACATGCTCTGTCGTCAATACCAGTTATGCAATTGAAATCTATCTTGGCTGAAGCAGAGGTTGCATTCTTAAGAAACACTGAATGATTCAGACTTAATATCATTGTCTCATTCGCACAGTATAAACTTTATCCCATTGTGAAAAACACCTCCCCTAAAAGACGATTCATAAAAATCCCGTTTATTAACAAAGGTTTTGATCTTCTAAACATCTCTAATATTTTTCGGGATCATCGCGTACAAAGTACCATTCCTCAATATTTTGAAAATTAAGAGTCACCTCTTATTTATTATAGGTACAAGAAACCTATTCGAAACTTTGTTTTTAACTATGATAAGTTACATCGGATCCTGACATAGTTGAATCGTGTCCTGCTTCTTAAGAATGTGCAACTTCTAAATATCTCTACAAACCAACTGGCCATGTTGTTACAGGTGACTTTTCAATTATTCAAGACAGACAGATCCGTGGTCTTCTTAAAAAAGGACCTAAGTATAGAATCCCATTCAAGATAGATTTTGTCAAATGCCGTGAGGTGCTTACGGAAGCCTTAGATAATTATACGAAAAGATGGTGTAAATCAGAAGGAGTCGAACCGCATGCTCTGAATGACTGGAAAAACCTCATTTTAGATATAACGGATATTCGAATAGATAACTTCCATAAAACCCTTATCTTTTTCAAAATCCATGCTCCAAATGAGAAAGATATTTCAAATCCAAACTAAGTAAATTACATGAAAAATATGTCTTTGCACCAGCTGATAAAGCAGCCAACAACACCATTTTCATTTGAAAACGTTACATATCAACTTTTGTTTCGGACCTTTCGTTTACTAATACATATATAAAAGGCAATGGAAGTGCATCTAACATTTTAAGCAAGCATAAGAGTGAACTGTCTTCATTCAATATCTCTATTTCTAAATTGGATCTGCCAATACTATATTGCATACCGAAACTGCACAAGACCCTTACAAATTTCGATTTATTGCTAATTCTAGTAACTGCTCCACAATAATTTTGTCTAGAAATCTGACGTCAGCACTTACTGCTATTAAAGAACACATAACTAGATATCGTGAAACGGTTCTAAAGAGGAACGATGTAAATTTATTTTGGTTTATTAAGAATTCAGGGGATGTGATTGACAAAATGAAATCTGGAAATTTCCAAGCCAATACGATTTCTTCATACGACTTCTCTAATATGTACACCACACTTCCTCATGACAAAATCAATGATCGATTATCTGTGTCTCTTTTCCGTCTCGTCTTTTGTGTTTTTTCATCGAGTGTTTTGCTGTTGATGCTGCAACGGGGTCTTGTTGGAGATCTCCTCCCTTCTTATAGGAATCGCGAAAAATTGTAATCGCGAAAATTTTACTATAAAATCGCGAAATTTGATACTCGCGAAAACGATGGTTTAAAGATCAAATAAAATGTACTGAAACAAATAAATACATGTAATATAAATAAATATTACTAAATTATCCAATACCTTTGTTACATACGAAGACAATATATAAAGAAAAGCTTCATATATTTTATACTAAGAGACCATTATCAGCCGAAGTAGAAGAAATATTCAGAAAAATAGTGGCGGCTGACAGAGAGGACAGAGGAGGTGAAGATACTTCTGCAGAGACTAATGACCGCTCAAGAACAATGGATTCAGCAACAGACTCCGCGGTAAGGATAAATATTATAAGTCATCACTTTACAAATCCTTAAGAACTACATCTGATTCATCTCTTAAACAAGTGGAAAGGATGATGTCTTTACCTACTGTCCGCGTGGCTCACTTCGGAAACGAGATAAACGCGATGCTGACTATTTTATCATGCAGAAATTTACATGAAATTGATACCATTCAATAGATCTCGTCCAGTCGTAAATTTCGATAAAAGTCACACTCTCTGCAAAGTAAATGCGCAAATTTAAATTAACCCTAAACCATAGGGCGCTACTGAAATGAAGTTTGGCTGTGTCTGAAAATCACTTCGGCTGGATGCATCACTGATGAGGATTTTTTCCGAAACACGTGTCTGGTGCATAATAAATTAGTTGGAAAATTCTTCCAGGAAGGTATAGAGCGTCATCACTCCCGTATTATTAAACGATAGTCAGTGCAAACAATCAAAATTTATAGAAAAAAAAACAAGTTTTAGATGGGCCATTTCCCATAACATTCCTTGACATAAAACCCATTGTGACGTCAATATCTTCGCGCCAAATGACGGTCAAATTCAAAACAAAATGGTGACATGTTTCCGTTGAGTTACCGTGTATAGCCCGTTTTCCCTATAATATGAAAGCCGTCCCTCTTTTTGGAGGGTCTCGCCCATTTTCGATGCCAGAAAGTTATTAATTTGCTTTTGTGTATTTTTTTAAGACATAGAAGTTGCTGGATTTAGCACCAAAAACTAATAATGAGTTAAAAAGATCCTGACGATAATCTCAACAACACTCACAATAGATCACAAAATTGAGCATCGACGGACCCATAGCAAGTTAGAGGTTGGACCAGGTACCTGGGAGAAGTAAGCATCCCCTGTTTGGCTAGACGCACCCGCCGTCGATGTCCACGCACGTAAATGAAAACAATATCTATAATACATGCACTGTCTGAGATTATATTCCTATATAAAAAGTGCCATGGCGACCATGTCAGCGAAAAATATTTAAAACACTTACTGTTAAATCCGTCGTGCACTAATATTTTCGCGCTATATGTATAGGCAACGTCATCATACAGTTAATTACCTTGTGTGAGTTAGATGTATAGCAGTATAGCAACCTGAAGGATATGATATTTACCGAGGCCACAGGCCGAGGTGAATAAAATATGCTGAGGGTTGCTATACTGCTATATCTACCTTTGTAAATTCTTGGCTGTGATTCGGTTTGACCAAAATATTAAGGAAGGGCGATTGTCTTGAGTTTGTTTAATCTTTTCTCTGTCGTGGAAAGAAAGCGAATCGCGTTTCAATTACATTCTACTTACAGATATATCAATGACGTACTCTGAATCAATGATCCAAATTTGCTGATTATCTCAGCACAAACTTTTCTTGTGAAATACAGGTGAAAGATGCCATTGATGGCAAACACTCCAACTAGCAAACAAGGTCAAAGGCGACACAGGCTTGCAATTTAGACTTGCCGTCATCGTCATTCGGATTTCTGACGTAAACAATGAAAACATCAAAGGCAGAGACACACATATAACTTCTTTGGGGTGTTAAGGGTCCATTGCTTAGGAAATGATGGAAGCGATTCTTATCTTGATGTAGAACAATCACAAGACTCACGTCTAAAGGCGGCGCGTTTCGATTTACAACTTGATTTTGTTTTATTTTTACTGGGGAATTCTCGCTCAGCTGATCGTGTTGGCAACGTACAAATGAAGAAAGAATCATGATCTTGCATCGTACTGCATTGAACAAAGGCATTGCTTCTAAAATGTATACCTCATAAATGTAGTCAAATCTGATGGTATGTACCGTATAAACAGAAATTTTCGCGAGATACTAATTTTCCCTATATTCGCTCGGCAATATTTTATTTACAAATATGAAGCCCAAGTTTCAGTTTGCAAGAATCTTGCAGACAAACAATAGGCGATGACGGCAGAGATAGGGTTCAAAGTGAAGAAAAGCGGTACTGAAATGGGACGCATGCGTAGGAGATTCGAAAAAAATCTTTTCTTCATATTTAGATCTCATCTTATCTTTTGACGACAATTGTTAACTAAAATTATGCTAGGTTTACACTTAGCCACGATGCCCTACGATGTCTACGATTGAGCAAAATCGTGGAGCTCCACGATTCTATAAATAAAATTTGTCTCCGCACGCTCTCCGACGCTCCATCACGCTCTGATACGCGCTGTAGCGATTTGTTACGATTGTAGATAAGATCTGTTACGATTTGCATCCCGTTTTCCCAGCTTCGTTACGTTCCCGCATGATTACCAAGATGAGCTATTACGCTTTGCCACGCTCTATCACGGTTCCCTACGCTTATCAAGTTTGTTGCGATCTGTTATGATGCAGGACTACGATTTGCCGCGATTTAACACGATTTGATATGAAATAGACAACCAGTTTCAATACCACTTGCAATATCCGAACAAGATTAAGCTTAATATCCAGGAGATGAATATTTTATATCGCAAAACGCAGGAAATGGCATTGATGAACCTTATTTGATCTTTCTTTTTTTCGATTATTAAAGTTAACATTTTTCTTGAGCAATTCAAATCTTTGATTGCGTGTATATATATTTAACTCGTTCGAAGACAATTAATGCAGCACCTCACTGATTATCAAGACTTCTTTTCTAAGTCTTCTTCATATGTTAGAAATTGTTGCGGATGTTAAAAACACTTTTAATCCATCAAAAACGGGTTGTCTTATTATAATTTTCATTATAGAAATATTGGAATCGCAACGAATCTTGTAGATCGTGGACTGAACCGTGGAAACCGTAACAAATCGTCAAAGAGCGTGAGTGAAATCGTAGTGGATTGTGGGAGAACGTGTTTCACCAAGATCTCCTACGATCGCATATTACGATCTGTTGCGCTTTGTCAAGATCTGTTACGCTCTACTACGCTCCACCACGTTCACTACGCTCTCCTACGCTCTCTCACGATGTAAGGATCAATCGGGACAATCGTAGCAAATTTTTTGAGAATCAACAATTTTGCCACGATCTCTGCGATCTCCTACGATCATCACGATTCCACCACGCTCTCTTACGATCGTCACGATTCAACCCCACGCTCTCTTACGATCTCTACGATTCACCTCAATCGGGGCAATCGGGGCGATCGTGGCTAAGTGTAAACCTAGCATAAACAATTCAATACTTGACAAAAGTGAGTTCTTTAATTTCGAAATAAAAAAAATCCTTTCAAAGAGTAGTAACATTTCATCATCCCCTGCCTATAGGTTACTGAGCAAAACAAGTTAAGGCTATTTATTTAGAGTTTGCATTTGATTACCATTGTGATAGGGACTTTGTTCTATTTGCATTGTTCTATTGTCATAACTGAGATAAACATCAATTTTAAGTAAGTTGTCATTATTTGTACATCTCCGGGCTATAAAAAGTCGCCGGAGTCAAGTGTCTATCTCCTACCAATTTCTGTAAAATGCAAATTCCGGAAACCCAAAATTTACACGGAATGATTACATTTTTAATTCATAATTAACAGTAGAAATTGTATGTCTGGTCCAAAGTACAAAATGATATTGTTTGAAAAATCCGGTATTCAAACTGAGCGCATTGCTGTTATCGAAACTCTGACATAACCCTTGCAATTTTTGAAAACGTAAGAAAAAAAGTGAAATAATTTTTACATTAAAATGAGGGGTTTTAAACTAAACAAACATTTAAAGTTAAATGATAATCACGAGTTTAATGAATCTGGAAGGTTAATTAAGTAAGGGTGATTAAAAAAGAGATAAAAGAGGAAAAAATATGATTTTTGGTACAAAAAAGCATTTTGCTTAAAATTGGAAATGGAGAAAATTCAAACAGAAATTTTTACCGAAAAAATGAAAAAAAATGACAGGACATTCTGTTTGACCGGTTTCTTTTTGTAATATTGTCCCGAGTTTAGCTCTAAAATTTTGATGAAAATTACACGACACAATTTTGAATGAAAATGATCCCTAACTTTTTGTCCAGTACATATTCATATCGCAATTCATACGTTATTACAGTGCAAGCTGAAATCACAATGCCCTCGTTTTGACTAACGAAATAAACAAATACTGAACCAAGGGTACATTTGTGAGCAACAGAGTTTGGCACTGAAATTTATTTTGAACGTCCATCTCATCTGAAATTATTTTATTTAATAGTACCATTGTTGTTGAAATGAGTGTTCTTTACTATTTTGAAACATGTTTTACAGGAAACCTGGCCTTGGTACTGTGTTGATAAGGAATGCGGAAGATGTTCGCGATTTTTTAAAACAATTCACACATCATTAAAGGATAACGTTATTCAAGGACAGGTGTTGGAAACTTCGTTTATTGATTTTCAAAGACAGAATCATTTGACGACAATAAACTATTAGCATTATTTTTCCTTCTTCGATGTTTTACTTAATTTTATTTTATCTTGTTCGAGTATTGCATTGTTTATAAATGTTTGTGTGGCTATATGTCCATTCTATTATGCTTTTTCATGAAAGGAGGGGATCTCCAACAACACTCGGTTACAGCACCAACAGCAAACCCCCAAAAACGTCCACTACAAAAACACAAGGCAGACACGTACAGAATGAGACGGAAATGGTCCATGCTGTAAATATATCTGCTCTTAAGTGATGCTAATAAAGGGGTAGTGACAAAAGTGACCATTTTTGGCCCCAATCAAAAAAATTTAAAAAATTCTATTTTCTTATTCATTATGCTTCTTCTAAACAAAAAATGACAAATTTTATGTGATATTTTGAAAATCCAGCCTTTTAGGGCAAAATGATTGAAAGTTGAACACTATGTCTTTACATTAGAAATTCAGCTTTTTAGCAAGGGACACACATACGTGTACCTACAGTTGTAAGCCCTAGAGCAAGGGCGTGTAACAGGTTCATACTCATATGGGACATTCCTTTTCATATTCTGAATGTTCATGGAAAGTATAACTTTGTTACATGCGTTTGCTCTATATATACTATAATCTATTATGTTAAAATCTGATTGTTATCATTTTACCACTAATTTCCATAGTAGTGGGCAATTTTGGCGGGAAATAACACTCATATTAGTTGATTATATCTCTTTTCAATTCAGTTTCAATAAACAACAACATCTCTACTCTTATTTGAAAGATAAAAAAAAATAGTATGAAAACAATTTTTGAAAATAGCAAAAAATTGGGCCAAAAACGGCAGATTTTGCCCCTACCCCTTTGAAGACTTTAAGCATTTGTACCAATTGGTGAGTGTCACTGCTGGTGGACCATGAGTCCCCGAGGGCACATGTGGCCAAGTTCGATCAACTTTAGTTGATCGATTCTTCTACTTATTCGAAAAGTTCTGTTGTCAAAATTTCTTGAAATTTCTGAAACATGGGTCCTGTAGCATCATATCCCAGCCATCCTGCCACTTTTTTCGGTACACTTTTGGACATCATAACGTTCACACTTTTTGGCCATTTTAAAATTCTAAGATTGAAGATCACTGACGAGGGTTTAGAACAAAAAAACGTGCTTGTCTGGTCCATGCTGTAAATGTATCTGCTCTAAAATAATGCGAATGAATTTGAAGACTCTAAACATGGTACTTTAAACGACATATCACATAGAAGCATCAAACATAAATGACTACATATTAACCAATGGGCAATCGGTACCGACTTATGACGGTCATCTGCCACTTCAGTTGCAGACGGTGTGGTCATCCTGGATTACGTGCGCACAACCCTCCCTTTGTACCGATTACCAAGAGGTCTTAAAGAACGTACAATTGTGGTGTAAAACAACCTCCTCAATGTACGATGACCTCATACAAACAAGACCGCAAAACGTAGGGGCCCAAGCAACACACAATAATATGTAAATGGATATAAAAAGAGGGCATGCTTAATACAGTCCGTGCTCTGCCGGCTGTAGCGATCTCATTTATGTTATAACCCGAGGAGCCCGACTGACATTCAGAGAGGACAAGTGGTCGGGGCACTGTCTTCTCTAAAGAGGTTCTGACAGGGCCCGTCATGGAGTCAAGTCGTCACAGTCAGTCATAGTGCAAGTCCTAATCATGCGCTAGTACAAGACTGTAGATTAGTCAAGTACCAATCCTAGTGTCCGTCTGGTGACAATAGGATCATATCCACGCTATAAAAGGCATTTGATGATTCTGATTTTCGATGGTGATGTTGTCTACCTTTGAGCCTTCTTTTTTGTTAATAAAATGCAGGTGTTGAATCCAAGATCATCTTTTTTGTCATACACACTTGTATGAATCTCTCCTGTCCTTGATAATCGAAAAGTCACCAGTAACAAAATGACCAGCTGGTATATATAGGTATTCAGGCGTCGCACATTCTCAAAACGCAGGACTTGATTTAAGTATTTTAGGATCTGATGTTACTTTATCGAGCTAAATACGAAATTTCTAATATGTTTCTTTTACTTGTAACAAATAAGAGGAGGCTCTAAATTCTCAAAATATTGAGGAATAGTATTTTGTACGCGATGATCCCGAGAAATAATAGAGATGTTTAGAAGATCAAAACCTTTGTTAATAAATGGATTTTTTATGAATCGTCTTTAGGGGGGGGGGGGGGGGGGGTTACAACAGGATAATTTTTTTCTGTGCGAATGCAACAATGATATTAAGTCTATATCAATCAGTATTTCTTACGAATGCAACCTCTGCTTCATCCACGATAGATTTCAATTGAACTGCTGGAACAGATGAGAGAGCATAAAGCAGTTCGTGTACTGCCATTGCGTACAATTATCAAAAGATCGCTGAGGATACAGTATAATCTAGCTCTTTTTCTGAGTTTTTAGTTACGCCTCTTTCAGTGAGAACTTTGCTTCCATGTAGTGTTCAAGTTCAACGGGATAAATTGCGCCAAGGTAATTTGCAAAGTTTGGATTATTGATGGACAGTAGATCATAAATGTATCTGTACGTGAGGTTGAAGTAAAGAGCTAAATCTTTTTGGCCCTCAGAGATGAAGGATTGAATAAATTCAGCTTCGTATGAGTATAGAAATGACAACTATGGATAATGACCATATTACTGTATACAGCACAAAATCGATAATTCAAAAATATGTCAGCAAGGAGCGGGACACAACTGGTTCCCATTGGAATACCAACAACCTTTTGGAAGACTTAACTCCAAAGATCACAAAAATGTTATCGATCAGGAAGTTCAACATCTTAATGACATCATGATTCTGTATACTTTGTTTTTAACTCAGATTTCCCGTTGAAAAAGTTTTGTCGTAATTTACGACAATGAATTTATATTTACGATTACCGTTTTTACTCGTAAATGCATTGCTAATAATTTATGACACTCTCATTTTCAATTTAGTCTGTGGAATTGTGGTGTAACGTGTCGACTCGAAAAGTCAAACGATTTTATAGAATGTACTCTTTTGAACTGTGCTCATTGAGGTGTTCTAAAAGCTCTTTCTATTTGTTTAAGATCCAAAATTTGGTTTATACCGCTACGCGAATACACGGCTGAAAAATACATTTGAAGGCCCGACTTAATTTCAGATGTGACGGGACCACATTATGCTAGGCTATTTTGATATCCCTATTTTAAAGTAAAGTACTTCCTTTTCATATTGATTCACCTGTATAACTTACCTGAGCTCGGATTTAACAGATTTATTGGTATAAATCTCTCGTTAAAACATTGATGTGACGTCATGCCTTTGTTCGGACAGTCCGAAATTTACCTTTGACTGTCCAATGTCAAATCTAGGTTGCGTTTATTAGAAAAATATACGCGACCTAGATTAAATATTGGACAGTCATAGGCAAATGTACTTTGACATCTACAGGACAACCGTTACAATCCTTATTTAGAAACCACGTGACAAGAATTCCATGTATCGTGGTACTGACTTTTCCAATTTTTGCTATTTTTTCCGGAGTTGAAAAAATCCAGCACAATCTTATATATCTAAAGAATCGGCCCTTGTGTCGGAAATGATAATGTAAGAGGCTGTCTAAATTTTTTCCATCCTTTAAAACTTACTTATAATTAAGACTTTTTCTAGTCCGGAAACCTGACTTAAATCCAGTCTTTGACGGTTATTTTGACCCGTCCCCCCCCCTCTGTGCAGATTACCGTCAAGGGCTGGGTTTAGGTCAGGTTTTTCGAACTACACTCCTTCAAAATATCTCCCTGAATTGTTTCTTTCATTTAACCTTGCACATAGTAAATTGAACATCCCCACTGATTTCTTTTTATTTAATGGCACTATATTATTTCTTGCTTGTCCGGAAAACATCAATTTTAGAGACACGCCCTTTTATTCTATATGTCCAAAGAAACTTCAACTAAATCGTCGTCACGCAAAGTATATTCTCGTTTAGTTTTTCCGAAAAATTGCATCCAATTTCTTGGTTTACGGAATCTGCGTCATAATTTGTCACAACTAGTAGCGAGAATGTTATAACCTGGAGTGATTACATTTTGTTACAGTAAAGGCAATTAACATAATAAGAACAAAGTCAAAGGTCATGCCACTTTGAATAGTGACCAATGTTTTAAGTACGATATACGCCTCAAACAATTCATTCTTAAAGATATTGGACAGTTTTCGGCCCTGCGGGCCTCAAACTGTCCAATATCTTTAAGAATGAATTGTTTTTGGCGTATATCCAATACATAAGGATTTTAGTGGTCGTCACGGTACGATATTTAGATTGTCAGGTGATCCGTAGAGAATATAAGGTGTAACATCAAACTTGTTAGACGGGAAGCTACCTATATTGCAGAAGGCAATCAACTCTCCCTCTTCCCCCTCTATCTCTAGCCATAGATTTTGTTGGGTTCTGAAAACTATGGGCGGATTGTAGATTTCGGACTCAGACAAAGTGTTCTCTCTATATGTACGTTTTATGTTGTATTTGTTTGATCTATGTGGTTTTTATTAAAGTACTAGTATCTAAATGTTATCCGTTTGCCAGTCTTCTTTCAAGTTAGTCTGTAATGGACATAATAATTTGAACATTTTAATTTTCATACTTTTTGGCCATATTACATTGTTTAGACAAAGGATCACTGACGAGGGTTTAGTACCCGAAACGTGCATGTCTGGTCCATGCTGTAAATTTATCAGGTTTTAAATGATGCTATTGAATTTAAAGACGTTTAACATTTGAACTACTTGGTGAGTGTCACTGCTGGTGGACCAGAGTCCCCGAGGGCACATGTAGCCAAGTTCGATCAACTTTGGTTGATCGTCTGTGAACAATTTAATTAATCTGCTTTTAAATGATGCTAATGAATTTGAACACTATTAACATTTGTACCACTTGGTGAGTGTCACTTCTGGTGGACCAGGAGTCCCCGAGGGCACGTTGTAGCCAAGTTCGATCAATTTCGGTTGGTCTTTTCTTCAAACGCATTCGAAAATTTCTGTTTACAAAATTGTCACAAATTTCTGAAACCTGGGTCCTGTAGCATCATATCCCAGTCATCTTGCTACCTCTTTCGGTATATTTTGGACATAATTATCACACATTTTGGTCATATTTCATTGATTAAATTGAGGATAACTGACGAGGGTTAAATACCCGAAACGGGATGTCTGATCCACGTTTAATTAATCTGCTTTTAAATGATGCTAATGAATTTGAAGACGTTTAACATAGATAATTTCTGCCAGGGTTGTGTGGTTGTTTTCAATTATTGCAGTAGATCTTAATGACCTGCTTAGTCGTGACATTGTTCTATAGGCCCTACGTCAATGTTGAAAAGATGACTTCAGTTTTGCAAATTCAAAATACATTTATGTTCTTAAAATAAGCTCCAGGTTATTCATTTGACAAGAATGCCAAGGAGCTGATGATGGATTGATGTATGCAGGACTTTGGTATATCAACTGACCATTAAATAGCAGAATTAATACCTTGATTGTTTCTGGTCGTATATATTTCTAAACCAATTTTGATGCACCAGACACGTACTTCGGATAGAAAAATCCTCATCAGTGAACTATAATGTCCCACTCTCCAGAATGGTAGATGATATTCTGTCATAGACCATTTGAACCATCCAATCAAAGATTGTATACTCTATGTCTTCCGAAATGGAAGTAATCGGATGCGACAGTTCTACCGAATTGAAGCGTCGGGTGTTGCATGAAAGAAGGAGATGTTTTCTCTTCCTGGGCACCTGGTCTTATTCCTATATCGGGAGTTCGCTTCTTTTCATATGGTGGAAGTTTTTCTTTGCTTGCTTTGTTTCCTGTCTTATCCTAATTTTAAAACATCTGAAATCCACTCATTTTAGTAGAGTCCATTCGATCAAAGCCTTTGATTTTTCGACACTTTACACTACAATTCCACATTCTAAATTGAAAGAAAGACTCGCAAAAATTATAAGTAATGTGTTTACAAGTAAGAACGGTAATCGCAAATACAAATTTATTGTTGTAAACTATGACAAAACCTACTTTGTAAAAGAAAAGTCCGATTCTGAAAATAAGTACACTGAAACAGACATTATTCAGATGTTAAACTTTTTGATCGACAACATTTTTGTGGTGTTTGGAGGAAAGGTCTTCCAGCAAATTGTCGGAATTCCAATGGGGACCAATTGTGCCCCACTCCTTGCCGACATTTTCCTTTACTCGTACGAAGCTGAATTCATTCAATCTTTGGTCTCTGAAGGGAAAAGATACTTAGCTTCTGACTTCAACTTCACTTACAGATACATAGACGATGTGTTGTCCATCAATAATCCAAAATTCGCGGATTACCTGAGCAGTATCTATCCTTCGGAGCTTGAAGTCAAAGAAACTACAGAGACAAATAATTCAGCATCCTATTTGGACATAATGTTGTCCTACGACACTGATGGTCACATGAACACCTCACTCTATGACAAACGTGACGACTTCAATTTCAGCATTACAAACTTTCCTTTTCTGAGTAGCAACATCCCTTCATCGCCTGCTTATGGCGTGTTCATATCTCAGTTGATACGCTATGCCAGAGCAAGTACCAAATATACGGATTTTGTTCTGAGAGCTAGGCGTCTTTCAGATAAGCTTCTCAGTCAGGGATATGTTTGTGACCGACTAACATCGTCAATGAGGAAGTTCTACGGTCGATATGGGGAACTCGTCATACACTATGATGTCCCACTCTCCAGAATGGTGGATGATATTCTGTCATAGACCATTTGAACCATCCAACCAAAGATTGTACAATATGTCTTCCAAAATGAAAGTAACCGGATGTGACAGTTCTACCGAATTGAAGCGACGGGTGTTGCATGCAAGCAGGAGATGCTTACTCTTCCTGGGCACCTGGTCTCACTCTCATATCGGGAGTTCGCTTCTTTTCATATGGTGGAGGTTTTTGTTTGTTTGCTTTGGTTCCTGTTTATCCAGATTTTGTATGCCTTCGGTTTCTGATTTTCTGGGTTATCGATTTTGTGCTGTAAAGAGGGATATGGTCATTATCCATATTTGTCATTTGTATGCCTTCGGTTTATGATTTTCTGAATTATCGATTTTGTGCTGTATACAGAGATATGGTCATTATCTATATTTGTCATTACAATTAAAGCGACTTCATGGCACAGCAAAACTCCTCTCCAGCAGCGCCCCTAGCCCTATTTTCTGAACTTAAAATTGCTATCACTTTGCTATCAATTGACTTCTAACCACCTCAATGACATAAAAGATTCAGTCAGGAAAGCTACATCTCAGGAAATGAAGTGCAACTGATTGATATTACATGTACTTGCAATCAGTTTATCGAGAAAGCAATCCGATTGATTAAGAACTCGCATTCTACACATCATTCTGAAGATCAGATCATGATGATGGTAATCATCAGCATATGATGGTATTGGAGAGACAAAGGTTGTTCTGTAGGAAGCTTTTGAAGTGGTGTTCCGTGTCAAATTTAAGAGAAGTTAATTCAGATATTGAAAAGATGGTGACTGAGGCCATGATATCCATAAAGAATTACTATGGTTTAGAGAATCTAGACTGTATATCTGATGTCAGGTCCAGTGTACGATAGAATGAAATGGGCTATAAGTGTTCAAAACTCTTGGAAGACCATTACCACCAACAGTTATTTGAAGAATTTCGATAAAATGTCAAGTTAAACGAAATATTTTTAGCCATGCATAAGGAAACATTCTTAAGATGCAGTTCAATCGAACCTGGATCTGCTGTAAGAATTAATTTTTTAAAAAATGTTGAGACCTATTGTGATAATATTTTGCCAATGGCGTCTGTACCTCTATCTGTTATCCTTTTCATTTGTTACAGTCGCACACGAAATCTGAGTTGTGTAACAAACAAATGTGACAAATTCTGTGCTCAAATTTCTTTAATTCTGTAAATGTTTTGGAGTAGAGAATTGTCAGAGTACGATGCAAAGGAGGCATTTTGATCAACCATGCAAATGGGGTTCGTTGTTGTTAAAAGTAGTTGCACACAAGTATTACAATTGCATGTTGGTGAATCAACAAGGCAATAGGAAATGAGGTGATCTCCAACAAAACTTGGTTACAGCACCAATATCAACACATCAAAACATCTCAAGTAAAAACACAGAGAATACAAACACAGCAAGAGACACCAAACGGGCAGGGAACAGCAAACACGACTGTCGCAACCGGATTTGTTTACAAATCCGGTTGCGACACACGACATCAAACATCAAATAGCAATGTATGAATTATGCAGATAAAATGGAACATTCTTTTCGTGAAATATAGCTTGATATTGTAAGATGATGCTAGGACATTTATACTATCTGGAATGATATATCTAGAGTAGAAAAAGGGTTATAACAGAGTGCAAATCTAAAACTATCAATATGAAATCATTTTGATACGAAAGTTGTTGTTCTTGAATGTCTATAAACCGATTGTATTTTTACAATTTAAAACCTTTTTCAGCAAAAAAAAAAAAAAAAAAAAAAAATTCCAAAACAAAACATAACAAGAAGATTCCATTTGCTTGAGTGCAATGCTGAATTTAAATCAATGAAATCATTTTTCTTGTTGTTGTTCCAACTATAGCATGAAAAAAGCATTGCAGTATCCCAATTTTCAGCGATTTTTCATTCAAAATTCATTCTTTTCCCCATTTTCGTACTTGCAAATTGCTAATCTGATATTTGAAATGAAAGGCAATACATTAATTGTGAGTTTGGTACCAAAATTGTTATTTTATCTACAGTATGAAAAAAATTTGATAATTTCCCAATTTTCAACGGTTTTTCATCGAAAATCCATAGTTTTCCCCATTTTATGGACAAGTTAATTGATAAACTGAGCTTGAGACTTTAAGGCAATGACATTGCTGTTCTTTTGATACCAAATCTGTTATTCTGGCTAATACATGGACAAAGTAATTGCGTTTTTCCAATTTTCAACGGTTTTCTTTGAAAAATCACAGTTTTTCCCAAAAATTGCAAATTGCGAATCTGACTTCTGTATTATTTAAAATGAAAGGCAATGAAATTATTGTGCGTTTTGTACCAAAATTAAGCTACAGAATGAAAAAAAGATATTGAATTTTCCCAATTTTCAACGATTTTTCATCGAAAACCCATAGTGTTCCCCATTTTATTGACAAGTAATTTAGTAAATTGAGCTTGAAACTTAAAGACAATTAAATTGTCGTTCCTACGGTACCGATTTTGTTGATCTGGCTGCAGCATCGAAAAAGTAATTGAATTTTTCCTATTTTCAACGGTTTTTCTTCGATAAATTTCTATTTTACCCCAAAATTTCGAAATGCCCAAGGATACCAGAGTGGCATCTGCCGGATTATCAAAATAGATGGTATTAACATCACTTTCATGAAAAAACATTTTGTGCGTAACATTTTTTGGGTTCCCCCGAAAATAGCCATTTGGCAACTAGACTAGACGGGCGGGATATGATGCTACATTTTTGCAAAGATCGAGCAGGACATTTTTTTCTAACATACGTGATGTACTATGTATTCAGAATGTTTGTATTTAATTTGGATATGCTACTGAATCGACCCTCTCTGCAAAGTAAATGTACAAATTTAAATTCTAAAAATAAAATCAGAGGGCGTGAAATAAATTTGGCGGCTTGGGAAAAGCAGTTTGGCTGGAAGCATCACTGGTGAGAATGTTTAAGAGAGAAAATCACTGACCATCAAGCATTGCATGGAAACTTCAAAATTTTTATTTTCCTTTCTTCACCTTTTTTGTAATCATTTTGATGCTCCTTGACCATTTATAGCAATAAAGTGGTTTTTAAACTTTTTAAAAGAATATTTGCCTGTGTTTTAGTTGTTACCATGGAAACCTGCCAGTGAGACTAACAAATTCTATAAATTTGTAAGATTTCCAACGTATTTTTCACATTTCCCACTGCTCAATTAAATTCAATTAAGTATCGAACAAATATCTCATGTATAGTGTTAAAGAAAAATTGAATAACATGCATTGAATTGAAGTGACTCCGTTGCTATGGTAACCTGAAGTAAGCCTATTTTTTAAATTTTGAAAAATTGAAATTATGTTTTTAAGAAATAATTCAATATTTCAAATCTGCAACAGTCAGGACATATAATACATATTGCGTATGATTAACAAATCATAGCTTTATTATAATCTTGAAAAAATCGGGAAGCCTTTTTTAGAAAACTCGGAGAAAATTGTTTAAAAGGTCCCTTTTTTCAGTAAAATTCAATATTTATTATTTTCAATATCAAATAATTTTAAATAACTTTTCATATTTACAAATGAATTTTCCCTCTTATTTTGTATAAATAGCTAAGGGAGACATATTTATATGTAATATGGGAAAAATCCTCCATAACAACCGATTTTATTCCATAGCAACCATTTTCAATAATGAAATTTAGTTATTTATGACAATTGTTTAACTTGTTATGTATTTGATTTTTTGTTTGGCTCATATGAGGATATTATTTTATGTTGCAAATATTTCATCTTTTATCCAAAATTTCACAGAAATTGCCCATTTTACCTAGCAATGAAATATACATCTTAGTTACCATACCTTTCAGCTCCGTAGATGCATAATACCGGTTTGTCTTATATTACCAAGTATTGATATTTATTCCATACTAATGTATTGAACGTCTTTAGTTACAATAATACGCAAATTATAAAATATAGGTAAGTTGTAACTTGGTGAGTAAATTGTAACAATCCAATTAATGAAGTCTAAGTACCCCGTGGAAAAAAAAAGATTAGCGATTCATGTCAGATAAATACTATGAAAGAAAATATTGGTGTTATGATGCTGATCAATAATGGTAATGAATAAAAATAATTATATTTCAAATTAACATGTGAGACATAATTTGTCTTATTGTATTAATCTCGTGTACTACATTTGCACATTTCAACAATGTATCATCAGTGATCCATGAGGCCGAAAAGACTACTAGTATTGAATATGCGAGAGCTGATTGATATGTTATGAGCCTTGATTTTCTGGGATACAGAAGGTATTCTGCTGATAGATAATCTCCAAAAAGGACAAAAAATCAATGACACATAAAATCCTTCACGTCTGACACAGTTACGGGAAAATCTAAAATTTAAGTGCCGCGTAAAGGTAAGCTGTTCCTCAGGTTGTCACTGCCATAGACATAGAAATAATTAACAAAAAAGACATACATAAACCAACGAGACTAATAGGTAATCGGTGCCGACTTAAGATAGCCATCTGTTACGAAAGTAGCAAATGGTGTGCTTATCTTGTGTTCACAACCCGTTTACTTTTCCGGTCACCAAAAGGTCTCGAAGAAGGCACATTTGTAATGTAAAATAACCTCACTGTTAGATGACCACACAAACAAGACAGCAAAACACAGGGCCCAGGCAAAAAATGTATATGTAAAAAAGGGGCGTTCGTAATACCAACCATGCTCTGCCGGCTGAAGCGAGCTTATGCATGTTATCACCCGAGGAGCCCGACTGACATTCACAGACGACAGCTGGTCGGGGCCCTGTCTTCTCTAAAGAGGCTTGGACAGGGCCCGTCTTTAAGTTCCGTCGTCACGGTCAGTCAGAGTGCAAGTCTTAAGAATGCGCTGGTAGGCTGGTACGATCTCCTCCCTTCTTTTTCTTATAGATTGGGTAAAGTTACCCTAGGTGTCGTCAAGATCAAATCATGAATCAACTATTTTTGTCAAAAGTTTAACTCAAACGAGTCTATCATGCTTAGTAATAAGAAACTGGCTGGTTATCATAGTCACATATGTCCTCATAGTCTAGTTGCCAAATGGCTATTTTTGGGGGAACCCAAAAAAATATTACGCACAAAATGTTTTTGCATGAAAGTGATGTTAATACCCTCTACTTTGATAATCCGGCTGATGCCACTCTGGCATCCTTGGGCATTTCGAAATTTTTGGGAAAAAGTGTGATTTTTCAAAGAAAAACCGTTGAAAATTGGAAAAAAACGCGATTACTTTGTCCATGTTGTAGCTAGAACAACAGATTTGGTATCTAAAGAACAGCAATGCCATTGCCTTTAAGTCTCAAGCTCAGTTTATCAATTTACTCGTCCATGAAATGGGGAAAATCATTGATTTTCGATGAAAAACCGTTGAAAATTGGGAAAATGTCATATCTTTTTTCATACTGTAGATAAAATAACAATTTTGGTACAAAACGCACAATGCGTGTATTGATTTTCATTTTAAATATCAGATTAGCAATTTGCATGTACGAAAATGGGGAAAAGAATGCATTTTGAATGAAAAAATCGCTGAAAATTTGGATATTGCGATGCTTTTTTTCATGCTATAGGTAAAACAACGACATAAAAAATATTTCATTGATTTAAATTCAGAATTCCACACAAGCAAATGGAATCTTCTTGTTTTGTTTTATTTTGTTGTTTGTTTGTTTTTTGTTTTGTTTTTTTGCTGAAAAAATGTTTTAAATTGTAAAAATGTAATCGGTTTAAAGAGATTTTAGAACAACAATTTTCGTATCAAAATGATTGAAAATTGATAGTTTCAGATTTGCATCTCTTATTACCCTTTTTCTACTCTAGATGATTCTCTGGTTTCTCTTGCTGTGTGTGTCTTCTCTGTGTTTTTGCTTGAGGTGTTTTGATGTGTTGATATTGGTGCTGCCACCCAGTTTTGTTGGATATCACCTCCTTTCTTATTGCCTTGTTGTTTCATCAACATGCAGTTGTAATACTTGTGTGAAACTACTTCTAACAACAAAGAACCCTTCTTACATGGTTGATCAAGATGCCTCCTTTGCATCGTACTCTGACAATTCTCTACTCCAAAACATTTACAGAATTAAAGAAATATGAGCACAGAATTTGTCACATCTGTTTGTTACACAACTCAGATTTCATGTGCGACTGCAACAAATCAACAGGATAACAGATAGGGCATGGTCCATTTGATATTCGGGGGGGGGGGGGGCTTGGGTTTTTTGTCGGAGCAAGATTATTTTTTTCGCCCCGGACCGGAGCAAAATTATTTTTTTCTTGCAAAGTTGGAGCAAGGAAATTTTTTTTAACAATGTGATGCGCATATTAAGAATGTGTTCTATTGATAGAAATTATCTACAATTTTACTCAAAACTCTAGATATTTATAATTTATTAGTTTATTTTTATGCAAGTATTCAATTCACTTTTAAACAGAGAGATAAAAGATTTTTACAATACAATTCTCAATATTTCATATAGGGTACATGTATATGACATGTATAAGAGGATCTGAGGGGAAGGTCTCCTAGACAAATTTTTAAATGTAGAATTGTAAATTGGTGAATAACTGAAGTTCTTCTTTGAACATGTCCAAGCTTACAAGAACATATAATTAATTAGGCTAGTACTCTATGGGATACATGCAACATGTATTAATAGCATTACACAAATATTGATAATATTTGCAGCTTTTAAGGAAGCTTGCATTAGTAAATAATGTTTTGATAGAAAACTATGGCGAGCGAAGCGAGCCATAAATTTTAATATATTTTTTAAAACTGCGGCGAGCGAAGCGAGCCAGAAAATTTTCAAGAATTTCAGCGAAATTTTATGGTAATTCTTCGATTCAGATTATTTGTAAGAGCAAGATTATTTTTTTTCTGTCACACCATAAGCAAATTTATTTTTTTCATTGAAATTGAGAGCAAAATTATTTTTTTCGAAAAAAACCCAAGCCCCCCCCCCCCCCCCCCCCCAGAATATCAAATGGACCATGCCTAGAGGTACAGACGCGATTGGCAAAATATTATCACAATAGGTCTCAACATTTAAAAAAAAAATAATTCTTTCAGCAGATCCAGGTTTGATTGAGCTGCATCTTAAGAATGTTTCCTTATGCATGGCTAAAAATATTTAGTTTTTCTTGACATGTTATCGAAATTATTCAACTAACTGTTGGTGACAATGGTCATCTTAGAGTTTTGAATTCTTACAGCGCATTTCATTCAATCGTACACTGGACCTGACATCAGATATACTGTCTAGATTCTCTAAACCATAGTAATTCTTTATGAATATCATGGCCTCAGTCACCATCTTTTCAATATCTGAATCTGAATGGATACACACTGCTGGTGGACCAGGAGTCCCCGAGGGCACATGTAGCCAAGTTCGATCAATTTCGGTTGATCGTTTCTTCAACGCATTCTAAATTTCTGGTATCACAATGTTTTGAAATTTCTAAAAAGTGGGTCCTGTAGCATCATATCCCACCCATCCTGCTACGTCTTTCGGTATACTTTTTCGACATAGTAACTTTCATACTTTTTGGCATATTACGTTGTTTAGATTTAGGATCACTGACGAGGGTTAAATACCCGAAACGTGCATGTCTGGTCCACGTTGCCAATTTATCTGCTCTTAAATGATGCTATTCAATTTGAAGACGTTTACATTCAAAAACTTCCCACAGAACAACCTTTGTCTCTCTAATACCATCATATGTTGATGATACCCATCATCATGATCTGTTCTCAATACCTTAATCTTCAGAATGTGTAGAATGTTAGTCCCTAATCAATGGGATTGCTTTCTCGATCATCTGATTGCAAGTACATGTAATATTAATTAGTTGCACTTCATTTTGTAGCTTTCCTGACTGAATCTTTTATGTCATTGTGATGCTAAGTAGGGGTCAATTGAATATCCTTTAAATTTGCTCTCTGCAAAGTGATAGCAATTTTAAGTTCAGAAAACGTGGCCAGGGGCGCTGCTGGAGAGGATTTTGGCTGTGCCATGAAGTCACTTTAATTGAATGCATCACTGATGAGGATTTTTCTATCCGAAACACGTGTCTGTTGCATCAAAATTGGTTTAAAACTTTCTTCAAGAATGAAAATAGTTTGAACACTTATTGTTCAAGATCTGAAGTGTTTAGTTATTTTAGAAATACACGACCAGAAACATTCAAGGTAAAATACTGTATCAATGAGAATTCTGCATACATCAATCGATCATCAGGCATTCTTGTCGAATGAATAACCTGGAGCTTATTTTAAGAACATATTTCGATAGAGTTAAAGAAGGTCCTGACGATAATCTCAACAGCACTCACAATAGAGCACAAAATTGAGAATCGACGGACCCCTAGTAAGCTAGAGGTGGGACAAGGTGCCAGGGAGGATTAAGCATCCCCGTTTGCTAGCAGCATCCGCTATCGATGGCACGAAAATGAAAAGAATATTTTAAAATATATGAACTGTCTTTAAAAAAAACTACATTGCAAAGTTTGGAAGTTGCAAAAACCGAAGTCATCTTTTCAACATCGACGTAGAGACTAGAAGGTCATGTCTAAGCAGGTATTTAAGATCCACTTCAATAATTGAAAACAACTACACAGCCCTGGCAGATATCATCTATGTTTTAAAAACGTCTTCAAATTCATTAGCGTCATTTAAAAGCAGATTAATCAACAGCGTGGACCAGACATGCACGTTTCGGGTATTTAACTCAATCTAAACAATGAAATATTGCCAAAATGTATGATAATTATGTCCAAAATATACCGAAAGACGTAGCAAGATGACTGAAATATGATGCTACAGGACCCAGGTTTTAGAAATTTGTGACAATTTTGCAAACAGAAATTTTCGAATGCGTTTGAAGAAACGACCAACCGAAATTGATCGATTTTGGCTACATGTGCCCTTGGGGACTCCTGGTTTACCAGCAGTGACATTCACCAAGTGGTACAAATGTTAAACGTCTTCAAATTCATTAGCATAATTTAAAAGCAGATTAATTAACATCGTGGACCAGACATGCACGTTATGTATCATAGACAGTAGCCGCTTTCTTTTTAACAATGATTCTAATTTCATCCACGTCTTACAAAAGCTCGCTACAAGACTCCATGTACCAGTAAAATGTTTTTTAAAAAGTGTTGACTTGAATACACATATCTTTGTTCAAGATTTTATGTAAACGTTTTGCATTTTTCAAAGTCCCAACTTTTAATGGAAAATACCCTTCAAAAATTGTTTTCTCCCTCATTGGTCTTCTCCCACTTTATATCTGAGCAAGTTGCTTAATACGAATTCAGAATAAAAGATAATAAATAAATATTTCTTTTGGTACCATAGTTTGAAAAAGTTAATTGTATTTTGCACATTTTCAGCGTTTTACATCCAAGAGTAGTTGTTTTTTTACCAATTTTTCGTACCAGCTAAATTGCGAATCTGACTTCTGTATTATCTAAAATGAAAGGCAATAAATTTATTGACAAGGTGCGTTTGTTACCAAAATTGTTTATTTAGCTACAGAATTAAAAAAGATATTGTATTTTCCCAATTTTCAACGATTTTTCATCGAAAATCCATATTTTTCCCCATTTTAGTGACAAGTAGATTGGTAAATTGAGCTTGAGACTTAAAGACAATTAAATTGTCGTTCTTTTGGTACCAATTTTGTTGATCTGGCTGCTGCATGGAAAAATTAATTGAATTTTTCCTATTTTCAATGGTTTTTCTTCGAAAAATACCATTTTACCCCCAAAATTTCGAAATGCCCAAGGATGCCAGAGTGGCATCCGCCGGATTATCAAATAAGAGGGTATTGACAACACTTTCATGCAAAAACATTTTGTGCGTAAGAAATTTTTGGGTTTCATGAATGGCACCTAGACTATCACTACCGAGCTATGATCAAGTATTGCTTATAAAATGTGTACCCTAATATAACCTACTTTTCTCCGTGGAAGACCAATTACAAACATATGTAAGCACTTATTTATTAAGGCTAGTGCTGTATCAAAACAAAACAACATGGCGGACGGATAACACGTGGGACGAAAATATGAATCGACAAGGTGTTATCAAAATCTGAAAAGAGAAATGTAATTTGTGAGAAGTACTGTTACAAAATTTCTTGAAATTTCTAAAACGTGGGTCCTGTAGCATCATATCCCACCCATTCTGCTACGTCTTTTGGTACATTTTTGGACATAATAATTTTCATACTTTTTGGCTATATAACATTCTTTAGACTGAGGATCACTGACGAGGGTTTAGTACCCGAAACGTGCATGTCTGGTCCATGCTGTAAATTGATCAGGTTTTAAATGCTATTGAATTTAAAGACGTTTAACATATATATAAGTTTGACGTGTATATAAAGCCACAGTACTTTTGATATGTGTATATTTCATATATATATTTGTAGTCTAAATCAAATATTAAAAACCGAACAAGAAGTCATAACTAAATAAATCATTCAGGATTTGGTAAACAAACGCACATGTGTATAGCAGACTACACCTGCCCCCCATTCAAGCCGTCATACACTACTACACGTTGTTAGTCATTTGAAAGTGTTCGATTATCCACGTTCAAAATGGTTATTTGAACGGAATATGAATCTATACATGATATCAACCTTGTATTTGCAATTAATGAAATATAAGTGAGTTTTTTTTTTAGAATTTCAAAAGACTGTATACGTGGTTTACTACATGTTTCGTAGTAATCGATGTGAAGTTCATTCAAGCGGTTGGCTGATAGTGGTAGCGTGTTCACTTTGACCTTCGTTAACGTGACATATTTCTACATACTGTATATGCAAATGAGTTAAAGAAGATCCTGACGATAATCTCAACAGCACTCACAATACAGTACAAAATTAAGCATCGACGGACCCCTAGCAAATAGCAATTTCCTAAGTTTACCGAAATTGTGTGTACTAGAGAGTAAAAACGTCTATAAAACAAAAATGTGAGAGATATTTTAAGCAAGTAATACATAGATGATCTAACTGTAGTACGTAAAAGCTATTAACGGTAAAACTTCATTATTGACAGTTTAATCCCTGTTAGACTATTTGTACCTTTAAGCATCAAGCCTAATAGAAATCGTTTGATCTAAGAACTGCTCTGAATAGGACGTTACATAAGATGACAAAAAGGTCAATTTAATTTACGTAAAGAGAGGAAATCATAATTATGAGATTAATTCCTTTCAATGCCTAATAATCTATTCATTATATAGTTTTTTTTATTGAATATTTCGCTTAAAACACTTATGATTACCTCGGAATATTAGAAATGGCCTCAGACAGTGCAGTTCATGTTTTTCATATGTTTTCATTTTCGTGCATGATCATCGACGGCGGGTGCGGCTAGCCAACAGGGGATGCTCACTCCTCCCGGGCACCTGGTCCCACCTCTAGCTTGCTAGGGGTCCGCCGATGCTCAATTTGGTGCTCTTTTGTGAGTGTTGTTGGGGTTATCGTCAGGATCTTCTTTAACTCATTTGAGAGATCATTGTCATCACACAAGGAAGGTAAGAGCTCGTTTTGTAAGAACATTATAAGTTCTCTAATTGATAAAGTATAAATAGATGCATGCATTGAATTTTTGTCACACTAATTTTGTGTAAGAAGTATGCAGACACGTCGTATAATTTGGCACAAAACTTACGTCTATTAGTGTCGCCCTTCTTATTGAACAATTAAACTACAGTAAGGCAAATTTGATATAAATACTTAATAACTGTAGCACGATAGGGTTAATGTTATGTCGAGGATCTATATGTACTTGGAGCCCTGAATCATTTGTTTTAATTTTGTACTTCCACTTCATATTTATATGACCTAAAGGGGCTAGAATGTGTATGTTATCAGTTGGATTAGGGTGTATTTTATTTTCTAGATGATGACAAAGGTATCCCTAAATCTAATCGTTTTCTTTTGATAATAGATGGATATAAAGAGTAGATAAGATTCATTACATAGATATAATTCTAAATTTAATTATATTTTGCATTGTAATTTGGTATAACATACCGTTTTCTTTCAGATTGTCTATATTTCTGTTCTGACGTGTATATCCATGTTGTTATATGAAACAAGCGGACAAGCTATATATGGAGCGTCATATTTTGAAAACTACATGAGGAGCGTCTCATATCTAGAGAAGAAAATTGAACGATTAGAGGAACAAGGCAAGACAACGATGAGAAGTAGGTTTCATGTTTATCTGCCGTATAAAAATTCGATCGTTCTACATGTAATTCTTGTTAAATAAAGAGGATATAACAGAAAAATAAGTTTGTCTAAATGAAACACGAAGGTAAACTTTATCTAATGAATAACCTCTAGAGTGCGGAATGCACTGTATGTAGCGCTGTTAAGACGTGCCGTTCTTATTTGCAAAGTTTATATATATTCAGACATTACTTATATGTTAAATGAAAGGAAGGGATCTCCAACAAGACTCGGTTGCAACCCTCCCATTTTTTTTTTTCGGTTTTTCCTGACATGGTCGCCATAGCACTTACCATATAGACGTAACCTCATACAGTGCATATTTTGTAGATATTGTTTTCATTTCCGTGCTTAAACATCGACGGCGGGTGAGGCTAGCCACACAAAGGATGCTTACTCCCCCCGGGCACCAGATCTAACCTCTAGTTAGGTGTCTGCCGATGCTCAATTTTGTGCTCTATTGTGAGTGCTGTTGAGATTGGCGTCAGGATCGTCCTTATTAAATTTGAAGACGTTTAACATTAGGTCATAGAGGTCTCGAAGAACGCACAATTGTAGCGTTAAATAACTTCCTCACTGGGAGAGAAACACACAAGACGAGACAGCAGACAATACAGATGTCTATGTTCATGAATATAAAACGGTTGATGTCGTACGATGCAAGATATAGTATCTAAGTAAGTAGGACCAGAAAGGAAGCTGAAAAGTAAGGATGGGATCTCCAACAACACTCGGTTGCAGCACCAACCTTATTTAAATTTTTTCTTCGTATCATTTTAAAACAAGGGGGGAGTGGTGTTTTGCTCTCAGGCCTAGGTATTAGAACCTGAAAATTACCAAAAAATTATTGTAAGCAGCGCCACCCTGAATACATTCGATGAGGAAATTGGATAAAAAGCACAACTCGGTTGCAGGATAGTAAGCAACAAATCAAAACACCCGAATTGAAAACACATAGAAATAATGCAAAATGGACAAGGAATATAAAATACGACATCAAAACACGCAAAGCGTAAAGGGAACCGCAAATCAAAATCAATACACCAAAATCAAAACGCTACACGACAACCAAGTTAGACGCAGAGACCATAGAAGCACGCATATGAATTTGTGAATGGGTTTTTTTTAACGGGGAGGGGGGGGGGTACTCTGCCGGCTGTAGCGAGTACAACCCCCGAGGAGTCCGATCCATTTTCAGAGAGAACAGGTGGTCGCGGCCCATTCGCCTTCATGACACATCATAGGAGTCCCGTCGTCACAGTCAGTTAGGATGGAAGTCTTCAGAAGTCTGGAAGATGGAAGTCTTCATTGTGTTTTACACCACAATTGTACGTTCTTCGAGACCTCTGGGTAATTGGAGAAGTGAGAGGGTTGTGCGCACGTAACCCAGGATAACCACACCATTTGCTACTTGCGTGACAAATGGCCGTCCAAAGTCGGCACCGGTTGCCCATTGGTCTCGTTGGTTTATGTGTAGTCTTTTGTGTTTGATGTTTACATGTCGTGTGTCTCTTTTCCGTCTCGTGCTGTATTCGTCTTTTGTGTTTTTGCATCGGGTGTTTTGCTGTTGATGCTGCAACGGGGTCTTGTTGGAGATCTCCTCCCTTCTTTCAGAATATGATTGTACCAGGCTGAAGATTGGTTAAGTGCCATGCCGAATGTCCGTCTAGTGACATTAGGATAATATCCACGGCGTAATAAGCGTATAATGGTTCTGATTCATTTTCGATGGTTATGCTGATGGTCATCTTTACAAGTGAGCTACTTGTTCAGGGCTATATTACACAACGGCTGAAATCATCATTGAGGAGGTTCTTCGGTCGCTACGGGGATATAATAAAAGCATATCAGATCCCCCTTTACAATTTGCGATTGAATGACTGTCATCATCACCAAACAAGAAATATCAACCTAATATATGTCCATCAAATATGTACATCGAGACAATCACCGAATTTGACAACTTTTCATGAAGCTATTGCAACAGATGTTGCATGCAATTAGGAGACGCTGGCTCTCCCAGGACACCTGGTCTCACTTCGGGATGTTATTCATACCGAGGTTCGCAACCGTTCCAGGGGAAATTCTACTGGTTTTGCCTTGCCTTCTCGACTTTGAGACTGAGTGGCTGATGGGTACTTCTTTAATATTTATTCGTTCTGTCTATTTTTGTTAACATCACCATATAAAGGCAGGTTGTGAAATACCAAAAGTGATATACTGTGTTTGTGTCACACTTATGCCCTTTTACGTGCGGAGCTCTTAAAAAGTTCCCCGCGAGGGGTTTGACTGTGTTTTGAATCTTTTCACTGACATTGTCGTCATGGCACTTTCTATATAGATATAACCTCAGACAGTGCATGTATTTTATACATTTCAATTTCGTGCGTGAACATCGACGGCGGTTGCGGCTAGCCAACAGGGGATGCTTACTCCTCCCGGGCACCTGGTCCCACCTCTGGCTTCCTAGAGGTCCGTCGATGCTCAATTTGGTTCTCTATTGTGAGTGCTGTTGAGATTATCGTCAGGATCTTCTTTAACTCATTGCTTGTGGCCGAATTTTTGAATAAGCTGACATTGTTTGTCTCAGTTCCTAGAAACTCTACCTAAAAGTTACTTGGTTATCTGTAAATGTCTTCTATGAAAACCCATACTATTAGTGCATATTCTAGCGTATCGGATGAAATGTTATATGTAACATCACCGTCAAGCCAGGGGAAATTTTGAATCTAAAATTATCTCTTATATGAATGTCATACAAGTTTTTGTTTACAGTTTTGATATCTAGGTCCAAAAATGGTGTTTCTGTGCTTGTAACGTTTGCCTTGGTGAGAATCAAGTGTTGTGGATAACTTTCAATTTTGTATGTCTCAAAAACAGAAATGCCAGAAATTCCAATAGTGAGAACATCTTCCAGTAACCTAGATATACCCTTCAAACATTTTAAATTATCAACTTTTACTTGCTATTAAATATTTTGGATGAGTTCTTTTTCATAAGTGTATAATAACAAATTTGCAGCAAGAGGCGCACAGTTATTACCCATAGGAATCCATTCAACCTACTTGTAGAGATCATCATGAAATCTAACATAAATGTTGTCCAAGACGTAGGAAAAGGCATGACAAAAGGTCACTATATGCCAATATTTGTAGTATGATGAGAAAAGAAACACTTTGATTCAGGTGTACAAATTACGTCTTCCTTTCTCGATCAAAACATCATTTGATGAGTTTATACAATCGATCATTAAAACATATTGCAAATGTTACTGCATCGCGATGGCAAATGTTAAACGTCTTCAAATTTAATAGCATCATTTAAGAGCAGATACATTCGCAGCATGGACCAGACATGTACGTTTCGGGTACTGAACCCTCGTCAATGATCCTCAATCTAAACATGGCCAAAGAATGTGATAGTTATTATGTCCAAAAATGTAATCTAAGAATGTGAAAGAAAAGATTGATTTTGACGTTGTTGTGGTAATATACTCTGAATGTGATTTTTATTTTACAGTGTTGGCAAATGCCGGATGTGAGTAGTAAGCTTCTTTTACATAATCAGTAATATGGTGAATGCGATGTTTGAAAAGAGTAGTTATTAACATTCCCTTCTTTGACTAAGATGAGACTCACAATATATTTTCTTATTCAGTAAAAGGTAAATCATTATGGATAAAATTACACATACACTCACAATGATACATCATAAACTTTATGATAGTGTATTGAGAGCTACAGTTTTAACGAAGAACAATAGATAGGTAAGGCATGGTCCATTTGATATTCTGGGGGGGGGGGGCTTGGGTTTTTTGTCGGAGCAAGATTATTTTTTTCGCCCCGGACCGGAGCAAAATTATTTTTTTCTTGCAAAGTTGGAGCAAGGAAATTTTTTTAACAAAGTGATGCGCATATTAAGAATGTGTTCTATTGATAGAAATTATCTACAATTTTACTCAAAACTCTAGATATTTATAATTTATTAGTTTATTTTTATGCAAGTATTCAATTCACTTTTAAACAGAGAGATAAAAGATTTTTACAATACAATTCTCAATATTTCATATAGGGTACATGTATATGACATGTATAAGAGGATCTGAGACAAATTTTTAAATGTAGAATTGTAAATTGGTGAATAACTGAAGTCCTTCTTTGAACATGTCCAAGCTTACAAGAACATATAATCAATTAGGCTAGTACTCTATGGGATACATGCAACATGTATTAATAGCATTACACAAATATTGATAATATTTGCAGCTTTTAAGGAAGCTTGCATTAGTAAATAATGTTTTGATAGAAAACTATGGCGAGCGAAGCGAGCCAAAAATTTTAATATATTTAAAACTGCGGCGAGCGAAGCGAGCCAGAAAATTTTCAAGAATTTCAGCGAAATTTTATGGTAATTCTTCGATTGAGATTATTTGTAAGAGCAAGATTATTTTTTTTCTGTCACACCATAAGCAAATTTATTTTTTTCATTGAAATTGAGAGCAAAATTATTTTTTTCGAAAAACACCCAAGCCGCCCCCCCTCCCCAGAATATCAAATGGACCATGCCTAAGACATTTTTAATTCTCGTACAAATGTTCGCCATATGATCTACTATATATAGCCGATAATTCATTAATATGTAGGTATTTCCGGTAAAACAAAGGCATGGGAACATCCTGTTGCACCGCCATGGCCAGTTAGCAAGCACATCAGGTTCGAACCACCATTCGAAAAGAAACCAGTGATAACTGTAGGGATGACCTTATTGGACTCCGAGCATACCACTAACGTACGTGCTATCATTGAAACAAAAGACATCAGTCGTTACGGATTTACACTTATTCTAACGAAACATGCGGACTCTAAACAATGGGGCATCGCTGCAAGCTGGATGGCCTGTCCAGCACGGGATTGATAACAGAAATAAACTCACGATTTCCAAGCGATGAAAAAGATGAAATTTCTGAAAAGTGAAAATTATAAAGGTATTTACCTTGTTCGAAGTTCTCTTACATGTACTTGTTCGAAATATTTCATTTTGTTATCAACGATATTTCGTTTTATCATCATCCACTGGAAATAAATATGACGGAAAAATTATGAAGAGACTGACTGCCTCAAACATAATGGGAACCGTTACAGTGTTGAGGAGTATAATTATTTTTATAGAGTGTGCAGAATAAGATATCATTGCTGGGCGGAGATAATAAAATTTTACCGCAAAATAGATAGATAAGTCTTGATTATTGATTGAATGTAAAAGGGTTCAGAAGAAAAAGCAAACTGAATTAATTCAATAACTAAAAGATAAAGCTTAGGAAATTTGTTTTCGTAGCGCCATCTACAATAAATTTTGTTAAGTAAATGCGTTATGTCATCCACGTGCTTTATCATTTTTTTAAATACGAGTTCTGATGTTGATATCTTGAAAAAGATGTGGTAAAACTAACAATAACACCATTGAATGTGAAAGGGTTCAAAAGAAAAAGCAAACTGAATCAATTTAATAATTAAAAGATTAAGCTTAGGAAATTCGTTTTCGTAGCGCCATCTACATTAAATTTCGTTAAGTAAATGCATTATGTCATCCACGTGCTTGATCATGTAGTTGTATTCATGATTTCTATTGATTATTCTATTTTGGCATTTTCATGCAAATGTGCGTTTCGCTGTTAACATAGAAAGGAAATAAAAACATCATCTGAATAGCGATATTTCCATTTTCTCCTTCTAGCATTTATTTGGGTCACGTGGTTTAGATGCTTATATATTATCATTCTTATATATTTTATCTACACTTATTTCGTTATCAACGTTTTTCAGTTTATACATTCCATTCAATTGAAAAATAATATGACGGAAAAAATCATGAAGAGACTGTCTGCTTCAAACATAACTGGCACCGGAACAGTGTTGAGGAATTCAATAATTTTTATAGAGCGTGCAGAATAAGACGTCATTGCCGGGCAGAGGTTATAAAATTTTCCCGCAAAAGAGATAGATAAGTCTTGATTATTTGCAATAGGCTTACAATACGTTCCATATTTCATTGAGATACATGAAAGAAATAATTACAATAAATCATATAATAAGGGAAGAAATGTGGAAATAAAACGTTTCCTCATTTGATAGACTTTTATTTGAAAAAAAAGTAGAACTCGAGACGGATTCGAACCAGCGACATTAACATTCAAGGTGCAAGGGTCAGCGCCTTAGACCACTCGGCCACGAAGTGCTTACGATGTGCGACCGTTAGGTTATAGATATAAGATATATAATGGACGAAGTCATGTCCAAGATATTGAAATTATGTATATAAATTATTTCACATTTTTCTATATCTTTTGTTATTTCACAAACTTTTGCAATAGTATGGTAGGTATCGGATGAATATTTGGAATATTATAATGAATTATTTTGAATAGGGTCATATTATGACATATTTTCCCTTGATAGCTAATACTTTGAAAATCTAAACAGTGATCTTAAGATTTGCAGTGATATTTGATAACATTTCTTTTTAGAAAATTTTCATTCGTAATTGATCCCCAATCATTTCTTGGAAAAAAATGGTTGAAAAACTAGTTTTTCTATAGCGTTTAATGTAAACTCCGAAGGCCCATAACTCTTATAGCAACAATTTTTTTTCGAAAACGATTTTGTAAAAGAAATCCAATAAATGTTTATACCATAACTATATCATAAGTTTAGAAGTCCAAACTCAATAAATGAGCGAACCAATCATCCCTTATTCTACAACTATTGCCTTAAAATATTCTTTATCTTTTTCTGTAAAAAACGTACGGACAACGTTGTACTTATCATTTCTATTGTTTGACTACATTTTTTCGAGAAAGTGGTTCAACTCTTCAGTTAACGCCTTCTAAATAGAAGCAGTATGTTTATTCTTATTAACGTTTTCATCAAATAAAGAGAAGCAACGTCATGACGTACATGATTCCTGGGTATTTTTAAAATATTCTGTGTATCTCTTCTCTCGACACACCACAAGTTATACGGGGATTTCGGCATATAAATAGGACTTCACCCATGCATTGTACAACATATGCACCGATCCTTTTAGGTTCTCTTGGGCATAGGGAGGGAAAAGCAATTCTAACACAGGTCCTCACTTTCTTTTCACACAGACTATCCCTTATGAATCACCCCCTACCCTCTCCCAGACATAGAGCCCGACCTACCATGGAGGGGCCTGTGTCGTTCCTTCCTTCTCCTCCTTGGGGGGGAAGGGGGGGGGGGAGAAGTAAGAAAGAAAAAAAGAGAGGAAAAAAAGAATAAGAGAAAAAATTAGGGGGGAAATTTACGAATATCATCACCAAGGCAACAGTGTTTGCGCGAAAATAAGATAAAGGAGCACAAGCGGTACTCTAAATACAAAACAAATACGATTTCGGTTACAACACTCAAAGCAAAATCCCCCGGATAAGATCCTATTTTCACGGTTACCAGATGTCTGGAAGAAAGCACAAAGATTGTTATGTACAAGAACCTCCTCAGTGTAAGATCACCACACATGTGATGCATGGTCAAAATTCTACTCTAGTGTCGTATGTAACTTAATAGGAGATCCATCAACCAGAAAAGTTTGGGATCTTAAACCCTGTACACAATGCTCAAACAAAGAGACTTTCTGTACAAAAATGGGGTATCCAAGAGCACATTACAAATTGGGGAAGTCCCTTCGGGTACACGTCAAAACATGGCTGCCCTATAATTTAAAGTCGTGCAATCTGTATATTTTTTTTAAATACGAGTTCTGATGTTGATATCTTGAAAAAGATGTGGTAAAACTAACAATAACACCATTGAATGTGAAAGGGTTCAAAAGAAAAAGCAAACTGAATCAATTTAATAACTAAAAGATAAAGCTTAGGAAATTAGTTTTCGTAGCGCCATCTACATTAAATTGCGTTAAGTAAATGCATTATGTCATCCACGTGCTTGATCATGTAGTTGTATTCATGATTTCTATTGATTATTCTATTTTAGCATTTTCATGCAAATGTGCGTTTCGCTGTTAACATAGAAAGGAAATAAAAACATCATCTGAATAGCGATATTTCCATTTTCTCCTTCTAGCATTTATTTGGGTCACGTGGTTTAGATGCTTATATATTATCATTCTTATTTATTTTATCTACACTTACTTCGTTATCAACGTTTTTTCAGTTTATACATTCCATTCAATTGAAAAATAATATGACGGAAAAAATCATGAAAAGACTGTCTGCTTCAAACATAACTGGCACCGGTACAGTGTTGAGGAATTCAATAATTTTATAGAGCGTGCAGAATAAGACGTCTTTGTCGGGCAGAGGTTATAAAATTTTCCCGCAAAAAAGAAAGATAAGTCTAGATTATTTGCAATAGGCTTACAATACGTTTCATATTTCATTGAGATACATGAAAAAAAATAATTACAATAAATCATATAATAAGGGAAGAAATGTGGAAATCAGACTTTTCCTCATTTGATAGACTTTTATTTGAAAAAAAAAGTAGAGCTCGAGACGGATTCGAACCAGCGACTTTAACATTCAAGGTGCAAGGGTCAGCGCCTTAGACCACTCGGCCACGAAGTGCTTACGATGTGCGACCGTTAGGTTATAGATATAAGATATATAATGGACGAAGTCATGTCCAAGATATTGAAATTATGTATATAAATTATTTCACATTTTTCTATATCTTTTGTTATTTCACAAACTTTTGCAATAGTATGGTAGGTATCGGATGAATATTTGGAATATTATAATGAATTATTTTGAATAGGGTCATATTATGACATATGTTCCCTTGATAGCTAATACTTTGAAAATCTAAACAGTGATCTTAAGATTTGCAGTGATATTTGATAACATTTCTTTTTAGAAAATTTTCATTCGTAATTGATCCCCAATCATTTCATGGAAAAAAAATGGTTGAAAAACTAGTTTTTCTATAACGTTTAATGTAAACTCCGAAGGCCCATAACTCTTATAGCAACCATTTTTTTTTTCGAAAACGATTTTGTAAAAGAAATCCAATAAATGTTTATACCATAACTATATCATAAGTTTAGAAGTCCAAACTCAATAAATGAGCGAACCAATCATCCCTTATTATACAACTATTGCCTTAAAATATTCTTTATCTTTTTCTGTAAAAAACGTACGTACAACGTTGTACTTATCATTTCTATTGTTTGACTACATTTTTTCGAGAAAGTGGTTCAACTCTTCAGTAAACGCCTTCTAAATAGAAGCAGTATGTTTATTCTTATTAACGTTTTCATCAAATAAAGAGAAGCAACGTCATGACGTACATGATTCCTGGGTATTTTTAAAATATTCTGTGTATCTCTTCTCTCGACACACCACAAGTTATACGGGGATTTCGGCATATAAATAGGACTTCACCCATGCATTGTACAACATATGCACCGATCCTTTTAGGTTCTCTTGGGCATAGGGAGGGAGGGAGGGAGGGAGGGAAAAGCAATTCTAACACAGGCCCTCACTTTCTTTTCACACAGACTATCCCTTATGAATCACCCCCTACCCTCTCCCAGACATAGAGCCCGACCTACCATGGAGGGGCCTGTGTCGTTCCTTCCTTCTCCTCCTTGGGGGGGGGGAAGGGGGGAGGGAGAAGTAAGAAAGAAAAAAAGAGAAGAAAAAAAGAATAAGAGAAAAAATTAGTGGGGAAATTTACGAATATCATCACCAAGGCAACAGTGTTTGCGCGAAAATAAGATAAAGGAGCACAAGCGGTACTCTAAATACAAAACAAATACGATTTCGGTTACAACACTCAAAGCAAAATCCCCCGGATAAGATCCTATTTTCACGGTTACCAGATGTCTGGAAGAAAGCACAAAGATTGTTATGTACAAGAACCTCCTCAGTGTAAGATCACCACACATGTGATGCATGGTCAAAATTCTACTCTAGTGTCGTATGTAACTTAATAGGAGATCCATCAACCAGAAAAGTTTGGGATCTTAAACCCTGTACACAATGCTCAAACAAAGAGACTTTCTGTACAAAAATGGGGTATCCAAGAGCACATTACAAATTGGGGAAGTCCCTTCGGGTACACGTCAAAACATGGCTGCCCTATAATTTAAAGTCGTGCAATCTGTATATTTTTTTTAAATACGAGTTCTGATGTTGATATCTTGAAAAAGATGTGGTAAAACTAACAATAACACCATTGAATGTGAAAGGGTTCAAAAGAAAAAGCAAACTGAATCAATTTAATAACTAAAAGATAAAGCTTAGGAAATTAGTTTTCGTAGCGCCATCTACATTTAATTGCGTTAAGTAAATGCATTATGTCATCCACGTGCTTGATCATGTAGTTGTATTCATGATTTCTATTGATTATTCTATTTTAGCATTTTCATGCAAATGTGCGTTTCGCTGTTAACATAGAAAGGAAATAAAAACATCATCTGAATAGCGATATTTCCATTTTCTCCTTCTAGCATTTATTTGGGTCACGTGGTTTAGATGCTTATATATTATCATTCTTATTTATTTTATCTACACTTACTTCGTTATCAACGTTTTTCAGTTTATACATTCCATTCAATTGAAAATAATATGACGGAAAAAATCATGAAAAGACTGTCTGCTTCAAACATAACTGGCACCGGTACAGTGTTGAGGAATTCAATAATTTTAAAGAGCGTGCAGAATAAGACGTCTTTGTCGGGCAGAGGTTATAAAATTTTCCCGCAAAAAAGAAAGATAAGTCTAGATTATTTGCAATAGGCTTACAATACGTTTCATATTTCATTGAGATACATGAAAAAAATAATTACAATAAATCATATAATAAGGGAAGAAATGTGGAAATCAGACTTTTCCTCATTTGATAGACTTTTATTTGAAAAAAAAGTAGAGCTCGAGACGGATTCGAACAAGCGACATTAACATTCAAGGTGCAAGGGTCAGCGCCTTAGACCACTCGGCCACGAAGTGCTTACGATGTGCGACCGTTAGGTTATAGATATAAGATATATAATGGACGAAGTCATGTCCAAGATATTGAAATTATGTATATAAATTATTTCACATTTTTCTATATCTTTTGTTATTTCACAAACTTTTGCAATAGTATGGTAGGTATCGGATGAATATTTGGAATATTATAATGAATTATTTTGAATAGGGTCATATTATGACATATTTTCCCTTGATAGCTAATACTTTGAAAATCTAAACAGTGATCTTAAGATTTGCAGTGATATTTGATAACATTTCTTTTTAGAAAATTTTCATTCGTAATTGATCCCCAATCATTTCTTGGAAAAAAATGGTTGAAAAACTAGTTGTTCTATAGCGTTTAATGTAAACTCCGAAGGCCCATAACTCTTATAGCAACCATTTTTTTTCGAAAACGATTTTGTAAAAGAAATCCAATAAATGTTTATACCATAACTATATCATAAGTTTAGAAGTCCAAACTCAATAAATGAGCGAACCAATCATCCCTTATTATACAAAAGAAAGGAGGGGATCTCCAACAACACTAGGTTGCAGCACCCACAGCAAAATCCCAAAACACCCATGCAAAAAACACAGAACAGATACCCACAGAAAGAGACGCAAAAGGGACAAGGAACACCAACTCACAACATAGAAACATGAAACACAAAAGACTACACATAAACCAACGAGACCAATGGGCAACCGGTGCCGACTTAGGACGGCCATCTGCCACGTAAATAGCAGACGGTGTGGTTATCCTGGATTACGTGCGCACAACCCTCTCACTTCTCCAATTACCCAGAGGTCTCGAAGAACGTACAATTGTGGTGTAAAACAACCTCCTCACTGTAAGATGACATCACACAAACAAGACCGCAAAACGCAGAGGCCCCAGAGACACAGATGAATATGTAAATGGATATAAAAAGAGGGCATGCGTTATACAGTCCGTGCTCTGCCGGCTGTAGCGAGCTCATGTATGCAATCACCCGAGGAGTCCGACTGACATTCAGAGAGGACAGGTGGTCGGGGCCCTGTCTTCTCTAAAGAGGTTTGGACAGGGCCCGTCATGGAGTCCCGTCGTCACAGTCAGTCAGAGTGCAACTATTGCCTTAAAATATTCTTTATCTTTTTCTGTAAAAAACGTACGTACAACGTTGTACTTATCATTTCTATTGTTTGACTACATTTTTTCGAGAAAGTGGTTCAACTCTTCAGTAAACGCCTTCTAAATAGAAGCAGTATGTTTATTCTTATTAACGTTTTCATCAAATAAAGAGAAGCAACGTCATGACGTACATGATTCCTGGGTATTTTTAAAATATTCTGTGTATCTCTTCTCTCGACACACCACAAGTTATACGGGGATTTCGGCATATAAATAGGACTTCACCCATGCATTGTACAACATATGCACCGATCCTTTTAGGTTCTCTTGGGCATAGGGAGGGAGGGAGGGAGGGAGGGAGGGAAAAGCAATTCTAACACAGGTCCTCACTTTCTTTTCACACAGACTATCCCTTATGAATCACCCCCTACCCTCTCCCAGACATAGCGCCCGACCTACCATGGAGGGGCCTGTGTCGTTCCTTCCTTCTCCTCCTTTGGGGGGGGGAAGGGGGGGGGGGGGAGAAGTAAGAAAGAAAAAAAGAGAGGAAAAAAAGAATAAGAGAAAAAATTAGGGGGGAAATTTACGAATATCATCACCAAGGCAACAGTGTTTGCGCGAAAATAAGATAAAGGAGCACAAGCGGTACTCTAAATACAAAACAAATACGATTTCGGTTACAACACTCAAAGCAAAATCCCCCGGATAAGATCCTATTTTCACGGTTACCAGATGTCTGGAAGAAAGCACAAAGATTGTTATGTACAAGAACCTCCTCAGTGTAAGATCACCACACATGTGATGCATGGTCAAAATTCTACTCTAGTGTCGTATGTAACTTAATAGGAGATCCATCAACCAGAAAAGTTTGGGATCTTAAACCCTGTACACAATGCTCAAACAAAGAGACTTTCTGTACAAAAATGGGGTATCCAAGAGCACATTACAAATTGGGGAAGTCCCTTCGGGTACACGTCAAAACATGGCTGCCCTATAATTTAAAGTCGTGCAATCTGTATATTTTTTTTAAATACGAGTTCTGATGTTGATATCTTGAAAAAGATGTGGTAAAACTAACAATAACACCATTGAATGTGAAAGGGTTCAAAAGAAAAAGCAAACTGAATCAATTTAATAACTAAAAGATAAAGCTTAGGAAATTAGTTTTCGTAGCGCCATCTACATTTAATTGCGTTAAGTAAATGCATTATGTCATCCACGTGCTTGATCATGTAGTTGTATTCATGATTTCTATTGATTATTCTATTTTAGCATTTTCATGCAAATGTGCGTTTCGCTGTTAACATAGAAAGGAAATAAAAACATCATCTGAATAGCGATATTTCCATTTTCTCCTTCTAGCATTTATTTGGGTCACGTGGTTTAGATGCTTATATATTATCATTCTTATTTATTTTATCTACACTTACTTCGTTATCAACGTTTTTCAGTTTATACATTCCATTCAATTGAAAAATAATATGACGGAAAAAATCATGAAAGGACTGTCTGCTTCAAACATAACTGGCACCGGTACAGTGTTAAGGAATTCAATAATTTTATAGAGCGTGCAGAATAAGACGTCTTTGTCGGGCAGAGGTTATAAAATTTTCCCGCAAAAAAGAAAGATAAGTCTAGATTATTTGCAATAGGCTTACAATACGTTTCATATTTCATTGAGATACATGAAAAAAATAATTACAATAAATCATATAATAAGGGAAGAAATGTGGAAATCAGACTTTTCCTCATTTGATAGACTTTTATTTGAAAAAAAAGTAGAGCTCGAGACGGATTCGAACCAGCGACATTAACATTCAAGGTGCAAGGGTCAGCGCCTTAGACCACTCGGCCACGAAGTGCTTACGATGTGCGACCGTTAGGTTATAGATATAAGATATATAATGGACGAAGTCATGTCCAAGATATTGAAATTATGTATATAAATTATTTCACATTTTTCTATATCTTTTGTTATTTCACAAACTTTTGCAATAGTATGGTAGGTATCGGATGAATATTTGGAATATTATAATGAATTATTTTGAATAGGGTCATATTATGACATATTTTCCCTTGATAGCTAATACTTTGAAAATCTAAACAGTGATCTTAAGATTTGCAGTGATATTTGATAACATTTCTTTTTAGAAAATTTTCATTCGTAATTGATCCCCAATCATTTCTTGGAAAAAAATGGTTGAAAAACTAGTTTTTCTATAGCGTTTAATGTAAACTCCGAAGGCCCATAACTCTTATAGCAACCATTTTTTTTCGAAAACGATTTTGTAAAAGAAATCCAATAAATGTTTATACCATAACTATATCATAAGTTTAGAAGTCCAAACTCAATAAATGAGCGAACCAATCATCCCTTATTATACAACTATTGCCTTAAAATATTCTTTATCTTTTTCTGTAAAAAACGTACGTACAACGTTGTACTTATCATTTCTATTGTTTGACTACATTTTTTCGAGAAAGTGGTTCAACTCTTCAGTTAACGCCTTCTAAATAGAAGCAGTATGTTTATTCTTATTAACGTTTTCATCAAATAAAGAGAAGCAACGTCATGACGTACATGATTCCTGGGTATTTTTAAAATATTCTGTGTATCTCTTCTCTCGACACACCACAAGTTATACGGGGATTTCGGCATATAAATAGGACTTCACCCATGTATTGTACAACATATGCACCGATCCTTTTAGGTTCTCTTGGGCATAGGGAGCGAGGGAGGGAGGGAGGGAAAAGCAATTCTAACACAGGTCCTCACTTTCTTTTCACACAGACTATCCCTTATGAATCACCCCCTACCCTCTCCCAGACATAGAGCCCGACCTACCATGGAGGGGCCTGTGTCGTTCCTTCCTTCTCCTCCTTTGGGGGGGGGGGGGAAGGGGGGGGGGAGAAGTAAGAAAGAAAAAAAGAGAGGAAAAAAAGAATAAGAGAAAAAATTAGGGGGGAAATTTACGAATATCATCACCAAGGCAACAGTGTTTGCGCGAAAATAAGATAAAGGAGCACAAGCGGTACTCTAAATACAAAACAAATACGATTTCGGTTACAACACTCAACGCAAAATCCCCCGGATAAGATCCTATTTTCACGGTTACCAGATGTCTGGAAGAAAGCACAAAGATTGTTATGTACAAGAACCTCCTCAGTGTAAGATCACCACACATGTGATGCATGGTCAAAATTCTACTCTAGTGTCGTATGTAACTTAATAGGAGATCCATCAACCAGAAAAGTTTGGGATCTTAAACCCTGTACACAATGCTCAAACAAAGAGACTTTCTGTATAAAAATGGGGTATCCAAGAGCACATTACAAATTGGGGAAGTCCCTTCGGGTACACGTCAAAACATGGCTGCCCTATAATTTAAAGTCGTGCAATCTGTATATTTTTTTAAATACGAGTTCTGATGTTGATATCTTGAAAAAGATGTGGTAAAACTAACAATAACACCACTGAATGTGAAAGGGTTCAGACGGAAAAAATCATGAAAAGACTGTCTGCTTCAAACATAATTGGCACCGGTACAGTGTTGAGGAATTCAATAATTTTTATACAGCGTGCAGAATAAGACGTCATTGCCGGGCAGAGATTATAAAATTTTCCCGCAAAATAGATAGATAAGTCTTGATTATTTGCAATAGTTTAGAAGTCCAAACACAATAAATGGGCGAACCAATTATCCCTTATTATACAACTAATGCCTTCAAAAATTCTCTATCTTTTTCTGTAACAAACGTACTTACATGTACAACGTTGAACTTATAATTTCTATTGTTTGAATACATTTTATTGAGAAAGTGGTTCAACTTTTCAGCTCATGCCTTCTTAATAGAAGAAGTATGTTTATTCAAAGAGTTGGAACCCTTCGGCATTTTCATCAGATACATGTAACGAGAAGCAACTTCATGACGTACACGATTCTAGTGTATTTTTGAAATATTCTATGTATCTCTTCTCTCGACACACCACAAGTTATATGGGGATTTTCGGCATATAAACAGGACTTCAATCATGCATTGCACAACAAATGCACCGGTCCTCTAGTGTCGTACGTAAGTTAATAGGAGATACGTCAACCAGAAAAGTTTGGGATCTTAAACCATGTACACATTGCTCAAACAAAGAGACTTTCTGTACAAAAATAAGGTATCCTGGCACTTTATAAAATGGGGAAGGACGGATTCGAACCAGCGATTTTAACCTTCAAGAGAAATGAGGGGATCTCCATTAACACCTAGTTGCAGCACCAACAGCAACCTCCCAAAACACCCACTGTAAAACACAAAAAAGACACGCAAGGAAAGAGACGCAGTAGTACAAGGAACGTCAAATCACAGAAAAACAAAACACAAATGACTACACATAAACCAACAAGACCAATGGTTAAACGGTTCCGACTAAGGACGGCCATCTGCCACGTCAGTAGCAGACGGTGTGGTTATCCTGGATTACGTGCGCACAACCCTCCCACTATTCCGATTACCCAGAGGTCTCGAAGAACGTACAATTGTGGTGTTAAACAACCTCCTCACTGTCTGATGAACACACACAAACAAGACGCAGGGGCCCAAGCAACACAGATGAATATTTAAATGGATATAAAAAGAGAGCATGCGTAATACAACCTGTGCTCTGCCGGCTGTAGCGAGCTAAAGTATGTTATCACCCGAGAAGTCCGACTGACATTCAGAGAGGACAGGTGGCCGGGGCCCTGTCTTCTCTAAAGAGGTTTGGACAAGGCCCGTCATGGAGTCCCGTCGTCACAGTCAGTCAGCGTGCAAGTATAAAGGATGCGCTGGTACAAGACTGTAGATTGGTCAAGTACCAAGCCCAGTGTCCGTTTGGTGACATTAGGATCATTTCCACGGTATAAGAGGCGTTTGATGATTCTGACGGATTTTCGATGGTAATTCTGTCTACCTTTGATCCTTCTAATTTTGTTGATCATGTCACCATAAAATGCAGGTTGCGAAAACCCAAAGTAATTTACTCTGTTGCTTGTATGGGTCCGAATTTCAAAAGTAGTTGACAATAATTTTTGTAAAATTTCCAGAATGTCTTTACAAGTTTGTGAAAGCGAAAACCTTGACCTTAAAGTTTCTTGGTTATTTGTAGAAATCATAAGACGGTAATCTAGGAACATCACCGTCAAGCCAGGGAAAATTTACTATGTTGAATCCAAAGTCATCTCTTTTGTCATACACACTTGTATGAATCTCTCCATTAACAATTTTGATATTCAGGTCCAAAAATGGTATTTATGTGTTTGTAACGTTCGCCTTGTTTAAAGTCAGTTCCTGTGGATAAATAAAATTTTCATACTTTTCAAAACCAGGATTGTCGATAGTAAGAATATCATCCAGGTACCTAGAAGTACCATTGAAATATTTCACATCATCATGTTTTCTTTGTTTTTGAAGATTTTGGATAAGTTCTTTTTCATAAGTGTATAAAAATAAATCTGCAAGAGGCGCACAATTAGTACATGTACCCACAGGGATCCCTACAACCTGCTTGTAGAGATTCTCACCAAATCTTACATAAATGTTGTCCAAAAGAAAGGACAAGGCAACACAAGGTCACTACATGTCCATGATTTATATGATTTGTATTCTGTATTGGAAAAGAAACCCTTTGATTCAGATGTACAAATAAAAGTTTTCCCCTCTCGGTTAAAGCACCATTTAATGAGTTTGGACAATTGATCATTAATCTTATCGTGAGGAAGCGTGGTGTACATATTTGAAAAATCGTATGAAGAAATCGAATTGGTTTGAAAATTTCTAGATTTCATTTTGTCAATCACATCCCCTGAATTTTTAATAGACCAAAATAAGTTTACATCTTTCCTGTTTAGAACAGTTTCACAATATTTTGCTACGTGTTCCTTTATCACCGTAAGTGCTGACGTCAGATTTCTAGAAAAAAATTGTAGTTGAGCAGTTGCTAGAATTAGCAATATATCGAAATTTGTAAGGAGACTTGTGCAGTTTTGGTATGCAGTATAGTGAAGGAAGATCCAGTATAGAAATAGGGATGTTGAATGAAGAAATTTCACTGTTGTGTTTGTTCAAAATGTTAGGAACACTTTCATTGCTTTTGATATAAGTATTTGTAGACGAAAGTTCCGAAACCAAAGTTGATATGTAGTAACGTTTTCAAATGATTATGGTGTTATTGGCTGCTTTGCCTGCGGGAGCGAAGACATATTTTTCGTGTAAATTGCGTAATTTGGATTTAAAATATCTTTCAGATTTAGAACTTGGATTTTCGAAAGATGAGGATTTTTGTGGAAGTTATCTATTCGAATATCGGTAATATCCAATATGAGGTTCTTTTAGTCATTCAGAGAATGTGATTCGACCCCTTCCGATTTACACCATCTTTTTGTATAGTTATATAAGGCTTCCTTTAGTTCTTTGCGACATTTCAAAAAATATATCTTGGATGGAATTCTTTACTTAGGTCCTTTCTTGAGAAGATTGCGGAGCTGCCTGTCCTGCCTGCCTGTCAAGGTTCAAGAGTCAGAGCCTAAGACCACTCGGTCACGAAGTCCTAATGATATGCGACCCCTGGGATATAGGTATAAGATATATAATGGACGAAGTCATGTCCAAAATATTTTTGTTTAGAAAGAATTATTTCTTATTAACGTGTTTTTGTTAATGATGTCTCACCGTTTTCCTAAAACAAATCTTAGAAAATCTGAAGTTCAAAACCGGTGTCGGACACTAACCATTAACTTCGATTTGAAATATCATGAATTTAGTAAGACGATTCTTGAAAGGCGTTTCTCATTTGAAAAATCAAATTTTCTTCAATAAGGTATAGAGTTGGAACACGTCCGTATTATCATGTAAGTAGGAGACTAATTTAATTCAAGATTCCATATTCGTTTTCTGATATTTACGTCGTATATTTTTACAAGAGAACCTTCGTGAAAGGGTTATCATATTTTAACCACTTTATCATGCAAACATGTATGAAAATGATAAAATTCAAGAGAACTTGCTTAGTTGTTAATTTGATGGCTTTTGATACTGACACCGTAATGGGTTATGGTCATCCGCTTACCGATGACAATTAATATTATATTATTTCTGCTACGTCTTTCGGTTCATTTTTGGACATAATAATTTTCACTCTTTTTGGCAATATTACATTGTTTAGACTGAGGATCACTGGTACCCGAAACATGCATGTCTATTCCATGCTGCAAAGTAATCTGGTCTTAAATGATGCGATTGAATTTGAAGACCTTTAACATTTACAACTACTTGGTGAGTGTCGCTGCTGGTGGACCAGGAGTCCCCGAGGGCACATGTAGCCAAGTACGGTCAACTCCGGTTGATCGTCTGTCTCTTCAACGCATTTGAAAACTTCTGTAATCAAAATTTCTTAAAATTTCTAAAACGTTGGTCCTGTAGCATCATATCCCACCCATTCTGCTACGTCTTTCGGTTCATTTTTGGACATAATAATTTTCACTCATTTTGGCAATATTACATTGTTTAGACTGAGGATCACTGGCGAGGGATAGGTACCCGAAACGTGCATGTCTGGTCCATGCTGCAAATTTATCTGGTCTTAACTGATGCTATTGAATTTGAAGACGTTTCACATCAGAGCCAAACAATATAAATCTGAACAGAATTTCTATGTATTTCATACTATAAACATAAGAAAAGGAACTCCTTGTATTTCCTATAGCTACACACCAACAGTTGCATCTAATATTTACAATTACAAACGATTCCTGCAGTGTATTGATTTAAGTAATTCCTCACTACATCCACTTCCCTGCGAATGTTCTTCATCGGATTTCAACTACTCTCCTTGTGGACACGTTATTACTGGTGACCTTAGTATAGTCAAGAACGACAAGTTGAGAGAATTGTTAAAAAAGGGTCCCAAATACAGAGAAAGTATGTCCTTTACATGGAACCAAAATGTCAAAATTATCATGGACTCTTGTGAGGAATATGCAAGACGTTGGGCAAAGAAAGAGGACGTACAGCTCGACACCCTTTCCGAATGGATAAAATCAATCAGAGGGTTACTTTTATCTAGAATTAACCGATTAAAATCAACTGTGAACACCAGATTCGTGTCTATATTTAAAGACCCTGATGTTATCACAGAACTTACCTACCTCCAAGAACATTATGTCATCACACCAGCGGACAAAGCCTCTAATAATTACACATTTACTTGCAAAAAGTACTATATCGACAGTCTAGTTAAAGAGTTGGGTTTAAATTCGACACCTGGAAATCCCACTTACACCCCAACAAACCTTTCTGCGTCTGAAATAATAGATAACCACAAATCAGCTCTTGCTTCCTTTGGCTTCGACACTACCAATTTAGATTTAGATTTACCATACTTATACTGCATACCTAAAATGCATAAGAATCCGTACAAACAACGTTTCATCGCTGGTTCCTCAAAATGTTCTACCAAATCTGTATCGATCTTACTCACCAAAGTTTTATCTGAAATCAAATCTGGGCTACAAAATATTGTTCGACAGTATATTCTCGCAGTGGTATCAACCAGATGTGGATTTTAAAGAATTCGAAGGAACTTTTAGAACATCTGAAATCCACTCATTTTAGTAGAGTCCATTCGATCAAAGCCTTCGATTTTTCGACACTTTACACTACAATTCCGCATTCTAAATTGAAAGAAAGACTCGCAAAAATTATAAGTAATGCGTTTACAAGTAAGAACGGTAATCGCAAATACAAATTTATTGTTGTTAACTATGACAAAACCTACTTTGTAAAAGAAAAGTCAGATTCTGAAAATAAGTACACTGAAACAGACATTATTCAGATGTTAAACTTTCTGATCGACAACATTTTTGTGGTGTTTGGAGGAAAGGTCTTCCAGCAAATTGTCGGAATTCCAATGGGGACCAATTGTGCCCCACTCCTTGCCGACATTTTCCTTTACTCGTACGAAGCTGAATTCATTCAATCTTTGGTCTCTGAAGGGAAAAGATACTTAGCTTCTGACTTCAACTTCACTAACAGATACATAGACGATGTGTTGTCCATCAATAATCCAAAATTCGCGGATTACCTGAGCAGTATCTATCCTTCGGAGCTTGAAGTCAAAGAAACTACAGAGACAAATAATTCAGCATCCTATTTGGACATAATGTTGTCCTACGACACTGATGGTCACATGAACACCTCACTCTATGACAAACGTGACGACTTCAATTTCAGCATTACGAACTTTCCTTTTCTGAGTAGCAACATCCCTTCATCGCCTGCTTATGGCGTGTTCATATCTCAGTTGATACGCTATGCCAGAGCAAGTACCAAATATACGGATTTTGTTCTGAGAGCTAGGCGTCTTTCAGATAAGCTTCTCAGTCAGGGATATGTTTGTGACCGACTAACATCGTCACTGAGGAAGTTCTACGGTCGATATGGGGAACTCGTCATACACTATGATGTCCCACTGTCCAGAATGGTGGATGATATTCTGTCATGGACCATTTGAACCATCCAACCAAAGATTGTACTCTATATCTTCCAAAATGGAAGTAACCGGATGTGACAGTTCTACCGAATTGAAGCGACGGGTGTTGCATGCAAGCAGGAGATGCTTACTCTTCCTGGGCACCTGGTCTCACTCTCATATCGGGAGTTCGCTTCTTTTCATATGGTGGAGGATTTTGTTTTTGTTTGCTTTGGTTCCTATTTTATCCTGATTTTGTATGCCTTCGGTTTCTGATTTTCTGAATTATCGACTTTGTACTGTAGACAGGGAAATGGTCATTATCCATATTCGTCATACATAACACATCTATCTATGACACTTGCGCAGGTCCTTTTCTTGGCTCGACAAATAACGACGCTAGTAGAGAACGTTGTCGGGGGGACTCAATCTTTATCAATTATTGTGATTCATTATGTTATGTTATTATGTCGTTGATTAACAATATCAGTTGATAATAAGTTGTTTGTATACATACTTCGGGTCTTGTTTTCAATTTTCCTTGTGTTTTGCATAATAACATTTTGATTTTCATTGAATTGTTTTATAAATGTATTGTCGTAATATTCCACCTGTCCTACTACATTTGTACGTCTTTTGTTACATTTTGGACATAATAACTATCACACTCTTTGGTCATATAATATTGTTTAGATTAAGGCTCACTGAAGATAGTTAATTACCAGAAACGTGCATGTCTGGTCCATGTTGCAAATTTATTCGTTCGTAAATTATGCTATTGAATTTGAAGGCTTTTAACATTGAAAAAAAAGAAAAAATAATTTCTAATGTCATTTTTAAGTAATGAGCATTCTTAATGGCTGAGAAATGTTGTTGATAAATTTTTCTCGGGTATATCTATAGCACTATTTTTGGAATCTGGAATTGTCATAAACACGAATGAGCTCGTAGCTGAAAATGCAATCGGTTGATGTTCAAATTTCTATATAACTTACTCAAACATTCGGTTCTTAACCCAAAGTTAAAGAGTGTCCGCTGTTCGAATTATGGTGGCAATCACAAATTATTTTTCTCTTTTATTTGTATCACCGCGCAACCCTCCGAACTTACGAATTATTATGCGGAGATTGATTGATATTACACTTCTTTGATGTTTATTAAAGAAACGGATAATTTCCGTATCTAATAATGCGGGAGGGTTCCAACTCTATACCTTCTTGAAGAAAATTTCAAACCAATTGCTTTTGCACCAGACACGTGTTTCGAATATTAAATTCTCATCAGTGATGCTTCCAACCAAAGTGTTTTTCATAGGCCGCTGTTAATTAGTTTCACTGGCGCCCTCTGGTTATATTTTTAAAATTTAAATTTGTGTATTTACTTTACAGAGATTACGAAGTTCTAAATTTCCTGTAGGGTCGATTTATTAGCATATCCAAATGAAATCTATGTTCAAGATAGCGTTTGTTCAAAATAGTAATGTCACACGTCTTCAAATTAATAGCATCATTTATGTACATATATATTTGCAGCATTAAGCGAAAAGAAATGGATTTTCCGTTCATTATTTTTGGGGAAACCAGCATCAACAGAATAAAATATAAGTTTCTGTAAAGTACTTGTACAAATCTAAATTCAAAAAAATAAAATGGGCGCTGCTAAAGTAAAAAAAACTCCCCGCGAGGGGTTTGACAGTAAGTGTTTTGAATATATTTCCTTAACATTGTCGCCATAGCACTTTCTATAAAGACATAACGTCAGACAGTGCATGAAGTTTATATATTGTTTTCATTTTCGTGCTTAAACATCGACGGCGGGTGCGGCTAGCCAACAGGGGATGCTTACTCCTCCCGGGCACCTGGTCCCACCTCTAGCTTGCTAGGGGTCCGTCGACGCTTAATTTTGTACTCTATTGTGAGTGCTGTTGAGATTATCGTCAGGATCTTCTTTAACTCATTTGTGTCACACTTATGCCCTTTGCCGTGTAGAGCTCGTAAAAAAGTTCCCCGCGAGGGGTTTGACAGTAAGTGTTTTGAATATATTTCCCTGACATTGTCGCCATAGCACTTTCTATAAAGACATAACGTCAGCCAGTGCATGAAGTTTATATATTGTTTTCATTTTCGTGCTTAAACATCGACGGCGGGTGTGGCTAGCCAACAGGGGATGCTTACTCCTCCCGGGCACCTGGTCCCACCTCTAGCTTGCTAGGGGTCCGTCGATGCTTAATTTTGTACTCTATTGTGAGTGCTGTTGAGATTATCGTCAGGATCTTCTTTAACTCATTTGATGGCTCCGCTGGAAGCATCACTGATGAGAAATTAATATTCGAAACACGTGTCTGGTGCAGGAAAAATTTATTTGAAATTTTCTTCATGAAGGTGTAGAGTTGGAACACTTCCGTATTATTAAATGAATGCAAGTTAATACTTTGATACTTGATTTTATAAAGGCTTCCTGGAAAACATTTCCTTTTATCTTCTCATTTTTAGGATACTTTTAGTAAGTCTCCTTCTGTTATCGTAACAGTTGGGACATTGCCGCTTTGCAACGTATTCATACACCTCAAAATATAGTGCTTTTTCTAATTAAGGAAATTTGCTGTCTGACACATGCAAGATCAATATTATCCTCTTTCTTGAAAAAAGTTTCAATTGCATTTAAAGTAAATGCATCACAAAAAATCAACATTTATTTCTTGCTTTGACTGCTCGCCGGTGGAGAAATAATATAGTACTTCTTAAACCTACAATGTAAGAGTTATCTTCCCTATGTACATGATGCGTATATCGATGAGAAACGAAAGTAGAAACATAGTATGATCTTGATGAAAGGAATAGGAAATTCTGGTAATTAAAATGAGAATTTTTGGAAATTACCAGTGATAATAGCTTAAAGTAACGCTGGAACTACATGTAACCGTTCTTTTATCAGATATTTTGTAGATTGTAAGTAATTTTAAACATGCATGCATGGTCTTAACGTCTTTCTAGTTTCCATTTTTAACATGCATGCATGGTCGCAACGTCATTCTAGTTTCCAAATTGGTTCATTTTAAGGCACTGCTCCGGGTTTAAGTCGTCAGAATAAAATGTAATTTAAATATACCACTTATAGTAAATATAAACAGTTTATGCTGTTTATAGAACACAATGAGCTCATAGAAATGAAAATTATTAGCTTCACATGCATATGCATCCTATGTATAAAAAATCATCATCAATTCATCATTACATAAACAATAAAATCATACAACATTCATCTGCTGACTATAAATTTTGAATAGAAGTATCGTTCAGGACCTTCAGTCCATTGATTTATTTTGACATTTGCACTAGAAACGTTGAGCCAATCCCGTGATATGCCGTCTAACCACATAACAGCTCATTGTATTACATAACAACTTTTTTGCTCATTTGTGTCAATAGTTCATTTTCCAGAAAATATCTAATACCGTTTTAAACCTTGATTTTATATGCACGGACACCATCATTTGGCAATTTTTTCCATTGTGACGTCACATCTGATCGCACCGTCTTGAAGCACCTTGATGTGTCGCCATGCTTTTTATTATGACATCACAATGAAAAAATCGCCAAAGTTTGTGATGTCTGGTGTCTTTCCGCCTCATAAATCTATTAGAAAATCATATAAGTTAATTGTATACAGGAAGGAACGAAGCACAATATGCCTTTTTAATTAGTACAAATTAAACAAAATTATATTATGTATCCTTATATTACTGTGATCAGAATTAAATTCCCAGATAGATTATATGGTTTATGTTCTAGTAGAGCTTTACCTATAACAAACGTTTAGTTCGCGATGTAGTTCGTTCACACGAAATCAAACGTAACTCTCTCATACTGATGGGACCGTACATATCATTATGAAAAATAAGCAGACATTGTAGTACTTGATTACTCAGTTTTAATTTCAGTATTGACGAGGCATCATGACATCCATATTTTTATAGTTAAGCATGCTAAACAGAATATCTTATCCCTTATATGACAAATATGGATAATGACCATATCCCTGTCTACAGTACAAAATCGATAATTCAGAAAATCAGAAACCGAAGGCATACAAAATCAGGATAAAATAGGAACCAAAGCAAACAAAAACAAAAACCTCCACCATATGAAAAGAAGCGAACTCCCGATATGAGAGTGAGACCAGGTGCTCAGGAAGAGTAAGCATCTCCTGCTTGCATGCAACACCCGTCGCTTCAATTCGGTAGAACTGTTACATCCGGTTACTTCCATTTTGGAAGATATAGAGTACAATCTTTGGTTGGATGGTTCAAATGGTCTATGACAGAATATCATCCACCATTCTGGATAGTGGGACATCATAGTGTATGACGAGTTCCCCATATCGACCGTAGAACTTCCTCAGTGACGATGTTAGTCGGTCACAAACATATCCCTGACTGAGAAGCTTATCTGAAAGACGCCTAGCTCTCAGAACAAAATCCGTATATTTGGTACTTGCTCTGGCATAGCGTATTAACTGAGATATGAACACGCCATAAGCAGGCGATGAAGGGATGTTGCTACTCAGAAAAGGAAAGTTCGTAATGCTGAAATTGAAGTCGTCACGTTTGTCATAGAGTGAGGTGTTCATGTGACCATCAGTGTCGTAGGACAACATTATGTCCAAATAGGATGCTGAATTATTTGTCTCTGTAGTTTCTTTGACTTCAAGCTCCGAAGGATAGATACTGCTCAGGTAATCCGCGAATTTTGGATTATTGATGGACAACACATCGTCTATGTATCTGTAAGTGAAGTTGAAGTCAGAAGCTAAGTATCTTTTCCCTTCAGAGACCAAAGATTGAATGAATTCAACTTCGTACGAGTAAAGGAAAATGTCGGCAAGGAGTGGGGCACAATTGGTCCCCATTGGAATTCCGACAATTTGCTGGAAGACCTTTAACTTTTCGTCAGATTTCGTATGTACGAAGTTCGTAGGGTGACAACCGTTTATTACTGGTGAGGCTCTTCTAGTAAGATATCTTTGGAACATGCTGCGAGCTTTAGCGAACCTTCCTAGGTATTACATGCAGCATGACATTGTATGAATCAGTTAAACACTTTCTCAGCATTTCCTCTCGTTCTGCTAAGTTGTTTTAAGAGTCCAGATCTTTTATGTGACCATTTTGTCTTTAAAGGCTGTTAGTCCATAAAAAAATAAGAAATTTTGGCCTCATCTTTTGTCTTTGAATAATGTATTTGACTTTGAGCTATTTACACTTTCAACCTGTAAGATTTAGTAAAACTCGATGTAATGGTTGCAGAAAGGAAATGTTTTATTTTCTTGCAATTATTAATTTACAACACGAAAAAGAGGGATAAATAAATGGTTATCTTTGGATTTCTATCACTGAGTATAATTGAAAGCTTTTTTCGCCATATTTTACTTGACTTGAACACAAAAACGATTATGAAAAAAAAAAAACATTCCAAGAAATGCATGTGGCGCCTGCGAAACATAGCGACACTAAGGAATCACTTTTATATAGGGTGCGACACTCAAAGTGTGACAGACAGACAGACAGTGATGCTTAAGTGTCGGTATGCTTCGCAGGCGACACATAAAGTACTTTCGTGGGCTAAATTGGCACCGCCTTGGTTCTCCGGTGGGATACTTCCGATTGGTAAAGGAACGTTCTTCGATTGTTTTCTTTCGGAATAAGAAATAATAACAACAAAATTCTCTTCTGAAAAAAAAAAACCACTTGAATAAAATTCAATTTCCTTGAAATTATTAAGCAGATCTGTACTTTTAGTCCCTTTGTTGTGCATGTATATCTTCATGATAAACAATTGTTTGCAAGATGTTGTTTTTACGTTTTAAAGAAGCAGCCCTCCGAACTTACGAAATATTATGCGGGGATACAACATATAGATTGATACTACATTCTATGATACGGAAGTGTTCCAACTTCAACTACCTTCATGAAGAAATTTTCAAATCGATATAAATGCACCAGACACGTGTTCACGTGTTTCGGATTGTAAAACCTCATCAGTGATACTTCCTGCTCAGCCAAGTTTATCAATTCTGGTTGGTCGTTTCTTCATATGCATTCGAAAATTTCTGTTTACAAAATTTTCTCAAATTTCTGAAACCTGGATCCTGTAGCATCATATCCCAGCTACGTCTTTGGGTATATTTTGGACACAATTGTTGAGGATCACTGACGAGGGTTAAGTATCTGAAACGTGAATGTCTGGTCCATGCTGTAAATTTATCTGCTCTTAAATGATGCTTATGAATTTGAAGACATTCTGACGCCCTCTGGTTTTATATTGTGCAATTACTTTGCAGAGAGTGCGCGCCTCCAACTTTCCTACAGGGTCGATTTAGCAGCAGATTTAAATTAAATCGATTTCCAAAACAACATTGGAGGGATTAAGCTCAGATGTTAACCTCCTTTAATTTCGATGTTTCTTTTGAATAAAATTACATGTTTCCGAAATAGTAAAATAATATATTATGTCAAATTTAAAACGGCCAAAACAAAGCTTCTATCAGGCGACAGAGCTGGAAAGTAGTAATAAAACACTTCAAATCTCAAGTCACAGGAAACGAATTTGCTGCTCCACATTGCAACAAGAAATAAGTGTTTATAATAATTATACGAAAGTGCTCCAACTCTTTTCCTTCATGAGGATTTCAGACACGTGTTTTGGATGGTACATGAAGCATCGGTGATGCTTCTTCATCCACATCAAAAATAAAGGTCCATTTTCCATATTTAGAAGATATTAAACGACAAGAAGTGACATTTCCATCCATTACGTTTGGTGTCATCTGCATCAACAGAGAAAAATATGTATAATTTCTTAAATGGACGAAAGGTGATACTTTGATACTTGATTTTTAAAGCAAGGCTTCCATGATGTCAAACGTCTTCCTACTCAATAGCATTATTTAAAGAACAGATAAATTTGCAGCATGGATCAGACTTACTGTGGAAACAGCCAGTGACACCTGGCTATTTGGATGGTTGGATTGTGTTGGCCGCGGGCAGACACTTGCCGATTTCGACCGTATTTTATCAAACGTGTCTGCCCGCGGCCAACACACCCCATTCAACAAAATAGCCAGGTGTCGCTGGTCGTTTACGCGTGCACGTTTCGTGCACGTTATTATGTACAAATATGTAACGAAAGACGTAGCAGGATGACATTCCCTTTTATCGTGTAATATTTTATTTTGAGATGTGAAGTAGATACTTTGAGCCAATAGAACGATATTCCGACTTACCGTATAAGAGCTCATTGTATTACATAACTCCTTTGCTAATTGTGCCATTATTAACTTGTATTGCATATAGGAAGGAAAATAACACAATATGTCTTTTCAATCCGTGCAAGTAAAACAAAATTAGTTGATGTATCACATACCCCAGCACAATGAAAACCCTATGACTACATAGCCACTAAAATGTAACCAGTGAGATGTCGATACGCATGAATAAAAACAGACACATTTCAGAACAGAATTCAATTCTTGAATAAATTCTTTCAGTAAGTTTCTTTTATGTTTAATTGTATATGATTTGTACGACGAGTATGATGTCTACGCAGACAGAACGCGAGTTTCAGTTTCCCTAATCACATTTTCATGACATAGAATTAATCTGTTAAACACTTTCTCAGCATTTCCTCTCGCTCGCTCTGCCAAGTTGTTTGAGTCGCTTTTATATGATCGGTGTGTCTGTAAAGGATCTTTAAAGATTATGAAGTCATTATAAAAAGTGAAGAATATTGGCCCCACCTTTTGTTTTTGAAAGATATGTTTTACTTAAAGCTATTGAACCTTCCAACATAAGCTATGGAACATTCCAACATGAAAGATTAAGTGAAAATCAATGTAATTGTCGCAAAAAGAAATGTTTGAATTTCTTGCAATGTCTTGAATCATTGAAGTACTTTTACAATTTTATACGAAATATACAGAATTAAACAATTTCTCATTAAATTTGTAGAAAACACATTAAATTTGCAAAAGATTTCAAGATTTTAATTTTGTTTTGTTTATGACATTTGACTCAGAACCTATCAGCACGAAGACACAAAACAGAAAATAATAATAAAAAAACCGGCCTTACTTGAAAACAAAAACGATCAAGAAAAAATAACGTTCTTGGGCCGATTTGACAAGGTATTGATACTATGAATGGGTAGTTCCGTTCGGCAGAGGACCTGAACATGTACTACTAGATGTAATCTCCTTTTAGCAAAATTCTTTGGGTTCTTTTCTGAAGGGAAATTTTAAGATCGAAACTTTTTCCTCTTCTGAAAGTAATATCACTCAGATAGAATTTACTCTCATTGAAACGCTTATGATGATCTCTACTCGTCTTTTTTTTTTTTTTGTTTTTTTTTTGTTTATATGCATTAGAAAGTATATCTTTTTTTCAATGTTTTTTTTAAGAATATCTACATTGTTATATACTCCTTTCGTTGGCTTAAGTATGAATTAAGTAACCGAAACGTGCATGTCTGGTCCAAGCTGCAAATTTATCTGGTCTTAAGAAGGTATTGAACACTTGGACGCCAAATTCAATTTTTCTAAAAATTTCTGAAATTATATATTTCTTGTCTGACCTTGACTATACAAACTTACATTTGATTTTATCCACAGAAAAAATTTTCTACGAGGCTTCGAAATATGCATTAATCGACGTTTTCGTGAATTTCTTGATGACGTCATAATATTGAAAGTGTCATTCCAGTTCTCGTAAAGCTATTGGAAATTAATTTTGGTTTAACTTAAAAAATATCCATAAATATATTGCACTTACATATGGAAAAGATATTTATTATTTATTAAGATGAATTGTGTGTTAAACACAGGCAGGATACTTGAATAAAAGACGCTATCGGGGGGAAATGGCGTCACAAACCTTCGCATTCAAAATGCAATAAAAACATTATTACTGAACGTATTGCATTGAAACTTAACATGTATAAAATAGAAAAATTAAATCTTCATCACTGTATATTCGTTGACAAATTTACGTTACAGGAAAGCGGATGTCACTTCATTGAAAATGGACAATTTTGGAAGAAAAAATTGGAAAATATAAAGCCTGGTAATATTTTAATCCTAAATTCAATTTTTCCCATTTAATCATGAAATCATCTCTGGACATGTTTGATAATTTTGATATTTTTTGACAAAGATTCATCCACACGATTCCACATGATTGCTAATAATTAACTAGCAACTACAGTAAATTGGCTCGAAATTGCAATTATTTTAGCGACAGTGTCATCTTTTATTCAAGTATCCTGCCTGTGTTAAAACACAATTCATTTGATGTTTTCCATATGTAAGTGCAATATATTTATGGATATTTTGGAAGTTAAATCAAAATCAATTTCCAATAGCTTTACGAGAACTTGAAAGACACTTTCAATATTATGACGTCATGAAGAAATTCACGAAAACGTCGATTAATGCATATTTCAAAGTCTCGTAGAAAATTTTCCTGTGGATAGAATCATCTGTACGTTTGTATAGTCAAGGACAAACAAGAATAATATAATTTCAGAATTTTTCAGAAAAATTGAATTTTGCGTCCAAGTGTTCAATACCTCCTTAATTATTATGAATCCTGTGGATGAACCGTTGTCAAAAACTATCAAAATTATCAAGAATATCCAGAGATGATTTCATGATTATATGGGAAAAATTGAATTTAGGATTTAAATATAACAAGACTTTATATTTTCCAATTTTTTCTTCCAAAATCGTTAATTTTCGATTAAGTGACATCCGCTTTCCTGTAACGTAAATTTGACAACGAATACACTGTGATGCAGATTGAATTTTCTATTTAAGACATGCTAAGTTTCAATGCAATACGTTTAGTAATAATAATTTTATTGCATTTTGAATGCGAAGGTGTGTGACGCCATTTTTCTCGATAACGTCGAAATGACGTCGTGGAATGCTCATGTATAAAACTCCCAAAGTCCTCAATTTCGAAAATCGCCATAATTTCATAATTTCGCCGGAAATTGTTCAAATTTCATCAGGATACTCAAATGCGTGTATCAATCAGGGTATCAAATGTTTTAAGGGAGTTAAGACTGTACTTTTCCTAGGAAGCGAGAAAACAAATAATGCCGCCGCCATCTTGGTGTTCAAACCCTCCTTAAATGGAAGACGTTTAACATTGATATATTGTACTACCGACAAAAGCGGAAAGAACTTCATTTGGTATGTGTTAGCAGGTGGAAGAAGCTGCAGATCATATCATCAAAATGAAGGTATTTGTATTCGTTATATTTTCGTTTATAAGAAAAATCTAAATGCGAAAATATGCTCCAGACAATATATTCCAAACTTTGACTGTTTGAGAATCAAGTGTTTATGTCCAGGATTTCGGTATGAAAGTCTGGTCAGACCGTCAGGAAACTTTATTCTACTCTTTTTTTCGAATAATATGTAAGTGTGTCAACTCTTTACCTTCCTGAGGAAGACGTTTAACATTGATAAATTGTACTACCGACAAAAGCGGAAAGAACTTCAATTTGGTATGTGTTAGCAGTCGGATTAAGCTGCAGATCATATCATGATGACAAAGGTATTTGTATTTATTTTATTTTTGTCTATTTTTGAAAACTCTAAATACAATAATATGTTCCTGACAATATATTCCACACTTTGATTATTGTTTGAGAAAGCAAGTGTTAATGTCCAGAATTTCGGTATGTTAGTCTACATGGTCTAGTAAAACCGTCTGTTTCGGATAGTAAATTCTCATCATTTGGTACATGTATATAATAGCAGTCGGATGAAGCTGCAGATCATATCATGATGATAAATGTATTTTTATTTGTTTTATTTTTGTTAATAAAAGATAGGAGGGGATCTCCAACAACACCTAGTTGCAGCACCAACAGCAAACACCCACTGTAAAAACACAAAGAAGACACGCACGGAAAGAGACGTAATGGTACAAAGAACGCCAAATCACAGAGAAATAACAATCATAAATGACTACATATAAACCAACGAGACCAATTGGCAATCGGTGCCGACTCAGTAGCAGACGGTGTGGTTATCCTGGATAACGTGCGCACAACCCTCCCACTTTTCCGATTACCTAGAGGTCTCACAGAACGCACATTTTTATCTGGAAAATTACCCCCTCACTGTAAGATGAACATACAAACAGACAGCATGATGTAGGGGCCCAAGAAATAAAGTTGGATATGTAAATGGATATACATGTATGAAAACTGAAGACGTATAGTTCGTGTTCTGTCAGCTATAGCGAGCTCATGCATGTGATTACCCGAGGAGTCAGACTGACATTCAGAGAGGACAGGTGGTCTGGGTCCTGTCTTCTCTAAAGATGTTTGGACAGGGCCCGTCATGGAGTCCTGTCATCACAGTCACCCAGAGTGCAATTTTTGAGAATGCGATGGTACAAATCTGTATATTGTTCGAGTACCAAGCCAAGTGTCCGTCTGGTGACAGAAGGATTATACCCACGGTATAAAAGGCGTTCGATGATTCTAACACAATTTCGATGGTAATTCTGTCTAACTTTGATCCTTCTCCTTTTGTTGATCATGTCATCATAAAATGCAGGTTGCGAAATACCCAAATTATTATACTCTGTTGCATATATTGGTTCGAATTTCAAAAGAAGTTGACAATATGTTTTTGTTAAAGTCTTCACTAGTTTGTGAAAGCGAAAACCTTGATGACTAAAGGTATGTTGAATCCAAATTCATCTCTTTTGTCATACACACTTGTATGAATCTCTCCATTAACAATTTTGATGTTTAGATCCAAAAATGGTGTTTCTGTGTTTGTAACGTTTGCCCTGTTTAGAGTCAGTTCTTGTGGATAAATGACATTTTTACACTTTTCAAAAACAGGATTGTCGATAGTAAGAATATCATCCAGGTACCTAGAAGTACTATTGAACCATTTCACATCATCATATTTTCTTTGGTTTTGAAGATATTGGATAAATTCTTTTTCATACGTGTATAAAAATAATCTGCAACAAGAGGCGCCCAATTAGTATCCATAGGGATCCCTACAACCTCCTTGTAGAGATTCTCACCGAATCTTACCAAAATGTTGTCAAGGAGGAAGGACATGGCAATACAAAGGTCACTTCATGTCCATAATTTGTATGATTTTTATTCTGTAGTGGAAAAGACACTCTTTGATTCAGATGTACAAATAAAGTTTTCCCTTTTCATTTAAAGCACCATTTAATGAGTTTGGATAGTTGATCATTAATTTTGTCGTGAGGAAGTGGTTAGAGATGTTAAGAAGATCAAAACCGTTGTTTATAAATGGAATTTATATGAATCGTCTTTTAGGTGGAATGTTTTTTAATGACAGATAAAGTTTATGCTGTGTGAATGCAACAATGATATTAAGTCTGAATCAATGAGGTTTTCTTAATATTGCAACCTCTTTTTCTGCTTCATCCAAGATCGATTTCAACTGAACTGCTGGTACTGATGAGAGAGCATGAAGCAGTTCGTGTCTGCCGCCGTTGCGTGCTACAATAAGTAAATCTTTGGGGTTACGATGTATTCTAGCTCAGTTTTTAAGTTTTCTGTTTCGTCTTTTTCTCTGTGACCTAAATTTTCGTTTAGCGTTAGGGCGGATTGAAAAAAAACTTTTATCTTTGTCGAGGCCGAGGAAATGTTTCCTTGCGCATAAATTTGATCCTTTGAACCAAGGGGGTATGCAGTTATTAATTTAGTGATTCAGGCAAGTTCAGCTTGAAGTCGGCGTTTTTTGTTATGTAAACGTCTTCAAATTGAATAGCATCATTTAAAAACAGATAAATTGGCAACGTGGACCAGACATGCACGTTTCGGGTACATAACCCTCATCAGTGATCCTAAATCTAAACAATCTTATATGCCAAAAAAGTATGAAAGTTACTATGTCGAAAAAGTGTACCGAAAGACGTAGCAGGATGGGTGGGATATGATGCTACAGGACCCACTTTTTAGAAATTTCATGAAATTTTGATAACAGAAATTTAGAATACGTTGAAGAAACGATCAACCGAAATTGATCGAACTTGGCTACATGTGCCCTCGGGGACTCAGTTTTACTTAGATTTTTGAGTTTTAGGAAAGACTGAACTGGAGTAATACTTTAATAAGATTTTGGCTACAACATAATTAATTTTCCTTGGCTAGATGGCGAGGTTGCCATCCTACGGCATTTACATCTCTCAGCTCATCAGATACGCTAGAGCTTGCTCCCATGTTTCGGACTTCCATGACAAAAATAGACAAATTACAAAGAAACTTATTGATCAATCAAGTATTAAGATACCATAAACTTGTTAAATCTTTTTGGAATTTTTACAATAACTATTCTAAACTTTGGGACAATTCCAGCATCAGAGTATGTATCATTGGGAATTTCATTACCTTCATTTTACGGTTACTTAGTAAACAAAATCAGAAGGATCAAAGGCAGATCGAACTTCGACTACAAATGTAAAAAAATTGTCGGTCGCCTGCTTTACCGAGGACATGATCCCAACGTCATCAAACGAACACTGGGCATGGCACTGGACCAATCTAATTTTGAACCAGTGTCTTTCCCATCGTTGCTCGCTAGCTAAAGCCGGGCTTCCACTGTCGCGAATGCAGAGGCGATAGAGCTACGCTTAGGTGATTTTGTTAAATTGTAGCGCATTCTCCTCTCAATCGCGGGCATTCTCGTCTCATCGTGTCACTATCGTGTCATGTTCTCCTGCATTCTCCTCTTATCGCGGCACCGACGCGAATGCTTTAAACTGTTTAAAACATTCGCGTCTGAATTCTTATTCGCCTCACACTCGCGGCACATGCGCAGCGCATTCGCCTTGCATTCTCCTCCATTCGCAGCGCGTTCTCCTCACATTCGCGTACATTCTTGTTCCCAAGATGGAGGAGAATGAGCCACGATAGAGCCCCGACAAGAAAGAATCTGACACGAATGTAATGCAAATGCGCCGAGAATGTGACGCGAATGAAAAAATCAACGCGAATCAGCCACGTTAGTACTACATACACACACGACAGTGACATTAATAATTATCTCAGAGTTGATGTAAAAGTGTGCGGATCAATATTTTGAAAACTTTGACAATGCCTTTCAAGAGAAAACAACCTGTAAAGAGGTCAAAGTCAACAAAGAGTACCGATGCTCCTGAATATGTCAAATAATTTTGATTTTGCTCATGTCACATTCTTGTCATGATCGCAGAGCTTTCGGGTTAAAGTCGTGTCTCAATCTCCTGCATCGCAGCGCTATCGGGTTAAAG